>QXEO01002114.1:0-1214144 GCA_007115705.1 Dactylis glomerata | reverse complement strand
AAAACTAAAGAACCAAACAAAGAGAAACAATGGAAATATTTTTGGTCTTTTTGTGTTTTGGAAAAGTGGAAACAAGAACAAGAACACTAGAGAAGGCGAAACATGAATATACAAAGGTCCGACAAAATATGATATGTAGATGAGTGAATCATCGGCGTACCGCCCCCCAAGCTTAGGCTTTTGGCCTAAGTGGAGATCAATTTCGACTCTGATAGCTGCCCCAGGCTGGTGGGTCATCATAGGTGTAGTCGTACCCCGGCTCTCGTGAAGATGAAGCTGATGGCGCATAATCATAAGAAGGTTGCTCATATGGGAAATTCGCAATGTTGGAGGGCTGGCCCGACTTCTCGGCGCACTCCTCATCGTGCACAGGCGGCGGGTGCTCCTCAACGTACGCATCAAGCTCATCTTCCGTAAGCGACCATCCATTCCTGCGATCAAGGTTAAACAAAAGAGGTGCAGGCAAACGGACTGATCGATCAGTCTTCACTACCCTCCAGGTAGTCTTCTTGAAAAAGGTTAGCTTAAATGTTAAATTAATCAAACTAGCAGGAGGAGAAATGAACTTATGATGAATCATAGAATTAAGATCAAGTTTCTCCTCGGGGAACTGCAAATCTAGAAAATGAGGTACTACACCATGAAAAGCTAACAGGCGTGAAGCTATAAGTCCTCCATAGATTCCCCCTTTCTCACGGTTAATATCAAGACGGAAAGCTATTAAGGCACCCAAATTGTAAGTTCTATCACGCCTCAAAGCAGCAGCAATAAAAGCTAGATCATGGAGAGACAATTTACTTGCAGATTTCCTAGCAAGAACACATTTGGTAATAAAGAAGGCAAAATATTGAATGGATGGGAAATGAATATTACGAGTTTTACCACCCTCTCCTGTGAAGCTCCTTCCTTGACAAATTTCCTCGTATAGATCTAACAATGGCCTAGGCTGTCCCCTTATCTTCTCGAGCGATCCCCACTGTGGTACTCTAATAGCTGTACAGAAAACATCAAGAGGCAAGTCCACAGATTTGTTATAAATTTTATAATGAACCGTGGGGTTAGAAGTAGACCAACTAAATCTGAAATCCTGCACCACAGACATTGTTAGTTTAACATATTGGGGAGGTTCACCCTCAACAAAATGCTCTAATCCTGCATTAGAGAGTAAGGTTTGAAAGTCCTGCATAATTCTGGCAGCATTCATGAACGCTGAGCAAGGATAGTGTGAGGGGAAGACCTTCTCTTCACGGTGAACTTTCATAACTTCATGCACTTCTAGTTCATGTTGAGAGAGTTGATAAGCATTCTCCTCCATTTCTGAAATTTTTCAATAAACTCATAAAAAGTGATTTAAAGACAAGCAAGTGTAGGAAACTAATATAGTGGGTTACTAGAGAGCTAACATGCATCAAAATAACAATTCTAAGCAATAGAACAAACATGCATACTCATTTATACTGTCACCTACAATGGTAAAATACTCAAGAAATACTCCACCAAAAGAAATTCTACTTGGACAAGTGGAGGAGTCACATACCGGAGAACAAATGCTCCAAATTTCAGCAGAAATGTTGGGCTGAACAAGGAGATCGAAAAATCCAGGTGAAGAACAGCAAGAACTCGAGTTTGAGCTGAGTGTGTCGTTGTTTTCGGGAGAGAGAAAGAGCAGGGGAGGAAGAGATAAGTAAGGGGCCAAGTGGGGTCCCCTCACACCTAGGTGGCGCGGCCAGGGCTGGGCCGCGCCACCTATGTGTGAGGTGGCGTGGCAGCCCCTCCTGGTGCCTCCCAGGTGTCTCTCTGCCCCATTTTTGACATAAAAATTTATAAAGAATTTTCTGGAATTTTTCGAGAAACTTTATTTTCGAGGATTTTTCAGAAATTGGCATATCGATAAAAACTCAGAAAAGCGAAGATGAAAAGATTTCAAGCAAATCAAACTAAGCATGCAGCAGCTCTGAGATACTCTTAATCATGTAACTAAACTGAAGGAATAAAATTTGATGAAAGTAAATACAAGTGAGGTGGAGTGGATGCGGTGAAAACGAAGTTTCGTTCATATAAAATCACTTTGTTAACAAGGTTGATCAAGTCTGGTTCCCAAACTAACTTTATATGAGGCAAAACTTTGCAATTCACTTAATGCTTATGTTACCTCAACTTTGATAGGTATAGTCCCAACCATAACAATTTTATAGTCTTCCTTGGGCTTTCGCTCTGAACAAATAATTTGACCAACTTTGATGGTCTCAACATGCTTGATTGAATTTAGAACATTCTTCCTATCAATCTTCTTGGGAAAATAAACCGTGTACTCTTTATCATTAACATTAAAAGTGACTTTTCCTTGATTGCAATTAATAACAGCACCTGTAGTGTTTAGAAAAGGTCTCCCAAAAATAATAGACATATTATCATCTTCAGGCATTTCCAACACAACAAAATCAGTTAATATTAAACAACTGTTAGCAACTTGAACAGGAACATTTTCACATATACCAATAGGAATAGTAGTAGACTTATCAGCCATCTGCAAAGATATATCAGTTGATACTAATTTTTCTAGATTAAGTCTCTTATAAAGAGAAAAAGGCATGACACTAACTCCAGCTCCTAAATCACATAAAGCAGTTCTAACATAGTTATTTTTAATGGAGCAAGGAATAGTAGGTATACCTGGATCTCCAAGCTTCTCAGGAACTTTACCATCAAAAGAATAATTAGCAAGTAAGGTGGAAATTTCCTCATTAGGAATTTTCCTTTTGTTAGTGACAATATCTTTCATATATTTTGCATAAGGAGGCATTCTAATAGCATCAGTCAAAGGAATTTGCAAAAATAAAGGTCTCATCCATTCACAAAACCTGTTGTAGTGTTCTTCTTCCTTGGACTTGTGTTTCTTACCAGGAAAAGGCATTGGTTTCTGTACCCAAGGTTCTCTCTCTTTACCATGCTTGTTGGCAATGAAGTCTTCTTTGGTGTACTTTGCATTTTTATCACTCTTTTCTGGTTCCTCTTCAACCTCTTCTTTATCGGAAGCATCCCCTGGTTCAGTTTCAGCATCAGAAATAGAAACACTGTTAGGATCTTTACCTGCATCAGATGATTCTGCAGTTGTTTTATGCTTCTTCTTCTTCTTCTTGGAAGGAATATCATCACTTGAAGTATGTTGAGAATCTTGCTCGACCCTCTTAGGATGTCCTTCAGGATATAATGGATCTTGAGTAGCAGCGCCACTTCTTGTGCGTATTTCACATGCTTGCTTCTCTCTTGCGGCATTAACTAGCAAGTCTTTTTGCACCTTGGTAAGCTGATCAATTTGTGTTTGAACCATTTGAAAATGTTTAACAAGTATCTTCACATCATTGGTGGTTCTCTCCACAATATCCTGCAACTTGTTAATAGCTCTAGAATTCTCCAACAAATGATTATGCACCATTCTATTAAAATTTTCTTGCTTAACAATAAAATTATCAAATTCATCTAAGCATTGATCAGGAGGTTTAGTATAAGGAATATCTCTTTCATCAAAGCGTTGGAGAGAGTGTACCTCAATAGTTGATGAGTGAGGGATTGGCTTACATAATTCTTCTATAGGAGGTAAATTCTTCACATCTTCGGCCTTAATACCTTTTTCCTTAAGAGATTTCTTAGCTTCCTTCATAACTTCATCATTTAATTCAATCATTCCTCTCTTCTTCGGCATAGGCTCTGTAGATGGCGCAGGGGTTGGTGCTGGTGCTGGCTCAACTAAAGTCCAATCATCATGATTCCGGCTTATTTTAGCCATTAATTCTTCAGCATCAGCCGGAGTTCTTTCCCTGAAAACACAACCAGCACAACTATCCAAATATGACTTAGATTCATCCGTTAGTCCATTATAAAATATATCAAGGAGTTCGTTTTTAGGCAATGGTTCTTTAGGCAAAGCTCTAATTAAAGAACAAAACCTTGTCCAAGATTCAGGCAATATCTCTCCTTTTCCCTGTTCAAAATCAAAGATTTTCTGCACAGCAGCATGTTGAGCACTAGCAGGAAAATATTTCTGGAAGAAAGCATTAACCAAAGAAATAGGACTAGTAAGAGATCCAAGAGACAAGCTATTAAACCAAGTTTTAGCTGCATCTTTTAACGAGAAAGGAAAAATCTTAGCAACAAAGTAAGTGCGGAGCTTAATATCATCAGAAAACAAATTACTCAAAGTAGAAAGCTCATTCATGTGCCCCATAGCACTCTCATCTTTAGTACCACAAAAAGGAGTTTTCTCAACAATAGATATGTAAGATAAATCCAAAGAGAAATCATAATCCTTGTCTCTAATATTTATGGGAGAAACAACAAACTTAGGATCAGGAGACAAATTATATCTAACAGAACGTCTTGCAAGAAGTTCTTTAACATTACCAGCATTACGAGCAGCACGTGCTTCAGCAATAAAATCATCATTAAGCTCAATATAAGCATCATCATCATAATCATCACTAGGACATTCCCTAGACTCAGGTGAACTAACAGGTGTAACATTGGTGTTTCCCAACTTAGCTCTAGCAATAGTAGCATCTAAAAAGGAACCTAGTGAACCACTCTCATCAAGCACAGTAGAAGCATCATCTAAATTATCGGTGGCATTTTCAATCTTAGCAGAAGTAGTAGCAGTAGCGTGTGGGTGTGGTGGTGTAAGCAACTTACTCATAACAGATGGTGAATCAAGAGCAACAGAGGTGTTGAGAGTCGTACCTCTTCTTGTAGTGGATGGCAATATAGGAACTTTTCCATCACAAGGTTTACCCATGATGAAAGGATTGTAGCGAACAATATGAATACCAAGTGAACTTACAAATAAAGCTATGCTCCCCGGCAACGGCGCCAGAAAATAGTCTTGATGACCCACAAGTATAGGGGATCGCAACAGTCTTCGAGGGAAGTGTTACCCAAATTTATTGATTCGACACAAGGGGAGCCAAAGAATATATGTAAGCCTTAACAGATGAGTTGTCAATTCAGCTGCACCTGGAAACAGTCTCGCTCGCAGTGGTTTATCAGTAGCAACAGTTTTATAGCGGTGACAGTAGTGAAACAGTAACAACAGTAGTAAAATAGCAGCGGTAATAGTAACAGTAGTAAACACTAGGAACAAATACTGTAGGCATAGGGATGGATTACGGGCGTTGCATGGATAAGATAATTCATGAAATCAATGAGACATGGGCATTGCAGATAAATAAGATAAAGCATCCTAGTACAAACGATCATAGGCATGTGTTCCGTATATAGTCGTACGTGCTCACAAGGAGAAACTTGCACGACATCTTTTGTCCTACCAGCCTGTTGCAGCAGGGCCTCAAGGAAAACTACTGGTAATTAAGGTACTCCTTTTAATAGAGTACCGGAGCAAAGCATTAGCACTCGGTGAACACATGTGATCCTCACATCAAAGCCATCCCCTCCGGTTATCCCAATTTCTGTCACTTTGGGGACTCGGGTTCCAGACAACAATATGTGTATACAACTTGTAGGTAAGACCATAAACAACAAGTATCATCATAGAAATAATAACATGTTCAGATCTGAAATCATGGCACTCGGGCCCAAAGTTACAAGCATTAAGCACAACAAGTTGCAACAATGTCATAGGCACTAAATAAAGATACTAGGCACTATGCCCTAACAATCTCATATCAAATTACATGAACAATCTCATCCAATCCCTACCATCCCCTCACCTACAGCGGGGGAATTACTCACACATGGATGGGGGAGTCATGGATGGTCGATGGAGGAGCGCGGTGGCGATGGTGATGAAGATCTCCTCCGAATCCCCGTCCCGGCAGGGTGCCAGAACGGAGTTTCTGGTTCCGAATCGCGGTTTCTGATGGCGGCGGCGCAGCGGAAGTCTATCTGGGAAAAACGCCGTCTCCCTGATATTATGTCGTCAAAGGGTATATGTAGGCGAGAGGGGAGGCCGAGAGGAAGGCTGGGGCCTCCTCACGCCAGGGTGGCGCGGCCAGGGCTGGGCCGCGCCACCAGTTTGTGAGGGGCCCTCAGGCCTCCTCTCCCTCCTGTCTTCTGGCTCCGTGGGTCTTCTGGTGAAATATGATTTTTCATGATTTTCCCGAATTTTTACTGGAAGTTGGATTTCTGCACAAAAACGAGACACCAGAGCAATTCTGCTGAAAACAGCGTCAGTCTGTGTTAGTTGTATTCAAAACACACAAATTAGAGGAGAAACAATAGCAAAAGTGTTCGGGAAAGTAGATACGTTTTGGACGTATCATGGACACATTGGAACACTTGGTTTTTAGGAGTTGGATGCACGAGTAGAGCTCATACTCAGTACAAAATGAGGGCTAGCAAAAGACTGGGAGCGACCAACTAAGAGAGCAATAACGGCCATAATCATGCAAAGCAACAAAGCAACATTAAAAGAAGCATAAGATAGCATCAAAAGTCAAAAACTAAATGATCATAGAGGCTTATGGTGACTTTGTATGAGTCTAACATGTGTGAGCATGCTCCAAGTCAACCCAAATAAAGCATCAAGGAGAAAACCAAAATAATGCTTCCAAATAATAAAAACAACGCATGATTTTTTCAAAGGCTCATTCAGCAATCTTAGTCATTTGAGACAATTCATGCTATAGCAAAACCACTAAGCATACTATCAAAAATACATCAAGCACGACATGCAAAAGCCTAGGCCGCAGTCTACCCAAGCTCCTTTTTGTACCACTTTTTTGCATGAAACTTTTTCTCTTTTCCAACACCATTCGAACCTTTTTAAAATAACTCTTTTGATGAATACCAACATGGACCAGAGGTCAAAATACACCTTGATGTAAAGATATAACAAGATCTTAACAGAAATCAAGGCAAAAATCGAAAACTAAACACAGTAGCAGAAAAAGAGAACACTCGTTGAACGATAAGAGTGAAAAACCGAGTGTTCTTGGCAAATGAAAAGCAAGGCAACTTCTCCAAAAGAAAATTTGTTGGGGTCCAACCATTTATTTCAGCAAACAAAACTAAACAAAACTGAAAACTAAAACAACTGACGCTCCAAGAAAAACGCATAGTGTATGAAGAAATAAAAATATAGTGTGTTGAAAGGTGACCTGATTTTTGCCAATGAAGAAGGGGTGCCTCGGGGGCATCCCCAAGCTTTGATGCTTGTACCTCTTGGATATTTCTTGGGGTGCATGGGCATCCCCAAGCTTGAGCTTTTGTCCATTCTTCAACTCATCTCATCATTCTCCAATTCCTACACTTGAAAACTTCCTTCATACAAAACTCAACACAATTCTATTAGCAACATTAGTGTAAGCATAATAATGAATCAACCCCTTTTTGCTTCAGGTTTCAACTCAAAACCACCACATATAAAGCATATACTACTGTAGCAACTTCTCCAAAAGTTCCATGATCAAAAGAACTCAAAAAGAAAGCGATCGAGAGGCAAACACAAATAGTGGCAGAAATCTGTCAAAATAGAACAGCTGACAAAGGTCGAATTTTTAGAGGGTTTTGTGTTTCTCAAATCAAAAAGTGTAAAACTAATGAAAGTTTGGAAATTATCTGGGGCATATGCACAAGAAATCGTAGGTCAAAAAGATATTCTGAGAATTTTCACGAATTTTTACGGTGCAGCACCGAAATCTGTTTTAGGACAGCAACATCCCCAAATCTTACCTCACTCAAATTAGAGGCTTCTCTTGGCAAAACAATGAAATAAAAATGATAAGGAGAGGTTATTACAGTAGAAATAACTTCCAAGACTCAAATAAAAGAAAAAGAACTGAAAGTAAAACAATGGGTTATCTCCCAAGAGTGCTTTTCTTTAACGCCTTTGAGCTAGCCGCAGAAAGTGCGAATCAAGTAATATCAAGTGATGAAGCATTAGGGTCAACGGGTGCCTTACGCCTTCCTCTCTTACCTTTGCTCTTAACTTTAGGGAACACATGATTATTGCAAGGTGGAGAGATGAATCTTATGGTGCCTTTTCCCACTTCTATAACGACGCCCAGGAGCTTTAGTAGAGACCTTCCAAGCGTGATTTGTCCTTTTCCTACACATTCAATAACAAGATAATCAGTAGATACCATTCTTCCTAGGACTTTTGTATAAACTCGTTTAGCTATTCCAACAAAAAATATAGCGGCATTATTAGTAAGAGAAATTTCTTCTCCCCCTCAGAAAGCTTCCAAAGACTCAAAGATTCATAAACATCCTTTGGCATAAGACAAAATTCAGACATAATATCACAACGAGCATAAAAAGTTTCACCACTAATGGTCATTTTTACCGTAGGGTACCAACTCAAAGGTTCAGAATTTATTGGCACATAATCAAAATACTGGTGCAAAGTACTATAGCAATTACCCAAACGAGTAGTGCTAGTCTCAAGAGTATTAAGTCTATTAAAAATGCTCACAAGAGAGGAATCAAAATCAGTTGGCATGCTATAAATTGTAATCAACTTTTTTATAATATTGAAAGCTTGATCTCCATCACAATGAAGGAAATCTCCTTCTGTTGTAGTATCCAAAGCATATCTATAACGAAGAGCAAGTCCAAAGTAAAAGCAACTAAGAAGCAAACTCAAAGTCATTTTCGGTTCAGTTTTTCCATGCCAATCATAAATTCTAGACCAAGCTTCTTTGAAACTTTCCTCACTCTTTTGTTTGAAAGTGAAAATCATATTCTCGGGCGACATAGTAGTAGCAACTAAACTAGACATAATAAACAACTATAAAGGAAACTAATTTTTTTTGTATTTTTGATAAAACAATGCAAGTAAAAATTAAGTAAAGCAAAACTTAAAACAAAGTAAAGGATGTGCGTGCGAAACTCCCCTTGCAGAAGTCTTCTTTTTCCTCGGCAACGGCGCCAGAAAACTTGTTGATGGCGCGGTGTTGAATGGTGCCAGAAAACTTGTTGGCATGTAGTTGATGATGTAAATGACCGGCCAGTTGGAAACCCCAAGAGAAGGTTTGATGAATATAGCAGCAAGTTTTCCCTCAGTTATGAAACCAAGGTATATCAATCCAGTAGGAAAAAGCCAAACTCAAGAAGGTGATGCTCGCTAGCTTCGCGACAGCTTCAGACAATTGATAGGGCGCCTCGTCCAGTGCTTTGCTTCGCCAGCAGCAACGCGGAACCTGCACACAACACAACCAAGAACTTTGCTCCCAACTTACGATGAGGTTGTCAATCTCACTGGTTTGCTGTAAACAAAGGAATGAGCGTATCGAGTGGAAAGCAATAGTAATATGCGAGAAAGTAAACAGTGCGAGTAAAGTAAACAGGTGATAGCAATGTGAAGGAAATTGGACCGGGGTCCACAGTTCACTAGTGGTATCTCTCCATAAGATAAATAACGACATGCTGGGTAAACAAATTAGAGTTGGGCAATTGATAGAATAAAGATAACGTGCATATGTCAAGAGGATCACTATGAGATTTACTCCAGGCATTACAACAAGATACATAGACTGCCATCCAACTGCATCTATGACTAATAATCCACCCACGGGGAATCATCCGAGGACCCTTGGTGCCTAGTTGACGTGGGAGCTTATTCTTCTTCTTCAATCCCCGACAACGGCGCCAAAAAATATTGCTTGATGCCTGGTAAATGACCAGCCCGTTGGGAACCCCAAGAGGAAGGTATGATGAATATAGCAGTAAGATTTTCCCTCAGTAAGAAACCAAGGTTTATCCTTCAGGCGAGGAGCAGACAAATGACTGAAGGTGATGCCTGCTAGCTTGCGACAGCTCCGGACAATTTATAGGGCGCCTCGTCCAAGCTTTGCTTTGCTAGCTGCAACACGAAACCTGCACACAACACAACCAAATACTTTGTTCCCAACTTACGATGAGGTTGTAAATCTCACCGGTTTACTTGAAACAAAGGGTATGAGCGTATCGAGTGGAAAGTGATAATAGTATGCGAGTAAAGTAAATAGTGCGAGTAAAGTAAACAGATGATAGGAATATAAAGGAAATGGGACCTGGATCCACAGTTCACTAGCGGTGTCTCTCCATAGATAAAATAATACATGCTCGGTAAACAAATTATAGTTGGGCAATTGATAGAATAAAGACAACGTGCATATGATGAGAGGATCACTATGAGATTTACTCAGGGCATTACAACAAAATACATAGACCGCCATCCAACTGCATCTATGACTAATAATCCACTCACGGGGATATCGTCCGAACACCCCATGAGTATTAAGTTGCGAACAACAGATAACTGCATTAAGCAAAGTGTGTAATGTAAACAAAGCATATGCCCTCGAGCATATGAACGTTGTTTTCCCCCTAGTAGCAACAACACATCTACAACCTTAGAGGTTTCTGTCACTCCCCCAGATTAAATAGAGGCATGAACCCACTATCGAGCATAAATACCCCCTCTTGGAGTCACTAGCAACTACTCGGCCAAGATAGCTACTAACAACGGAGAGCATGCAAGATCATAAACATCATAGAGATAACATAAGATAAATTTTAGTACATCAACTCAAGCATAACACCAATATTCATCGGATCCCAACAAACCAAACATGTAGAATTACATAACGGTGATCTCAATCATGTAGGGCAGCTCATGAGATCTAAACATGAAGCACATGGTGGAGAAGACAACCATCTAGCTACTGCTATGGACCCATAGTCCAAGGTAGACTACTCACTCATCACTCCGGAGGCAAGCATGGCGATGAAGAAGACCTCCGGTGGGGATTCCCCTCTCCGGCAGGGTGCCGGGAAGAGCTTCTGGACCCTCCCGATCTTCGGGTCGATGGTGGCGGCGGATCGCGATGTGTTCTGGAAAACTGATCGGGCCCTTAGGTTTTTCTTGTCGGGGGGTCTTTATAGGCGAAGGGGCATCGTCAGGAGTGGACCAAGGCAGTCTCACACATAGGGGGCGCGGCCCAGCCCCTGGCCGCGCCGCCCTGGTGTGAGGGCCCCTCGTGGCCCCACTCCATCTCCTCTTCGGTTCTCTGGAAGCTTCGGTGAAATTCTGGGCGACTGGCTTTGGTTTCGTCCAATTCCGAGAATATTTCCTGTGTAACTTTTCTGAAACACAAAAACAACAGAAAACAGGGAACTGGCACTGTGGCGACTTGTTAGTAGGTTAGTTCCAGAAAATGCATAAAAGTTCCACGAAGTGTAACAAAACACTAAGCAAATGGTGTAAAAACAAGCATGGAGCATAAAAAATTATGGATACGTTGGAGACGTATCAGCATCCCCAAGCTTAACTCCAGCTCGTCCTCGAGTAGGTAAGTGATAACAAAAGAAATAATTTTTGAGGTGACATGCACCTACACAATCTTGATCATCTATGTAAGCGTTGTGCGCTGGGATCAAAAGAACTTAAAACATGGGCATGAAAGACATAGTCTTGATAGAAGAAACTTAGCAACCATGTTATAACATGAAAAATGAACACAAACAAAAGATCATGAAAATAAAACAATGAAAGTCAAACGTATGTTCAAATCATAAGGAAAAACATACAAATGGTTTTCAGCTTGTCCTTCATGGAGAGCAAAACATAAATGCATAGGACACCTTCAAGTTTAAGAGGGCGACTAGATACAAATAATTTAAGAACAAGTGAAACCAACAATATGAATCAATCAATGAAAACTTTGGGACAATGCACATTATACTAAGAATGACAACTATGCTCTCTTAATGGTGCATAAAGATAGAAGGTGGTGACTCAACATAGAAGTAAAAGAAAGGCCCTTCGCGGAGGGAAGCAGTGATTGCAAGTTTTATAGACCTTCAAAAATTATGGTACTTACCAGCTTTGAGCTCTCATTGCCCCCATCATAAGCATCTTGAACGGTTAAAGTTAATGCGAGAACACTTATGCTGCATATGCTTAACAAATCATAAGTTGAAAACCTTGTGTCCCGTGAATACGAGTACCCAAACCTCATGCTACTTTACTTAGAGTCCCAAGCAAGGCTCTTATCATTGTAAGTATATACGTATCATCGAGAACCGCCAATGGGTACCTCCGTGCCCGATGACATGGAACAAGCCCACATCAAAATGACAGGACAAGCAGACAATGAACACCTCAACATCTCTTTTATTTACTATTTGTATAGCTTTTTATTTTGAGATGCGTCGTCGAATGTCCACTATGGGCATGCTGCAAATTTCCACCATGAATTATGCATGGCTTAGATTGGCGGCCTGGGCGTTTCTCTAACACATATACAAACTCCATGATCCCGCAAGATTCCCAATTCATTTCACACCGCGAGTATCCATAAACAAAAGCTCACGATATCAACTCAAATAAGAAGTGCAATGTTGAAAGCTTGCCCCATGACGACATGGTTGGGCTAATCTCCAACTTACAACTTGCAAGCATAACAACTCAACATAAGAGACCACAATGTCAAATTTTTAAGAACGAGAAAAATAAAGTGTGCCTTCCGGTTCGTGAGAGCTTTACTGACCAATTTTTGCATAACACTGGTAAGAGTTTAATTTGAACAGTAGATAAAAGTAAGTCAAATGTACTTTGGAATAGCAAATTGCTAATAGGTATGTATGGTGGACACTTTGGCAAACTTGGTTTTTAGGAGTTGGATGCACGAGTAGAGCTCATACTCAGTACAAGGCGTGGGCTAGCAAAAGACTGGGAGCGACCAACTAAGAGAGCAATAATGGCCATAATCATGCAAAGCGACAAAGTGACATTAAAAGAAGCATAGGATGGCATCAAAAGTCAAAAACTAAATGATCATAGAGGCAATTGGCGACTTTGTATGAGTCAAACATGTGTGAGCATGCGCCAAGTCAACCCAAATAAAGCATCAAGGAGAAAACCAAAATAATGCTTCCAAACGATAAAAACAACGCATGATTTTTTTTTCAAAGGCTCATTAAGCAATCTCAGTTATTTGAGACAAGTCCTGCTACAGCAAAACCACTAAGCATACTATCAAAAAGACATCAAGCACGACATACAAAAGCCTAGGCTGCAGTCTACACAAGCTCCTTCTTGTACAACTTTTTTGCATAAAGCTTTTTCTCTTTTCCAACACCATTCAAAATTTTTATAAACACCTCTTTTGATGAAAACCAATAAAGATCAGAGGCAAAAATACACCTTGATGAAAAGATATAACAAGATCTGAAAACAAATCAAGGCAAAAATCGCAATCCAAATGCAGTTCTAGAAAAAGGAGAACACTCGTGGAAATTAAAAGAATGAAAAATGGAGTGTTCTTGGCAAATGAAAAGCAAGGCAACTTCTCCAAAAGAAATTTGTTGGGGTCCAACCATTTATTGCAGCAAACTAAACTAAACTAAACTGAAAACTAAAAACAACTGATGCTCCAAGAAAAATGCATAATGCATGAAGCAATAAAAATATAGTGTGTTGAAAGGTGACCTGATTTTTGCCGATGAAGAAGGGTTGCCTCGCGGGCATCCCCAAGCTTTGACGCTTGTACTTCTTGGATATTTCTTGGGGTGATGCGTGGGCATCCCCAAGCTTGAGATTTTGTCCATTCTTCAACTCATCTCATCACTCTCCGATCCCTACACTTGAAAACTTCCTTCATACAAAACTAAACACAAATCTATTAGCAACATTTGTGCAAGCATAACATAGAATCAACCCTTTTTGCTTCAGGTTTCAACCTAAAACTACCACATATTAAGCATGTACTACTGTAGCAACTTCCCCAAAAGTTCCATGATCAAAAGAACTCAAAAAGAAAGCGATAAAGCGGCAACACAAATATTGGCAGAAATCTGTCAAAACAGAACAGCTTACAAAGGTCGAATTTTTGAGGGGTTCTCTATTGCTCAAATCAAAAAGTGTTCAACCAATGAAAGTTTGGATATAACCTGCGGCATATGCACAAGAAATCGTAGGTCCAAAATATATATAGAGAATTTTCACGAATTTTTACGGTGCAGCACCGAAAACTATTTCAGGACAGCAACATCCCCAAATCTTATCTCGCTCAAATTAGAGGCTTCTCTTGGCACAACAATGAAATAAAAAGGATAAGGAGAGGTCATTACAGTAGTAATAACTTCCAAGACTCAAATCAAGTCCTAGGAAGGAGTTTTTACAAAAGTGCTTTTCTTTAACGCCTTTGAGCTAGCCGCAGAAAGTGCGAATCAAGTAATATCAAGTGATGAAGCATTAGGGTCAACGGGTGCCTTACGCCTTCCTCTCTTACCTTTGCTCTTAACTTTAGGGAACACATGATTATTGCAAGGTGGAGAGATGAATCTTATGGTGCCTTTTCCCACTTCTATAACGACGCCCAGGAGCTTTAGTAGAGACCTTCCAAGCGTGATTTGTCCTTTTCCTACACATTCAATAACAAGATAATCAGTAGATACCATTCTTCCTAGGACTTTTGTATAAACTCGTTTAGCTATTCCAACAAAAAATATAGCGGCATTATTAGTAAGAGAAATTTCTTCTCCCCCCTCAGAAAGCTTCCAAAGACTCAAAGATTCATAAACATCTTTTGGCATAAGACAAAATTCAGACATAATATCACAACGAGCATGAAAAGTTTCACCACCAATGGTGATTTTTACCATAGGATACCAACTCGAAGGTTCAGAATTTGTTGGCACATAATCAAAATGCTGGCGCAAAGTATTGTAGCAAGTATTCAAACTAGCAGTGCGAGTCTCAAGAGTATCAAGTCTATTAAAAATGCACACAAGAGAGGAATCAAAATAGAATGGCATGCTATAAATTGTAATCAACTTCTTTATAATATTGAAGGCTTGATCTCCATCACAATGAAGGAAATCTCCTTCTGTAGTAGCATCCAAAGCATATCTATAACGAAGAGCAAGTCCAAAGTAAAAGCAACTAAGAAGCAAACTCAAGGTCATTTTTGGTTCAGTTTTTCCATGCCAATCATAAATTCTAGACCAAGCTTCCTTAAAACTTTCCTCCTCTTTTTGTTTGAAAGGGAAAATTATATCCTCAGGCGACATAGTAGTAGCAACTGAACTAGACATAATAAACAACTACAAAGGATTCTAATTTTTTTGGGTTTTTTTGATAAAACGATGCAAGTAAAAATAAAGTAAAGTAAAACAATAAACAAAGTAAAGGATGTGCGTGTGAAAAACTCCCCTCGCAGAAGTCTTCTTTTTCCTCCCCGGCAACGGCGCTAGAAAATATGCTGGTGCCTAGTTGACGTGGGAGCTTATTCTTCTTCTTCAATCCCCGGCAACGGCGCCAGAAAATATTGCTTGATGCCTGGTAAATGACCAGCCCGTTGGGAACTCCAAGAGGAAGGTATGATGAAAATAGCAGCAAGATTTTCCCTCAGTAAGAAACCAAGGTTTATCGTTCAGGAGAGGTGCAGACAAATGACTGAAGGTGATGCCTGCTAGCTTGCGACAGCTCCGGACAATTTATAGGGCGCCTCATCCAAGCTTTTCTTTGCTAGCTGCAACGCGGAACCTACACACAACACAACCAAATACTTTGTTCCCAACTTACGATGAGGTTGTCAATCTCACCGGTTTGCTTGAAACAAAGGGTATGAGCGTATCGAGTGGAAAGTGATAATAGTATATGAGTAAAGTAAACAGTGCGAGTAAAGTAAACAGATGATAGCAATATAAAGGAAATAGGACCTGGATCCACAGTTCACTAGCGGTGTCTCTCCATAGATAAAATAATACATGCTGGGTAAACAAATTACAGTTGGGCAATTGATAGAATAAAGACAACGTGCATATGATGAGAGGATCACTATGAGATTTACTCTGGGCATTACACCAAAATACATAGACCGCCATCCAACTGCATCTATGACTAATAATCCACTCACGGGGATATCGTCCGAACACCCCATGAGTATTAAGTTGCGAACAACAGATAACTGCATTAAGCAAAGTGTGTAATGTAAACAAAGCATATGCCCTCGAGCATATGAATGTTGTTTTCCCCCTAGTAGCAACAGCACATCTACAACCTTAGAGGTTTTTGTCACTCCCCCAGATTAAATAGAGGCATGAACCCACTATCGAGCATAAATACCCCCTCTTGGAGTCACTAGCAACTACTCGGCCAAGATAGCTACTAACAACGGAGAGCATGCAAGATCATAAACAAGATAGAGATAACATAAGATAAATTTCAGTACATCAACTCAAGCATAACACCAATATTCATCGGATCCCAACAAACCAAACATGTAGAATTACATAACGGTGATCTCAATCATGTAGGGCAGCTCATGAGATCTAAACATGAAGCACATGGTGGAGAAGACAACCATCTAGCTACTGCTATGGACCCATAGTCCAAGGTAGACTACTCACTCATCGCTCCGGAGGCAAGCATGGCGATGAAGAAGACCTCCGGTGGTGATTCCCCTCTTTGGCAGGGTGCCGGAAAGAGCTTCTGGACCCTCCCGATCTTTGGGTCGACGGCGGCGGCGGATCGCGATGTGTTCTGGAAAACTAATCGGGCCCTTAGGTTTTTCTCGTCGGGGGTCTTTATAGGCGAAGGGGCATCGTCAGGAGTGGACCGAGGCGGTCTCACACATAGGGGGCGCAGCCTAGCCCCTGGCCACGCTGCCCTGGTGTGAGGGCCCCTCGTGGCCCCACTCCGTCTCCTCTTTGGTTCTCTGGAAGCTTCGGTGAAATTTTGGGCGACTGGCTTTGGTTTCGTCCAATTCTGAGAATATTTCCTGTGTAACTTTTCTGAAACACAAAAACAACAGAAAATAGGGAACTGGCACTATGGCGACTTGTTAGTAGGTTAGTTCCGAAAAATGCATAAAAGTGCCATGAAGTGTAATGAAACACTAAGCAAATGGTGTAAAAACAAGCATGGAGCATCAAAAATTATGGATACGTTGGAGACGTATCAACCCCGTGAATATTAAGTTGTGAACAATAGATAACTGCATTAAGCAAAGTATGTAATGTAAACAAAGCATATGTCCTTGGACATAAGAATGTTGTTTTCTCCCTAGTGGCAACAGCACATCTACAACCTTAGAGGTTTCTGTCACTCCCCCAGATTAAATAGAGGCATGAACCCAACTATCAAGCATAAATACCCCCTCTTGGAGTCACTAGTATCTATTTGACCAAGATAGCTACTAACAATGGAGAGCATGCAAGATCATAAACAACATAGAGATAACATAAGATAATATTCAGCACATCAACTTAATCATAACACCAATATTCATCGGATCCCAACAAACACAACATGTAGAATTACATAACGGTGATCTCGATCATGTAAGGCAACTCACAAAATCTAAACATGAAGCACATGGTGGAGAAGACAACCAACTAGCTACTGTTATGGACCCATAGTCCAAGGTAGACTACTCACTCATCACGCCGGAGGCGAGCATGGCGATGAAGAAGACCTCCGGTGGCGATTCCCCTCTCCGGAGGGTGCCGGGAAGAGCTTCTGGACCCTCCGATCTCGGGTCGACGACCGCGGTGGATCGCGATGTGTTTGTGGAAAATTGATCGGGTGTTTAGGTTTTTCCCGTCGGGGGGTCTTTATAGGCGAAGGGGCGCCATCAGAAGTGGACCAGGGTGGCCTCACCACAGGTCAGCGCGGGCCAAGGGCAGGCCGCGCCCCCTAGTGGTGTGGCCACCCTGTGGCCCCTCTCCATCTCCTCTTCGGTCTTCTGGAAGCTTCGTTAAATTTCTGGATGTTCGGCTTTTGTTTTGTCCAATTCCGAGAATATTTCCTATGTAACTTTTCTGAAACACAAAAATAGCAAAAAACAGGGAACTGACACTGTGGCATCTTGTTAATAGGTTAGTTCCAGAAAATGCATAAAAACACCACGATGTGTAATGAAACACTAAACAAATGGTGTAAAAACAAGCATCGAGCATCAAAAATTATAGATATGTTTGAGATGTATCAACATGCACCGTTGCATAGTTCGTTGGTAAGTTGCACTGGCGTTCTTCAAGCCGAAAGGCATGGTGACATAGCAGTAGGCTCCGTATGGGGTGATGAACGACGTCTGTATCAGGCTCATACAACGAGATCTGATGGTAGCCTGAATAGGCATCAAGAAATGACAGCAGGTCACAGCCGGCTGTGGAATCTATCACCTGATCGATGGGTGGTAACACGAAGGGATCCTTGGGGCAGGCCTTGTTGAGGCTCGTGTAATCGATACACATGCGCCAAGTATTGTTCTTCTTTAGGACCAGGACTGGGTTCGCTAACCAGTCTATAAAACACCTCCATGATGAAGCCGGTTGCGAGAAGCCAGGCAATCTCTTCACCAATGGCCTTCCTTTTCTCCTCAGTGAAACGCCGCAGCGGTTGCTTGACCGGCTTTGCATCAAACCAGACGTGGAGTGAGTGCTCAGCTAGCTCCCTCGGTACACCAGGCATGTCCTTTGGAGACCATGCGAAGATGCCCTGATTCTCACGGAGGAAGCTGGTGAGCTCGCTTTCCTATTTAGTGGAGAGGCCGGCACCGATGGTGATGACCTTAGCCGGCTCGTTCGCATCCAGTGGGACCTTCTTTGTGTCGTTGGCCGGCTGGAACTGTTGCATCGGCGATTGGCAAGTCGGCACGTCCTGCTGGGTCAGCGCCATGCAGTGAAGGAGATGGCACTTCTCCTCGGCGATGACCAACGCCTTAGCGAGCTGCGAGCTGGCCCTTGCGCACTCCATTGATTTCTTGTAACATCCCCAGACTGTGATCACGCCGTGAGGGCCTGGGAGCTTCATCTTGAGGTACGCGTAATGAGGCACGGCCATGAACTTGGCCCGAGATGGGCGGCCAAGTAGCGCGTGTTACGGGCAACTGATGTCGACCACCGCGAACCAGATGAGCTCGCGGCGGTTGTTGCCCTTCTCCCTGAATAGCACCTCTAGCTGAACTCTTCCCATGGGGGAGCTTGAGTGCCCCGGAACGATGCCATGAAAGGTGATCTGGCTAGGCGTCAGTTGAGCAACAGGGATGCCCAGCTTCTCCAACGAGCTCCGGTACAAGAGGTTGATGCTGCTGCCTCCGTCGATGAGCACGCATAATAAACGGCAGGTATGCATATCGGAGAACACGATGGGATCCAGGAGCAGAGCATACTCTCCAGGACTGGGCATGAGCGGCACGTGATCCTCGCATCCCCACGTGATGGATGCCTCGGACCAATGCATGTACTGGGGATCCGGTGGCACGATGACGCTTACCTTAGCCCCATACCAGAGGTCATTCCTCTTGTCCTTCTCTAGAGTGGTGAAGACGTGGTACTGTTCGATGATGGCTGGATAGTCAATCTCGCCCTGGTCCGTTGCTGGAGCCAGCTCATGCTCGCGGTCCTCCTGACCTCCAGTCGGCTGCTATAGAGGCGGCCCGGGTAACTGGCGAGCGCGCTGCTCAAGCTCCTTGATGAAGCTGCACTCGCACGTGGAGTGGGTGGCTATCCTGCCGGGGGTGCTGTGAAACTTGCACGGCTGGTCCGGCGCTGCCTCGAGGGTGTATTTGTCCTCTCTGCGCCTCTGACCGCTGACGGAAGCCCCCGAGCCTCCTTGGTCAGCTGCCACTCATTTCAAGCCAGTGGAGCTCTTAGTGAGCGCCTCCTTGAAGTCAAGCCACAGGTTGACATGGAGAGCCGGCTGGCTCGCATGAGGGCGAGCCAGCTGGCGACCCTAAGCTCATGGCTCGGCTGTGGGAGTTGGGTCTCGCCGGTGCCGGCCATGGATGCCAGAACGCTGAGCATGGTGACTTCCACTGCTTCTGTCTCGAGCGCAGTTGCTTCAGCTGCGCTCCACCTGGCCTTGATTGGACAGTGATGCCTGATGCGCCTGAGGCCTGCTTGGACCCGCAGCATGGGGGCCACAATCGCATTGCAGGCCGCGAGCTTCTCTAGCCAGCGCAGGACCCTGCACGGTGTAGAACTCATGGAGCGTGGAACTCATGCGATGTTGAGTGTCTTCGATGTTGGCCGCTTTGTCGAGGAGTGTGATGCGCGTCTGCTCCAGAGCCTCGGTGGCCTAGACGGGGTCGATGGCATGGTTGAGTGGTGCGTGCAGGTCCACAATGGTGACATCCAAGGTGTCCTGCGCTGGGAGCGGAGCAGCTTCCTCCTATGGAAGAAGGCGTTCGAGCGGCGAGCGCGCGGAGCGTGGTGTGTCACCGCCTTCCTCGCCCCCAGGGCCAGCACCTTGACCATGGCACCAAGGTCGTTGCTTTCACTGCAGCTCGAGCTTGTGTCACAGAGAGGGTCAGACACGTCGGTTACCTCCTTTGGGAATGGCTTGGTGACGGCGACGTAGAAGTGGTGACCGCCGACGTTGAGGAAGGACCCACTGTTGCCGAAGCAGGTGAGGTTGTTGTTGATACAATCGATGGTGTTGAACATCAGGATAAGGCCTGAGGCCACCTTGTCACCGAGAGTCGATGGAGATCCCGGCTGGAACTTCACTCCGGTCGCTGTCACATGTTGCCCCACGGTGGGTGCCAACTGTCGTGGTATTTTAGTTTCAGTAGCCATAGGGTGGCTTATCGAGAGGGCTCGTCGGAGTACAGCGACGGGTCCGGCTTGAGATTGGGTAGTGGCGACATGAGCACGTACCCAGGTTTAGGGCCCTCCTCGCCGGAGGTAAAACCCCTATGTCCTGCCTTGTTCTTTATTACAAGCACATGGTGGCTATAATGCTCCTTGAGCTATGTTGTCTAGAGGAAGAAGAAGACTAGGTCGATCCCCTACTCTAACGGTCCGGGCCCCCTTATATAGGCATGGCCTGGTTACATAGTTTGGTCCGGCTGCCCGGCAGCCGGCTTGGTAGTGGTCGTGATGTTAGTGCGGGCCCCACTTTCCCTGCTCCTCTTGCACGGTGCAGGTCGCTATATAAAGTAACCTTGTCCCCCCGACCGGCATATCCGTGGTATATGCCTGGATCCCCTTGAATCCTCCTGTTGGAGGTAGCTTTACTAGGGCAGTAGGTGGGAACGGTACCGTGGCTGGCGTCACCCTAGTCTTCGGTCCCTGCCGTTTCTTGTCTGGTACCTGCAGGCTTTTATGAAGCGTCGGTTAGGGGTTACCTTATCGCTGTCGGCTCTGGCCGTCAGCGGAGAGAACCCTGGCCGATTGCTGGCACAGCCAGCTCTTCGCGCTGAGACGGCCCCGCTGGCCGGTTGTAGTTCTGATCCCTGGGGTGCCAGTTGGTAGGTCGTTCTGCCTTTGGCCTACCCAGGTGGTCATCCCCACGACACAGAGGGATCTGCTTATATAGAACCATTTGAACAAACTTCTTACTGCAAAATCTGACAGCTCTTTGTCTGTATAGTGAGTGACAGAAACACCATCTTCACTAGCTCTCTCTGGAAACAATTATTTGGGGCTTTCAGCATCTCTCTGAATTACAGAACAGCTCACCACCTAGAATCTAATGGTCAAACAGAGCATGTCAACTAGTGTTTAGAACAATATTTGAGATGCATGACATTTCAGGAGCCAAAAAATGGATGAAATGGCTACCTGCTGCTGAGTGGTGGTATAACTGTGCCTACCACACTTCCATCAAAATTTCACCCTTCGAAGCCCTCTACGAGTACAAGCCTCCACTGATCAATCAGATCGCAGTCCCTTGCAATGTTCCCCGGAATCTCAAGTCACCTTATTGGAAAAGGACCATATGCTCAAGACACTACAAAACAACTTGTTACAGGCGCAGGAGCGCATGAAGAAGTTTGCACACACCAACCCCACTAAATGCACATTTGAACTTAGTGATTTCGTCTATCTCAAGATGCAGCCCTACAGAGAAACCTCACTCGGTCTACGCAATTCCTTGAAACTAACCAGCAAATGGTATGGTCCCTTCCTCATTCTCCAAAAAATTGGCAAAGTCGCCTACCGCTTGCAACTCCCTTCAGATGCACAAATCCACGATGTCTTCCATGTCAATCAGTTGAAGAAACATCTAGGCAAGCACGCTATTCCCAACCCCAAGCTTCCCCTGGTTACTTCCATTGGCAAGGTCAAGATGACTCCCAAGGCTATTCTTCAGCGACGCAAAATTTCGCGCGGTGCTGGGGAGTATGATGTGGTAGTCCCGCAATAGCTTGTGCATTGGGAAAACATGACCGAAGCAGACGCCACCTGGGAGGATGCAGCTTTCATCCAAGCACCCTTTCCTTTGTTCAAGCCTTGAAGACTTTTCTTAAGGGGGGAGCTCTGTCAGGATCCCTACCTGACGAAGTGTCTTGTTTCAGAGATATTTAGTGTTTCCAGCGTTAACACAACGATTCAGCCTGCTCTCGGAATTACCATTCTATCCTTTACCTAGCTTTTGCTAGTCTTTTAGAACTAAGGGCTTAAATGTAATTTGAATGAGCCTGCCTTTCGATATAAAGGGCAGGTGGGGTGGTCAGGAGGATCAAGCAAAACAAACCGAATTTATTCATGTTCATGTTTACCTATCTAGTTCTAGTGATAGAGTCGATCTGAGCCCTGAGTTGCTCCAATTTCTTCCCCTTCATCGATTTGCAGTTGGAATCCTCACCAGAGGGTGACATGAGGAGGTCGACACAGTCCAGCTACGAGAAGATCCACGCGATAACATCCACCGTCAACGTGGTGGTTGTGGCGGCAGGTGGACCGCTTCGACGATGCCTCGCAGGGTGGTCATCCACGACATCGGCTCCTCCACCACGGGGACTGGCGGTGGCGGACGATGAGACCCTCGGCTCATAGACTACATCGCGATTTCCCTCATCCATGGCTCCACCGCCTCCTCGCACCTGCGACTGAGCCAAACCCCAGGGCTAGGGTTAGCCGTGGTGTCGCCATCCGTTTTGCTGCGATGCCAGGCGAACAAGATCACCATGATACTGTTCTCCGATGTCCAGCAGCAAACCTCGCCCCTTCTATCCATTCTTCCCCACACGCGACCCCTCGGAACCCCAGCCCCTCCATCCACCGATGCTGGAAAAGGGAAATCAAATCTGCATGTAATCTCTTGGATGTTCCAGCCTCAAAATTTCTCTATTTGTTGGTCCATACATCACTTTGTGCTGACTTTATGAGATGTAGCTTATTCTATCTTCTAAAATCTGACATATACTGGGAAGTACAACTAATATTTGAGTAAGGAACTGTGTGAATGTTAATTCATTCCTACTTCTGATGCCAAATCTTTACTATTGGTTTCGAGTTGGTGGTGAAGCCACCAGCTCGACATACATCATTTGAGTTCAAAATACCCCTCGCACACTTTAAACTGTTATGGGTGCGATACCCTAAACAGGGCCGCAGGTGTGTTTATATATTGGACATACAATTACTGGAGAGTATACGTCGAGGTGGAGTCCAACACGGACTCAACACATACAACCGACCTAGAGAGTCCTAGACAATTACAAGACTATACATCATCGTTTAACACTCCCCCTCAATCATAACTTATCTAAGTTAAGATTGCGACGAAACACTTCTAATTGTCTAGTAGATAGTGACTTTGTAAATCCATCAGCCACTTGATCTCCAGAAGATATAAACCTGATGTCCAATAATTTCCGAGCAACTCTTTCACGAACAAAATGGTAATCCACTTCAATATGCTTGGTTCTAGCATGAAACACAAGATTAGCAGAAAGATATGTCGCTCCAATATTATCACACCACAATACTGCTGCTTTAGACTGTGATACTCCCAGTTCATCAAGCAAGGTCTGTACCCACATAACTTCAGCTGTAGCATTAGCCAAAGATTTATACTCAGCCTCTGTACTAGACCGGGACACTGTGGCTTGTTTTCTAGCATTCCATGAGACAAGGTTTGATCCCACATACACAGCAAAACCACCTGTAGATCTCCTATCATCTGGACATCCTGCCCAGTCAGCATCAGAAAATGCGCTGACAACAGTAGAAGAAGACTTACTCAACCGTAGTCCAAGGGAGATAGTACCACGCAAGTATCTCAATATGCGTTTCACAGCTGTCCAATGTACTGTTGTGGGAGCATGTAAGAATTGACACACCTTGTTAACTGAGAAAGCAATATCCGGTCTTGTCAATGTAATATATTGTAAGGCACCAACAATACTCCTATAGCGAGTAGACTCATCACCACTCAACACTTCCCCATCAGACAAACACAGCTTATCAGACACTGACAGAGGTGTATCAACAGTTTTGCAGATTTGCATATTAACACGTTGAAGAAGATCACTGGCATACTTTTCCTGCGACAAAATAATTCCATCATGCACTTTTTTTACCTCAATACCAAGAAAATAGTGCAAAGCTCCCAGATCCTTCAATGCAAAAGCAAGTCCAAGATCTTTCAGAAGAGCATCTACAGCCTTCTCTGACGAACTGGCAACAACAATGTCATCTACATAGATCAACATGAAGATAGTTACTCCCCCTTTGTTGTAGAAGAACAGAGAAGTATCAGCCTTAGATGCACTGAAACCAAGAGACTGAAGCTTGGAGCTAAGGCGAAAGTACCAAGCACGAGGAGCCTGCTTCAAACCATAAAGAGCTTTATCAAGCTTGCAAACATGACCCAGTCGAGTCTCATATCCAGGAGGTTGACGCATGTAAACCTCTTCTTGTAACAAACCATGCAAAAACGCATTTTTAACATCCAACTGACGAAGATGCCAACCACGAGAAACTGCAAGTGAGAGAACCACACGAATAGTGGCCGCCTTGACAACTGGACTAAAAGTATCCTCATAGTCTATGCCATATCTCTGTTTGAAACCCTTAGCAACCAAGCGTGCTTTATAACGATCAACAGTGCCATCAGCTTTGCGCTTAACTTTATATACCCACTTGCAATCAATAATATTTTGCCCATGAGTAGCAGTAACAAGATGCCACGTACCGTTCTTAATCAAAGCATCATATTCCTCATCCATTGCAGCCTTCCATCGAGAATCTTTAAAAGCTTCAGCAGTACTAGATGGTTCACCAGTAGAGGAAAAATATGCATACCGAATCGTACCATCGGTAAATTTCTTTGGTTTAGATACCCCACTCTGCAAACGTGTATGCGGTCGATCCAAAGGAATAGCAGGAGCGGCCATAGGCAAAGAGACCACAGACGATCCCGAAGATCCGGGTGAAGCCGCAGACGATCCGGTGTGCTCGGCGGCACTAGGAGAAAGCGTCGCAGAAGATCCGGGCGGGATGGCGGAGGTGGCCGACACTGCCGCATCAGCGGGCCCGCCAGGGGGGCACGCCCGCCCAGACGCGACACGGGCGTATGCTGCCGCGCTGCGGCATGTCTGCCCAAGGCAGATCGGACCGCAGGTGCTCCAGGATCGACGCCGCCAGCAGATTCTGCGTCAAGAGAATCAACATCGGGATCGGCGCCAGGGGCGGGAAAATCATCACCGATATCCGTGCCAGGAGCGGGAAAAACATCGGAATCATCATCGGATGTGAAATCTTGATGTGCACTCTGTAAAAAAGACTCAGCGGCAGTATTAGTAGCATTAGTAGGATCAACATCACCCGGTCCTTGTAATTCATGCCCCTCATGAAAATGCAAATTAAATGGCTGCAAGGATAGTGGTAGCAAATTAATCTCTTCTCGAAGTCGAGCGCCAGCATTAGAGTGCAACGAAGCAAACGGAAATACTATCTCATCAAAAACAATATCACGAGAAATATAGAGACGCCCTGTAGAAATATCAAGGCACTTATAACCTTTATGAAGATTGCTATATCCTAGAAACACACACTGTTTGGATCGGAATTCTAGTTTGTGTCTATTGTAGGGTCGAAGATTAGGCCAGCAAGCGCACCCAAAAATGCGCAAAAGTGAGTAATCACCGGATTTGCCAAAGAGACACTCGATGGGAGTTTTAGACTGAATAACCCTACTAGGAAGACGATTAATCAGATAAACTGCAGTGAGGAACGCTTCGTCCCAATATTTGAGAGGCATAGACGCATATGCAAGAAGAGATAACCCGACCTCAACAATATGTCGATGTTTACGCTCAGCAGGTCCATTCTGCTGATGCGCACGAGGACAAGACACAAGATGGGAGATACCAACTTTTTGAAAGAAGGAATTGAGTTTCTGGTACTTGCCTCCCCAGTCAGTCTGCATAGCAAGAATTTTCTTATCAAAGAGACGCTCAACATGATGCTGAAAGTCACGAAATTTCTGAAACACATCAGATTTCTTTTTCAAGAGATATATCCAAGTGAACTTGCTATAATCATCAATAAAACTCACATAGTATTTAAAACGACCAAAAGATTCTGAGGCAGGGCCCCATACATCGGAAAACACAAGTTCAAGAGGAAAAGTGGACACACTAGTAGATTTTTGATATGGAAGTTGATGGCTCTTAGCCATTTGACAAGCATCACAGACTGACTCTTTATTGACCTCACTAAACGAAATATTATTATCTCGAAGAACTTGACGAACTATGGTAGACGAAGGATGACCAAGGCTCCTATGCCACAATGACGAGGAAGACTTGACCGCCCCATGAACATGACGACTGGAAGACAACGATGTAGATGATGATGGAAGAGGATAAAGCCCATCCACACATCTACCTTTGAGTAGAACCTCCCTCGTGTCCTGATCCTTAACAAAGAACTCATTAGGCCAATATTCAACAAAGGCATGATTATCTCGAGCTAGACGACTAGTGGAGAGAAGACTTTTTGTGGTTTGAGGAACATGAAGAATATTATTAAGATGCAAGTCATGATTAGGGGTATGAATAACAGAATGACCAATGTGATGTATATCCATACCTGAACCACTAGCTGTGTGAATCTGTTCATTGCCATTGTAGCGATCCCTTACATGCAGCT
Source organism: Dactylis glomerata (assembly GCA_007115705.1). Taxonomy (NCBI): domain Eukaryota; kingdom Viridiplantae; phylum Streptophyta; class Magnoliopsida; order Poales; family Poaceae; genus Dactylis; species Dactylis glomerata. The sequence continues at coordinate 1,187,312 of QXEO01002114.1, read as the reverse complement.
TTTCTAATTCTCCTGTGATATGATCAGTTGCACCAGAATCAGTGTACCAGTTTGTATCAACTCCATAATTTCCATATGCTGCACCAACAGATCTTTCTGGACCACGATAATTTTTCTGAAACCTCTTCCAGCAATTAAGAGCTATGTGACCAATCTTGCCACAAACCTGACAGGTAGGCCTGTCACTTCCATACTGCTGATGTTGTGAGTTTCCATACTGCTGCTGCAGCTGTTGGCGAGGGCCATGACCACGGCCGCCATTACTTCCTCCACGTGGATGATAACCTCCACGCTGATTGTTTCCTTGTTGCTCATATCCTCGCTGCTCATAGCTATTATAGTCATAGCCACGATGCTGATCTGAGAAGCCTCCACGCCCACCATTGCGTCCACCTCGGTAGCCACCATGACCACCACGAGTTGCAGCGTTAACTGAAGACTCTCCAACAGGATTTTGATCTTCAAGTCTAGCCTCATATGACAGAAGTTGAGAGTAAAGATCACTGAGACTAACATATTTATCTGCCTTAATCAAGGCAGTGATGGCAGCAACAAAACCATTGTAAGCCTCATCATTGAGACCGGCGAGCACATAGGAGATAACATCATCCTCCCCAAGAGGCTTGCCTGCAGCAGCCATCTCATCTGCTAAATTTTTGATATGATTGAAGTAAACTTCTGCAGTCTTGTTCTCTTTTTGTGCCTTGTTCAATTGTGTGCGGAGTTGCACCACACGGGCCTTGGATTGCGACAAAAACATCTCCATCACTGCTTTCCAAACACCACCAGAACTTGTTTGCCCTACCATCTGAGTGACGATCGAGGGCGACATATTGCGGACAAGGAACCCAAGAACGCACTGATCAAGGGAGATCCAGCGAGCATAGTCAGGGTTTGGAACAGAAATTTCTTTTCCATCCTTGTCTGTAGCCTTTGTTTCCTTGTCAGGCGCCGGCATTGATCCGTCCAGGAGCCCAAACAGCTGTGCTCCACGAATTTCCGGCAAGATCATCGTCTGCCACACCAAGAAATTGTCTCGGTTGAGTTTTTCAGAGAGAGAGAGGTTCGCCGAGAGGGTCGGGGTGCCACTCGCTGTGGAAGAGGAAGCCCCAAACGACATGGCGGCTTGGCTGATTGAAGCAGCGGCTTGACTCGACGATGAGGAAAAGACGATCGACGACGAGGGCAGCGACTCGGGCAAGCAAAATCGATTGATGAGATCACGACGACGAAATCTCGATTGGGTAGTGACTCGGGCGACTAGATGAGATCGATAGGCTCTGATACCATGTAAAACTGTTATGGGTGCGATACCCTAAACAGGGCCGCTGGTGTGTTTATATATTGGACATACAATTACAGGAGAGTATAGGTCGAGGTGGAGTCCAACACGGACTCAACACATACAACCGACCTAGAGAGTCCTAGACAATTACAAGACTATACATCATCGTTTAACACACACATATATTTGCGGCATGTATACACAATCGAGGAAACAATCACGACATCGATCATGGAATCAATCAAGAAAACAAAAATCACTAGCGGGATGGGAGTTCTTCCTCGGGGGAACGACCATGGTGTCCTCTTCCTCCACGAGGAGCTACGGGTTTGGGGCGAGGTGGGGAAAACGAGGTCAAGGGCTTCGCTCGGGAGGATTGCGACGACCACTGCCGGTCGGACTAGCGGGATTGTAGTTCTTCCTCCATGGGAACGACCAGGGTGTCCTCTTCCTCAATGAGAGTGACCATGGAGGGCGCCACTCTGCTGCCCTGATGGTGGGATGAGTCAATGGGGGCCACGCCGCGCTCGGGGAGGAGGTCTTGCAAGGCCGGAGATGGCGGTGAGAGATTTTCAGGCCACCATGGTCGAGCACTCGAGGCGGCGGCGCCTCCCATGCGTTCCCGTGTCCGCGGCCGCCCCTCTCCCACGGCCAACGCCACGGCAAATCCGCGCTCGCCGAGGCTGGTGCGACAGCGAGCTCGTGGGATGAGGTGCTCCCAATGGAGGAGAGCCAGGCGGGTAGGCACGGCCGTGAGTACCAATCAAGATTTGTTCTTGCTACTTGCACTCAAGAAGTTGTACCATGGTGTATTGTCGAAAAAAGTTGTACCATAACTTGGGTTTTATACATTTAGACTGCTAGAAGTCAACTGAAACAAGTTTAAATTTATTATTTTACTAAACTCTGAAGCTAACTAAACAAGTTGACCATAATAACTTATTCAATCATATTACAATTTCGTCATAATCATCCAAGATAACTAGAGATTCGATAGCCTAGAAAAGATAGAACATGTGTGCAAGCAAAGAAATTGTGAATAAATCTTTCACCAATGAGATGGCTCTCCGATGAGATAGAACAAGAGATGCATTGGGTTGAGATGATAGAGAATAGGTTGTACGTTGAGGTAGAAACGATTAAGGGCGAGTTCAACTGAATATTCATGTACGTTTTATATATTTATAAATAAGATATTTTTTTCTAAAAAGCCGTAGCAACGCACGAGTATTCAGCTAGTATAAATATATTTTAAGCGCTTATTTTCTGAATTCTTACCAGCTGAATCAAACATAAATATATTTCCAGCTGAATCTAACCTAGTATTCATAAATTCTTACCAGCTGAATCAAACATAAATATATTTCCAACGCTTATTTTCTGAATTTTTTAGATTTCTAATTTTGATCCTTTTCAAGCAAACATGTTTCATATTTGCTACCCTCTCATCATAAGTTGTTGAATATGATGCAGCACAATCCTTGGGAGCATTTTGGACATCTATTTTGGGTGAAAATAATGGATGCCAAATACCTTTGTTCATGTGCTTAAATGATCCTAGTTCTTAGCAGACCTAAAGATGTAATGCAGTGATGTAATCGAAAAGTGTTTTTGACTCGTGAGCTCTAGTGATCTCTCCATTCTAAAAAAATAAAAAACTATATTTCTAAGTTTTAAAAAAATCTAAAAATAAATCCAGATATAGTTAATGATGTAACCTGTAGGCATGAAAATTTTCATAACAAAATTCTTTGTATTGTGATCTACACAAAAATAAGAAAATCTAGCAAAATTTGTAGATTTAAAGTATACATACTCAGATCTACACATTTGTCATTTTTGTGTAGCCCAAACTATAAAGCATTTGAACTTGATTTTTTGCACTTAGTGGAATAAACAGTTGGCTACAACCTAACTTTTATTTCAAAAAAATTTGATACACAGAAGTATGATTTAAATTTTCAAAAAAAGTGAAATCACTGGTGCCCATGTGAACCAAATCTTAACTAAGTTAGATTGCAAGTAACTGATGTAATGGATCAAGTAACGATGGACATCTGAATGAAGTTATTCTGATGTAATGATGTAGTGAAACTAAGTTATATTGTTAATATGGTGGAGTGTCATTTGTTGGTTCTTTCCCTTTTTGCATGAATATATAAATAAATCATATTTATGCTACTTTTTTGGTAAATCATAAACGTTCTTCGTGCAACATTTTGCATGCACGATATCTGATATCTAAATATCAGGACGATGGAATATGCAAAGCATTTGTTTGCTCGATGCATAGGTGATGGCAAAGTCCTAAATCGGCAATATCCGAACTTTTAAGACTACCTCTAATATTGTGGATTTGAGGTATACTTGTAGAGGCAGTTTTAAAAATGTCTTTAAAAGTATATCTTTTGAGGCGCTTTAAAAACTGCCTCAAATACTATGCCTTTAGAGGCATTTTTAAAATTGCCTCTAATGTGTTGTGAATTTGAGGCATTTCTTTCAATGCCTCTAATGGCCAACTATTTGGGGTACTTGAAAGTGCCTCAAAAGGTATACATTTAGAGGCACTTTTGTTAATACCTTTAAAAATATATCTTTGAAGCATTTTTTATAATGCCTCTAAATACTAACTATTTGAGGTATTCAAAAGTGCCTTAAAAGGTATATATTTAGAGGGACTTTTAAAAACTGACTAAAAAATTATACCTTTTGAGGCAATTTCAAAACAGTGCCTCTAGCAAAGTGTGTCAGATTCTAGGACGTGGTGTAGTGCGGTTCTGCTCTGGTGCTACCCCCCTCGAGTGAACGGCTCGTGGCAAAACACAAGGACGGCTATGATTTCTCGGTACCCCTTCGGGAGGGAGGGCAGGATGGTAAATCCATCGTTTTGTACAGCCCTCGTATAGCCTGTACAGCCCACATTAGTTTGTACATGTACGAGGAATAATTGTATGCACGTGTGTACCGTACAGTACTAGGAATAATTGTACCATGTATACGTATGCGTACAAAAGGAGTGCGAAGCGCCAGGCGATATAAAAGGCATCTCCCACCCACCCACCACTTTCTTCCCCAATCGGAGCAAGCGGAGAAACCTTAGCCATCCCATCCCACCTCGTCCCCGCCGGTGCACCTCGCGGCCGGTAGAAGGCGATGTCGACTCGCTCGCGCGCAGATGCGTCCGCCGCGGCAGGTGCGGCGGATGTGGAGGGGACCGAGCTCACGGCAGAAGGTGTCACGGCCACCTTGGTCGTGGCTGTGGCTGTTGCGGAGGAGACGGTAGAGGCCGCGGCAGGTGCGGCCGATTTGGGCGATGCGGTGACCGCAGCCGATCTCACGGCGGAGAGTGGTGCGGCCACGGTCATGGCGGCTGTGGTGGAAGCGGTGGAGGAGGAGGCATCGAATGTGGTAGGAGCGGTGGAAGAGGAGGAGGCGGCTATTGCTGCGGGGCCGGATCTGGCGCTGACGGAACCGACCAGAGTAGGGGGAGGCGATGGTGGTGAAGAAGCCATGCCAGTCGATGCGGTGGCGCTGGTGGTGGAGCTGGCAGTTCTGGTGAATGCCAATGTTGCCGATGCCGCCGTCCTAGATGCTGCGGTGGCCGATGCCATCGACGCAAACCCTCCGTCGCCTGAAGCGGTAAATCCCTCACCTGCTGTTATTCTGTTCTTAATCAGGGGCGAAGCTAGACTGACATAAACCAAGGTTCACCAGAGTGTATGTTGCTCTTTGCATGCACATTGGATTTTGAGTCATCCTGGTTCATTTTACCGTAATCCGATATCGCCAGAGGAGCTGCATAGGCTTTGCGTGGTGCACATGCACCAGGGACCGATGAATTTTTACCAACTATTGGTTGAACTTTCGCTATGTGCACCAGGTTAATCCAATATCAGTGCACCAGGGCCAAAGATTTCACACTCAAACAATAACCAAACAAGCATATATACTTCATGCAACACAAATTTGAGTGTATAGATGTAGTTACTTTTTAATTTCTTCCTAGTAGTTGCAGCTACATTTGAAATGTAATATGAAATCAGGATGTGATATGATTTGTACATCCGTTGTCACATTTTTTCTAAACGGAACATTGAAGATGTAGCTGCAAATCTGAATGTGTAGATGTAGCTACTTTCTATTTTCTACCTAGCAGATGCAGCTACTTGTCTATCAATTTGGTTGCAGTAATTTTTGTCACATTTGAGTTAATATTACATCAAGATGTGAGGTCTACAACCATTGTTACATTGTTTGTATGACACATATCCCCTGTTCAAATAGTTGTATCAAGTTTTGTCATAAGATCATGATTTGCAAAAAAAATGTGTGATGATTTGTGATGTCTTTAATTAACTGTGAGGTGTAATGGATGAAATAGTGTTGTTCTTGCAAGTGTATTATTGTTTTAATTTCTTCTAGTTTCTTTACTACAACACATAACTTGCATGACATGTGTAAGATCCTTCAAGAATGTAGCTATGGTTTTAAGCTACCCCATTCTAGATGTCCCTATGGCAGTGTACTTTTCTACCTTGAGTTATGATGGCTTTGAATTCTGCTTAACTAATTTAGTGCTGAGTAGTAAAATGTAACTTATATTGAATATCATATCTAGGATCTTAGGTCATGTTATATAATCTAGCTATTTATAATCTGTCCAATCACATATTTCTCTTTTTATGATGTAGTTTAACTCAAGTTATAGAATATGGCTATATCTGACTAATAAAATATTAAGCTTAACTCAAGTTATAGAAGATCTATTTCATCAAAAGGAATGTTCATTATTTCATGTCTTGTGGAGAATAATTAAAATTCACATTTTCATAGGTATCTTAATGTTAGTTGTAAATGTGTTAATCTGTTACCTTTGAGGTGCTTCACATGTAAATTTTTGCATTTGTAATATAACGTCAAATATGTTTGAAAAAGCTTAACATCAAATATGTTCCCAGATTGAGAATAGGAAGAAGCGCATGTATGCAGAAATTGATGATATGTTTGAAAAAGCTACATGTGATGATATGTTCTCAGACGACGACGGCGAGCAGGTCGATGTGAGTGTAACTTGATTGTGTTTACATATGCTGTGTCTTTTTTGTATTATACACATGCTAACAAATTTGCAAATCTATATTGTAGTATGACTCCAATGACTCCACCGAGACTGTGCAGAAGAGCAACCTTGTCTCTTTTATAGACAAGGAGGCAGAGAAGCTGCAGCAACAGGGCACCCGCGCATTCAAGAGGAGGGGGGGGGGTACTTCTGCCCGTACCATATCCACTGGCCAAGGGATGGCACTAGGCAGAGCCTCATCCAGCATGCTAAAGCCCTAGCAAAAGAAGATGCCTCGGTGCATGTTAGGGGTCAGCATGCTGCTCTGCTGAGGGCGATGAATCACGCTGCTGCTCCATGAATTGATCCCTGCAAGTTTGGTTCTGATCATCAACTATAGCTATGATTTGGTGATCTGGTTATGTTATCGTACATTATGCTGTTTGTGTTGGCTATGGACAATATAGTAGCATGTTAGCGCTACTATAAGTTTGTTAAGTTATGGGTAGCTTAAAACTTAGTAAGTTTAAGTAGCACCTGCTGTTTATGGTGCTTCTTTTGGTACTGTGATGACATCTACTGTGATGGCTTATGCAAGCTTCATTACCTACTATTGTTGATTGTCTTTATTTTTGGAAGTTGTGAATAGGGATACAAACGAGTCGAGTTCGAGTGAGTTAGACTTGGCTCAGCTAGCTCAACTCATACTAAAATTTTAGCGAGCTCATACCGAGTCGAGTTAAACATCGATTTGTATAACTTGATTCATACTTAGCTTGACGATCTCGAGTCGATTTATAAACTATTTGTTTAGCCAATTCCATAGTAAGAAACAACTAAAGATATAAAATGGTAGAAAAACATTAAGTTTGTTCAGAAATTGAAATACAAATTTATAAACTTTTGTTTTTAATTTGCAAAACAAGATTTAAAAAAAGCCCGCCAACTAGCAGTACTTCTAACATACGCGGCCTGGGTATGACTTAGGGCATTTTACAAGGACCTAGGCCCATGCATATTACAAGCCCAACTAGATTTGGCCCACAGGGCGAGAGGAGAACGGAGTTAACATGTCGGATACCGAGAGAGGCTCGTGCAACATGTCATACGCCAGGGTATTTATGTAGGTGCGCACACCTCCCCGGTAGCGAGGTGGGACTAAACTCACACCTCTCGTGTAGGTAGCACCCGCCCTGACCCGGAACTGGGCCAAGGACCATTTCTCTTCCCACCGGGCCGCATGGAAGCAGCAGAGTGTGACGGCTGGGCCGGCTCGTTTGCAGGCCGGGCAGCAAGTTTTCCTTTTGTTTTTTATATATTCTGCATTTTATTGTTAAGTACTTACCACACGTAAAAAATGTGATTTTTTTTTAAAACAAATATGCAATACCGCCAGAAATAATTGTGTTGTGTCACAGAATTTTTGTTAAGCTATTTTAAAAAGATCAAAAAAATAGAGATGGTAGGAATGGCTCTCTCAAGTAGGCCTAAAAGGTCCTTTTTCTAGATATGAGATTTTTTTTGACATTCATGAAATGGTCCAATTTTTTTCCCACTTGCTGAAATACCTAAATGTACTTTAAATGCAGTGGTTTCATGCATTTGTTGTTATTGTTGCATGTGATATGGCAGTACGAATAGTGATGATTTTTCTAGGTAGATCACGTCTACCCTGACTTTCTAGGGTTTGGATGGGGTGTAGGACCACTTGTTTCACACATGCAAAATGTGGACCCCCTTTGTGTTCTACCCTACACTCATAGCTCCAAGGCACCTCACACACTTCTTGTGGTATGCTGGAGCTAGTGCAGGCACACTAGCGCGTCAGGTCACGTCTACCTTGACTTTTCCGGGGTTTGGAAGGGTGTTGGACCACTTGTTTCACACATGCAATGTGTGGGGCCACTTTGTGTTTCTACCCTAGACTCATAGCTCCAAAGCACCTCACAGACTCCTTGTGGTATGATAGATCTAGTGTAGGCACGCTGGCGCGCCAGGTCACGACTATGCTGACATGACCTGATATTCAATAATACACTATATATTCCAAAAAAATTCAAAAAATGTGAAAACTACATTTTCACTCTTTGTTTATGTAGGAAGTCATATGTAAAAAATCTGAGTGGATTTGGTGGTGGTCGAAAAAATCACTTGCTTACAAAACCTGGCTCAAGTGAGACCAAACGGGTCGTCCCTAAGCATGTGATTTTTTCGACCATCTCAAAATCTGCCCAAAATTGTTGTACATGGTTGCATGCACATACTAAACATGATTATGAAAGAATTTTTTAAAAAAATGAATTTTATAATGCCCCCTTATGGTACGGACCGAAGACTATACCTGATATTCAATAATGAACTATATATTCCAAAATATTCAAAAAAAATGTGAAACCTACATATTCTCTCTTTGTTTGTGTAGGAGGTCATGTGTAAAAAATCTGAGTGGATTTAGTGGTGGTCGAAAAAATCACTTGCTTACAAAACATGTCTCAAGTGAGACCAAACGGGTCATCCCTAAGTATGTGATTTTTTCGAGCATCTCGAAATATGCCCAAAATTGTTGTACATGGTTGAATGCACATACTAAACATGATTGCGAAAGAATTTTCAAAAAAATGAATTTTATAATCCACAAAGCACCGATGCACCAGATTGCGCCTACCCTGCCGTTCCGGAGGTTTTGAGGGGTTTTCCGACGTTCATCGACACATGCAATGTGTGTAGATCCATTGTGTTTGTGCCCTACCCACTTTGATCCAATTCATGTCACACACTCATAGTGTTGTGTGGGTGCTAGGCTTCCTGCTCCGGTGCAGCAGATTCCGTCTACCCTGTCATTCCGGGGATTTTGAGGGGTTTTCTGACGTTCATCGATACATGCAATGTGTGTAGATCTATTGTGTTTGTGCCCTATCCACTTTGATCCAATGCATGTCACACACTCCTAGTGGTGTGTGGGTGCTAGGCTTCCTACTCCAGTGCAGCAGATTCCGTCTACCCTGCCGTTCCGGGGGTTTTGAGGAGTTTTCCTATGTTCATGGACACATGCAATGTGTGTACATGTATTGTGTTTGTGCCCTATCTACTTTGATCCAATGCATGTCACACACTCATAGTGGTGTGTGGGTGCTAGGATTCCTGCTCCGGTGCAGCAGATTCCGTCTACCCTGCCGTTCCGGGGGTTTTGAGGGGTTTTCCGATGTTCATCGACACATGCAATGTGTGTAGATGTATTGTGTTTGTGCCCTATCCACTTTGATCCAATGCATGTCACACACTCATAGTGGTGTATGGGTGCTAGGCTTCCTGCTCCGGTGCAGCAGATTCCGTCTACCCTGCCGTTCCGGGGGTTTTGAAGGGTTTTTCGACATTCATCGACACATGAAATGTGTGTAGATCCATTGTGTTTGTGCCCTATCCACTTTGATCCAATGCATGTCACACACTCATAGTGGTGTCTGGGTGTTAGGCTTCCTGCTCCGGTGCAGCAGATTCTGTCTACCTTGCCGTTCCGGGGGGTTTGAGGGGTTTTCCGATGTTCATCGACACATGCAATGTGTGTAGATCCATTGTGTTTGTGCCCTACCCAGTTTGATCCAATGCATGTCACACACTCATAGTGGTGTGTGGGTTCTAGGCTTCCTGCTCCGGTGCAGCAGATTCCGTCTACCCTGCCGTTCCGGGGGTTTTGAGGGGTTTTCTGACGTTCATCGACACATGCAATGTGTGTAAATCCATTGTGTTTGTGCCCTACCCATTACAAGATAGTTAATTTTGTGTAAAATTTAAAATTGTTTGGTACTTCCTGGACACTGGCCACATCTCTCCCAATCAAAATCATTCCAGTAGTTGGGATCTGAAGAGGGAGGGAGGAGGAAGACGGAAGATTAAGGGGTGGAATTGCCCACGGTGAAGGAGGAGCAGCGGTGAATATAAGAGGCGACGGAAACGGATGCGGCGGTTTTGATGGGGCGTCCGACGTGCGTGCTATGGCGTCGAGGCCCTTTCCATCTTAGTGGGCCTTGTTTGCATGGCCCGCTGCTTGTGCAACTCATGATCGATGTTATCAAGGGAACTGCACGATGTAGGCATGAGACAATGTGACTCAACTACATCAAATAAAGTGCACAAAGATAGTCATTCAATTTCACAACTTAAAACAATGAGTACATCCAAGATAGTTGACAGCAACGAGGAAACTAGCACGGTACAAAATGTAATAAGCCTCGACCTCCTTGCTGATGTCACACACGATCAGTAAGGAGGTTAAGCCTGTGGCCATCACGGCTTGGAATGAACCAGAACACAAAGATGTCTTCAACTTTCATCTTGTTTTCCTCCATAACTTTCATCTAGTTCATCGTGATCATGGCGCCACCTTTCACTTTTCCTTTCACTTTACACTTACTCATGACCATCGTTACATTCGCAATTACCCTACCCTTGGTGAAGACTTGAATCTTCGCTGGTAGTTTGATGTTGCTCAGTATATGGGACACAGTGAAGCTCTTTGAGAAGTACTGCATGTGGAATATAATGTAAAATTATGTTATTTTTACTCGTATGTGAAAAATAGATCTGAAAAACTTATTGTGTACTCAGATGATTACCATTTTTGCTTTGCCCTTCACAATGTTTGATTTCTTGATGGTGCAGATATAGAAAGGGTCTTTTGGAACCATCTTGTGAAATACAGACTCCAGTCTTCGTAAATCTTTAGCACCCATCTCTATGCGATTTGCGTACTCTATGAAACCTTCAAAATCTTCTTCTACGTCAATTCCAAGACCTGTATGTAGGTAGTACACTTATAAGCATGCACAATACAAGTGCATGTATAACGTATGTAGAAGAATTTTGTACGCACCTCTGATGACTAGCCTTTTGTTAATGTTCAGGATAGCACGTCCATAACGTGTGGTAGCAAACATTCCTTCCTAAGAAAATGTAGTACACATATATATATATATATTTAGATAAAAACAAAACTAATGTAAACAAAGAATTAGTAATAATGGGATAAAAAGGGATCCTTCAGACGGGCCTGCACATGTGCCCGCACAGGAAACTATGTTAAAATAATTTGATCTCCATTGAATTAGACAAGATCCTGAATCTATATTCAACTAATTATAAAATAATTTTTTGTGATTGATATGACCATAATAAGCAAACATTTTAAAGGAAGATGGATTACTATATGTTTTAGATCTTGTCCCTATAATAAAATGAAAAAGAAATACACTAGGTGTTGGATCTTGTCCATGCGGCAAAATGAAGAATATTTACTATTATGCTAGATCTACACCCTTCTAAAAAATAGATAAAAATGTAAATCCTACTGTGTTCGATCTACTCCGTTCTTCAAAATGGTAAAATAATACTATTTGCGATAAATCTACTCCGTACACCAATTTGTACAAAATAAACATGTGACAGATAATAAGGATCTATGATGCGCTTACCAGAGAAGGCTGCACACTGTTGTGCACCGGATCGGTCCTTCCAAGAGGAGATGGGGGTAGTGGTTGATGACGCCGCGGCTTGTCATCTCGCGGTTGAGGCTGCGAAGATGGGAGGATTTTACGTATAGCCGGCGACAGCTTGAGTGGTTGACTAGGCGGAGTTGGGAGGATTGGACGCCTATCCGGTGATAGGTTTCGTGGTGGTGGAGACGTCGTCATTGCAAGAACGCGGAGGAGAAACGCTTAGATCCCGATGGCAGGAGGAGGAGTGGTGATATATCGGGAGTAGGAGCACGGGAGAAGGTGTCGCGGTATCGAGGAAGGTGGGAGGCGACCGAGAAATTACCGCCCCACACCCCAACCTTCCGTGATCAACGCAATCAGCCTCGCTAGGGCTTAGGTGGTTAATGGGCCGGCCTAGCCAACTGCGTGTATGCCATTGTGGTCCGTTAGGGTGTATGCTGGTTAATGGGCCAACAAAACAAATGTACAGATAGGGCAAATGTTAATGCACTGCATATTCTAAAATATTTAAAAAATTTGAAACCTATATATTCTTGTTTGTTTGTGTAGGGTTTTCAAAGAATTTTCAAAAAAATGAATTTTATAATCCAGAAAGCACCGGTGCGGCAGATTCCGTCCACACTGCCGTTCTGGGGGTTTTGAGGGGTTTTCCAACGTTCATCGACACATGCAAAGTGTATAGATCCAATGTGTTTGTGCCCTACCCACTTTGATCCAATGCATGTTACACACTCTTAGTGGTGTGTGGGTGCTAGGCTTCCTACTCTGGTGGAGCAGATTCCGTCTACCCTGCCATTCTGGGGGTTTTGAGGGGTTTTCCGACGTTCATCAACACATGCAATGTGTGTAGATCCAATGTGTTTGTGCCCTAACCACTTTCATCCAATGCATGTCACACACTCCTAGTGGTGTGGGGGTGCTAGGCTTCCTACTCTACTGGTGCAGATTGCGTCTATCTTGCCATTCCGGGGGTTTTGAGGGGTTTTCCGACGTTCATCGACACATGCAATGTGTGTAGATCCAATGTGTTTGTGCCCTACCCACTTTCATCCAATGCATGTCACACACTCCTAGTGGTGTGTGGGTGCTAGGCTTCCTGCTCCGGTGGAGCAGATTGCGTCTACCCTGCCGTTCCGGGGGTTTTGAGGGGATTTCCGACATTCATCGACACATGCAATGTGTGTAGATCCAATGTGTTTGTGCCCTACCCACTTTTATCCAATGCATGTCACACACTCCTAGTGGTGTGTGGGTGCTAGTCTTCCTGCTTTGGTGCAGCAGATTCCGTCTACCTACCGTTCCGGGGGTTTTGAGGGGTTTTCCGACGTTCATCAACACATGCAATGTGTGTAGATCCAATGTGTTTGTGCCCTACCCACTTTGATCCAATGCATGTCACACACTCCTACTGGTGTGTGGGTGCTAGTATTCCTGCTCCGGTGGAGCAGATTCTGTCTACCCTGCCGTTCCGGGGGTTTTGAGGGGTTTTCCGACGTTCATCGACACATGCAATGTGTGTAGATCCAATGTGTTTGTGCCCTACCCACTTTTATCCAATGCATGTCACACACTCCTAGTGGTGTGTGGGTGCTAGTCTTCCTGCTCCGGTGCAGCAGATTCCGTCTACCCTACCGTTCCGGGGGTTTTGAGGGGTTTTCCGACGTTCATCAACACATGCAATGTGTGTAGATCCAATGTGTTTGTGCCCTACCCACTTTCATCCAATGCATGCCACATACTCCTAGTGGTGTGTGGGTGCTAGGCTTCCTGCTCCGGTGGAGCAGATTGCGTCTACCCTGCCGTTCCGGGGGTTTTGAGGGGTTTTCCGACGTTCATCGATACATGCAATGTGTGTAGATCCAATGTGTTTGTGCCCTACCCACTTTGATCCAATGCATGTCACACACACCTAGTGGTGTGTGGGTGCTTGTCTTCTTGCTCTGGTGCAGCAGATTCCGTCTACCCTGCCGTTCCAGGGATTTTGAGAGGTTTTCCGACGTTCATCGACACATGCAATGTGTGTAGATCCAATGTGTTTGTGCCCTACCCACTTTGATCCAATGCATGTCACACACTCCAACTAGTGTTGGGTGCTAGGCTTTCTGCTCCGGTGCAGCAGATTCCGTCTACCCTGTCATTCCAGGGGTTTTGAGGGGTTTTCCGACGTTCATTGACACATGCAATGTGTGTAGATCCAATGTGTTTGTGCCCTACCCACTTTCATACAATGCATGTCACACACTCCTAGTGGTGTGTGGGTGCTAGGCTTCCTGCTCTGGTTGAGCAGATTCCATCTACCCTGCCATTCTGGGGGTTTTGAGGGGTTTTCCGACGTTCATCGACACATGCAATGTCTGTAGATCCAATGTGTTTGTGCCCTACCCAATTTTATCCAATGCATGTCACACACTCCTACTGGTGGGTGGGTGCTGGGCTTCCTGCTCCGGTGCAGCAGATTCCGTCTACACTGGCGTTCCGGGGGTTTTGAGGGGTTTTCCGACGTTCATTGACACATGCAATGTGTGTAGATTCAATGTGTTTGTGCCCTACCCACTTTGATCCAATGCATGTCACACACAATCCTAGTGGTGTGTGGGTGCTAGGCTTCCTGCTCCGGTGGAGCAGATTGTGTCTACCCTGCCGTTTCGGCGGTTTTGAGGGGTTTTCCGACGTTCATCGACACATGCAATGTGTGTAGATACAATGTGTTTGTGCCCTATCCACTTTTATCCAATGCATGTCATACACTCCTAGTGGTGTGTGGGTGCAAGTCTTCCTGCTTCGGTGTAGCAGATTCCGTCTTTTCTTACCCTGCCGTTCCGGGGGTTTTGAGGGGTTTTTCGACGTTCATCGACACATGCAATGTGTGTAGATCCAATGTGTTTGTGCCCTACCCACTTTGATCCAATGCATGTCACACACTCCTACTGGTGTGTGGGTGCTAGTATTCCTGCTCCGGTGGAGCAGATTCTGTCTACCCTGCCGTTCCAGGGGTTTGAGGGGTTTTCCGATGTTCATCAACACATGCAATGTGTGTAGATCCAATGTGTTTGTGCTCTATCCACTTTCATCCAATGCATGTCACACACTCCTAGTGGTGTGTGGGTGCTAGGGTTCCTGCTCCGGTGCAGCAGATTGCGTCTACCCTGTCGTTCCGGGGTTTTGAGGGGTTTTTGGACGTTCATCGACACATGCAATGTGTTTAGATCCAATGTGTTTGTGCCCTACCCACTTTCATCCAATGCATGTCACACACTCCTAGTGGTGTGTGGGTCCTAGGCTTCCTGCTCCGGTTGAGCAGATTGCGTCTACCCTGCCGTTCCGGGGGTTTTGAGGGGTTTTCCAATGTTCATCGACACATGCAATGTGTGTAGATCCAATGTGTTTGTGCCCTACCCACTTTGATCCAATGCATGTCACACACTCCTAGTGGTGTGTGGGTGCTAGGCTTCCTGCTCCGGTGGAGCAGATTTCGTCTACCCTGCTGTTCCGGGGGTTTTGTGGGGTTTTCCGACGTTCATCGACACATGCAATGTGTGTAGATCCAATGTGTTTGTGCCCTACCCACTTTCATCCAATGCATGTCACACACTCCTAGTGGTGTGTGGGTGCTAGGCTTCCTGCTCCATTGGAGCAAATTCCGTCTACCCTGTCGTTCCGGGGGTTTTGAGGGGTTTTCCGACGTTCATCGACACATGCAATGTGTGTAGATCCAATGTGTTTGTGCTCTACCCACTTTCATCCAATGCATGTAACACACTCCTAGTGGTGTGTGGGTGCTAGGCTTCCTGCTCCATTGGAGCAGATTCCGTCTACCCAGTTCGTAGCATAGAAAACAAAAAATTTCCTACGCAAGAACACATAAACTAGCCAAGATACTCTACGAGGTGGTAGCAACGGAGACTAACCCTCGACGACCGTAAGCGGGGATTACGTTCCCGCACAAACGTTGACGATGGAGAGTTGATGTAGATGCACGTAGTCGACGTAGTTGTTCACTTGACGTAGTCGACGTAGTGGTTCACTTGACGATCACAAGATCGTGTACACGGCGCCACAAGTTGCAGCGCCCCCGTGCTCGGTCACACGTACAGCTCGACGTTGACTCCTCCACGCCCTCGGTCCAGCGGGGCAGCGGAAGAAGGGATCCGCCGGACACTCCACCACACACTTCTCCAAGTGTATGAACTACGAACTACAATTCCGGCAGAGCTTCGCTAAGCAGAGACGGAAATTGGGCAGCAACTATGCGAGGGAGGGGAGGATCAAGAAGTGCGTCACATGGAGGAGAGGGAGGGGTTTATATAGGGGAGGAGGGGCAGCCCCCAAGGGGTGGCCGGCCAAGGAGGCCCTCCTCCTCTTCATGGTGGTAACCCCCTCTTCATTTCCTTCATGGTGGTAACCCCCTCATCAACATGAGGTAACCCCCATTTTAATTTTGCATGACATTCATGCTAATTAAAATTCACACTTATTGATTTAATAAAACATTTTTATTTCTTTAATATTTGTTAATTCATTCAATTAACAAACATTAACAAATACACCCTTGAGTTATTTCGATATCTCGAAACAGTTTCGGTGCTTTTCTGAAACAACCCTTATGCTGTCCTGTAATTCGATCGGAGTATCGTATCCACTCAAAAACGATGGCGAACCTTAAGTGTGTCACCCTACGGTTCGTGAATAACGTGGACATGATCGAGACTCTTCTCCGATCAAAAATCAACAGCGGGATCTGGAAATCCATGATGACTCCCACTTACTCAACGATGAACTAGTGATCATGTGAACCAGTAACGAACATAGTTAATTCCTTTTGTCTCGCGATATTATTACTTGTCCGAGATCCGATCATTTGGTATCAACCATACCTAGTTCGATCTCGTTCCCGACAAGTCTCTTTACTCGTTCCGTGATAATGCATTCCTGTGACCCAGTCACATGCTTGCAAGCGATTCTAATGCAATATCACCGAGAAGGGCCCAGAGAATATCTTCCCGTCATCGGGTTGGACAAATTCCACTCTTGATCCATGAGCCTCAACTAATACTTTCAGAATACCCAAATCAACCTTTATAATCACCTTGTGACGGTGTGACATTTGATATCATCAAAACACTCTTCCGGTATCAGTGATTAACATGATCTCATGGTCTGAGGATTAGAACTATTTCGTATGAGTTTGATATAGCAATGAACTTGATGACTTGATCGTATTGCTATTCTTACTATGGGTGTGAGTGTTCATCACATCATTCTTCTAATGATATGACCCCGTTATTAACAACATCCAATGTTCATGATCAGGAAACCTTGATCATCGATTAATCAACGAGCTAGTATAAAAGAGAGGCTTTACTAGGAACATTTTAGTTTATTAATCACACAAGTATTAATGTTTCCGATTAATACAATTCTAGCATGAGAAATAAACATTTATCATAAACATGGAATATGATAATAACCACTTTATTATTGCCTCTCGGGCATATTCCCTTCAGTCTCCCACTTGCACTAGAGTCAATAATCTAGCTGATACTTGCGTATATAACACTTATGGCTTTCACGTGTTATCTGTACGCGTTGCATGTGGTTAATCTGATCTCCAGATCTGACACTTTCAGTTCTGTGTGTATTTGCATGTCTTTGCGTCTCTACGCATCACTCATTCTCAAATGAGATAGTTGGGTATAAATTTGGTCCTTAGGTGAGACCTTAGTTCCTTTAGCTAAAATCATGTTGCCACTGTTGTCGCACAATAGATCTTTACAGCAATAGCCAACTTGGAACTACACCTAGTTTGATAACAAACTTCTTGACACAAATGCCCTCTTTTGCTACTTCTAAAGTAGCCATATACTCAACCTTTGTTGTAGAATCCATCACAATGTCTTAACTTTGGAACTCATCCAAATCCATCATGGAACTTCCTTCCATTACATTGTGCCACCTAACGTATAGCTAAAATTGAGATAAACTTAATTGTATCTTGTGACAAACTTAGTATCAATGTAACACTTTACAATGAACTATGTGTCACTTTGTCATACATAATATATATCCTTAGTCCTTCCAAAGCACATAAGGATATCTTTACTATTGTCCAGTGATCATCTTATGACATTTATCACTCTGGTATATGCTCATAACATTTAGAGCATAGGACATATCTGGATATGTACATATCATGGTATACATGATCGATCAAATCATTCATGTGGCTTCACTCATCAAGTGTCAAAAACACCTGAATCTTGTTTCAACCTCTTCCATGCGGCAAGAACTTTTCTTGTCGTTTCCATATTGAACTTCATTCAATATTTCATCTATGTACTTTGGCACAACCATATTGGTACCTCGATCTATCTATATAGACATCGAGACCCAATATTTTGGTTTTGCCTAAGTCTTTCATTGAAATCTAATTTTAATGAAATTCTTAACCTATGTCAATAAAAGATACATCATTTCCAATTAACAATATGTCTTCTACATAATGTACTAAAAATATGTCTCAGCGCTCCCACTTAATTTCTTGCAAATGCAAGCATATTCATCGTATCTGATGAAACTAAACCTTTTAATTATTTCATCACGGTGAATATTCCAACTCCGCGATGCTTACTTCAACCATTGAAGTTTGCATGCCTTTTAGCATCCTTTGAATTTACAAAACCCATTGGGCCATGTCATGTACATGTCCTAGGTAACCATTATATTTTAAGAATATTGTCTTGTTTGTTCAACTAACATATACCAAACTTGGCATATGTAGTGGTTGCTACAGTAATCCTTCCAGACAAAATATCGATGTGAAAGATCAAATCTTGTCACAGTCAACTCCTTGAACACAATCGTAAACTCTTTTAATGATGTGTCGACCATTTCATAGATGTTAAACATCCATGTCTGCCTTTATAGATCCAAATACGTTCATTAGGCTTCATGCCTTTTGAGGGTCTTCCAAGTTTAGAAACTTGGTTTCTCGTATATGGAATTATCACGGATTCTATGGCTTCTAGCCATTTGACGGAGTTAGGGCCCATCATCGCTTCTTTGCATGTAGTCGGTTCATCATTGTCAAACAATAATGATCTATTCTCAAATCTAACTATTTGACTGTTACCCGACTCACACGGTTCAATAGGAACTTAGATCTATGTGACCACAACCTTTGAGGTACGATAGCCATGCGCATTGTGGCCGCCTCCGGGACACTTCCCAGCACTGCACTACTCAGCGCATATAGCTTAGGTTCAATAACCCAATCAAATTTCTATTGTCCTCCCACTTAACTTTTCGCGAAAAATTCCTTTTCAAGAAACTTGACGTTTTCAGCGACAAACACTTTTGTCTTAGGTGTTCTGGAGGAATACCCAACATTTACTTTGGGATAACCTACAAAGACGTATTTATCCGACTTTGGTTGTAAACATTTTACATAAGCATAGCATACCAAAATTTTAGAAAAGACAACTTGGGTTTTATCCCATGCCATATCTCATATGGTGTCATTTCAATGGATCATGACGGCGCTCTTTTCAGTGTAAAAGCGGTAGTCTCTAAAGCTTTATCCTTAAAATATAATGGCAGTTTTATAGACGACACCTTTGATCCAACGATGTCAAACAAAGTTTGATTTTATCTCTCGAACACTCCATACTCCTATGGTGTTTCCGAAAATACAAGTCTATGGAACGATTCCTCAACTTTTAGGTGTTTGCTAAACTTGTAACTCAAATATATTCCTTTATGATCAACTCATAAATTCTTTACTCTCTTGTTACAATGATTTTCCACTTCATCTAGAAATACTTTGAACAATATTCAAATATTTCATGCTTTTTCCTTATCAAGTAAATATACACGTATATCTACTCAAATCATCGGTTAAAGTAAATGAAGTTCAAGAATTCACCACACACGGCTACACATAATGGACTATATACATCAACATGTACAATATCCAATAAGTTAGTCGTCCGTTCTTCTTTGGCCTACAAACGGAGTTTTAATCATCTTTAGGAAATTTCCACAAGTGCCAATTGATTCAAAATCAAAAGGACTCTAAAATTCCATCAACATGGAGTTTCTTCATGTTTACTTTCCAATATGATTTAAACGGTGGTGTCACTCATAAGTGATCTTCTAATCATTTGTCTTGCGACATTTTTAGCATCAGTGATATGGATGTGATTTCTCCAACAAGATATGCGTTCATCCATCTTTTATGAATGCGGTAATAATTTGAACAACCATTGTTCTCATAATACCAGAACAAAATAACAATTATTAAGACAAATCTTGAAGGCTAGGTTTAATTCAAACAAAACACAATAACACTTTATTTGTTTTTGATGAGAATCATCCCATATTCATTTGCTAGTTAATTAGGCCATTGTAGTTCTTGTTTTGCGTTGTTCTGTATGATAGTTCATACCAACCAATTTAGTATCAAATACCCAAGAACCACATTGTTTTAACAAGCAACGAATACACCCATAACATGTATATCTTCTATATACCTGAGCTGGACATTTCCAGTCTTTTCTTTTCCGCCAGAATAAATTTCGGATTCTCTTTTAGCAATTCTTTTCCTTCTAGAAGAATCTA
This sequence comes from Dactylis glomerata, assembly GCA_007115705.1. NCBI lineage: Eukaryota > Viridiplantae > Streptophyta > Magnoliopsida > Poales > Poaceae > Dactylis > Dactylis glomerata. The sequence continues at coordinate 1,166,860 of QXEO01002114.1, read as the reverse complement.
TCAACATCAACAGTGGTGCCATACACATGGCACATAGTTCAAGGCATGATTAGTCAAACACTAATACCCTTGGACTCACACTTTGAAGTAGATCACCATAATCAAATATTTGGCGTTCTTCCAAATTCCATTCTTTAGTAATCTTTTAGTGTAGTAAACATTTTACCTACATCTTCCATTCATCCTATCATGACAACTTTCATGATCAAGCTACTATAGCTCATGAGGATGAATTATGAGCATAATGTTAGTTCCTAAAACCTTTTTAGGAGATCTGGACGCCTAGCGTCTCCAATCTTTACAAATTCTCATACAATATGAGAACATGTGTCTTACTAAATTATACTCTATCACTTTGCAACCAAACATTGTTTCAGATATCACAATATCTTCCACACATGATAGTTTATGAAACAATTCTTTCAACTCCTAGATAACCTTGATACTAAAAACAACTTTTGAATATCAAGGATCATGGAGGCAAGTGTGATATTTAGATACTAACACTGGAATTGTTACTCTTGATTTAATACTACTTATTAAATTTTATCGAGTAAACAAGGTTTGCTAAAAGTTTGCAATAGGACTTCAAACTTTAGATTGACATTCAAACAATACGATACAAGTTCGTAAAGTTAACATCCAGAATTTTATAGTTCTATTATCTCAATTATAGCTAAATGCAAGGTAGTAAACGGATGCCAATGCCTACAACAAACTATGCAAATTCACTTTGATTTAGTTCATGATAAATTGAGTTCTATAATTCAAAAATTACTAAGTGAACTCCCACTTAAAAACAACATCCCTCTTAGTTTTCTTAAGTGATTACATGAACCAAATTCACTATACCGCAACCGATCATCACGTGCAACGGCATAGTTTCAAAGGCGAACATCACCATGTTCATCATATCAACCATATGACTCATGCTTAACCTTTCGGTTCGTGTTCCGAGGCCATGTCTGTACATGCTAGGCTTGCCAAGTAGAACCATAGCACTCGCGTGTGTAAAACTGTCTTACACCCGTCGTATGTGAACGTAGAGTCTGTCACACCCGATCATCACGTGGTGTCTCAAAACGATGAACTTTCTTGACGGTGCATGCTATGGAAGAACACATATTTATCTTGATATTTATGTGAGAGGGATCATCTTATAATGCTACCGCGTGATCAAATCTAAGCAAAATAAGATGCATAAAAGGATAAACATCACATGCATATATAATGTGATATGATATGGTCCTTCACGCATTCGATCTCCATCTTGTGCATCATGGCATGATCTCCATCATTCCACCGGCGTAGCACCAAGGTCCATGGCGCGCCACCTTGGTTGTCTTCCTCCATTACAATATATCACTTGGATATATATATTCGGCACGCAGGCCATTTAAATGAAGAGACAACCATATGGCTCCTGCCGGTTGTTTATAACTTACAAAAAGGATCATTGCATACAATTTGTAACATAAACAATTCAACCATATCACATCACATGCCCTGCAAAAACAAGTTAGACGCTTCTAATTTGTCTTGCATATTTTACGTGGTTTAGGGCTTTCTAGGAAGAACCGTTCTTACCTACGAACATGTAACCACAACGGTGATAAAAATATTATTAACAACTCTTTGTAAAATAGATCATAACTATAGTGGGAGAAACGTGCACCCGCAAAGCCACATATGCCGAAGCATGTCAAGTGTGGGACAAGTCTCGTGAACGCGGTCACGTAAATTTAGTCTCGGGCAGCTTCAATCCCACTATGCCACTTGTGACACCCTCGAATTTATAACAAATTCAAAGTGCCCGTTATGCATTCCACCACAATCCCAGAATCATTGTTGTGATACACATAACGTAGTTGGTAACCAGTTCCTTAGACATTACAATACGATAGTTCAAATACAATGGTCATAGTGACCAAGTTCATATTACAACACAATATAGCAGCGGAAATAACGTCTTCGGGTCCATGCCTTCACCCTACAGGCAATGGCGACTCAGGAGACGATCTTAGTTCTGGTACTCTTCTTCATAACCTTCCTCCGGATACTCTTCCCCATAGTCTGGCCAAGTTGATAGCCAGGGACACAACCATGAGTACATTGGATGCACTCGCAAACCATCTTATAAAAATGATGAAGTAGATATGCAAGGTAGATATGGTGGACTAAGCACTAAGTTTATTTTTGCAAAAGCTAGTTTTATTTCCCAAGAATGTTCATTATTAGAGAAGAAGATTTAATTCTCTAAGTAAATCTAAAGAGGAACTTCAAGTGGGTCAAAACTCAGGTCAAGTCAAGTCATTCACCAAGTTCACCTTCAGTTGTTCATATTCTTGACAAAAGTCAAGTACAGCTTGCCAACTGTCCATGACCGCGGACGCGGCTATTCGAATAGTTTTGAAACCTCTGTAGAGGGGTACACTTTACCCACAAGATTCGATACATCTGCCAGGAGAAATCCATGGATCGTCATACACAAAGTATGCGAGGTTCAGATAATCAAACAAACTCTTTCACTTGTCTACTCTAGTATAGGATCCTTCCCTAAGAGTCCATTTTGGCACTCATAGTTTTGCCCGCTGCAGAGTGCTGCATGAATGGAAACTTCCACTCGGTTTGGAAGCACCCATGTATGGCTTACTTCTATAAAAGATGATACAAGGTCTCCTATACTAGAATAAACAAACTATGGACTAAGCCCCTTCCCATTTAGGGGTAATGTGGTCGTACGGTAATGGTTGGCTCACATAGTACATCAATTATTATCATTTAGCAAATACATTCCATAGTCCTTAGTCAAGATTATTTTCCGTCATAAAACCATCAGGTAGGAGAATTTTCCAATTCAAGTTGTCAAGTTCAAGTCACCAAATTTCAAATAGGGTTCCCTTCTAGATGGCCTCAATTTTATTAGCGACTAAGCAACTACATTGAGTGATGTTTAAAACTAATGGGAATCTTGGATAAACTCAGCTTGATGCTCTTGTTAAGCAAGATATCACTACTCAACTAACATTCTACTCTAGCAATTCAATCATGCAATTTACTTAAAAACAAGGAGAATGCAATAGTAAAACTAGGCATTTGGAGTATGATTCAAAAGATGGCTTGCCTTGGTTGGCAAAGTGTCCGGGGTAGTCTTCTTCTTCTTGATAAAATTCCCCCTCAATATCCTCCTCAGCAACACTAGCGTCTAATAACGAATAAATACAAAGCACACAATCACTACACAATGCTAACAACATTCCAAGCACACATACTTGTTTTCAAACAATAGAGTTCCGGTTGGATTTTATTTGAGTTGGGTTGCAAGTCTTCTTCCAAGTTTTCATTAAGTGTGTAAGTTAGATTTTTCTACCATGTGGCAAATGTTGTTTACTTTCTAAGCATTGGTATGAAACTAGGGTATTAGGGCTAGTACAAGTGGAGAGGGATTAAATAAGTAATTTGGTAGTGAGGAAAAAAAAATTAAGCTAAGTGCATAGTGAGGATCTATCATTTTATGCTACACACTAGGGTTGGATTAGGTCTAATTGATAACACTAACAAGATCTTAATGGACTGAGGTTGGACTAAACAGTAGTTAAGTTAACTAGTGAGTTCATAAACCAAGTTTCAAGATATTAGGAGGTTTAAACAATTTTCAAGAAATTTCCTGAGATTAATAAGGCTATGGTCAAAGTAATCTTATTAAATTAAATCACTAACTCAAATTGGATTCTAACTAGTTTCAGAGGCTAGATAATTTCCTAAGCTTTCCAATGCATATTTATTTGCTAAAAACGGATTTCTAAAACTCTTGGAATTTAAGTTTGAAAATCATATCTGAAACAATTTAAAATGAGCGGGAAAATAAATAAAAACGTTTCGGACCGAATTCGACTGAGCTGGGCCGATTTCAGCAGAAACCCGAACGGGCTGGCCCAGTACCGCTTCGCCAGGGGCGGGAATACGTTCGAATTCAAACTGACAGGTGGGACCTACGCGTCAGGTCACTTAAGTGACCCGAATCGGTACGCTGCCGTTGGATTCTAATCCAACAGCGCGTCTGCGTCGTGTTCATTGGCTAGGGCGGGAGCTCACCGGCGTGTAGAGAGGAAGACAACGGCGATGGCGAGGGAAGTAGGGGAAGCAGAGCTCGACGGCGTGGGGCGGAAAAGACTCCGGCGGCCCTTCTCCTCCACTTCCCGGCGTCCGCTTACTCAACGGAGGCCGAACGCGGTGCCGCCACCCGCGTCCAGTAGCTCGCCGGTGGAGCTGGCTACGGTGAACGAAAGCGAACTGGAGGAAAAGGAGTTGTCTGGGAGCTTGCTGGGGCTGGTGTGGTTTCAACTACGTGATCGGAGGGGGCTTTTATAGGCTAGGAGGCCGGGGGCGAGGGTGTCCAGTAGGTGGCCTGCGCAGGGGGCCTGGCGACGTGCATCGGCGATGCCGGGCGCGGCGGCCTTGGGGGCATGCTGGCAGGGCTTGGTCGTGGCGACGATGCACTATGGGTAGGCGGTGGCGAGACCACGACGGTCGACATCGTTCAGAGAGAAGAGGGACAGAGAGGGGGGGTCTGGGCGGCTTCTTCCTTCTCCTTCCATGTCGCACAGCCTGGGTCGGGGCAGAGGGGGCTGGGGCTCGACCAAGGGGACTCCACAGGCATGGCTACAGGGTGAGAGCGAACGGGAACAGTGTTGGTCACAGTGAAATCGATTTTCCCAGATTTTTTCCCACCAGGTGCTCGACACAATGCCCGCAAGAATTCAAATTTCGAATTTTTGAAAACGGCCACTGTGGTTTGTCAAGATATTGAACAAGGGTTCCAGAGGTATTTTTGTTACAAAGAAAGATGATGTTTTGCAGATTTGTTATTTAAATTTTGAAGTTTGGTCACTGTTTCAGATTCAAACTTTGTCAGATGTTTGCGTGGATTTCTTGTTTGAGTTTTTGTTGGAAATCTCTTGGTTGAGTTAGTATGTGATCTGGTCAAGCTCAACCAACTCACCACACACTGAGTTGAGTTGCAGAAAGCTTAATCTAAGTGTTCAAAGTAGGGTAGTGGTTAACTTTTTCTAGATCATCTTTTCTTTATTTCTTTGATTTCTGGTTTCTTGGTCCTGGTGGTTAACCCCTATTTTTTCTGTTGGTTAGGAGTGGTTTAACTAATCATTTCACAACTAGTTAAAAGACACATGAAATCATAGAACAACATGTATTTAAAATACTATGCATGCATGCAATATGAAAAAAAGTTTTATCTTGGTCCAAAATTTGGCACTTTAATTAATAGGAAATGGATTACAAATATTTGGGTTGTTACAATCTTCCCTCCTTAAAAAGAATCTCGTCCTCGAGATTCACTAACTATGAACTGAAAAGATTGGGAAATTCTTTCTGAAGGTAATCTTCTCGTTCCCAAGTGGATTCCTCTTCTGTGTGGTTACTCCACTGAACTTTCAGAAACTTGATGCTTCGGGTTCGAGTGGTTCGATATGCTTCCTCGAGGATACGGATAGGCACTTCACGATAGGTCAAATCCTTGTTGATGTCCACAGAATGGTGATCAATATTCTTGAAGATTTCCGGCTTCTCTGGCACTTCAAGACATTTCCGAAGTAAAGACACATGAAAAACATCATGCACTTCAGACAATTCAGGGGGCATTTCCAACTGATAAGACACTTCTCCTCTGCGGCCTAGTATCTTGAAGGGTCCAATATACCTTGGTGCAAGCTTTCCTTTTACTTGGAATCTCTGCATTCCCTTGAGAGGTGATACTCTAAGATAAACAAAATCTCCAATCTTGAAGGTCAGTTCTCTATGTCTCTTGTCGGCATAACTCTTCTGTCTAGACTGGGCTGCCTTGAGGTAATCACGAATCATGCGAACCTTCTCTTCCGCTTCTTGTAGAATGTCCGGTCCAAATATCTTACTGTCTCCGGTTTCAGACCAATTCAAAGGGGTACGACACTTTCTTCCATATAAAGCTTCCAATGGGGCCATTTGCAAACTGGCTTGATAACTGTTGTTGTAGGAAAACTCCGCGAAAGGCAGACAATCTTCCCACTTAGCTCCATAGGCTAGAACACAGGCTCTCAACATATCTTCAAGTATCTGATTTACTCTTTCAGTCTGTCCATCACTCTGAGGGTGGTAAGCTGTGCTAAAGGCTAATTTGGTTCCCAAGGCTTGGTGCAAACTTCTCCAAAATCTTGAGGTGAATTGGGTTCCTCGATCAGAAACTATGGTTTTAGGGACTCCATGCAAACTAACAATTCTGGATAGATAGAGATCTGCCAGCTGTCCTGAGGTATAAGTGGTCTTAACAGGAATAAAGTGGGCAACTTTGGTCAGTCTATCCACAATGACCCAGATAGAGTCATTTCCGCGGCTAGACCTTGGAAATCCAGTGATGAAATCCATTCCAATAGATTCCCACTTCCATTCTGGAACTTGCAAAGGTTGCAGCAATCCAGCAGGACGTTGATGTTCAGCCTTGACTCTTTGACAAATATCACACTTAGATATGAACAGTGCAATCTCACGCTTCATTCCATGCCACCAAAATTGTTCCTTTAAATCTTGGTACATCTTAGTTCCACCGGGATGAATGGAGTAAGGTGTCTCATGGGCTTCCTTCATAATAACTTCCTTCAATTCTGAGTCAGCAGGCACACAAATATGGCCTTTATACCAAAGAACTCCTTGATCATCTTCCACAAATCCTGGCACCTTGCCGGAACTAATTCTGCGCTTAATTCCATCAATACTCTCATTTTCCTTCTGGGCTTCTTTGATTTGGCTCATCAAGGTGGGTTGAAACTCAAGGTTGGCTAAGAATCCTTGACTGACTAGTTCCAATCCAAATTTTTCAAACTCTTGGTGCAACATGGGTTGCTCCTCTTTGATCATCATATTCAATGTGCATGGCTTCCTACTCAATGCATCGGCCACTACATTGGCCTTACCAGGGTGATAATGAATTTCCAGATCATAATCCTTGATCAACTCTATCCATCTCCTTTGCCTCATGTTCAACTCCTTCTGGGTAAAAATATACTTCAAACTCTTGTGATCAGTGTAGATCTCGCAACGGTTACCCATAAGATAATGCCTCCAAGTCTTCAAAGCTAGAACTACGGCTGCTAACTCCAGATCATGGGTTGGATAGTTTTCTTCATGAGTTCGAAGCTGCCGGGAGAGGTAAGCTATGACCTTGCCTTCTTGCATTAACACACAACCAAGTCCAAGTTTGGAGGCGTCGCAATAGACATCAAAGTTCTTGGTGATATCGGGCATGGTTAGGACGGGGGCGGTTACTAATCGCTTCTTGAGCTCTTGAAAACTCTCCTCACACTTAGGGGTCCATTCAAACTTCTTGTCCTTCTTCAACAGTTGGGTCATGGGTCTGGCAATGCTTGAAAACCCTTCAACAAATTTGCGGTAATATCCTGCTAATCCGAGAAAACCTCTAACTTCAGTTTGAGTGGTAGGGGCTTCCCATTCCATGACTGATTTGATCTTATTTGGGTCTACTGATATTCCTCCAGCTGATAATACATGGCCTAAGAATCCAAGTTCCTTCAACCAAAACTCACACTTACTAAACTTGGCGTATAGCTGATGCTCTCTCAGAGTCTCTAAGATTAATCTCAGATGGGTTTCATGCTCTTCTTCGGACTTGGAGTAGATAAGAATGCCATCAATGAAGACAACAACAAACTTATCCAAAAACTCCATGAAAACCTTATTCATGAGATTCATGAAATAGGCAGGGGCATTGGTTAATCCAAAGGACATTATGGTGTACTCATACAATTCGTATCGGGTAGTGAAGGCTGTTTTGGGTATATCAGTTGCACGGATCTTCAGTTGATGGTATCCAGTTCTAAGGTCTATCTTTGAGAAGACTTGAGCTCCAGTCAGTTGGTCAAACAAATCATCTATCTTGGGAAGAGGATACTTATTCTTGATGGTAACATCATTTAGCTTGCGATAATCAGTGCACAGTCGGCTGGAACCGTCACTTTTATCCACAAACAAGACAGGTGATCTCCAAGCGGATGAACTTGGCTGAATCAATCCCTTACTCAAAAGGTCATCCAATTGCTTCTTTAACTCCACTAGTTCAGCTGGGTTCATACGATAGGGTCGTTGGGCTATAGATCCAGTTCCGGGGATAAGCTCAATGATAAACTCAATATCCCGATCCGGTGGCATTCTGGGTAGCTCATCGGGAAAAACATCCGGGTATTCACAGACGATGGGAACTTGCTTTAGAGCTGGTCCTGAGATACTCTTATGACATCTGGTGGTTTGGGGTGGTTTTACGGACACATGCTTTACTACAATTCCAGTGCTACTCTTCATGGTGATGGTCTTCTTGGCACAATCTATCACTCCTTGATGGAAAGACATCCAATTCATACCAAGAACTACTTCCAAACCCTTAGTTCCCAACACTATCAAATTGGCTAGGAAAGCTATTCAATGAATTTCTATGGGAACTGCCAAACAGTTCCACTCAGCCCTTGTTGTTGACCCAGGTATTTGTACTAACATGGCATGTTTCATGGGTGTTGGTTGAAGTCCACTTTTATCAACAAATAACTTAGTAACAAACGAGTGTGAAGCTCCAGAATCAAACAGAACTCTTGCATGAACTGAATTAACAGGGAACATACCAAGCACCATGTCGGTTGCTTCCTGAGCTTCTTCAACATTCATGTGGTTCAGACGGCCTCGAGGGTGAGGCTGGTTCCTTGGTGGATAATTCTTGCCATTTCCAACACGGCGCTGCTGCTGAGCAGGAGCAGTGGTCTTGGATGCATCATTCAGCTTCTTCGGGCACTCATTGGAGTAGTGCCCTTTGAGTCTGCACTCATAACAGGTAACACCAGACTTGTCCCCAGACTTGGGCGGCACAGGTGTGCCATTTGGCCTTGGATTATTGGGGTTGAAGTTGTTGCCATTAGGTCTTGGAGGTGCACGGTTGAAGTTGTTGCCGGTCGGGCGGTTGGGAAAGTGGGGACGTGGAGCAGGTGCAGAGGGCCTCATAGGTCTAGGGGCGAAACCCATAGGTGGATTTCCCCTTGGTTTCTGCGAGTGGCTTGAGTTGCCTTGATACATCATACGGCGCTTACGGTTCTCTGCAGCTTGCTTGAGTTTGCCTTCCATCTGAATGGCAGAGTCGACCAATGACTCCAGGTCTGCAAAGGGAATGCTGACCAAGACACATTGCATCTCATCATGAAGTCCATTCAGAAACCTTTCTTGCTTCTTCTCATTGGTGTTGGTGTCATCTGGGGCATACCTAGACAAGGTAAGGAACTTGTCACGGTAGTCAACCACAGATAGGGAACCTTGCTTCAGATTTCTGAACTCATCTCTCATCCTTTTAATTAATCCCAAAGGAACGTGGGCTTTGCTGAACTTGCTCTTGAACTCCTCCCAAGGCATCACATACCCTTGGGCTTGCATCGCACGAGTGCTATCCCACCAAGCTCTTGCGGCTCTAGCAAGATAGTGGGTGGTGTACAAGACCTTCTCATTTTTGCCGACTCCGGCGACTGCCAAATTGTTCTCCATGGTGTGAAGCCAGTCATCAGCATCTAAGGGTTCTTCGGACTTAGTGAACATAGGTGGGTTGGTGTTTTGGAAACTCTTTAACTTGGATCGGTGATCACCATGGCCATTGTTTTCTCCTTCACCATGACCATTTCCATTGCCATTGTTGTGGTTCATTGCCATCTGGGTTAGTTGCTGAAGAGTGGCCAAGTTAGCTTGGCGCTCAGCTCGGGCTGCTTCCCGGTCTTCCATGATCAACCTTAGCAGTTGTGCCACTTCTGGGTTCGGGGGTGGGGGTACTCGCGGCATCTGAAGATAATGTGTGTAAGACAAGAGGGAACAACTAATTACTAAGATTTAAATGAATCATGGATGATGCAATTTTTGTCTTACTAAGGCCTTAAGGGCCAAATTCATATTTCATTCAACAAACATCAAACATACCACACATACGAGTTCACACATTACAAATGGTTTACATCAAACCATTGCGACTCGTCTACTAGGGAGGGGAATACAACTCACACCTACACGAAGTGACTTAAAGTAAACTCATAACTAGGTAACATGGGGATCTCCAATCTAAACATCGGGCTCCTCGGGGTCTTCCTCCTCATCATCCTCAATGAATCCAGCATCCTCATCATTCTCCTGATCATCAAGGTCCTCCATGAAGTCATCCTCGTCACTAATGAGGGCATTATCCTCCTTGCGGAGGTCAATGCCTTCCTCCTCACCAAGGTGGCTCTCTAGATCCTCAATGTACTCAGTCAGCTCAGCCACATTGGCCTTCAACTCCTCAATAGTTTGATCCCTTTCCTCGCGCTGGCGGCGAAGGCTCTTGCGATCCCTAGCAAGGATCCTGATAGTGCTCCTTGCCTCCACAAGTGCAAAGTGCTCAAGGTTGGCCTTGGTACGGGCACAATCTGCCTCCTGCTGAGTGGAGTACAGCAAGAAGTCCATGTGATCTGCATATGTACACGGCTCACTTTGCCCTGGCATGTTTGCGGGACGCCCGTCCGCATCACGCCGAGCAAAGTTCCTAAAGCGCTCCACCTGAACCTCCTCAACATGTAGTCCGCATAGGCGTGCTAGCATCTCCTGCATACCTCGAACCAAACCATCGGCCCAAGTGTTCTCCACAAGCTCAAACTTGATCCTTGGAGAACTTAGATCTCCCTTCTTGCCACGGCAACTCGCCCTGATAAGCCACCGAAGCTCTCCATCCGGGTGCTCATTGAGCACGGCTCCCTTGAACTCCGGATACAGACGATCCAGGAACAAGGTCAAGGTGGTGAGGTCGCGCTCGAAAACAAGGCTACCACCATGGCCCAACTGGTACTGCTCAGTGAACACCGGGGCCATCTACAAAATTTTAGATTAGATTAAGTTAGTGATCAACTCAAGTGTGCAAAATTTTAAGTAGGCAAAAACTGAATCATGTACAAAGCTTTGTAAATAGAGAGGAAAAGACTAAGCAATTTTAAATCATTACTTATCTCTTTGCTTTTATAAAGGTTTCATTTTATGCCCATTCTAACTAAGGTCTCCTATGGTCAGCCTAGGCTCAGATACCAACTTGTGACACCCTCGAATTTATAACAAATTCAAAGTGCCCGTTATGCATTCCACCACAATCCCAGAATCATTGTTGTGATACACATAACGTAGTTGGTAACTAGTTCCATAGACATTACAATACGATAGTTCAAATACAATGGTCATAGTGACCAAGTTCATATTACAACACAATATAGCAGCGGAAATAACGTCTTCAGGTCCATGCCTTCACCCTACAGGCAATGGCGACTCAGGAGACGATCTTAGTTCTGGTACTCTTCTTCATAACCTTCCTCCGGATACTCTTCCCCATAGTCTGGCCAGGTTGATAGCCAGGGACACGGCCATGAGTACATTGGATGCACTCGCAAACCATCTTATAAAAATGATGAAGTAGATATGCAAGGTAGATATGGTGGACTAAGCACTAAGTTTATTTTTGCAAAAGCTAGTTTTATTTCCCAAGAATGTTCATTATTAGAGAAGAAGATTTAATTCTCTAAGTAAATCTAAAGAGGAACTTCAAGTGGGTCAAAACTCAGGTCAAGTCAAGTCATTCACCAAGTTCACCTTCAGTTGTTCATATTCTTGACAAAAGTCAAGTACAGCTTGCCAACTGTCCATGACCGCGAACGCGGCTATTTGAATAGTTTTGAAACCTCTGCAGAGGGGTACACTTTACCCACAAGATTCGATACATCTGCCGGGAGAAATCCACGGATCGTCATACACAAAGTATGCGAGGTTCAGATAATCAAACAAACTCTTTCACTTGTCTACTCTAGTATAGGATCCTTCCCTAAGAGTCCATTTTGGCACTCATAGTTTTGCCCGCTGCAGAGTGCTGCATGAATGGATACTTCCACTCGGTTCGGAAGCACCCATGTATGGCTTACTTCTATAAAAGATGATACAAGGTCTCCCATACTAGAATAAACAAACTACAGACTAAGCCCCTTCCCATTTAGGGGTAATGTGGTCGTACGGTAATTGTTGGCTCACATAGTACATCACTTATTATCATTTAGCAAATACATTCCATAGTCCTTAGTCAAGATTATTTTCCGTCATAAAACCATCAGGTAGGAGAATTTTCCAATTCAAGTTGTCAAGTTCAAGTCACCAAATTTCAAATAGGGTTCCCTTCTAGATGGCCTCAATTTTATTAGCGATTAAGCAACTACATTGTGTGATGTTTAAAACTAATGGGAATCTTGGATAAACTCAGCTTGATGCTCTTGTTAAGCAAGATATCACTACTCAACTAACATTCTACTCTGGCAATTCAATCATGCAATTTACTTAAAAACAAGGAGAATGCAATAGTAAAACTAGGCATTTGGAGTATGATTCAAAAGATGGCTTGCCTTGGTTGGCAAAGTGTCCGGGGTAGTCTTCTTCTTCTTGATAAAATTCCCCCTCAATATCCTCCTCAGCAACACTAGCGTCTAATAACGAATAAATACAAAGCACACAATCACTACACAATTCTAACAACATTCCAAGCACACATACTTGTTTTCAAACAATAGAGTTCCGGTTGGATTTTATTTGAGTTGGGTTGCAAGTCTTCTTCCAAGTTTTCATTAAGTGTGTAAGTTAGATTTTTCTACCATGTGCCAAATGTTGTTTACTTTCTAAGCATTGGTATGAAACTAGGGTACTAGGGCTAGTACAAGTGGAGAGGGATTAAATAAGTAATTTGGTAGTGAGGAAAAAAAATTAAGCTAAGTGCATAGTGAGGATCTATCATTTTATGCTACACACTAGGGTTGGATTAGGTCTAATTGATAACACTAACAAGGTCTTAATGGACTAAGGTTGGACTAAACAGTAGTTAAGTTAACTAGTGAGTTCATAAACCAAGTTTCAAGATTTTAGGAGGTTTAAACAATTTTCTAGAAATTTCCTGAGATTAATAAGGCTATGGTCAAAGTAATCTTATTAAATTAAATCACTAACTCAAATTGGATTCTAACTAGTTTCAGAGGCTAGATAATTTCCTAAGCTTTCCAACGCATATTTATATGCTAAAAACGGATTTCTAAAACTCTTGGAATTTAAGTTTGAAAATCATATCTGAAACAATTTAAAATGAGCGGGAAAATAAATAAAAACATTTTGGACCGAATTCGACTGAGCTGGGCCGATTTCAGCAGAAACCCGAATGGGCCGGCCCAGTACCGCTTCGCCAGGGGCGGGAATACGTTCGAATTCGAACTGACAGGTGGGACCTACGCGTCAGGTCACTTAAGTGACCCGAATCGGTACGCTGCCGTTGGATTCTAATCCAACGGCGCGTCTGCGTCGTGTTCATCGGCTAGGGCGGGAGCTCACCGGCGTGCAGAGAGGAAGACGACGGCGACGGCGAGGGAAGTAGGGGAAGCAGAGCTCGACGGCATGGGGCGGAAAAGACTCCGGTGGCCCTTCTCCTCCACTTCCCGGCGTCCGCTTGCTCAACGGAGGCCGAACGCGGTGGCGCCACCCGCGTCCAGTAGCTCGCCGGTGGAGCTGGCTACGGTGAACAAAAGCGAACTGGAGGAAAAGGAGTTGTCTGGGAGCTTGCTGGGGCTGGTGTGGTTTCAACTGCGTGATCGGAGGGGGCTTTTATAGGCCAGGAGGCCGGGGGCGAGGGTGTCCAGTAGGTGGCCTGCGCAGAGGGGCCTGGCAATGTGCATCGGCGATGCCGGGCGCAGCGGCCTTGGGGGCATGCTGGCGGGGCTTGGTCATGGTGACGGTGCACTGTGGGTAGGCGGTGGCGAGACCATGACGGTCGGCATCGTTCAGAGAGAAGAGGGACAGAGAGGGGGGGGTCTGGGCGGCTTCTTCCTTCTCCTTCCATGTCGCACGGCCTGGGTCGGGGCAGAGGGGGCTGGGGCTCGACCAAGGGGACTCCACAGGCATGGCTACAGGGTGAGAGCGAACGGGAACAGTGTTGGTCACAGTGAAATCGATTTTCCCGGATTTTTGCCCACCAGGTGCTCGACATAATGCCCGCAAGAATTCAAATTTTGAATTTATGAAAACAGCCACTGTGGTTTGTCAAGATATTGAACAAGGGTTCCAGAGGTATTTTTGTTACAAAGAAAGATGATGTTTTGCAGATTTGTTATTTAAATTTTGAAGTTTGGTCACTGTTTCAGATTCAAACTTTGTCAGATGTTTGCGTGGATTTCTTGTTTGAGTTTTTGTTGGAAATCTCTTGGTTGAGTTAGTATGTGATCTGGTCAAGCTCAACCAACTCACCACACACTGAGTTGAGTTGCAGAAAGCTTAATCTAAGTGTTCAAAGTAGGGTAGTGGTTAACTTTTTCTAGATCATCTTTTCTTCTCTCTTTTCTTTATTTCTTTGATTTCTGGTTTCTTGGTCCTGGTGGTTAACCCCTATTGTTTCTGTTGGTTAGGAGTGGTTTAACTAATCATTTCACAACTATTTAAAAGACACATGAAATCATAGAACAACATGTATTTAAAATACTATGCATGCATGCAATATGAAAAAAAGTTTTATCTTGGTCCAAAATTTGGCACTTTAATTAATAGGAAATGGATTACAAATATTTGGGTTGTTACACCACTATGATCCAAAATACAAAAAATTGCAATAACATGATCATCAACGCCCACATCCGCATGTGTTCTAACCGTGCATACCAACTACGCATAGAGATGGCTCTGATACCACTGATGGGTTCGTAGCATAGAAAACAAAAAATTTCCTACGCAAGAACACATAAACTAGCCAAGATACTCTACGAGGTGGTAGCAACGGAGACTAACCCTCGACGACCGTAAGCGGGGATTACGTTCCCGCACAAACGTTGACAATGGAGAGTCGATGTAGATGCACGTAGTCGACGTAGTTGTTCACTTGACGTAGTCGACGTAGTGGTTCACTTGACGATCACAAGATCGTGTACACGGCGCCACAAGTGGCAGCGCCCCCATGCTCGGTCACACGTACAGCTCGACGTCGACTCCTCCACGCCCTCGGTCCAGCGGGGCAGCAGAAGAAGGGATCCGCCGGACACTCCACCACACACTTCTCCAAGTGTATGAACTACGAACTACAATTCCGGCAGAGCTTCGCTAAGCAGAGACGGAAATTGGGCAGCAACTATGCAAGGGAGGGGAGGATCAAGAAGTGTGTCACATGGAGGAGAGGGAGGGGTTTATATAGGGGAGGAGGGGCAGCCCCCAAGGGGTGGCCGGCCAAGGAGGCCCTCCTCCTCTTCATGGTGGTAACCCCCTCTTCATTTCCTTCATGGTGGTAACCCCCTCATCAACATGAGGTAACCCCCATTTTAATTTTGCATGACATTCATGCTAATTAAAATTCACACTTATTGATTTAATAAAATATTTTTTATTTCTTTAATATTTGTTAATTCATTCAATTAACAAACATTAACAAATACACCCTTGAGTTATTTCGATATCCCGAAACAGTTTCGGTGCTTTTCTGAAACAACCCTTATGCTGTCCTATAATTCGATCGGAGTATCGTATCCACTCAAAAATGACGGCGAACCTTAAGTGTGTCACCCTATGGTTCGTGAATAACGTGGACATGATCGAGACTCCTCTCCGATCAATAATCAACAGCGGGATCTGGAAATCCATGATGACTCCCACTTACTCAACGATGAACTAGTGATCGTGTGAACCAGTAACGAACATAGTTAATTCCTTTTGTCTCGTGATATTATTACTTGTCCGAGATCCGATCATTTGGTATCAACCATACCTAGTTCGATCTCGTTCCCGACAAGTCTCTTTACTCGTTCCGTGATAATGCATTCCTGTGACCCAGTCACATGCTTGCAAGCGATTCTAATGCAATATCACCGAGAAGGGCCCAGAGAATATCTTCCCGTCATCGGGTTAGACAAATTCCACTCTTGATCCATGAGCCTCAACTAATACTTTCAGAATACCCAAATCAACCTTTATAATCACCCTGTGACGGTGTGACATTTGATATCATCAAAGCACTCTTCCGGTATCAGTGATTAACATGATCTCATGGTCTGAGGATTAGAACTATTTCGTATGAGTTTGATATAGCAATGAACTTGATGACTTCATCGTATTGCTATTCTTACTATGGGTGTGAGTGTTCATCACATCATTCTTCTAATGATATGACCCTGTTATTAACAACATCCAATGTTCATGATCAGGAAACCTTGATCATCGATTAATCAACGAGCTAGTATAAAAGAGAGGCTTTACTAGGAACATTTTAGTTTATTAATCACACAAGCATTAATGTTTCCGATTAATACAATTCTAGCATGAGAAATAAACATTTATCATAAACATGGAATATGATAATAACCACTTTATTATTGCCTCTCGGGCATATTCCCTTCATTTGTGCCCTACCCACTTTGATCCAATGCATGTCACACACTCCTACTGGTGTGTGGGTGCTAGGCTTCCTGCTCCGGTGCAGCAGATTCTGTCTACACTGCCGTTCCGGGGGTTTTGAGGGGTTTTCCGACTTTCATCGACACATGCAATGTGTGTAAATCCAATGTGTTTGTGCCATACCCACTTTGATCCAATGCATGTCACACACTCTTAGTGGTGTGTGGGTGCTAGGCTTCCTACTCTGGTGGAGCAGATTCCGTCTACCCTGCCGTTCTGGGGGTTTTGAGGGATTTTCCGACGTTCATCGACACATGCAATGTGTGTAGATCCAATGTGTTTGTGCCCTACCCACTTTCATCCAATGCATGTCACACACTCCTAGTGGTGTGTGGGTGCTAGGCTTCCTGCTCCGGTGGAGCAGATTGCGTCTACCCTGCCGTTCTGGGGATTTTGAGGGGTTTTCCGATGTTCATTGACACATTCAATGTGTGTAGATCCAATGTGTTTGTGCCCTACCCACTTTGATCCAATGCATGTCACACACTCCTAGTGGTGTGTGGGTGCTAGTCTTCCTGCTCCGGTGCAGCAGATTCCGTCTACCCTGCCGTTTCGGGGGTTTTGAGGGGTTTTCCAACGTTCATCGACACATGCAATGTGTGTAGATCCAATGTGTTTGTGCTCTACCCACTTTCATCCAATGCATGTCACACACTCCTAGTGGTGCATGGGTGCTAGGCTTCCTACTCCGGTGCAGCAGATTGCGTCTACCCTGTCGTTCCGGGGGTTTTGAGGGGTTTTCTGACGTTCATCGACACATGCAATGTGTGTAGATCTAATGTGTTTGTGCCCAACCCACTTTCATCCAATGCATGTCACACACTCATAATAGTGTGTGGGTGCTAGGATTCCTGCTCCGATTGAGCAGATTGCGTCTACCCTGCCGTTCCGGGGGTTTTGAGGGGTTTTCCGATGTTCATCGACACATGCAATGTCTATAAATCCAATGTGTTTGTGCCCTACCCACTTTGATCCAATGCATGTCACACACTCCTAGTGGTGTGTGGGTGCTAGGCTTCCTGCTCCGGTGTAGCAGATTCCTTCTACACTGCCGTTCCAGGGGTTTTGAGGGGCTTTCCGACGTTCATCGACACATGCAATGTGTGTAGATCCAATGTGTTTGTGCCCTACCCACTTTGACCCAATGCATGTCACACACTCCTAGTGGTGTGCGGGTGCTAGGCTTCCTGCTCCGATAGAGCAGATTGCGTCTACCCTGCCGTTCTGGGGGTTTTGCGGGGTTTTCCGATGTTCATCGACACATGCAATGTGTGTAGATCCAATGTGTTTCTGCCCTACCCACTTTCATCCAGTGCATGTCACACACTCCTAGTGGTGTGTGGGTGCTAGGCTTCCTGCTCCGGTGCAGCAGATTACGTCTACCCTGTCGTTCCAGGGGTTTGAGGGGTTTTCCGATGTTCATCGACACATGCAATGTGTGTAGATCCAATCTGTTTGTGCTCTATCCACTTTCATCCAATGCATGTCACACACTCCTAGTGGTGTGTGGGTGCTAGGCTTCCTGCTCCGGTGCAGCAGATTGCGTCTACCATGTCGTTCCGGGGGTTTTGAGGGGTTTTCCGACGTTCATCGACACATGCAATGTGTGTAGATCCAATGTGTTTGTGCCCTACCCACTTTCATCCAATGCATGTCACACACTCCTAGTGGTGTGTGGGTCCTAGGCTTCCTGCTCCGGTTGAGCAGATTGCGTCTACCCTGCCGTTCCGGGTGTTTTGAGGGGTTTTCCAATGTTCATCGACATATGCAATGTCTGTAGATCCAATGTGTTTGTGCCCTACCCACTTTGATCCAATGCATGTCACACACTCCTAGTGGTGTGTGGGTGCTAGGCTTCCTGCTCCGGTGCAGCAGATTTCGTCTACACTGCCGTTCCGGGGGTTTTGAGGGGTTTTCTGACGTTCATCGACACATGCAATGTGTGTAGATCCAATGTGTTTGTGCCCTACCCACTTTGATCCAATGCATGTCACACACTCCTAGTGGTGTGTGGGTGCTAGGCTTCCTGCTCCGGTGGAGCAGATTTTGTCTACCCTGTCGTTCTAGGGGTTTTGAGGGGTTTTCCGACGTTCATCGACACATGCAATGTGTGTAGATCCAATGTGTTTGTGCCCTACCCACTTTCATCCAATGCATGTCACACACACCTAGTGGTGTGTGGGTGCTAGGCTTCCTGCTCCGGTGGAGCAGATTCCATCTACCCTGTCGTTCCGGGGGTTTTGAGGGGTTTTCCGACGTTCATCGACACATGCAATGTGTGTAGATCCAATGTGTTTGTGCTCCACCCACTTTCATCCAATGCATGTCACACACTCCTAGTGGTGTGTGGGTGCTAGGCTTCCAGCTCCGGTGGAGCAGATTGCGTCTACCCTGCCGTTCTGGGGGTTTTGAGGGGTTTTCCGACGTTCATCGACACTTGCAATGTCTGTAGATCCAATGTGTTTGTGCCCTACCCACTTTGTTCCAATGCATGTCACACACTCCTACTGGTGTGTGGGTGCTAGGCTTCCTGCTCCGGTGTAGCAGATTCCGTCTGCACTGCCGTTCTGGGGTTTTGAGGGGTTTTCCGATATTCATCGACACATGCAATGTGTGTAGATCCAATGTGTTTGTACCCTACCCACTTTGATCCAATGCATGTTACACACTCCTAGTGGTGTATGGGTGCTAGGCTTCCTGCCCCGGTGGAGCAGATTCCGTCTACCCTGCCATTCCGGGGGTTTTGAGGGGTTTTTCGATGTTCATCGACACATGCAATCTGTGTAGATCCAATGTGTTTGTGCCCTACCCACTTTCATCCAATGCATGTCACACACTCCTAGTGGTGTGTGGGTGCTAGGCTTCCTGCTCCGGTGGAGCAGATTGCGTCTACCCTGCCGTTTCGGGGGTTTTGAGGGGTTTTCTGATGTTCATCGACACATGCAATGTGTGTAGATCCAATGTGTTTGTGCCCTACCCACTTTGATCCAATGCATGTCACACACTCCTAGTGGTGTGTGGGTGCTAGTCTTCCTGCTTCGGTGCAGCAGATTCCGTCTACCCTGCCGTTTCGGGGGTTTTGAGTGGTTTTCCGACGTTCATCGACACATGCAATGTGTGTAGATCCAATGTGTTTGTGCCCTACCCACTTTGATCCAATGCATGTCACACACTCCTACTGGTGTGTGGGTGCTAGTATTTCTGCTCCGGTGGAGCAGATTCTGTCTACCCTGCCGTTCCGGGGGTTTTGAGGGGTTTTCCGACGTTCATTGACACATGCAATGTGTGTAGATCCAATATGTTTGTGCCCTACCCACTTTGATCCAATGCATGTCACACACTCCTAGTGGTGTGTGGGTGCTATTCTTCCTGCTCCGGTGCAGCAGATTCCGTCTACCCTGCCATTTTAGGGGTTTTGAGGGGTTTTTCGACGTTCATCGACACATGCAATGTGTGTAGATCCATTGTGTTTGTGCCCTACCCACTTTCATCCAATGCATATCACACACTCCTAGTGGTGTGTGGGTGCTAGGCTTCCTGCTCCGGTGGAGCAGATTGCATCTACCCTGCCGTTCCGGGGGTTTTGAGGGGTTTTCCGACGTTCATCGACACATGCAATGTGTGTAGATTCAATGTGTTTCTGCCCAACCCACTTTGATCCAATGCATGTCACACACTCTTAGTGGTGTGTTGGTGCTAGGCTTCCTGCTCTGGTGCAGCAGATTTCGTCTACACTACTGTTCCGGGGGTTTTGAGAGGTTTTCTAACGTTCATCGACATATGCAAAGTGTGTAGATCCAATGTGTTTGTGCCCTACCCACTTTGATCCAATGCATGTCACACACTCCTAGTGGTGTGTGGGTGCTAGGCTTCCTGCTCCGGTGGAGCAGATTCCGTCTACCCTGCCGTTCCAGGGGTTTTGAGGGGTTTTCCGACGTTCATCGACACACGCAATGTGTGTAGATACAATGTGTTTGTGCCCTACCCACTTTCATCCAATGCATGTCACACACTCCTAGTGGTGTGTGGGTGCTAGGCTTCCCGCTCCGGTGGAGCGGATTTCGTCTACCCTATCGTTATGGGGGTTTTGAGGGGTTTTCTGACGTTCATCGACACATGCAATGTGTGTAGATCCAATGTGTTTGTGCTCTACCCACTTTCATCCAATGCATGTCACACACTCCTAGTGGTGTGTGGGTGCTAGGCTTCCTGCTTCGGTGCAGCAGATTGCGTCTACCCTGTCGTTCCAGGGGTTTTGAGGGGTTTTCTGACGTTCATCGACACATGCAATGTGTGTAGATCCAATATGTTTGTGCCCTACCCACTTTCATACAATGCATGTCACACACTCCTAGTGGTGTGTGGGTGCTAGGCTTCCTGCTCCGGTTGAGTAGATTCCGTCTACCCTGCCATTCCGGGGGTTTTGAGGGGTTTTCCGACGTTCATCGACACATGCAATGTGTGTAGATCCAATGTGTTTGAACCCTACCCACTTTGATCCAATGCATGTCACACACTCCTACTGGTGTGTGGGTGCTAGGCTTCCTGCTCCGGTACAGCAGATTCCGTCTACACTGCCATTCCGGGGGTTTTGAGGGGTTTTCCGACGTTCATCGACACATGCAATGTGTATAGATCCAATGTGTTTGTGCCCTACCCACTTTGATCCAATGCATGTTACACACTCTTAGTGGTGTGTGGGTGCTAGGCTTCCTGCTCCGGTGGAGCAGATTCTGTCTACCCTGCCATTCTGGGGGTTTTGAGGGGCTTTCCGACGTTCATCAACACATGCAATGTGTGTAGATCCAATGTGTTTGTGCCCTACCCTCTTTCATCCAATGCATGTCACACACTCCTAGTGGTGTATGGGTGCTAGGCTTCCTGCTCCGGTGGAGCCGATTCCGTCTACCCTGCCATTCCGGGGGTTTTGAGGGGTTTTCGGACGTTCATCGACACATGCAATGTGTGTAGATCCAATGTGTTTGTGCCCTACCCACTTTCATCCAATGCATGTCACACACTCCTAGTGGTGTGTGGGTGCTAGGCTTCCTGCTCCGGTGGAGCAGATTGCGTCTACCCTACCGTTCCGGGGGTTTTGAGGGGTTTTCCGACGTTTATTGACACATGCAATGTGTGTAGATCCAATGTGTTTGTGCCCTACCCACTTTGATCCAATGCATGTCACACACTCCTAGTAGTGTGTGGGTGCTAGTCTTCCTGCTTTGGTGCAGCAGATTCCGTCTACCCTGCCGTTCCGGGGGTTTTGAGGGGTTTTCCGACGTTCATCGACACATGCAATTTGTGTAGATCCAATGTGTTTGTGCCCTACCCACTTTGATCCAATGCATGTCACACACTCCTAGTGGTGTGTGGGTGCTAGTTTTCCTGCTTCGGTGCAGCAGATTCCGTCTACCCTGCCGTTTGCTGACTGTGGTGATGGCGCCAGAAAAAGTGCTGATGCCTAGTGAAAGCAGACGTCCTTGTGCGTGGTGAATGACCAGCCCGTTGGGAACCCCAAGAGGAAGGTATGATGAGTGCAGCGGCAAGTTTTCCCTCAGTTATGAAACCAAGGTTTAATATCGATCAGGAGAAGGAGAGACAGTGACGACTGAAGGTGTTTGTGGAACCTGCACACACACAAACAAATACTTTGCTCCCAACTTGCGATGAGGTTGTCAATCTCACCGGTTTGCTTGAAACAAAGGTTATGAGTGTATCGAGTGGAAAACAGTAGTAATATGCTAGTAAAGTAAACAGTGCGGGAATAGTAAATAGGTGATTGCAATATGATTAAAATAGGACCGGGGTCCACAGTTCACTAGTGGTGTCTCTCCATAGATAAATAACATGCTGGGTAAACAAATTACAGTTGGGCAATTGATAGAATAAAGATAACGTGATATGTCAAGAAGATCATTATGAGATTCACTCTGGGCATTACAACAAAATACATAGACCGCCATCCAACTGCATCTATGACTAATAATCCACCCCCGGGGATATCATCCGAACACCCTAGAAGTATTAAGTTGCGAACAACAGATAATTGCATTAAGCAAAGTGTCTAATGTAAACAAAGCATATGCCCCCGAGCATATGAATGTTGTTTTCTCCCTAGTAGCAACAGCACATCTACCACCTTAGGGGTTTCTGTCACTCCCCCAGGTGAAATAGAGGCATGAACCCACTATCGAGCATAAATACCCCCTCTTGGAGTCACTAGCAACTACTCGGCCAAGATAGCCACTAACAACGGAGAGCATGCAAGATCATAAACATCATAGAGATAATATAAGATAAAATTCAGTGCAGCAACTTAATCATAAACACCAATATTCATCGGATCCCAACAAACCAACATCATAGTATTACATAACGGTGATCTCAATCATGTAGGGTAGCTCATGAGATCTAAACATGAAGCAAATGGTGGAGAAGACAACCATCTAGCTACTGCTATGGACCCATAGTCCAAGGTAGACTACTCACTCATCGCTCCGGAGGCAATCATGGCGATGAAGGAGACCTCCGGTGGCGATTCCCCTCTTCGGCAGGGTGCCGGGAAGAGCTTCTGGACCCTCCCGATCTTCGGGTCGACGGCGGCGGCGGATCGCGATGTATTTTGGAAAACGGATCGGGCCTTAGGTTTTTCTCGTCAGGGGGTATATGTAGGCGAAAGGGGGCTGTCAGAGGGTGGACCACGTGGCCTCACACGGGGCTGGCGCGGCCAGGGGCTAGGCCGCGCCGCCCCTGTGTGTGGGGGCCCCGTGGCCCCCCTCCGTCAGGTCTTCGGATGTTTGGGAGCTCCCCGATGAAATATGACTTCAGGAACTTGTTTCGTCCAATTCGGAGAATATTTCCTGTGTATCACTTCTAAAACCAAAAACAGCAGAAAACAGGGAACTGGCACTGTGGCACTTCGTTAATAGGTTAGTTCCGGAAAGCGTATAAAAATGCCACTAAGTGTAACGAAACAATAGGCAAATGGTGTAAAACAAAGCATGGAGCATCAAAAATTATAGATACGTTTGAGACGTATCAAGATCCCCAAGCTTAACTCCTGCTCGTCCTCGAGTAGGTAAGTGATAACAAAAGAATAATTTTTGAGGTGACATGCACCTACACAATCTTGATCATATATGTAAGCATTGATGAGCTGGGATCAATAGAACTTAAACATGGGCATGAAAGATATAATCATGACAATAAGAACTTAGCAACCATGTTGTAAACATGCAAATGAACACAAACAAAAGATCATGGTAATGAAACAATGAAAGTCAAACGTGTGTTCAAATCATAAGGAAAAACATACAAATGGTTTTCAGCTTGTCCTTCAAAGAGAGCAAAACATAAATGCATAGGACACCTCAAAGTTTAAGAGGGCGACTAGATACAAATAATTTAAGAACAAGTGAAACCAATCAATATGAGTCAATCAATGAACCTTGGGACAATGCATATCACACTAAGAATGACAACTATGCTCTCTTAATGGTGCATAAAGAAAGAAGGTGGTGACTCAACATAAAAGTAGAAGAAAGGCCCTTCGCAGAGGGAAGCAGTGATTGCAAGTTTTATAACCTTCAAAAATTATGGTACTTACCGGCTTTGAGCTCTCATTGCCCCCATCATAAGCATCTTGAATGGTTAAAGTTAATGCGAGAACAATTATGATGCATATGCTTGACAAATCATAAGTTGAAAACCTCGTGTCCCGTGAATACAAGTACCCAAACCATGCTAGTTTACTTAGAGTCCCAAGCAAGGCTCTTGTCATTGTAAGTATATGCATATCATTGAGAACCGCCAATGGGGTACCTCCGTGCCCGATGACATGGAACAAGCCCACACCAAAATGACAGGACAAGCAGACAATGAACACCTCGGCATCTCTTTTATTTGCTATATTGTTTAGCTTTTTATTGTGAGATGCGTCGTCGAATGTTCACCATGGGTATGCTGCAAATTTCCACCATGAATTATGCATGGCTTAGATTGGCGGCCCGGCGTTTCCCTAACACATATAAAAACTCCATGATCCTCACAAGATTCCCAATTCATTTCACACAGCGGGCATCCATAAACAAAAGATCACGACATCAACTCAAATAGGAAGTGCAATGTTGAAAGCTTGCCCCATGACGGCATGGTTGGGCTAGAATCCAACTTACAACTTGCAAGCATAACAACTCAGCATAAAAGACCACAATGTCAAATTTTTAGAACAGGAAAAAGTAAAGTGTGCCTTTCGGTTCGTGAGAGCTTTACTGACCGAATTTCGCATAACACTGGTAAGAGTTTAATTTGAAGAGAATATAAAAGCAAGTCAAATTTACTTGGAATAGCAAATTGCTAGTAGGTATGTATGGTGGACACAATGGAAAACTTTGGCTTTTAGGAATTGGATGCACGAGTAGAGCTCATACTCAGTACAAGGTGAGGGCTAGCAAAAGACTGGGAGCGACCAACTAAGAGAGCAATAATGGCCATAATCATGCAAAGCGACAAAGCGACATTAAAAGAAGCATACGATGACATCAAAAGTCAAAAACTAAATGATCATGAAGGCTAATGGCGACTTTGGAAGAGTCTAACATGTGTGAGCATGCGCCAAGTCAACCCAAATAAAGCATCAAGGAGAAAACCAAAATAATGCTTCCATACAATAAAAACAACGCATGATTTTTTCAAAGGCTCATTAAGCAATCTCAGTTATTTGAGACAAGTCATGCTACAGCAAAACCACTAAGCATACTATCAAAAAGACATCAAGCATGACATGAAAAAGCCTAAGCCGCAGTCTACACAAGCTCCTTCTTGTACCACTATTTTGCACAAAGCTTTTTCTCTTTTCCAACACCATTTGAATTTTTTTTTAAAAAAACAACCTCTTTTGATGAAAACCAATAAAGTTCAGAGGCAAAAATGCACCTTGATGAAAAGATATAACAAGATCTGAACGCAAATCAAGGCGAAAACGAAAATCAAAAGTAGTAGCAGAAAAACTAGAATGCTCGATTAATAAGAGTGAAAACTAGAGCATTCTTTGCAAATGAAAATGAGTACATCTCCTCCAAAGGAAATTTGTTGGGGTCCAACCATTTATTGCAGCAAACAAACAAACTAAACAAACTAAGAAAACTAAAACAACTGACGCTCCAAGAAAAACACATAGTGCATGAAGCAATAAAAATATAGTGTTTTGAAAGGTGACCTGATTTTTGCCGATGAAGAAGGGGTGCCTCGGGGGCATCCCCAAGCTTTGACGCTTGTACTTCTTGGATATTTCTTGGGGTGATGCATGGGCATCCCCAAGCTTGAGCTTTTGTCCATTCTTCAACTCATCTCATCATTCTCCAATCCCTACACTTGAAAACTTCCTTCATACAAAACTAAACACAATTCTATTAGCAACATTAGTGCAAGCATAAAATATATTCAACCCCTTTTAGCTTCAGGTTTCAACCCAAAACTACCACATATAAAGTATATACTACTGTAGCAACTTCCACAAGAGTTCCATGATCAAAAAGAACTCGAAAGAAAGCGATAAAGTGGCAAAAACAAATATTGGCAGAAATCTGTCAAAACTGGACAGCTGATAATGGACGAATTTTTGAGGGATTTTCCGTTGCTCAAATCAAAAAGTGTTCAACTAAGAAAAGTTTGTATATAACCTGAGGCATATGCACAAGAAATTTCAGGTCCAAAAGATATACAGAGATTTTTCACGAATTTTTACGGTGCAGCACCGAAAACAGTTTCAGGACAGCAATAACCCCAAATCTGTACCTCACTCAAATTAGAGGCTTCTCTTGGCACAAAAACGAAATAAACAAGATAAGGAGCGGTCATTACAGTAGTAATGACTTCCAAGACTCAAGAAAAAGAAAAAGTACTGAAAAGTAAACAATGGGTTATCTCCCAAGAGTGCTTTTCTTTAACGCCTTTGAGCTAGGCGCAGAAAATTGCGAATCAAGTAATATCAAGTGATGAAGCATCAAGCTCATAATTTGCTCTAAGAATAGAGTCAAAAAGTAATTTCTTTCTTTTCCTAGGGAAGTGTTCCATACCTTTCTTTAGTGGGAATTGATACTTGATAGTGCCTTCCCTCATATCAATGATAGCACCTACAGTTCGAAGAAAGGGTCTTCCCAAAATAATAGGACATGAAGCATGGCATTCAACGTCCATAACAAGAAAATCAACGGGAACAAGGTTATTGTTAACCATAATAAGAACATCATTAATCCTTCCCAAAGGTTTCTTCTTAGCAACATCAGCAATAGGAACATCAAAATAACACTTTTCAAGTGGTGGTAAATCAAGCATGTCATAAATCTTTCTAGGCATGATAGAAATACTAGCACCTAGATCACATAAAGCATGGCAATCATAACCATTAACATGCATATCAATGATGGGTTCCCAACCATCTTCTAACTTCTTGGGGACAGAAGCTTTTTGCTTCAACTTTTCATTCCTAATCTTTATAAGAGCATTGGTAATATGCTTGGTAAAAGCAATATTTAAAGAACTAGCATTAGGAGTCAAAGCAAGCTTTTGCAAGAACAAAATAACTTCAGATATATTGCAGCCATCAACATCAAAATCATTAAAGGAAATAGAGCTATCATCTCCCACACTCCGAAAAATTTCAGCACTCTTTTGAGAAAAAGTTTTGGCAGTTTTAGGCTTTTTAACACAAGGAGTGGGAGTTTTCTCTACACCAATCAAAGTAAGAGGATTGCTATCAGTAGGAGCAACATCATTAGAGGTAGTAATAGTACATACCTTCATCTCTCTAGCCATCTCATCTTCTCTTTCCCACCTGGCATGCAATTCCGCTAGCAATCTAATATTTTCATCAATTCTAACTTGGGTAGCATTAGCGGCAGCAACAATATTGCTCACATTCACATCATTAGGAAACACTTTTAGTTTCAGAAGTTCAACATCATGAGCAAGGCTATCAACTTTAGAAGCAAGAATATCAATTTTGCCTAACTTTTCCTCAACAGACTTATTAAAAGCAGTTTGTTTACCGATGAAGTCCTTGAGCATTACCTCAAGCTCGGAGGGCGCGGCCCTAGTGTTGTTGTAGGAGTTACCATAAGAGTTACCATAACCATTACCATTGGTAGAAGGATACGGTCTATAATTGTTACTAGCAAAATTGTTCCTATAAGCATTGTTATTAAAATTGTTATTTCTAATGAAATTCACATCAACTTGCTCTTCTTGAGCAACCAGAGAGGCCAAAGGAACATTATTAGGATCAACATGAGTCCTATCATTAGCAAGCATAGCCATAATTGTATCAATCTTATCACTCAAGGAAGAGGTTTCCTCAACAGAATTTACCTTCTTACCTTGTGGAGCTCTCTCGGTGTGCCATTCGGAATAATTTACCATCATGTTGTCGAGTAGCTTTGATGCGGCGCCCAAAGTAAGGGACATAAAAGTGCCTCCAGCAGCTGAATCAAGTAGGTTCCTTGAAGAAAAATTCAGTCCTGCATAAAAAGTTTGGATAATCATCCAAGTAGTCAGTCCATGAGTGGGGCAATTCTTTATCATAGATTTCATTCTTTCCCAAGCTTGAGCAACATGTTCATTATCAAACTGAGTAAACTTCATAATATTGCTACGCAACGATATAATCTTAGCAGGAGGATAATATCTACCAATAAAAGCATCCTTACACTTAGCCCATGAATCAATACTATTCTTAGTCAAAGACAGCAACCAATCTTTAGCCTTTCCTCTCAAAGAAAAAGGAAACAACTTGAGCTTAATAATATCACTATCAACATCCTTATATTTCTGCATCTCACATAGCTCAACAAAATTGTTGAGATGAGCTGCAGCATCTTCAGTACTAGCACCAGAAAATTGCTCTTTCATAACAAGGTTCAATAAAGCAGGCTTGATCTCATAAAAAGTAGTAGCAGGAACAGTTGGTGCAATAGGAGTGCAGATAAAATCACTATTGTTTGTGCTAGCAAAGTCGCACAACTTGGTGTTTTCAGGAGTACCCATTTCAGCAAAACAAAAGTAAACAAGTAAAAACAGCTACCAAGGATTCTAATTTTTTTGGGTTTTTGATATAAAAAGTAGTGCAGGTAAATAAATAAAATAAAGCAAAACAATAGCAAAGTAAAGAATGTGTGTGCGAAGAACTCCCCTCGCAGAAGTCTTCTCTTCCTTCCCCGGCAACGGCGCCAGAAAAAGTGCTGCTGACTGTGGTGATGGCGCCAGAAAGAGTGCTGATGCCTAGTGAAAGCAGACATCCTTGTGCGTGGTGAATGACCAGCCCGTTGGGAACCCCAAGAGGAAGGTATGATGAGTGCAGCGGCAAGTTTTCCCTCAGTTATGAAACCAAGGTTTAATATCGATCAGGAGAAGGAGAGACAGCGACGACTGAAGGTGTTTGTGGAACCTGCACACACACAAACAAATACTTTGCTCCCAACTTGCGATGAGGTTGTCAATCTCACCGGTTTGCTTGAAACAAAGGTTATGAGTGTATCGAGTGGAAAACAGTAGTAATATGCTAGTAAAGTAAACAGTGCGGGAATAGTAAACAGGTGATTGCAATATGATTAAAATAGGACCGGGGTCCACAATTCACTAGTGGTGTCTCTCCATAGATAAATAACATGCTGGGTAAACAAATTACAGTTGGGCAATTGATAGAATAAAGATAACGTGATATGTCAAGAAGATCACTATGAGATTCACTCTGGGCATTACAACAAAATACATAGACCGCCATCCAACTGCATCTATGACTAATAATCCACCCCCGGGGATATCATCCGAACACCCTAGAAGTATTAAGTTGCGAACAACAGATAATTGCATTAAGCAAAGTGTGTAATGTAAACAAAGCATATGCCCCCAAGCATATGAATGTTGTTTTCTCCCTAGTAGCAATAGCACATCTACCACCTTAGGGGTTTCTGTCACTCCCCCAGGTGAAATAGAGGCATGAACCCACTATCGAGCATAAATACCCCCTCTTGGAGTCACTAGCAACTACTCGGCCAAGATAGCCACTAACAACGGAGAGCATGCAAGATCATAAACATCATAGAGATAATATAAGATAAAATTCAGTGCAGCAACTTAATCATAAACAACAATATTCATCGGATCCCAACAAACCAACATCATAGTATTACATAACGGTGATCTCAATCATGTAGGGAAGCTCATGAGATCTAAACATGAAGCACATGGTGGAGAAGACAACCATCTAGCTACTGCAATGGACCCATAGTCCAAGGTAGACTACTCACTCATCGCTCCGGAGGCAATCATGGCGATGAAGGAGACCTCCGGTGGCGATTCCCGTCTCCGGCAGGGTGCCGGGAAGAGCTTCTGGACCCTCCCGATCTTCGGGTCGACGGCGGCGGCGGATCGCGATGTATTCTGGAAAACTGATCAGGCCTTAGGTTTTTCTCGTCAGGGGGTATATGTAGGCGAAAGGGGGCTGTCAGAGGGTGGACCACGTGGCCTCACACGGGGCTGGCGCGGCCAGGGGCTAGGCCGCGCCGCCCCTGTGTGTGGGGGCCCCGTGGCCCCCCTCCGTCAGGTCTTCGGATGTTTGGGAGCTCCCCGATGAAATATGACTTCAGGAACTTGTTTCGTCCAATTCGGAGAATATTTCCTGTGTATCACTTCTGAAACCAAAAACAGCAGAAAACAGGGAACAGGCACTGTGGCACTTTGTTAATAGGTTAGTTCCGGAAAGCGTATAAAAATGCCACTAAGTGTAACGAAACAATAGGCAAATGGTGTAAAACAAAGCATGGAGCATCAAAAATTATAGATACGTTTGAGACGTATCACCGTTCCGGGGGTTTTGAGGGGTTTTCCGACGTTCATCGACACATGCAATGTCTATAGATCCAATGTGTTTGAACCCTACCCACTTTGATCCAATGCATGTCACACACTCCTACTGGTGTGTGGGTGCTAGGCTTCCTGCTCCGGTACAGCAGATTCCGTCTACACTGCCATTCCGGGGGTTTTGAGGGGTTTTCCGACGTTCATCGACACATGCAATGTGTATAGATCCAATGTGTTTGTGCCCTACCCACTTTGATCCAATGCATGTTACACCCTCTTAGTGGTGTGTGGGTGCTAGGCTTCCTGCTCCGGTGGAGCAGATTCCGTCTACCCTGCCATTCTGGGGGTTTTGAGGGGTTTTCCGACGTTCATCAACACATGCAATGTGTGTAGATCCAATGTGTTTGTGCCCTACCCACTTTCATCCAATGCATGTCACACACTCCTAGTGGTGTGCGGGTGCTAGGCTTCCTGCTCTGGTGGTGCAGATTGCGTCTATCCTGCCATTCCGGGGGTTTTGAGGGGTTTTCGGACGTTCATCGACACATGCAATGTGTGTAGATCCAATGTGTTTGTGCCCTACCCACTTTCATCCAATGCATGTCACACACTCCTAGTGGTGTGTGGGTGCTAGGCTTCCTGCTCCGGCGGAGCAGATCGCGTCTACCCTGCCGTTCCGGGGGTTTTGAGGGGTTTTCCGACGTTCATTGACACATGCAATGTGTGTAGATCCAATGTGTTTGTGCCCTACCCACTTTGATCCAATGCATGTCATAGACTCCTAGTGGTGTGTGGGTGCTAGTCTTCCTGCTTCGGTGCAGCAGATTCCGTCTACCCTACCGTTCCGGGGGTTTTCAGGGGTTTTGAGGAGTTTTCCGACGTTCATTGACACATGCAATATGTGTAGATCCAATGTGTTTGTGCCCTACCCACTTTGATCCAATGCATGTCACACACTCCTACTGGTGTGTGGGTGCTAGTATTCCTGCTCCGGTGGAGCAGATTCTGTCTACCCTGCCATTCCGCGGGTTTTCAGGGGTTTTCCGATGTTCATCCACACATGCAATGTGTGTAGATCCAATGTGTTTGTGCCCTACCCACTTTGATCCAATGCATGTCACACACTCCTAGTGGTGTGTGGCTGCAAGTCTTCCTGCTCCGGTGCAGCAGATTCCGTCTATCCAGCCGTTCCGAGGGTTTTGAGGGGTTTTCCGACGTTCATCAATACATGCAATGTGTGTAGATCCAATGTGTTTGTGCCCTACCCACTTTCATCCAATGCATATCACACACTCCTAGTGGTGTGTGGGTGCTAGGCTTCCTGCTCCGGTGGAGCATATTGCGTCTACCCTGCCGTTCCGGGGGTTTTGAGGGGTTTTCCGACGTTCATCAACACTTGCAATGTGTGTAGATCCAATGTGCATGTGCCCTACCCACTTTGATCCAATGCATGTCACACACTCCTAGTGGTGTGTGGGTGCTAGTCTTCCTGCTCTGGTGCAGCAGATTCCGTCTGCCCTGCCGTTCCATGGATTTTGAGGGGTTTTCCGACGTTCATCGATACATGCAATGTGTGTAGATCCAATGTGTTTGTGCCCTACCCACTTTGATCCAATGCATGTCACACACTCCAACTGGTGTTGCGTGCTAGGCTTCCTGCTCCGGTGCAGCAGATTCCGTCTACCCTGTCGTTCCAGGGGTTTTGAGGGGTTTTTCGACGTTCATCGACACATGCAATGTGTGTAGATCCAATGTGTTTGTGCCCTACCCACTTTCACACAATGCATTTCACACACTCCTAGTGGTGTGTGGGTGCTAGGTTTCCTGCTCCGGTTGAGCAGATTCCGTCTACCCTGCCATTCCTGGGGTTTTGAGGGGTTTTCCGATGTTCATCGACACATGCAATGTCTGTAGATCCAATGTGTTTGTGCCCTACCCACTTTGATCCAATGCATGTCACACACTCCTACTGGTGTGTGGGTGCTAGGCTTCCTGCTCCAGTGCAGCAGATTCCGTCTACACTGCCGTTCCGGGGGTTTTGAGGGGTTTTCCGACGTTCATCGACACATGCAATGTGTGTAGATCCAATGTGTTTGTGCCCTACCCACATTGATCCAATGCATGTTACACACTCCTAGTGGTGTGTGGGTGCTAGGCTTCCTGCTCCGGTGGAGCAGATTGCGTCTACCCTACCGTTCCGGGGGTTTTGAGGGGTTTTCTGACGTTTATCGACACATCCAATGTGTGTAGATCCAATGTGTTTGTGCCCTACCCACTTTGATCCAATGCATGTCACACACTCCTAGTGGTGTGTGGGTGCTAGTCTTCCTGCTTCGGTGCAGCAGATTTCGTCTACCCTGCCGTTCCGGGGGTTTTGAGGGGTTTTCCGACGTTCATCGACACATGCAATGTGTGTAGATCCAATGTGTTTGTGCCCTACCCACTTTGGTCCAATGCATGTCACACACTCCTAGTGGTGTGTGGGTGCTAGTCTTCCGGCATCGGTGCAGCAGATTCCGTCTACCCTGCCGTTCCGGGGGTTTTGTGGGGTTTTCCGACGTTCATCGACACATGCAATGTGTGTAGATCCAATGTGTTTGTGCCCTACCCACTTTGATCCAATGCATTTCACACACTCCTAGTGGTGTGTGGGTGCTAGTCTTCCAGCTCCGGTGCAGCAGATTCCGTCTACCTTGCCGTTCCGCGGGTTTTGAGGGGTTTTCCGACATTCATCAACACATGCAATGTGTGTAGATCCAATGTGTTTGTGCCCTACCCACTTTCATCCAATGCATGTCACACACTCCTAGTGGTGTGTGGGTGCTAGTCTTACTGCTCCGGTGGAGCAGATTGCGACTACCCTACCGTTCCGGGGGTTTTGAGGGGTTTTCCGACGTTTATCGACACATGCAATGTGTGTAGATCCAATGTGTTTGTGCCCTACCCACTTTGATCCAATGCATGTCACACACTCCTAGTGGTGTGTGGGTGCTAGTCTTCCTGCTCTGGTGCAGCAGATTCTGTCTACCCTGCCGTTCCGGGGGTTTTGAGGGGTTTTCCGACGTTCATCGACACATGCAATATGTGTAGATCCAATGTGTTTGTGCCCTACCCACTTTCATCCAATGCATGTCACATACTCCTAGTGGTGTGTGGGTGCTAGTCTTTCAGCTTTGGTGCAGCAGATTCCGTCTACCCTGCCGTTCCGGGGGTTTTGAGGGGTTTTCCGACGTTCATCGACACATGCAATGTGTGTAGATCCAATGTGTTTGTGCCCTACCCACTTTGATCCAATGCATGTCACACACTCCTAGTGGTGTGTGGGTGCTAGTCTTCCAGCTCCGGTGCAGCAGATTCCGTCTACCTTGCCGTTCCGGGGGTTTTGAGGGGTTTTCCGACATTCATCAACACATGCAATGTGTGTAGATCCAATGTGTTTGTGCCCTACCCACTTTCATCCAATGCATGTCACACACTCCTAGTGGTGTGTGGGTGCTAGTCTTCCTGCTCCGGTGGAGCAGATTGCGACTACCCTACCGTTCCGGGGGTTTTGAGGGGTTTTCCGATGTTCATCGACACATGCAATGTGTGTAGATCCAATGTGTTTGTGCCCTACCCACTTTGATCCAATGCATGTCACACACTCCTAGTGGTGTGTGGGTGCTAGTCTTCCTGCTCTGGTGCAGCAGATTCCGTCTACCCTGCCGTTCCGGGGGTTTTGAGGGGTTTTCCGACGTTCATCGACACATGCAATGTGTGTAGATCCAATGTGTTTGTGCCCTACCCACTTTGATCCAATGCATGTTACACACTCCTAGTGGTGTGTGGGTGCTAGGCTTCCTGCTCCGGTGGAGCAGATTCCGTCTACCCTGCCATTCCGGGGGTTTTGAGGGGTTTTCGGACGTTCATCGACACATGGAATGTGTGTAGATCCAATGTGTTTGTTCCCTACCCACTTTCATCCAATGCATGTCACACACTCCTACTGGTGTGTGGGTGCTAGGCTTCCTGCTCCAGTGCAGCAGATTCCGTCTACACTGCCGTTCCGGGGGTTTTGAGGGGTTTTCCGACGTTCATCGACACATGCAATGTGTGTAGATCCAATGTGTTTGTGCCCTACCCACTTTGATCCAATGCATGTTACACACTCCTAGTGGTG
Source organism: Dactylis glomerata (assembly GCA_007115705.1). Lineage (NCBI taxonomy): Eukaryota > Viridiplantae > Streptophyta > Magnoliopsida > Poales > Poaceae > Dactylis > Dactylis glomerata. Next base: position 1,132,287 of record QXEO01002114.1, on the reverse strand, counting down.
TGTGGGTGCTAGGCTTCCTGCTCCGGTGGAGCAGATTGCGTCTACCCTACCGTTCCGGGGGTTTTGAGGGGTTTTCTGACGTTTATCGACACATCCAATGTGTGTAGATCCAATGTGTTTGTGCCCTACCCACTTTGATCCAATGCATGTCACACACTCCTAGTGGTGTGTGGGTGCTAGTCTTCCTGCTTCGGTGCAGCAGATTTCGTCTACCCTGCCGTTCCGGGGGTTTTGAGGGGTTTTCCGACGTTCATCGACACATGCAATGTGTGTAGATCCAATGTGTTTGTGCCCTACCCACTTTGGTCCAATGCATGTCACACACTCCTAGTGGTGTGTGGGTGCTAGTCTTCCGGCTTCAGTGCAGCAGATTCCGTCTACCCTGCCGTTCCGGGGGTTTTGTGGGGTTTTCCGACGTTCATCGACACATGCAATGTGTGTAGATCCAATGTGTTTGTGCCCTACCCACTTTGATCCAATGCATTTCACACACTCCTAGTGGTGTGTGGGTGCTAGTCTTCCAGCTCCGGTGCAGCAGATTCCGTCTACCTTGCCGTTCCGGGGGTTTTGAGGGGTTTTCCGACATTCATCAACACATGCAATGTGTGTAGATCCAATGTGTTTGTGCCCTACCCACTTTCATCCAATGCATGTCACACACTCCTAGTGGTGTGTGGGTGCTAGTCTTCCTGCTCCGGTGGAGCAGATTGCGACTACCCTACCGTTCCGGGGGTTTTGAGGGGTTTTCCGACGTTTATCGACACATGCAATGTGTGTAGATCCAATGTGTTTGTGCCCTACCCACTTTTATCCAATGCATGTCACATACTCCTAGTGGTGTGTGGGTGCTAGTCTTCCTGCTCTGGTGCAGCAGATTCCGTCTACCCTGCCGTTCCGGGGGTTTTGAGGGGTTTTCCGACGTTCATCGACACATGCAATGTGTGTAGATCCAATGTGTTTTTGCCCTACCCACTTTCATCCAATGCATGTCACATACTCCTAGTGGTGTGTGGGTGCTAGTCTTTCAGCTTTGGTGCAGCAGATTCCGTCTACCCTGCCGTTCTGGGGGTTTTGAGGGGTTTTCCGACGTTCATCGACACATGCAATGTGTGTAGATCCAATGTGTTTGTGCCCTACCCACTTTGATCCAATGCATGTCACACACTCCTAGTGGTGTGTGGGTGCTAGTCTTCCAGCTCCGGTGCAGCAGATTCCGTCTACCTTGCCGTTCCGGGGGTTTTGAGGGGTTTTCCGACATTCATCAACACATGCAATGTGTGTAGATCCAATGTGTTTGTGCCCTACCCACTTTCATCCAATGCATGTCACACACTCCTAGTGGTGTGTGGGTGCTAGTCTTCCTGCTCCGGTGGAGCAGATTGCGACTACCCTACCGTTCCGGGGGTTTTGAGGGGTTTTCCGATGTTCATCGACACATGCAATGTGTGTAGATCCAATGTGTTTGTGCCCTACCCACTTTGATCCAATGCATGTCACACACTCCTAGTGGTGTGTGGGTGCTAGTCTTCCTGCTCTGGTGCAGCAGATTCCGTCTACCCTGCCGTTCCGGGGGTTTTGAGGGGTTTTCCGACGTTCATCGACACATGCAATGTGTGTAGATCCAATGTGTTTGTGCCCTACCCACTTTGATCCAATGCATGTCACACACTCCTACTGGTGTGTGGGTGCTAGGCTTCCTGCTCCAGAGCAGCAGATTCTGTCTACACTGCCGTTCCGGGGGTTTTAGGGGTTTTCCGACGTTCATCGACACATGCAATGTGTGTAGATCCAACGTGTTTGTGCCCTACCCACTTTGATCCGATGCATGTTACACACTCCTAGTGGTGTGTGGGTGCTAGTCTTCCAGCTCCGGTGCAGCAGATTCCGTCTACCTTGCCGTTCCGGGGGTTTTGAGGGGTTTTTCGACATTCATCAACACATGCAATGTGTGTAGATCCAATGTGTTTGTGCCCTACCCACTTTCATCCAATGCATGTCACACACTCCTAGTGGTGTGTGGGTGCTAGTCTTCCTGCTCCGGTGGAGCAGATTGCGACTACCCTACCGTTCCGGGGGTTTTGAGGGGTTTTCCGACGTTTATCGACACATGCAATGTGTGTAGATCCAATGTGTTTGTGCCCTACCCACTTTGATCCAATGCATGTCACATACTCCTAGTGGTGTGTGGGTGCTAGTCTTCCTGCTCTGGTGCAGCAGATTCCGTCTACCCTGCCGTTCCGGGGGTTTTGAGGGGTTTTCCGACGTTCATCGACACATGCAATGTGTGTAGATCCAATGTGTTTGTGCCCTACCCACTTTCATCCAATGCATGTCACATACTCCTAGTGGTGTGTGGGTGCTAGTCTTTCAGCTTTGGTGCAGCAGATTCCGTCTACCCTGCCGTTCCGGGGGTTTTGAGGGGTTTTCCGACGTTCATCGACACATGCAATGTGTGTAGATCCAATGTGTTTGTGCCCTACTCACTTTGATCCAATGCATGTCACACACTCCTAGTGGTGTGTGGGTGCTAGTCTTCCAGCTCCGGTGCAGCAGATTCCGTCTACCTTGCCGTTCCGGGGGTTTTGAGGGGTTTTCCGACATTCATCAACACATGCAATGTGTGTAGATCCAATGTGTTTGTGCCCTACCCACTTTCATCCAATGCATGTCACACACTCCTAGTGGTGTGTGGGTGCTAGTCTTCCTGCTCCGGTGGAGCAGATTGCGACTACCCTACCGTTCCGGGGGTTTTGAGGGGTTTTCCGATGTTCATCGACACATGCAATGTGTGTAGATCCAATGTGTTTGTGCCCTACCCACTTTGATCCAATGCATGTCACACACTCCTAGTGGTGTGTGGGTGCTAGTCTTCCTGCTCTGGTGCAGCAGATTCCGTCTACCCTGCCGTTCCGGGGGTTTTGAGGGGTTTTCCGACGTTCATCGACACATGCAATGTGTGTAGATCCAATGTGTTTGTGCCCTACCCACTTTGATCCAATGCATGTCACACACTCCTACTGGTGTGTGGGTGCTAGGCTTCCTGCTCCAGTGCAGCAGATTCCGTCTACACTGCCGTTCCGGGGGTTTTAGGGGTTTTCCGACGTTCATCGACACATGCAATGTGTGTAGATCCAATGTGTTTGTGCCCTACCCACTTTGATCCGATGCATGTTACACACTCCTAGTGGTGTGTGGGTGCTAGGCTTCCTGCTCCGGTGGAGCAGATTCCGTCTACCCTGCCATTCCGGGGGTTTTGAGGGGTTTTCGGACGTTCATCGACACATGGAATGTGTGTAGATCCAATGTGTTTGTTCCCTACCCACTTTCATCCAATGCATGTCACACACTCCTAGTGGTGTGTGGGTGCTAGGCTTCCTGCTCCGGCGGAGCAGATTGCGTCTACCCTGCCGTTCCGGGGGTTTTGAGGGGTTTTCCGACGTTCATTGACACATGCAATGTGTGTAGATCCAATGTGTTTGTGCCCTACCCACTTTGATCCAATGCATGTCACAGACTCCTAGTGGTGTGTGGGTGCTAGTCTTCCCGCTTCGTTGCAGCAGATTCCGTCTACCCTACCGTTCCGGGGGTTTTCAGAGGTTTTGAGGGGTTTTCCGACGTTCATTGACACATGCAATATGTGTAGATCCAATGTGTTTGTGCCCTACCCACTTTGATCCAATGCATGTCACACACTCCTACTGGTGTGTGGGTGCTAGTATTCCTGCTCCGGTGGAGCAGATTCTGTCTACCCTGCCGTTCCGGGGGTTTTCAGGGGTTTTCCGATGTTTATCCACACATGCAATGTGTGTAGATCCAATGTGTTTGTGCCCTACCCACTTTGATCCAATGCATGTCACACACTCCTAGTGGTGTGTGGCTGCAAGTCTTCCTGCTCCGGTGCAGCAGATTCCGTCTATCCAGCCGTTCCGAGGGTTTTGAGGGGTTTTTCGACGTTCATCAATACATGCAATGTGTGTAGATCCAATGTGTTTGTGCCCTACCCACTTTCATCCATTGCATATCACACACTCCTAGTGGTGTGTGGGTGCTAGGCTTCCTGCTCCGGTGGAGCATATTGCGTCTACCCTGCCGTTCCGGGGGTTTTGAGGGGTTTTCCGACGTTCATCAACACTTGCAATGTGTGTAGATCCAATGTGCATGTGCCCTACCCACTTTGATCCAATGCATGTCACACACTCCTAGTGGTGTGTGGGTGCTAGTCTTCCTGCTCTGGTGCAGCAGATTCCGTCTGCCCTGCCGTTCCATGGATTTTGAGGGGTTTTCCGACGTTCATCGATACAAGCAATGTGTGTAGATCCAATGTGTTTGTGCCCTACCCACTTTGATCCAATGCATGTCACACACTCCAACTGGTGTTGCGTGCTAGGCTTCCTGCTCCGGTGCAGCAGATTCCGTCTACCCTGTCGTTCTAGGAGTTTTGAGGGGTTTTTCGACGTTCATCGACACATGCAATGTGTGTAGATCCAATGTGTTTGTGCCCTACCCACTTTCACACAATGCATGTCACACACTCCTAGTGGTGTGTGGGTGCTAGGTTTCCTGCTCCGGTTGAGCAGATTCCGTCTACCCTGCCATTCCTGGGGTTTTGAGGGGTTTTCCGATGTTCATCGACACATGCAATGTCTGTAGATCCAATGTGTTTGTGCCCTACCCACTTTCACACAATGCATGTCACACACTCCTACTGGTGTGTGGGTGCTAGGCTTCCTGCTCCAGTGCAGCAGATTCCGTCTACACTGCCGTTCCGGGGGTTTTAGGGGTTTTCCGACGTTCATCGACACATGCAATGTGTGTAGATCCAATATGTTTGTGCCCTACCCACTTTGATCCGATGCATGTTACACACTCCTAGTGGTGTGTGGGTGCTAGGCTTCCTGCTCCGGTGGAGCAGATTGCGTCTACCCTACCGTTCCGGGGGTTTTGAGGGGTTTTTTGACGTTTATCGACACATGCAATGTGTGTAGATCCAATGTGTTTGTGCCCTACCCACTTTGATCCAATGCATGTCACACACTCCTAGTGGTGTGTGGGTGCTAGTCTTCCTGCTTCGGTGCAGCAGATTTCGTCTACCCTGCCGTTCCGGGGGTTTTGAGGGGTTTTCCGACGTTCATCGACACATGCAATGTGTGTAGATCCAATGTGTTTGTGCCCTACCCACTTTGATCCAATGCATGTCACACACTCCTAGTGGTGTGTGGGTGCTAGTCTTCCGGCTTCGGTGCAGCAGATTCCGTCTACCCTGCCGTTCCGGGGGTTTTGCGGGGTTTTCCGACGTTCATGGACACATGCAATGTGTGTAGATCCAATGTGTTTGTGCCCTACCCACTTTGATCCAATGCATGTCACACACTCCTAGTGGTGTGTGGGTGCTAGTCTTCCAGCTCCGGTGCAGCAGATTCCGTCTACCTTGCCGTTCCGGGGGTTTTGAGGGGTTTTCCGACATTCATCAACACATGCAATGTGTGTAGATCCAATGTGTTTGTGCCCTACCCACTTTCATCCAATGCATGTCACACACTCCTAGTGGTGTGTGGGTGCTAGTCTTCCTGCTCCGGTGGAGCAGATTGCGACTACCCTACCGTTCCGGGGGTTTTGAGGGGTTTTCCGACGTTCATCGACACATGCAATGTGTGTAGATCCAATGTGTTTGTGCCCTACCCACTTTGATCCAATGCATGTCACACACTCCTAGTGGTGTGTGGGTGCTAGTCTTCCTGCTCTGGTGCAGCAGATTCCGTCTACCCTGCCGTTCCGGGGGTTTTGAGGGGTTTTCCGACGTTCATCGACACATGCAATGTGTGTAGATCCAATGTGTTTGTGCCCTACCCACTTTGATCCAATGCATGTCACACACTCCTAGTGGTGTGTGGGTGCTAGTCTTTCGGCTTTGGTGCAGCAGATTCCGTCTACCCTACCGTTCCGGGGGTTTTGAGTGGTTTTCCGACGTTCATCGACACATGCAATGTGTGTAGATCCAATGTGTTTGTGCCCTACCCACTTTGATCCAATGCATGTCACACACTCCTAGTGGTGTGTGGGTGCTAGTCTTCCAGCTCCGGTGCAGCAGATTCCGTCTACCTTGCCGTTCCGGGGGTTTTGAGGGGTTTTCCGACATTCATCAACACATGCAATGTGTGTAGATCCAATGTGTTTGTGCCCTACCCACTTTCATCCAATGCATGTCACACACTCCTAGTGGTGTGTGGGTGCTAGTCTTCCTGCTCCGGTGGAGCAGATTGCGACTACCCTACCGTTCCGGGGGTTTTGAGGGGTTTTCCGATGTTCATCGACACATGCAATGTGTGTAGATCCAATGTGTTTGTGCCCTACCCACTTTGATCCAATGCATGTCACACACTCCTAGTGGTGTGTGGGTGCTAGTCTTCCTGCTCTGGTGCAGCAAATTCCGTCTACCCTGCCGTTCCGGGGGTTTTGAGGGGTTTTCCGACGTTCATCGACACATGCAATGTGTGTAGATCCAATGTGTTTGTGCCCTACCCACTTTGATCCAATGCATGTTACACACTCCTAGTGGTGTGTGGGTGCTAGGCTTCCTGCTCCGGTGGAGCAGATTCCGTCTACCCTGCCATTCCGGGGGTTTTGAGGGGTTTTCGGACGTTCATCGACACATGGAATGTGTGTAGATCCAATGTGTTTGTGCCCTACCCACTTTCATCCAATGCATGTCACACACTCCTAGTGGTGTGTGGGTGCTAGGCTTCCTGCTCCGGTGGAGCAGATTGCGTCTACCCTACCGTTCCGGGGGTTTTGAGGGATTTTCCGACGTTTATCGACACATGCAATGTGTGTAGATCCAATGTGTTTGTGCCCTACCCACTTTGATCCAATGCATGTCACACACTCCTAGTAGTGTGTTGGTGCTAGTCTTCCTGCTTTGGTGCAGCAGATTCCGTCTACCCTGCTGTTCCGGGGGTTTTGAGGGGTTTTCCGACGTTCATCGACACATGCAATGTGTGTAGATCCAATGTGTTTGTACCCTACCCACTTTGATCCAATGCATGTCACACACTCCTAGTGGTGTGTGGGTGCTAGTCTTCCGGCTTCGGTGCAGCAGATTCCGTCTACCCTGCCGTTCCGGGGGTTTTGAGGGGTTTTCCGACGTTCATCGACACATGCAATGTGTGTAGATCCAATGTGTTTGTGCCCTACCGACTTTGATCCAATGCATGTCACACACTCCTAGTGGTGTGTGGGTGCTAGTCTTCCAGCTCCGGTGCAGCAGATTCCGTCTACCTTGCCGTTCCGGGGGTTTTGAGGGGTTTTCCGACATTCATCAACACATGCAATGTGTGTAGATCCAATGTGTTTGTGCCCTACCCACTTTCATCCAATGCATGTCACACACTCCTAGTGGTGTGTGGGTGCTAGTCTTCCTGCTCCGGTGGAGCAGATTGCGACTACCCTGCCGTTCCGGGGGTTTTGAGGGGTTTTCCGACGTTCATCGACACATGCAATGTGTGTAGATCCAATGTGTTTGTGCCCTACCCACTTTGATCCAATGCATGTCACACACTCCAACTGGTGTTGGGTGCTAGGCTTCCTGCTCCGGTGGAGCAGATTCCGTCTACCCTGCCGTTCTGGGGGTTTTGAACGGTGTTTCCGATGTTCATCGACACATGCAATTTATTTGGATTTTGAATTTTTGTTTAGATTTAGAAAAAAAATTGTTATGGATTTTCATATTTTGTTGATATTTCAAATTTGTTTGCATTTTGAAATTTTGTTCTCATTTTGAATTTATGATTGGATTTTGAATTTGTTTAATTTCTAAATTATTCATATTTCGAATTTGTTCAGATTTTGCATTTGTTATAATTTAAATTTGTTCAAATTTGGAATTTTTGTTTAGATTTAGAAAAACAATTTGTTCAGATTGAGAAAAAAGAATAAAAGGATAATGCGTTGTTCGGCCGGGCCGTTTGGGAGAAGCCCACAGAATCATTGGCTTCGGAAGATAAGGCCCGTTTACAGCGCCGTCGCGGGTCATATATAAATCTCGATGCCCCAACCCTAACCCTAACATACATGTCTACGCCCGCCTCATCTTGCGCAGTCATCGTCAACTCCCTCCGTCGCCGCTTCCTCCACGAAACAAAAACCGCGAGAAACTCCACCGCATCTGCACGTGGTGGTCGACGTACGTGGACGAACTCCATCGAGTCCACGCCTCCTCAATGCCCGTCAGGTTTTAGTTCGATCTATCCTAAACTCCCACGTGGTAATTGTTTTCAGTTGGCGTAGATGGGTTTGTCATGTAGGATCAGTGTAGGCCTGTTGATGGTAGGTTTTGTTTGATAGTTTTGTTTGCTGTTTCTTGCGCGGGTGAGGCCAAACAGCCCACGATCGATCGCGCCTAGGTAACATGGTCGGAGCGAGTTGGAAGCGAAACTCGGCAACGACCCCCCTTGAAAAATTGCAAGTATGATGCAGCATAATGTAGCAACGAGAAAGAGGCCTCAATTTTCTCCCTCTGATCCAGCCTTACTTCCACATCTCAACGTACTAGGTGGCCTTGTTGTTTTTGCAAGTTACCCCATCGCCCCCCACTAATTGCTCCAACAAATTAATAGCCCACTAATTGCTCTAACTGATTAATTACCCCCTATAATTGCTCTCGGTGGACGTGCATAACATATTAAGTGCTATATTAGTAATTGCTCTAACTGATTAATGACCCGTTATAATTAATAGCCCACATATTTCTATTTTCATTGTTATATCAATTCCCATGTAAATCAACATAACATATTAAGTGCTATATTAACAATTGATTATTTTCAGAACATTGTATATAATAGAATAATGTAAATTTATTATACAATGAAGTAAATTTATAATTTTGTTTTACTAGGTATTAATCAACATCAGTTTTCTTATTTACTCGGCCATGCGTGCAACACTCTCAATTATTAAAAAGTGTTCATAAATAGTGCAAGTGTGCACAATTTTCCCTTTCAAATTATAATGGAACATCTCTTTTTAATGTAGTTGTTACATGAACTAATTCACAACTGCTTGACTATTTTATTTTTCCAACAGTATGGACGAGCTCAACGGAGAGGTAGTCTGCGCCGTTGAAAAATGGTGCAAACTACTGGCGGTTCTTTCAGGCGCTCAGCGGGCTAGGCTTGCGGACACTACACTCCGTAGCATGCTACAGATTCCATCTTTGAAGATGAGAACCATGCTGATAAGGTACATGGTGGAGATTTCTGAGCCTACCACGGGAAGATTCAGGGTAGAAGACCAGGTTGGGGAGATTTCTCTGGGTCCCGTTGACGTGGAGTGCATCTTGAACTTGGAAAATGTTGGCCTCTCCGCTGCAGACATTCTTGCTGAAGAAGGCGAGGATATTAAAGACAGGGTGCCGCCTCATTTTCTTAGTAATAAAACAGAAAATATTGTTATTGATGATCTTATAGCGGATATAATTAAAAATAAGTCCACCCACAACGATTTTCTGCGGAAGGCTGTCCTTGTCCTTCTAGGAACAATTATCGCTCCCATGCATAGCAAGATTGTCCCTAAATAGTACTACGCCTTGGTTGCTGATGTAAAACGCATTTCCAAGATTAATTGGAATGTGTTTACCCTACGTATTCTCCTGGACTGCCTCCGCCTTGTCAGGAAAGGAAAACTCCTCCGCCAGTGGCCAAAAGGCAACCTCTCTCTCTTGGAGGTACTCCTCGCACTTATATATTTGATTTTTCTAAATCATTGCAAATTTATCATACTTATATCACTAACTACAATTCCGTATGTCTATGTAGTACTTGTACTGGGAGAAGGTGCAACCTCAGGTTGGCGATTGCGCTTTCAATCCCAACTTGTCTATGCAACCTCTCATGCGGAATTGGACTGAAGCTATAGCATCAAGGCGTGATCGGTTTGATTATGATAACGGACGTGGCCGTGGTAACGTGAAGGTAATTGTTGTAGTTGATTCTTTATAACATCTCGTGTATCTTAATAGTAGTTAATTTTTTATTGATCACATATAGTTGTATTACAAATGCAGATCGAACATAATATTACCCAAGAATATAGGGCAGAGGTGCCTAGTGTCCCGGAACCTGCTGCGCCAGCCCAAAAAAAGCCAAAGCCAAAACCCGCACCTGCCACCGGAAATAAATACAAGACGGTGTCGGACGAGGATGATATGATGGAGTTATAACGAAGCGGTGCATGGTGTTGATACACCGCGAGATGGCGCAACTCCCTGAAATGATAGCTAAGGTGACACGCCCTTTGTTTGTATGTTCATATTATTTTCGCACCTACAATACTTGCAACATGCACTAATAAAGTTATATTTGTATTGCAGACATTGCTGGAGAAGTTAAACAAAGGAGGTGTCCTCTACAAATTGGCGGCTGCACCGGCATCCGATGATAATAATAATGTTGATGAAGACGATGATTCATTCGAGAATGGTCCTTATGAAAAAAAGGAATTCATGTACAAGGATGAAAGTGGCCATGACGATGCTTGTGTGGAGCCGATCATTGATCTGACGCTGGCTTCGAAAAGTGTTGACAACAACCAAAAAATATATGAGGAAGTATGTTGGGATATTTAGGGTTTTCGATATTTTTGTATACCATAGTTTTAATGGAAGACTGAAATTTTGACTTGTATTTTTTTTCCAACCAGAAAACACCCTCCAAGATGGACAGGGAAGAGATGGGTGAGACACCCTCCAAGCTTGAAAATATTGGGGCATCACCAGAAAACCCAATGATCTTAGGTAACTCTTCTCTACGTCAATCATCGGACATAGACATATGTCCGACTTCTGTTAGCAAGTTCATGGCGGCCAATGGTAAAAAGGATCACGAAGTTACATCTGGGAAGCGGAAGCGGTCTATTCCCATGAAATTCAAATCTCCATTTGCACTAGACAAGCCAAAAAGCCGTGCATGACGTTCTGCTAGACCTGGTAGCAATAACACAACTAGAGGTCATTTTTAACTTTATTATGAGGTTATTACTTGTACTAATTAATGCATGTTGTCTCCGATGCTGAAGTTTATGATTTTTTTGCGTGCAACTCTGGATTTTGAAAATGAGGTGCGAGATGAGTTGACATCGGAGCTTATTGACGCAGCAGTAATATTTGTGGAGATTGCTTCTCGGTCTGAGAAGAACATGGATAAAAGAGTGTACTACAACACACGTGACAACACTATAAGTTCGTCTAGGCTGCGATCAATTCTTGACCATACATGGCTTACGGATGATGTGAGTGATATATCTGCATGGCCTCTGATTCATTAGAATTATATATATGTGAACTATCACCATAGCAATGTCCTTATATTGTATGCAGGTTATTGATTGTTATCAGCAACATTTGGTGTTGAGAGTTGGCCATGATCGCACACTCTGTCCGGGTTGGAGGTCCAAATACCTTGTTGATCATGCACTGGTAAGAGACAATCCAAAACCGAGCTTACACAACAAAGATAGTGAAATGGTCTCAGCTGGAGCTATTCAGAGAGTTCTAGAAGAGTATACTGTCCGGGATAAGGTAACTACGAATTCTATTTTCTTAATGAAATAACTTCATATTAAACATGTCTATGATACAATCTTTTGGTACAATGTAGACGTACTTCGCTTTGAATGTCCGCAATATCCACTCGATGACTGTGGTAATGCACAATGTGAAGGAAGAATTCCAAGTCCTGGATTCTCTCTTTAATCTAGAGATGACTATCCAGAGTGTGGAAGCACTGGTACGTTTGTTTGAATTCTCTCTTTACATTGGTAGCACTATTTCCACAAATAGTTGAATGTTATTGCGTTAACATCTCCCTTTTTACAGCGACTTGCTATTGCAATGGATATGCTTGAGTCAAACCGTATTGCTCCTGGAAAATATCCAGATGTCAGTAAGTGGCCAATAAAGAAGTATGACATGCCTAAACAAGAGGACACGTGAGTTACATTATATTGCATTAACGGCATACATATTGTCATCCACCGTCACTAATATTTACATGTATGTCAGGAACTCCTGTGGCCTTTTTGTGTTAGAATGTATGGAGCACTCGGATGGCGACCAGATGACCCGCCATTTTTCTTAGGTAGCTTATTGCTGTTTGTGCCAAGATTGCCCCATGTTCCTTACACTTAATCTTTGAACTTTTATTACCTTATGCCTATTTGTGCCAAGATTGCCCCATGTTCCTTACACTTGATCTTGAACTTTGTCCTAAATAAGGTGGTTAACCTAGGTAGCATGCATGGTTGTATCTTTAAATTGTGATGCATGCTTCTGGTTAACTAGTAGACTAGTCAGTTTGTGCATGCGAGGGAGAAAAAAAAGAAAAAAGAAGCTATAGCCGTGTTAGAATTTCTTATTACAATTTTTAAACCTTTTTTTGTCAAACTTTGCAGGTCACAGTTAATGCAAGAAGAAGACGTCTCATCGCCGAGCTGATCTTGTCACCTTCCAACATGCTAGAAGCAGTGAAGAACAAAATTCGCGACATCGCGAGGAAAAGGGCGGAGTGAGAACTTCATAGATGATGGAAGATTGACCTACGAGTGGCGTGGTTTTCGTCCCGAAGAAGGTTTCTCCACGCTATGAATAGCGTTGATTTTCTATCATTTTATGTAATAACAAACATAATTTGTTGAATACTTGGAATCTATATTTGTCCATTTGCTTTGGTTGTGTATGCACGCATTAATGAGTATACATTGATCTATTTTTTGTCCACTTGCTTTGGTTCTGTATGCATAAATTCTTTTTACATCCGTTTCCGTTTGCCGGACTTGTCGTAGGCAGGAAATCACAAGATTTCTCTGCCGCGGCAGGACGCCCTGCCTCCCCCTGCCGCCTGGGTGCAGAGCTGGTCTGGGGTCGCACGCCAGGGCACCGATCCTTTTTCCCCGTTCGCGCTCGCTAGCGCGCAGAGTAGTAGGTCTGGAGTGGGGCATGATGATCACTCGGAACCTCGCTCGCTCGAGCGCCCGTAGCTGGATCGGTAGCGCCACGCACGGCGCAAGTGTGGCATCGTGGCGTCAAGCCAAACCCCAGCCGAGTATTGATTTTAAAGAAAAAATAGGGGGACATAGACTGTTGCAATTACTCTACGCAGAACATGTCGCACCCAAATCAGAAAAATAAGATACAAAAAATTCTTCGGCTTTACCACGTTTCCTGCCGTGACACACGTTTCCGGTGTTTTTCTGCCGTCACAGTGTGTATCCGATATTCGCCATCGTGCCTTGTGTCCGATGCCGTAAACTTCTGCCGCGACACGGTTTCGATCAGTTTCTCTGCCGCGGTGTTAATATGGTTCTAATAATGCTGAAGCATGTCTGAATAGAAAGAATAACAATAATTGCAAATCTCGGTAATGAAAAAATATTGTTCTAACAACAAAGTCTTCATGCACACAATGCTGAAGCATGTTTGAATGGAAAGCATATGGTTCTAACAAAAATTGCAAATGTCGGTAATGAAAAATGATGTCCCATATATTGAACTACATCCTTCCGGCACCACAATGCTGAAGCAAGTCTTGTACGCTTCTTCCTGCACCACAATGCTGAAGAAAGTATTGTACTATTCTTCCTGCACAACATTGCTGCTGCAAATAATAACATAGGTAATTGTTAGTGAATGAGAAGGTTAATAAAAACAATCAAGATAACACATAATAATACGTACTTGTACAATCTGCATTTCTTGTTGCGTTTATTGTGTCCTTGCTCTTTGCATTTACCGCACCGGATTTTGATCTCATCGAAAGAAAGTGGCCTACCATTTCTGGACACAGGTCGGTTCACATCTATATTTGCACCTTTGCTTGATACTTTAATAGGATCTTCAACTGCAACTACGTTGCCTTCACCATCCTCTACATATTCAATTGCACACGTACTGAAATCAGAAATTTTCTTACTCTGATTTTCGGGTAGCAGATCATACTCATGGCTCTTCGCTATCATGTCCTTCAAACTTTCATGTAACTGATTCCACAAGTCTGGGTACTTGCATGCCGCATGTATAGCTTCTAATGATAGCACACTTAGTTCGCTAAATTTCATTCTTTCCGCTGCCCCTATCCAACCAAATCCCAAAAGATCGCTTGTGCGCCTAGCAGGCAGTCCCAACCTTGCATCTCTGGTGAACCGAAGAAGAACATAACACTTTGGTATCTCACAAATATGCAGCTCCTTGAGTACATGGAATATGTGCTTGCAAGGTAGACCTTTTCAAACCATTCTTCTGCAGCTGCACCTTATAGTTTCAGCAGAATTTGTCAGTGTATACTCCACCCAAAAACAGTTGTTCGGGTTACCCTTCGAGGACAATACAAACTGCTCTGACATGTCTCCAATATATCTTTCTGCAATCTTCATGCCGCCAACTTTTTTAAGATATTCTTGCAGCCTATAGAAGTTTGCCGGAGTGAAGACGCGAGCAGCAGCTACCTCTAGTTCCCTGGAGCTAGTAACTGGCACCGGTACAGTCTGCGAGGCTTCGCAGTCATCTCTCGCCTCGTTCTCATGGAGACGAACAACGGCCTTCTCAAAGTGCAAAATCATATCCACCAAGGTCATTTCACCGTCTAGGTGGAGGTGAAGGCAGGAGTTCAGACTTTCACTCCTCTGGTTGCTTTTCATGCCAAGCCAAAACCCCTCTGTTAGATAAGCAGCAGCCCACAGTCTCCTCTTCTTATACATCCACTTCAACCAAGTAACTGTTTTTTCCGACTGCCATCTTTTCGCAAACGCATGCCATCTCTCCTCAAATGTGGCAACGGACGTGCTGTAGTACAGAAGAGGTCGGAACTGGCTCAAGGACTTGTCACTGAGGTGAATCTTCATATTTTTTTTCTATATGGAATGTGCATATACGGTGCCACACATCTAGCAGGACTTCACGAATTGCCCTGATCATCGTAGCATCGGCGTCCGTGATTACACTCTTTGGCATCTTCTGACACATTGCCCTCAAAAAAGTACGCAGCAGCCACTTATATGTCTCTTCGGTCTCGTCTGAAACTATGTCACAACCAAAAATAGTAGTCTTCCGGTGATTGTTAAGACCAACAAAAGGTACAAACGGCATACCATATCGATTCATCTTGTACGTGCTGTAAAATACAACCACATCCCCAAAGTCCTCATAGTCCTGCCGAGACTGGGAGTCACACCAGAACATTCTATTCAGATGTCTGTCTTTATCCAACTCGTAATCGAAAAAGAAGCTCGGATCCCTCTCTTTCCTACTAGCATTGATGCCTATAGCTGTGGCAGCATCACCTTTTGGCATCAATTTCCTCTTCTCCCTGGAGCAAAGGTTGTATATATCACGCCTTGTAAACCCAACACCGCCGTACCATGAAGCTTTGCTGATGTAGGAATCCATAATTGTGTGAGTTCTAATCCCTGCGGCTCCCATTGATAGTATCTCAGCTTTTTGGTACTCTTTGATTTTTCTGTGGGACCAAAGAAAAGGTACTTCATCCGGTTTGGCTAAAATATGGTTGTGCTTGTCCTCAAAACTTGATACCCACCAGATCCCATGTTTTTTGTCAAACTTCACGGACAGGTGGGCTTCGCAGTTGCAGCGTGACTCGGGTCTGAGCCTACGACTGCGTCCATCCTCGGTCAGCAACATGCTGTCACGTTTGCCTTCTCTCGAACAAACAAACCGCCTCAGATGCAAATGTTTTGACTCCCCTTTGCTGTACTTGACGATATCCTTTCTGATGCTGAAACCATTATCTCTAGCATAGCTGTTGTAGAAAACGAACGCAGCTGGTTCAGACTCAAAAGTCATTTCCCTTATCTTCATGAACATGTCCCTCATTTCATCGAATTCAGCAGCTTCTTGTAGAGTCCCTATCACCTCATCATCTGTCACCTACATATATATAATTAAAAGATATCCACTAATTAAAACATTTTCTATGGTTTAACATTGCTTGCATACAAAATTGACTTGATACATATCCCACTCGTCTCAACCGATGACTGCGACTCCCCAGATTCAAGTGCATTTTCTGAAAAGTCATCAAAGTCTGCCTCCGCATCGAATTCACCGTAATAGTCGTATGCATTATGAGCTTCTGA
Organism: Dactylis glomerata; assembly: GCA_007115705.1. NCBI lineage: Eukaryota > Viridiplantae > Streptophyta > Magnoliopsida > Poales > Poaceae > Dactylis > Dactylis glomerata. The sequence continues at coordinate 1,116,147 of QXEO01002114.1, read as the reverse complement.
TATTAGCTGAAAAATTAAACACATTGAGTTAATTAGCAATCAAAGTATACGATCATTTAATTATTTACATGCCAAAAAAATTCCACTTTCGTACCTGACTCATGTAATCTTCATGCAACACATCTGAATTGTTTTCCACACTATCACCATCCAACTCCATCTGCAAATTGTCATCACATAATTAATTATGATGTTGCACTGAGCTATAAAAAATTAAAACATGACAAAGCCACTCACATTAGTAGCTTCCCCTTCATTCCCATTCTCTGCCAAATCTCCGGGAACTGAATCTTCGTCATCAGACCAATCTTCTATATAGTCTTTCAGCAGATCTCCAAACTCAATATCTCCTAGCTCAATATCAGATAACCCGCTGTCTGCCATTTTCTGTAGCAATTAAACGCAAGTTCAGTATCACATGTGATGAAAATTACAAATACATACTATAAAAAACCCGATGGATCATTCACGTACGCCTATGGAATCCATTAATATTCAAACACCAATTAATTATCACATGCATGTGATCTCATTTACAATGACAAACTATAAAACACCTGTGGAATTCATTAATATTCAACCACCAAATCATTATCTCATGTGATGCAACATATCAGCTAAGCTCACGTAGTTCAAATAAACGCCGCCATAGCAACTCTGAAAACTATTGGATCAGTCACGCCTATGGAGAAGGATGTGAACCCTAGCCACGAATACACCAGGACGTGAACCCTACCCACACCGCGGATGACGATGACCAGATAGATGTGTTATAACCTAAGCCGCCGGATAGATGCGGTGTTCTGGCCGTGATCAGTGGAGGTGGAGGCGGGATCCCTAGCCAAGTGACGATGGACGGCCTCAACCACTCCGGTTCTGTCCGTGATCAGTGGAGGCGGAGGCGGGATCCCGCTGGGGGAATGCGTGCAGTCCGCGATCGCATCACCAACCACATCCACATGGGGGAATGCGGCGGCTTATGGTCGTTCCGTGCAGATGGACAAGATCAGGAGGTAAAGGAGGCAGAGGAAAATGGAGGCATGCCTTACCCTGGAACGGCGATGACGAACGAGATCGGCGGAGAGGAGATCGGTGGAGAGGAGAACGGCGCCTTCGAGATCACCAGAGAGGCTATTGGCGACGTCAAGATCGGCGGAGAGGAGCAGACCCCGTGATAAACCCTAGCTAGGTCTAGTGAAGGGACGGTAGTTTTTTCTCCGTCGTGGGTGTGGGTCGTTTTTTCAGGTAGAGTGTACTTTTTCTTTTTTTTGGATAAAGAGGTCCAGTGTATACATGTACCATATTATACCATATGAATACATAGGGTAATATACGGCCCTAGATATGGGTAATGCGGGCCAAAGAAAAAACAAGTTTCCTGCCCACTTATTTTTGGAACGGGAGGGCTAAGGGGGAAGCAGGGAAGCAAAGCTCGGTGTAGTGTGGGCACTGTATTCATCAAGCATTCATCTACGATGCTATACAGGGATACAGGATTAAGCCCTCACGGGCCACAGACACCTATAGTCTACGCCGACGAAGCGCCATCTTCAAGGCTCCCCAAGGACTCATCGCCAGAGGCTTGGCTGGAGCCTTCATTGGACCCGCCATCTGGCTTCCGTGCATAGAGATTGAGGAGTTTGTCCATGAGCTCCTTGCTCTCCGTCGCGAGCTTGAGGGCGATCTTGGGCTCCACGGGCTTCAGCACCGTGGCGAAGTTGATTTGGGGTTCGTGTGGAGGAGAGTAAATGACAAGGAACTACCACATTACACGCTATGACGTTTGAAAAATATCATCTTAGGGCATGATAACACTTAACTATCACTTCAGAGGCTGGGTCGTGACGCAGAGCACTGATTGCTTGTGTTTAACACTCTAACAGAGATTCTGACTAGCTGGGCCCACCTGACAGGTCCACGTGGCAAAGATAAAAAACCTGAGCCTGCCAATTTTACAAAAAAGTCCTCTATAAATTGCATCTTCTATTTTTAGATCCTCCTATTTTACCCTCCATAAAACTTGTGCCTGCCGACGGTGACGAGCTCCGCCAGGGCGGGCGAACTCCGGCCAGGGGCCACCTCAGCGACTTCCGGCATCCCCTGCTCGCGGTGGAGCCGCGTCGCCCGCCCTGCTCTAGGCCGACGAGCTCTCGAGGCGGCCTGCGGCGGCCAACCGAGATCCGCCAGGGGCCAGCACGGCCGAGATCCGCCAGGAGCCGGCGTGGCTCGGCCGAACTCCGGTCGGGGTGGCACGCGCAACATCCAAGCAGAGCCGGGGCGGCACGGCTAGGGGCGGCACCGGCAACCTCCGGCCGGGCTATTGGGAATTGGGGGAGGCACATCGGGGCGAGCCAGGAGGGGATCGAGAGCCCTGGCCGGAGGATACCGCGCTAGGTCCTGGCAGAGCCGCCTCCCACAAGACGCCGCCGTCGCTCTGTGCTTGGAGCAGGCGGGATGCGGCGGCCTCAGGAGCCAGCGAGGGACATGGAGGCCTCAGGAGCTCGCCGGCGCGGGATGCGCTCGCCGAGATCCTCCTCGACGACGCTGCACGTGGTGGCCCCATGAGACGGCGCCGGTCGCGGCCGCCGTATGAGCTCTCCCGAGGGCGCGGGTGATGGCGTCCTCAGAGCTCTCCTCGACGGTGAGGCAAATGAACGGGATATGTGGGTCAACACGAGGACCGTGAGGGGAAAAGAAAAAAGAAATTAAATGAAAAAATAAAAAAATTATCAGAAGTAGAAGAGATTGTATGTAGAGGTCTTTTTTGCAAATTTGGCAAGAATTATGTATTTTCATTTGCCGCGTGGACCTTACAAGTGGGCCCAGCTGGTCAGAAACTCTTTTAAATGGTTCAACACAAGCAATCAGTGCTCCTTGTCACGACCATGCCTCAAAAGTGGTAGTTATGTGTCGCTATGCCCAAAGATGATAGTTTCAAGACATCATATCCTGTAATGTAGTAGTTCCTTGTCATTTACTCCGTGAAGGAGGTTGACAAAGATACACGTCCCCGCGAGACTCAACAGCTCGCGGCACTCCTCCTCGCTGGGCTCGGTGCGAACCTGAGTTTGGCTTGCTCTAAATTGGCTCAGCTCGGTCTGGCTCGTTAGTCTCACGAGCCGAAAATAGGGCTCGGTCCGAGCTCGCCTCTGCCTCGGTCTAACTCGAGCTGGCTCGGGAGCGATGCATCAGGAACAATGAAAGAGATTAGCTAGCACATATAGAACGGTTTTGCAACTTTTAGACATCAAATTACGCATGCATATATTCATATTTGCCCAAAAAATGCATATACTCTCCTCCGAGCTGGACTGGGCGCGGGCGCAGGTCTTCTTCTTCACCGCCGGCGCTGGGTCTTCATACAGCGAGGAAATGGGCTTCTGCTTCTTCGAGTCCATGATGTCCTTGACAATGGGGCGCGGCCACGGCGGGATTCAGCGGCAGAGAAGCCGCATGGGATGGTGGGGCGCGAGGGCTACGGCTAGTCGGCCGACGGTGGCGACTATCACGGGCGGCAACGCGTGGGGGCTGGTGCGTGGGAGAACGACAAGACCGAACACGGAGCAGCCTCGTGTGACCTACCCCTCGCTCCATCTCTTCACGGGCCAGAAATTAGCCCAGTTTCCATTCGGCCTTTTCTGATTTCGGTAAAAAAATAAAACGACGAGCTTTCGGGCTGGCTCGAGCCGAGCCTAGCGAGCCAAAAGCCCGTAGCGGTCCAAAAAAATGGGCTCGGCTCGGTCTACCTTTTTCACAGGCCGAGCTCAACTCGGGCCGAGCCACGGAAAACATGGGCCGAGCCAAAAACTACCGGTTTTCATATTATTTACATAACATTGCCACCGCCAAGTGAACCTACCGGTTCGATTTATTTTTCCCCTACTCTGTTCTCTCTCCCTTTTCTCCATCGCCTTGCAAGTCTACGCAGGGTTTGGAGGTGGGACGAGCTTAGATGGCGTGCAACGCGAGTTCGAGGTCGAGGCGAGGATACGACAGCTTGTGGTGGAGCGGGCCAGCACGCGTCAGAAAGAGGAGGAGGCGGAAGGGGAGGGCGAGGGGTCGATGGAGCTTCGAGCGCACATGCATGCTATTGCTATGTCCCTGTCGACCACCCACAGTCGCGTCGCCGATCCACCTCGAGCTTCGGCGCCGACCACCGGAGAAAAGGCTTTGTGCCTTTAGATGCCAAACAGGCCGGCTTGAGGAGGCGCGATACGCTGGAGGCGTGGTGTCGGCTAAAGGGAGGAGTTGGCGCTGGTGAGAGGCCAGAGCTGGCGCTGGAGAGTGGCGAGGCGCGGCCGTAGCTGGTGGCGGCGCGATGCGGGAGTCCCTGGGAGGACAACGTCAAGTGCGTCACTGCATGTGCGCTAGGTCTCGGTGGACTTGTTGGGCTAGATTGCCTCAGTTGGGCCGTCTGGAGTGCCTTTTTTTAGAAATTCTTTTTAAATTAAGAAAAGAAAAAGAATAGAAGAGGTTTGAACATTTGATTACGTGAATATTCTCTTCAGATAATCCACAACTTTTTGAGATAATCATGAAATGGTCACGTAAACTCAAAATACTTTTTGAGATGACTACAAAGTGGTTACTTAAACTAAAAATTCTCCACGACTACATACCTTGGTGTGCATATATAATGTGAAAATATATCAAATTTAGTATCTCCGTAGCAACGCATGAACAATTAGATAGTGTGATAAGTTCCACAATAAGATCATGGTTAATTTTCTTCAGAATATCGAAGCACGTTGATCTGTCATGGCTTAGGAATAAACACACATTTGTAACCATGACACCTCTAGGAGGAGAGAATGGATAGTGAGGAATTGCTGGTAGCGTGAGTGCGTGATAAATAATGTTCATTCCATTTTATAGATCACTATATAGGTAAGAAAATATCATCCAATCTTAGGCACCTGTAATAGAGCATGTGCATTATAATAAATTGTAGCAATTTTTTATACATTTATAGTACATCAGATTATTTTTGTATTATTATTATTATTGTTCCGTAGCGAAGCACGGGCAACGTGCTAATCTCTATAAATAAAATTGCAATCGGTGGTGATGGTCCGTAAAAAGACCAGCGATGATTCTTCCGTCCGTCCTGTGCGTTACGTCAAGAAAACTGGTGGTGATGGTCAAGAGCCCTAGCGATCCTGCTCTATGAAAAACGATCGATGACAGGAAAACCAAGAAAAACCAGTGCGTCGACCAATCGCACGCCCAGGAAAACCAGCTAGAGGAGCGAACATCCCGTGAGCCATCTCTCTTATCATGTAAGCGAGGTGGTACTATATAGTTTTTTTTAGAAAACTATAATGATAGAAGATTTGGTGCACCAGAGCATCAATGCTCCCGGTTTTTAAAATACTTAAAATTTGTAATTTTTGTGATTCAAATTTTTTTTAAATTTATTCTGTAAATACATACACATGTCCTGAATATTTGTGCAAAGTTTTGGTAGAAATTGCTTTATATTTTGAGCTATAGAAAAAAATGTGGCTACGTATAGACTTACATTTTTGTCAGAAATTTGCCTTTTTGTATAGCTTAAGATAAAGCATAGTTTTTTCTGAAATTTTTATCGTACCTTCAGAATGTCTATAAGTATGTCTATATTTAATTTTAGATTTTCTGAAATCTTAGAAATATGTTTTACAGAAACCGAGAGCACCGGTGCTCATGTACCAAATGCACTTTCTCACTATAAAGTTTGTTTTTTAGGGGAACTATAAAGTTTGTTGTCTGCCATGAGCCCATGGCCACGTACAAGGTGCGGCCGTACTAACTTTATTTGTGCTAAACATACGGAAAATGCTTTTGGCACATGAGCACCAGTGCTCCTGGTTTTAAAAAGCATATTTCTAATATTCCAAAAAATCTAAAATTAAATATGCACATACATCTAAACATTCTGAACGCACGGTAGAAATTTTAGAGGAAAATATTGTGTATTTTGAGATATACAAAAAAGACAAATTTCTGACAAAATTTTAGTCTATACGTAGCTACAAATTTGTTTTTTTTTCTATAGCTCAAAATACAATGAAATTTCTACCGAAACTTCACACGAGTATTCAAGACATGTGTATGTATTCAAAGAATAAATTTTATATTTTTGTGAAATGCAGAAGTATTACTTTTATTTTTTTTCAAAAATCAAGAGCATTGGTGCTCGGGTGCACCAAATCTGCTTTGCTAAACATATCTCCACTAATATAAAATAACACAGACTGTCAGATCCGGAGGATCTGGACCGTTCAGGATAACAAAATTAATGATCCAGATTAACTTAATGATATACGATTTCTGCTAATCACCGCCGGCTTACCTCAAGACTTAGCGAGAAAGAAACCGCCCCCCACGACGACAGACTTCCCACGACTGTCTCGGAGTCTCCCGCTCCGCCGCCCCGCAGACGAACTCCTCTCCGCAGCCGAGCCCCTCCCCGCAGACCAGCTCCTCCCCGCAGCCGAGGTCCGCCGTTCCCCACCACACGAGGGCGTCCCGCAGACGAGCTCCGCCGTTCCCCATCACGCGAGGCCGCCCCGCAGACGAGCTCCGCCGCCCCGCAGACGAGCTCCGCCGCCCCAAAGACGAGCTCCGCGAGGGCGCCGCGTCGAAGACCCCGCCCACCACGGCAAAGGAGAGCGCCGGGTCGAGGGTGCCGCCCACCAATCGAGGGCGCCGGGTCTCCTTCCAGCGCCGCCGGACGGAGCACATCGCGTCCAAGGCTCCACCCACCATGCGAGGGGGCCGCGTCGAGGGCGCCAGGTCGCCTTCGAGCTCCGCCGGACGGAAGGAATCGCGTCGCCAGGTCGCCTTCGAGCTCCGCCGGACGGAAGAAATCGCGTCGCCAGGTCGCTTCCAGAGCTGTTCTTCTGTTCTGTTCTTGTTCTTCTGTTCTCTTCTACAACTTTTCTACTGCTATGCTATGTGCTTATTATGATCTACTGCTCTGTTATACAACTTTTCTGGACAAGTTACTTTCATAGTAATCAACTTTTCTGGCCTGGCTGCCGCCGTACGCCACAATCCCCGATCTCAATGTCGCTGTCACCCGCTCGCCCGTCGTCTTCCGCTGTCGTTCGTCGCCGACACGCGCTCGCCACTGTCGTCCGCCACTCCCACGCGCTCGCCGCCGGCGTCCACACGCGCTCGACGCCGCCGCACACACAAGCTCTCCGTAGCCGACATGCGCGCGCCGCCGCCGACACGCGCTCGCCGCCGCCATAGCTGCCATTCCCCTATCGCAAGGTAGCCTTGCTGTTACATTTAAGCTTTTTACCTAGATTAATCCCCCTGTTGCATTGTTGTGTTCAGATCCAAATAGTGGAGTGGTGTGGTGTATAAAGTATTGTTTTAGATTGTAAATTACATATAAGTAACGACCAATATATATTTCTATGCACCGACTGCCAGCAATTCTTGCAATCCACATATGGTTTGGATGAATTGTCTTCTGTGTATACTGGCTTTCAGAATATACAGTTTGGTCACTGCTCCTGTATCAATCACTTGGTGTAAGAAGCAACATTTGCCTCAAAATTCCATATACCTTTTGCTGGATTTTCAGTACCATGATATTAAGTTTTGCATGGCAATATTATTGTGTTTGCAAGTGTATGGACGATTCATGGTCAATACTAATTTATATTCAACTCTTGGCCAGAACAAGCATCTCTGTTTGTCCCTGGAAGCACATCAAATGATAGAGGGAAATTTGATGCAGAAGTGTGCACTTACTGTATAAGAATCTAAGGAAGATGAGGTCGACCAGTTTTTACAACCAACAGGAATTGAATGTGCATAAGCTTGTCATTCTTTCTGAACCGCTTCTGGGACCTGTAAGTTATGCAACTAGAAGCTGAAAATGGTGTGTTATTAATTGATTCTCTTGATATGCCATTACTTTTCCAGAAAGCTACTACATTTAAAAATTAACCGGTGCCATTACATTTGGTATATTACACATCTGTGTGAATCTAAATGTACCACTTCTCACTTAAAATGATTCTTTCCATGTCTATGGCAGCCACAATACAATTTTGAACCAGACCACATCTTCATTCAATTGAGTTCTGCTAGAAAGCGATGATATTAGCTGGCTTCAAATGAATGATTCTTATCAGCGACCTACAAGAATATTGAAATACACATCATCTATTGCTGCCGCTGCCTCGTCATTGGGTGAGCATGTAAATATATGTAGCAGAACATAAACTCAAGTCTCAAGGTGGTCCTTTCAGATGTCAGGTAGTATCTGATGTTCTGATATTTCTTTGGCCTTATGCATGATTGCAATCTTATTCAAATTCTCCATGGTACTTATATTTGTTGGTACATTCTCACTATTTCACTAATGCATGTTAAATTGGTTTCAGCTGGACAAAGCTATGTGGAGGGAGATCAATGCACTATATTTTAGAAGAAACGACAATGGTTACTAATGTGTTTGTGTGCAAATATTGGCAAGAATAATACTTCAGTTGATGTTTGATTTTGACTCAGTGCTTGATCATTCAGCTATCTGGTTGATATTTGTTTACTCAGTGTTTTATCTGTGTGAATTTCTATAAGAGTATTGGATGATTTCTAAGCTGACATGATTTGAATTTTGGTGTCCTTCAATTTGACCTGAATTGCTACAGCCCGGGTCTGGTAATTGAATATTTATGTCATGAAGATGTTCTGATATCCTAGTATAGCATCTCTGGGCGGAAGATAGACATATAGTATGAATAATCAGCCCGGGTCTGGTAATTGAATATTTATGTCAAGAAGATGTTCTGATATCCTGGCATAGCATCTCCAGGCGGAAGATAGACATATAGTCTGAATAATTTTCAAGTAGTTTTCCTCCACATCTGTCAATTATTTGTGTGTTACTTTGAACTGAAGAAGGACTAACAGTAGCACATTCTTTGGAAAGATTATGAAAAAATAGGCATCATGATACCCAGAATGTATATTTTCACCTGATAGGTTGTCTTGCTATTTGATTTAATATTTAAAGCATTACAATCAGCAATATAATGATTTTCGAATTTGTCACATATTGCAGCTCATAAGTCAATTTTCTTATGCTCGGCAGTCCAAGATCCCATACAAGTTATCTTCTGTGTTCCAAGGAACACATGAGAAGTGTGATCCCTGTAAGAATATTGTGCACCTGTTGGAGAAGATAAAAAAGGTCTCAAACCAGTTATCTTTTATGTTCTGTGGAATTCAGAGAAGTGTACTGCATGTAAGAAGATTTGTGTGTCCATTGGGGAAGGTAAAAATGTTCCCTTTAACGATCATACAAATTTGATGCATGGTTGGTGGTCTGCTAAACTGCTCCAGCTTGGTGCATACATTTGGAAAGGAGAGATCTAACGCCACACTTATAATCGAGTACGAGAATCAGCATCAGCAACAATGGTGAGAGCCATGAGTAGGAAACATGACTCTACTGTCGAAACTTTGTTTTATATTATGTGCGCAATTTGGGAATTAGTTTTTTTCCCTTGTTTTGTAAATCATCATGAAGCAACATAATACATATTTATTTATGTGATTTCTTACTCTGTATTTTTTATGGAGTAAAAGAAAATATCTTGAGAAGAAGGATAATTTCAAAGTAATGAATATTGACTGGGATATGTTTCACTTAAATAAGAAGGGGTCATGCAATATTTAAGGGGTATAGTATCGTCATTAACCATAGATATGACTTTTCGTATGTGGAGGTACGGTAATTGAATAATTATAAAAAATCTGCTTCCTTGTACTAGAGAGGAAGAGATCAGCACACTAAATATTTTTTCTATGCACAGATCAAAGATATCTTAAAAGCATTGCATGATTTTGTATCACTGAAATACTATTTGTACAGATCATCATTACTAGCTTGAAAAAATGAAGAGAAGTTATTTAAATTAACATATAAATACTTTTCTGCGTTAGTTAATACGTGCATGTGCACGTACACGATTACTAGTTGGGAGAAAAAGATGCAAAATAAGTTGGAAGCAACCGCATCGTGATCGTCCTCGGCTCTGCTCGTAATCAGATCCAATCATGTTTTCTTCTCCCAGCTGCATCTATCTTTACTATTGATTTCGAGTTGGTGGTGAAGCCACCAACATACATCATTTGATTTCCCATTATATCCCTAACAAATCAGTCCAAAAATTACAGAAAACCCGGCCATTCCACTCACGGAAATCATGGAATTAGAGGATCAGGGAATTGCCTGCACGCCGCCCCTCTCCTCCTATGTAGCGCCGACGGAGGCGCCCTGCCCGTCCCCTGCATAACAGCCGGCGGCGACGTGCCTAGCTTACCAGAGGAGGTCAGGCCAGCAGGCGAAGCATAAAACAGTAAGAAGGCGGAGCTCTTGCGCGGGCGCTAGGCAGCGCATCAAAGAAGGAGGGCCGGCAGGCAGCAGCAATCGAGGAAGGCGGGAGAACCACGCGCCGGCACTACAGGGAGAGAGGCAGCCAAGATGTAGTAGCTCCCGGTGCTTGGAGTCCTATGTCGATTCCTTCGTTGTGGTTAATGTGGGGATGTTGAGGCGGGCGGGAGCAGGGCGTCCGTTTTGGAGGAGTACGGCGACCGGCGGCGGGAAATCGGGCCAGGGAGGAGCGGTTCCTTCTGTCAGTCCGACTTACCGTGAGGAGGGCCGAAAGGCAGTGACAAGGACTCCTCCTCCTTCAATTACCGCCACCACAGTGGCAGGCGACGTCACTGGCCCAGTCCCAGACCGAATCAGCAGCGTCACCGACCAAAATTCGTAGACCCAGAACGCGTCGGCGGCGTCAGAGCTGCTATTCCCGATCTACATGGGCAACACCAAGTCGTCAAGATCCAAGGCACCATCTCAGGTCGCGCTAAGGCAGTGCACTGCCTTGGACGCGCTGGAGCAACAACCGAACAGGAGGAAGTGGGACGGAGCACAGAACAGGCGCCAAGAAGCAGCCGTCGTCGTCGCAGCAACGGGCCTGGGGCGTATCTTCAGTCCGTATTATGGCATCGGTTGTCCTCTGCACACCTCTGAGCGCATATTAGTTCAGACCGGGGTTTCTTCAGTACCAGTGTTGCTCTTTTGGTCCACCGTTGTTCGCTGAATCAACATACTACGAAGATAATCTACTGCTCACTTTGGATATTTGCATTACTACGAGAACTACAGGCAACAGTCAATTCACATCCTGTACCGCAAGGTTGCTCTTTCTTTCACGGGTTCAGAGTTGGTAAGTGCTTATGATCGTGATCAATTAGAAGCATCACTCAGAACAAATACAGTAGTCCTATGAGGAGTGCTACTAGCTTTCATGTAATATAGCCCGGTACCATTTATAGCAACCTTTTTGTTATTTTCCTTTAATCATATTTTCACAAATACAGTATAGTCATGTGCGGAGTGCTATACTAGCTTTCATGTAATATAGCTTGGTACCATTTGTAGCAACCTTTTTGTGATTTTCCTTTAATCATATTTTCTTGCTCGTCTGACGAGCCTTTCGGGAATTTATTTTTCAAAATAGAGCTTGGTTCCTCTTTTAGTTTTCAAGATGAGATACTCCCTTTTGTTCCATATTAGGTGCCCTAGCTTTGTTCATATTTGATCTAAATATTGATGTATTTAAATATATTTCAATGTGTAGGTTCACTGAATTTGGAAAATTTGCGATAACTAATTTGAACAAAGGAAGTACTAGATTTTGAACACCTATGATGTCCGATATAGTCTCTGTGCTTGTATATCGTTGGAATTCCACAAATATTTGATTAGAAAAAATACTCACCAAGTCCACATACTTGTATATTGTTGGAGTAGCACTCTTTTTCTCTTAGACGACAGTATTTTCCGTGGCAATGCACGGGCATTCAGCTAGTATCTATACTATACCAATATAAGAGCATGTCTAACCGTCACTGTAAACATGCGACCTGTATATCGTGAGTACAGGCTTCTGTACTCGCGATATACAGGTTCGTCCGTACTGGCGGAGATACAACACCCGCAAATTCGAACCGTAAAACAGAAAATTTGAAATTTGCCGGGAAGATTGGTTCGCGCGAGAACGGATAGTGGCATACTAGATTTTATACAACAAAATTACAGCTAAAAAACGATGCATAGTTAGTGGCGAGCTCGCCAGAGGACGCCGTGTCCTCACAGATGGCCAAAATGGCGAGCTCGTAGTCGTCGTCGTCCTCGCCGTTGGCGAGGATCTAGTCTAAGTCGACGACGATCACCTCGGCCTCTGTGTCGCCCTCGCCGGTGGCCACCTCGCCGTCTCCCTCCGCCCAGGCGCGCGCCTCCAGCTCCTCCTGCTGCTTGAAGAGCTCGACAGCGGCGACGGCAGCGGCGGTCTCCTCCTCCTCCCGCCGCTTCTTAGCCGCGGCCGTCGCCGCGGACTCCGCTAAGGCCCGCGCGAGCTCGGCCTCTTCCTCCAGGTCGCTGCGGTGCCGGCCGACGATGGGATGGACCGAAGCCGACGAGGAGGCCTCCCCGACGTCCCATGTCGCCGGTGGAGGAGAAAGGCGGAGCACCGGCTCGCGGGCGCGTGCCGGTGCCATGCGCGCGTCGACGGCGTAGGGGGCGAGCGACGGGGGGGGGGGGGGGGGGGTTCCTCCCCCAGTTGGTCCACCGCCGGCTCGCTCGCTTTTTGGCGGCGACGGAACAGATGCGGCGCCGCTCCTCCTCGTCGTCGCCGCGCGGGTGCTCGGCGGCCACCCCCGCTTCCTCCTTCTCCCCCACCAGCACGGCCGCCACCGAGGCCCGAGCCGCCGCTCCTCGTCACCATCGATCTGTCACCGGAAGGTGCGCTAATTGCTCGCCGGAGCTAAGCAAAGGGTGGCGGCGGTGGCTAGGGTTCGCGGTGGAGGGAGTACGGGTTCGACCCGTCTCCGCCGCTTGAGCCGGTACTTGTACCGTTCTGAACGGGCCGAGTACGGGTGCCCGTGAATTTTTTTTACAGGCCAGGCCGTTCACGGGCTCCGCTAGCTCGCATGCGCGGCCCATAACCCGTGAAACGGCCGATATTATAAGAGTGCCGGAGCAATACGGGCTCTGTTAGACATGCTCTAAAAAGATGATTTTTTTTGTGCTTGTGTTGATGAATTTGCAAATTTCTGTCAAGATCATGTAGTAGTTAAATCATACTATGTCCTTAACGCAGCTCAGCTATTTTCAGTTTGGACTACATTTTCTTGTGATGATTAGATTCAGCTCTTACCCAACATTACAGTTTCAAATATAGGTACATAGTGATGGACTTCTTTGCTTCATTTCTAGTATATCACTAGTGGTGAATAGGAAATATGCTTCATTTTCTTTGTCTTCTTTGTACAGCATCCAATATGTGTTAATTGTCTCTGAATCTTCTTCCTCAGGGCATGCTATTTCCTTTGTTTTCTTTGTGCACCATCTAATGTGTGTTAGTTATCTCTGAATCTTCTCCTCAGGGCAAGCTATTGTTCCTGCTATAACAAGTGGGAGCAGACAATACTTTCTTGCTACAGACAGTGCTCCCCATGATAAACGGATGAAGGAGTGTTCTTGTGGTAGTTTAATCATACTGAGTCTAGAGTTGACCAATCTTGGCTTGTGTATTCAGTGTGTAAAAATTGTAGTGTGGGCTTTGATTTTAGAGCTACTAGTTGAATGCCCGTGCGTTGCTACGGTTCCTCTTTTTTATCCACAATACATTATAGTGATTGTGAATATTTATGTGCATACAAAAGATAAATTATAGTGTTGTAAAAACATTAAGATTACACCTGCTTAAATTGCACTTAGCTAGAAGGGTGAATTTAACTAATTTTTTACGTGCTTGTAGGTTTACACCAATGACTATATCCAGATTTATTTTTATAATTCTTTGAAACTTAATAATATAATTTTATATTTTTAAAAACAACGGGATCACTGGAGCTCGGGAGCCAAAGACACATTCCATATATGCTGCTACTACAGCTGGAAGAGTTGTGATACAATAGTAAGAAATAAATAGCTCTACGAAAGGAAAAAGCACATCGACTTGACGTTCATTGGATCAGCTAGTAAGAAACCCTTTTGCTCAAACAAAAGGGAATCTGCATAGCTAAAACATGGTTAGTGACGTAACGGGATACATAATCAGGTGCATGTCCTGGCCAAATCACATAGCAGGGTTACTTGGTTAATTAAAACACGTGGTGCAACCGTAATCAGAACATGATTAGTGATATAGTTCTTGATCTCCACCTCTCGGAGATCATATTTACCTTCTAGACGAAACAGTCCATTCCCGAAGGCTCGGCCGTCTCTTCCAGCTTCTGTCGTAGTACTGCCTTTTCTTCCTTAATCTAACATTTTCAAAACAAAACAAAATGTTAACGTGAGGATAGAATGTTGGCACGGTGCAATGCATTTGTGGCTAGCTTAAAGTATATCACACGGTGCAATGCATTTGTGGCTAGCTTAAAGTATATCACATGGTAAAAGAAATCAAGGAAGCAAATGAACCAGACCCAATTTAATATCAATAGAGTCAACATACGCAAGTATCATCGCGTCGTATCTTATGCATCCCACCAATTCGTCTATCCCTGCATCCGCTCTTTTTCAGCCGAGCGATCAAAATCCTTTTTTTTAACACGGGAAGGGTCTCGAAGGACCCTGAATTAGCTTCATTCAGGCACTGTCGGTTACACAAATGCAGGAAGACCCCTGAAGTAAAAGAAATTATAACAAAGACCCTGCAAAAGTACATAGAGGACCTCGCGACAATCTCAGAACGCGATCAGGTCCCAGAGCTACCTCCAAGCCACCGACGATGCCACCGAGCTCCGGCCACCTCGCCACCACCGGGGAGCATGCCACTTGGGGTGGAGAACTGAGAGGAAGACCTGCTCAGCCAGAGAAGCTGCGGGAGAGGATGCCCTACATCCGTTGATTCCGGACGGGGCGACGGAGCACGCCGCCGCAGCCGCCGGAGATATGCTCCCTTGAAGAACCTGGCGAGTAGCAAGCTTCAAATCCACCAAGATCTGCCTCCACCAAAGAGCCAGATCGAGGTAGAGGGAGAAGCCTTCCACGCGCCGAGGAACCCTCCAGAGGAAGAAGTTGTGCGCCACAGCTCTGCACCCCCTGCCGCCACGGCCAGCCAGGTGGAGAGAAGTCGCACACCCTCCCCGCCACCAAGCTCTCCCCCTCGCTACCTCAGCCGGCCGAGAGAGAATCAGTAGCAGGGCGGCGCTGCTTCAACAAGAGAGAGAGGAACGACTTATTAGGCGTCGTTGGACTGCCTCGCTGCTCCCTGCCACTGCCGGTAAGGCCAGAGAGGAGAGGGACGGAACCCTAAGACTCAACTCCGGCCGCATCGGAGAAGAGCCTCCGTCACCGCCGGGCAGAGAGGCCCCGCTACCGGCGAAGATTCGCCAACAACTACTCTAACCCTAGACTACAATGGCCGGACCTCACCTCCGCCACTCGCCGCCGGCATCACCGGGGGGAGGGCTTCGGATCGGCCGGCGCCTCTGAGATCTCCTTCCGGTTACTGTAGCGGGGTGAGAGACGAGAGAGGGGAAAAAATCGCGATCAAAATCTTATGCGTTACATTTAGTTGACCAAATATTTGCAGTTACACGCCCGCTCTGGACTTAAACAATATCTCCTTTTGCAAAAAAAACCCTAACAATCTAATTCGTGAAAGGCCACCCGTGCTCCCCTGCTGGCCGCGATTTCCCCCTGCGGCGACCAAGGGCGACGAGATGACAGACTCACCGTGCTGCTCAAGTTCCTCCGCCATGCAGGACTTCAAGTTCGGCGCCATCATTCACAGGGTCGGAAAGATCCTCCTCTGGTGCAGAGATTCGAAGAGCCTCGGCGCAACCGCTGCCGCCGCCGGCGAGCTACTGCCGCAGGAGGCGCTGACGGACGCCACTGACATGGACGGCAGCTAGGCAAGGTGCATCCGATGGAGGGCGCCCACCATGGATCTACGCATCGCTGATCTCGTCTTCGGGCCTGGTGGCGTCGGGTCTGCTGCAGGTGACGACATCAGATTGCTTCTAATGTGTGAGATTCAACTGAATTTGTGTACTAACTGAACTGCATATTCTGATGAATTATTTTGGTCAGGTGATATGGTCCATGGTTACATGATAGTACAGCTTTGGAAGATTGTTCAAACGCCGGGGAAGCAGAGGCAATAGCACGCCTGGATGTAGCTCATTCTGTGATTTAATTCCTGAAGTTTGAGTGATCAAGATAGCAAAAGAACAACTCAAGTTGACATATGAGTTACAGTGTATATTAGAAACAGGGGCATGGGTGATGTATGTTGCTGATTGTAAACACATATTTTCTATTTATAAATAAAATTCTCTTTTTGGATTGTGAGAAGGTCCGGTGAACATTGCATTTTCAGAGAGAAGTGAGTGTATGTTGATGTGAATGGACACCTGCTACCCTATAGCCAGCTCATTCTGGTCAAAATGGGGTTCGGGCGACTGCTGCGGTCTACGGGGGTGCCTGTGCAAATTTTCTAGACTGATTAGGGAGGTAGCGGGCGTGTTTCTGAAAATTTACATCGGAAACTTCTCTAAGCGCTACGATTTTAATCACCCGGTCGTAAACGTTTTGGATGCATGGATACACCGATTGGTAGGACTAGGATGGACGCAGTTTTTCCACATAGGGTTTGACCCCTTGGTCTTATCTAACGGCCATGAGCACGTCAAGATTCGTGCAAGAACACTTTGCACAAAACTACCTGCACTTGTCTACCTTCCTGCCCAATAGTGCCGATGATGTACATGTACATTTAGATTCTGTCCCTGTCCCGTTCCCGTCCTCTCCATTCAGAATCCTCTCTTCCCTTTTCTCTCACACAGCCAAGAGATTCGCCATCCCTAGACTGCACGTCGTCTTCCTCACCCCCGACGGCCACGACCACCACGGCGGACGGCGGACGGCCGGACGGCGAACGGTGGCAGGATCAATGAGGGACATGGTGGCCGGATGGAAGAGCTACCCGAGTTCATCCACCAGATGCAGTTCGTTTTGGATTTCGTGTTTTGTTCTTGAATCCCGATCTGAGTTATATACAAACATGTCCTGATCCAAATTGTTTTCTGATCTCTTTATTTGTCTACAAATTCTGGATCCCGATCTGGTTCTTTGGTGGCCATGGATGCCAATGAATCCGGGATTTGAGATGTGGAATTGCAAACAAATGGAGTTAATCAATGTCTTGTATTGCTAAATCTTAGAGTGTTTTCAGATCTGGAACGAAATTAATCACCATAATCATTTGTATGGAAAATTTAAAGGTACATACGCAAACACCATAATGGAACGAAATTAATCACCATAATGTCTGCTAATTTTACATATGCGGATCTAGACAGGACCTCCAGATGTTCTAGATTGTGTTGATATGAATTTGATAAAATAGAAACATGGGGTATTTTGTGCAACAATGTAGGGATTGACCAATTAAAAATTATTGTAATTGAGGGGTCTTTTTGCAATGTCTAGAAGCCAGTGCACGGATCTCAAAGTAGGGATGAACGATTAAAGATAAGACCTAGACCCGCATAAGTAAGCGGTTTTGCTTTTCCGGAATATTCTGTGGGTTTGCCCTCTGTTTTCGGCCCTCAAGAGTGATTTTTGTGTTCATCACAATTTTCAACAGAACTTTCAACAAAATAACAGTTTGAAGAGAACAATAATCATTCTAGTTATTATTACAACATCAAATAGTATGATTCACAATTTTTCCCGCAATACATTCCATGCCATGCCTTTGAGCAATTTTTCCATGTCCAATTGCTATCAAGGCTATCCGGCCAACCCCTTTTTTCATTTATCTCCATCAATCTTTTTTATATCTTTCTCGGTGGGTGCTCGAAGATAGACAATAGTTATCACCATACAACCGGATGACCATTTTGGCAAACCTACGCGGACTCCATGGTTGTATCTTGGCCAATGCAAAGATACTCGTCGGTATAGTCCGCGGGTATGCCATAGGCAATCACCCGCATTGCAGCCGATATCTTTTGGAATGCTCTAAATCCCATGGTGCCGGCAGCGTTCTATGATGCTTGAAATAATTTGAGTTGGCCTTGCAGTCATTGACGATTTTCATGAACAAGCTACGACGCATTCGGTACCTTCTACGAAAGAGGTGGGGTGGGTATGTCAGAATAGTCTTGCATCAATTGCTCGTGACTGAGGCCGCGGTTCCGCTGGATGCAAAAGCGACCCATCTTCGACCCTCGCCTATGATCCAGCAGCTTGGCGCGGCCCTGAAGCTCCTGCACGGCGAGTACGATGACCATCATCTCCGTGTAATCGTTTTGGAGCAACTCATCGATGTCTGAATCGTCCGAAGACGACCAATCAGAACAATCGGACATCGAATCGAGCACACCATCCATGTTCACATCCATCTACATACCGCAAAGATACGATTAAATGAAAAATAAACGAAAAGTTGCATACCTCCGATGTGGGCGGCGGCGGAGACGGCGGCCGCGGGCCACAGGCGGTGGCGGGGACTGCGGTTGCGGGCCTCGTGCGGGCGGCCACGGGCGGCGGCGGCGGGAGGCGGGGCGGCCACGAGCGTGGGAGGACGGCGGGAGAGAGGGCGGCGACTGCGGATCGACCATGGGCAGCGGCGGCGGCGGCAGAACGGGCGGATCGAGCCGGCGCGAGGGCATATCGAGCCGGTGCGAGGATGAATGTTCAGCGCGCGTGTCGGTGGGGGGAAGTACGGGTCGATCTTCTTTTTGACTGCCAGCCCTCACAAGTAAAGGCTGATGAGCCAAGTAGGGGTTGGGTCTCTAATCTTTTTAGGGGTTTAGAGGTTTAGGGGCTCTGTTCTGCGTATAATTTCGATCTGAAATCGTAAAAAAATGATTATTATAAGGGTTTGACACTTTTAAGGGCTCCGCTAGTGATGCTCTTACTCCTTTGAGAAACATCTGCCGTATTCAGAATGCCTCCAGACTCGTGCATAGCATTCATCGGAGATCCGCTCTGATAGCGGATGCTAAACTTCGTGGTAAGACTCGTGCGCTTCAGGCCTGGAGTGAAGCCGGCGCCTCAAGCCATCCAAGAAAAAAGATCTACTCCTAAATACTAGTACCCTTAGATTGTACTACTAGTCACTAAACCTTTTCCAATCAGACTAAGTACTCTTTCAGAAGACAAGACCCCATCTTAACACACGCCACCGCCATGATTTCACCTGCCAAGAGCCCAAGATCGCCCGGAACGCGGCAAATGACATGCCTAGCGAGGAGGCCCCTGGACCAGCCGGGTGCATCTAGGCTATCTAGTCAGAAGTGTTGGTCTAGGTGATTTACCCTTTTGCCTCGTTTGGTATAAGGATTTTCAAGAGTTCTGTTCTGTATTATCTGTCAGGGTATTGGTGAAATCACTCATCTCAAACCCTTTTCTAATCACCCCTTCCCCCAACTCATATTGTTTGGCACACGGGAATAACATACAGGTTTTTGTGGTTTTTCATCAATTTACATCACAGATTCAGCAGCACGTTAATACACTTTGGTCGAAGTCTGGCCTGTTCTGCCAGCATGTAAGCAAGTTATTGCATTCAGCCATGGAGCGCAGAATGGCTAGCAAAATGCCTCATCACTCATGAAGATGCTGAGTTTCATCTCTCAAAGGCCTCAAAGGCGTTTTCTAAGGGCATCTCCAACGGTGCCTTACAATCGGATCACGTGGTCGTTTCTGTCCGAGCGCATAACATTCCTAGCCTAAATTTATGTTGGCTTTGCGCGGCAGCGCGCGCGGGGGGGGGGGGGGGGGGGGGGGGGGGGGGGGGGGAAGGGGGGGGACGACGGGACGGGACGGGGCGGGGGAGGGGAGCGTTTGGGCGTCTCCTCCCAGCGTCAGTGAGCGAGGTAACAGAGCCGTCGCGAGTCAACGCGATTCACCCACCTGGTGTCCTTCTTAAATGGGATTGCGTCGTCCCCAGACCCTATCCAGAGCCCCAGTCCCCCCTCTTAGAACCTCCCACAAACCCTAGGTGCCGAAGCCGTTGGAGCTCCCCATCAGCCACAATGGCGAAGGGAGGGAGGTGGTTTCATTCCGGCCTCAACGACCATGAGACGGGCTCGTCCTTAGGAGGTGGAGGGCGGCGCTTCTCCTGCACGCCGGCTCGCCCGTCACGTGCACCTCAGGTGCCACGTTCAGAGCGGTGCGTCTACTTCGAGGTGAAGGTTGTGCGAGAGTACGCGCGCCTTGGCCTGCCACTGTCGTGGCCGGATGTCCACCTCCCGCACGGATGCCGGCAATCCCCGTGAGCGGCTCGGCGCGACGCCGGGAGATCCTGCGGTGCAGGGCCTTCCTGCCATTGGATCAACGGCGTCGACTCGCCTATGTGGGCGAGATGGTCTGAGGTGGAGCATGATGCCCAACACCAGTCAATCGAGGCCTACCTTGAGGGCCTCGACGATGACCACCGTGACTACGAGGACAACGAGGCCTATGGGAGTCTCCAGTATGGAACCCTATGCCCCCGCCGGAGGAGGTCAAGAAGGTGGAGCTTGACTGGTCCCTCTAAGCGCCGGCGAAGGACGAGGAGTACACATGCATCAACTTCCCCATGCAGAGGCCCACCGTCGCAGACTGGTCATAGTAATACGGTGCTGACATGCAGTACGTGGAGCCGGTGTCGTGGCTACCGGCCTAGCAACATCTAGTCTAGGTGGAGGGGCTGCCACAGGAGGACATCGATAGCTACCCAATAAAGGAGGATCAAACGAATATAGACCGAATAGGACATATTCAATGTTCAATTTGTGGGGCGCCGTTGAAGATGCACTTTTGATGTCATTTTTTTTTAGGTGACAAGATCCTTCCTTGAGCCCTTGAGATGAACCGAAATCACCGAACCTGAGAAGGATGGCTGGTACTAGGACATGGAGGACACCAACTTCAGCGCTGCAGATGATCTTCGATTCTCCTAGTGTTGTCGATGCAACCTGACAAGTGTACGCCCACCAGGGCCCGTGGCGTTGGTACCCCTGGGATATATTTGGGTTAAAGGCCATAGAAATATAGGCCCAAGATAGAAGCCGCCATATGTTGTATTTCAATAAGGAAACAATATGTAAACCGCCATGACACGGTGAATTTGTATAGAACCCGACCATATCCTTGAGACCTGGCCACCTATAAATAGGGGCCAGGAGAGGCCGGCCAGGGAGGCATCGAGATTTAGCATGTAAAACTAAGCTTTGTCTCAATACACATCAAGTTTTGCCTTGTTTGTCTGATCCTTTACCTTCGAGTTCATCCGACGCCCTCTTCCCCCGATCCTAAGTCCTTCATCTAGGACATTGTCGAGAACAACACCCACCCACCGTAGCTCCGGTCTTTGCAAGTCCTGACCAGGAGATGGATCTGACGATTGGAAGCTTCAACTTTCACATCGGGTCCCTAGGCTCTCTTTGCCTCTCAGATCTGATTCCTTCAGGCCCGTCGGCAGGACAAACCGCAGCTGCGACAGCTCCAGAAACTTCCGTCAGCTCGACCAGCGACGTAAACTCGCCAACCCATGGCCAACCGGCGGAAAGCAAAAGAAACATCGTCGATGAACTCGATGAAATCATGGAAAACTTAGATCTAAAAGAAGCATCAAATTACATAGAATGGAGTCAGAGGGAAATTCCTACATCACCAACAGCTACTCGGAAGAGGACTTCACCGCTCGCTATGGCGATGTATCCTACAACATTGAAGATGAGTCGATGTCAGGGTTAAAGTTGCACGACGATGAATAGACAATCTTTTCTTCGGGTACCAACCACAACAATAGCAACCAACATCAGGTGTACGTGACAATCGATGAAACTTCAAAAGAACTCGACAAAAACAACAAGCCAGTCATTAGCCGTCAGAACCTGGGAAGATGCACTAAACATAGAGCCGAAGGAGACACATACAAAACTGTCATTGCTAGAGTAAAAGTCCGGCTATCAGTGGCAAAGTGGGAAACAATCAAACAAGCCGTTAACCACGGTGGAGTTCTACCCCAAGATGCATCCAAGGACATACTAATGGGATATCAATATGCTTTGCATCGACAAGCGATACGTTCGCAACAAGAGAAAAGTGAGATTCGAAAGAGGCAAGAATCGATCAGCGCAGCAAGCAAAATATTACGAGAAGAGCGCATCAACACATCCTATACTAGCGGCAGAAGGCACCACATGCGTGTTTCATAGATGGACAACCTAGAGCACAAAGACCAAAGAAATTTGACAAGGAACCTTGAGTCATCCTTCTTATAAGTCGATGAACGAGGAAATATCATGCCAAAAACACCGGAAGCAGCACTAGTAGCAGCACAAGCCTATCTATTTACCACACAACCAACACCCGGCGATCCGCGCGAAGGCATGCATCGGGCTGCTCTCCAAGGCCTCGAGATGGTAGGAAACATGCTAAAACGCATGGAAGAAGCCCCATGTCAAAACAGATCACCATGCCATCGCAATAGCCCTCGGTATGATGGGGGAACCCGAAGATCCAGGTCCCCGCATGAGGAAACATCACCACGCCATCGCCACAGCCCACAACACAACAACAGGAGCCGAAGATCCAAATCTCCATATCATGATGAGTCACCACGACACCGTCATAGCCCAAGATACGGGGGAGGAAGTCGACGGTCCAAATCTCCTAGGTACGCCTATGACAACAAGGATGAGGAAGTCGAGATGGGGGCACCATGCTTCACCCGCAGGGTTCACATGACATAGGTACCCAAAGGATTCAAGCTACCCCACTATCAACAAAAATATGATAGCTCGCAAGAGCCCCAGTCGTGGTTATCAGACTACCTTCAGGCTGTGAAAATTCTCAGGGGATCCAAGGAAACAACAATGCAAAGTTTACAATTACACCTCACCTGCGCAACACGGTCTTGGTTAAGCAAGCTTCCCGACAAAACCATAGGCAGCTGGAGCGAATTGGAAAAGCAATTCACTAGCAATTTCAGATCTACTTACAAAAGGCCAGCATCCATAGAGGAAGTCAGAGCTTGCACTCAAAAATACAATGAGTCACTTTGCTCCTACTTCCAACGCTAGAGCATCATCAAAAACTCAGCTGAAGATGTCTTTGATGAGCGAGCAGTTGAAGCTTTCATTATTCGGCTCCGTCGTCCTGAATTCATCGAGGAGATGGGTCGAATCAGGCCAAAGAGAGTGTGAGAACTCATGGATATAGCCAACAAATTCGCAGATGGTGAAGATATGTATCACAACAAAAGAACACATTCACCCGAAGATGATCGATCCAGTCGCTATAGCAGCCAGAAACGTCGGCCCCCTATTTATGAGAACTATAGCTCGCATAGCCAGGTAGCTGCAGGATACAGGGACAACAACAACACAAAAGGAGACGAGCGTCAAAACAGTGGCTACCGCAATGACAACAGAGATGACTCAGGACCTAGCAAATCCTCCAGGCCAAGAACATCGAGAAACTACAATAAGTCACCCGAGGATATTCTAAACGGGCCATGCAATATGCATTACACCTATGTCGATGAAAAAAGAATTTCAAATCATCAAATGAAAGACTGTCGCACTTTCATCATATTACAAAAAGTTGTTGGCTCCAAACAAGCTGAAGCACAAAGCCAAGGATATGCAGGGACCCCCGGGTCATCAAGTTATAATGTGCCACCACCTCCCCCAAACAATGGAGAGGCGCCAGCCCAAGGACAACAAAACAAAGCCAACCAGAATGAAGGAGGGTATATTACATCAAAGGGGCACAACGCCGCAAAGATCCAGCCAGTGCCAAAATCAAATAAAGAGCAAAAGAGCATATCTCGATAAGATAATTTGCCAATACATTCACCTCCAGTGAACACAGAGTACCTCCATTGGTCCGAACAACCAATCAAGTTTGGCAGAGAGGACCACCCAATAACAGTACCTCGGCCAGGGAACGTGCCCTTGGTTCTTAAAGCACCGATCGGTGGATACGATGTTGATAGAGTGTTCATGGATGCAGGAAGCGGCATAAACCTGATATACGCAAAAAAACTCTGAAGGCAATGCATATATCACTCGAGTTTTTAAAACCGACAGATTGCTCTTTTCATAGAATCGTCCCTAGTAGCGCCAATTACCCACTTGGTCCAATAGCACTCTACGTTTGCTTCAGCAACCGTTGTAACTTCAGAAGAGAAAAACTAGAATATGGGGTCATGGACTGGTCATCCCAATATCACGAGATCCTCGGACGACCCGCATTTTTGTGCTTTATGGCAGTTCCTCACTACACCTACTTCGTGTTAAAGATGGCATGGCCCAATAGAATCATAACAGTCAGAGGAAGCTTCGAGCTCTCTGATATATGCGACATGGAATTCCACAAGATGACACAAACATTTGGCACGACAGCCGAATACACAGGACCAAAGAAAATCGCAGAGACCAGCACATCGTCCAATGGTGGTCAATCTCCAGATAAAGTCTTCGATGCTACACCAGACGCAAAGAAAATTCGGGTCCATTCAGATGACCTGAACAAAGTCCTGCAGTAGAGTCTAGGACTCCTATTGCTTAGGCGCAATTTTTATTAATACGGCTTATCAGCCAAAAACTTTGAGTTAGTTAAATAAAGCTATTCAACTATAAGTTAGAATCAAGGCTCTCCGAACCCAGAACACAGGCCATTGGTCGGGTTCCTTGGGCCACATACGTGTATCTTTACATTCGGTATATAAATAAAAGCTAAGTTCCATGTACTCTGTCTTTTGTTACCTTATATTTATGCTCGGGATCTGACCCCCACATATTTACAGAAACTTAAAATTTCGCTAGTCACTCATGTCTACGCACGCATCTATTCTTGTAGACAGTATTGTGCCTCCAAGTGCAGAGGTTTGTAGAACAGCAACAAGTCTCTCTTAAGTGAATCAACCAAGGTTTATCACACTCAGAGAGGTAGAGGTCAAAGATATCCCTCTCAAGCAACCCTGCAATTAAGATACAAGAAGTCTCTTGTATCCCCAACACACCCAATACACTTGTCAGGTGTATAGGTGCACTAGTTCGGTGAAGAGATAGTGAAATACAAGTAATATGGATGATTATAAGTGGTAATTGCAACCTGAAATAAAAATGGCAGCAAGCAAACATATAGCAGAACTGGTTGTAAACGGTATTTCAATGCTTAGAAACAAGCCTAGGGATCATACTTTAACTAGTGGACACTCTCAACAGTGATATCATAATTGAATGCATAAATATGTTTTCTTCACTATGCTACCCTAAACTACTCTCTCCAGTTGGATAACGAACACCAATTCACCGCGTAGGGCTGTAAAAGTACTCCTTAAAGTTCACATTCCCCATCTAGATAACCCCGCACTGTCACCTTGAGCGCACTAGATGGTTCCAGACAAACACCACAATTTCATAGACATCCAACTCAAATTAGAACTCATGATAAATATTTTTGTAATCTTTAGCCTAAGAGCCACACACGATGCGCACACTGTCACCTTCACACCATGGGACAAGGTGTATCCGGAGATCACATTAATAAAAGCAATTGAGTAGCATAATATATGAAGAGTAACATCAACTTATTCAACTAGATTACAAAGCTCACGATCACATAAAGATCACACCATGGGAGAGAGAGATAAACCACATAGCTACCGGTAGAGACCTCAGCCTCGGGGGAGAACTACTCCCTCGTCATCATGGGAGTCAGCAACAGCGATGAAGATGGCGGTGGAGTCAATGGAGATGGCTCTGGGGGCAATTCCCCGTCCCAGCAGGGTGCCAGAACAGAGATTTCTGTCCCCCAAAACTTGTCTTTGATGGCGGCGGCACTGCGGAACTTTTTGTGGATGGAGGCTTCACCTTTAGGGTTTTCGTGTCGGGGGCAATATATAGGCAGAAGGGCGAGGTCGGTGGACGCCCGAGGGGCCCACACCATAGCCAGACGCGGCCAGAGGTGGGCCCACACCATGGCATGGTGTGGCCGCCTCCCGGCTCGTCTCCGTCTCTCCTTTGGACTCTGCCTTCGTGTCAGAAAAATAGGAACTTCAGGCTTTGTTTCGTCCAATTCCGAGGATATTTCCTTTGGTAAAAATCTGGAATAGAAAAATATCATAAAATAGGAACTGGCACTGTGGCATCTTGTTGATAGGTTAGTTCTAGAAAATGCATAAAAATGCCACGAAGTGTAAACAAAATATAAAGCAATTGGTGTAAAACAAACATGGAGCATCAAAAATTATAGATACGTTTGCAACGTATCAAGCATCCCCAAGCTTAACTCCTACTTGTCCGCGAGTAGGTAAGTGATAACAAAAATAATTTTTGAGGTGACATGCAGCCAACACAATCTTGATCAAGTTATTGTAAGAGCATTGCATGCTGAGATAAAATTACTCTAAACTTAGGCATGACAGATATAATTCTAACAATAGAACTTAGCAACCATGTACAACATGAAAAGCAACACAAACAAAAGATCATGAATAATAATGCATCGAAAATTACTTGTTTGTTTTGAGCATAGAGAAAACATAGCAAAGTGGTATTCAGCTTGTCCTTCATGGAATGGCAAAACATAAATGCATAGTACACCTTCAAAGTTGAAAGGGTGACTAGATATAAATAATCTGAGAACAAGCAATACCATAATCATGAATCAATCAATAATAAATTTTGGGACTATGCACATTATACTCAGAATGGCAACTATGCTCTCTTAATTGGTGCATAAGGATAGAAGATGAAGACTCAACATAAAAGTAAAAGAAAGGCCCTTCGCAGAGGGAAGCAAGGATTTATCATGTGCTAGAGCTTTTCATTTGTAAAACAGAAATAAAAATTGTTTGGGAGGTAATTGTTCCTGTCAACGAATGGCAATAGAGTTCTTGTTATCTTCCACACTAAACAAGTTGAGAGCGGTTCCGAGTTATTGATATTAGGCATTTATAGCATGCACTTTTATATAGTATGGCACTCCTCCCAACCTTTGCTTTCACAAACCATGGCTAACCGAATCCTTAGGTGCCTGCCAACAATCTCATACCATGGAGGAGTGCCCTTTTTTTGATGTTATAATGGTCTAACCAGCTCTTTGCAAAATTAGTGACAAGCAGATGAAGCATGCAAGTCGGGGTACTTAATTTAGTAAGGAAGATAACAAACCCAACTACTACGTCCTCATGACCTAAAAACAGTGCCACAAAATGAGAAGTATTTTGAAGGTTTTAAAGGTAGCACATGAAAATTTACTTGGAATGGTTTGAAATGCCATGCATAGGAATTTATAGTGGAATATTTTGAATAACTTGGTTTTCAGGAGTTGGATGCACGAGTAGAGCTCATACTCAGTACAGGTGAAGGCTAGCAAGAGACTGGGAGCGACCAACTAAGAGAGCAATAACGGCCATAATCATGCATAGCGACAAAACATTATTAATCAAAGAATAAAGTGATATTACAAGTCAAAAACTATATGATCATAGAGGCTTGAGGTGACTGGTTCATAGTCATAACATGGTGTGAGCATGCGCTAAGTCAACCCAAATAAAGCATCAAAGGAGAATACCACAATATTATGCTTTTGTACGATAAAAACAACGCATTATTCTTTCAATGGCACATTAAGCACTCTCAGTTATTTGAGACAAGTCATGCTACAACAATAACTACTAAGCATATAATCAAAATAATATCTAGCATGACATGCTAAAGTCTAAGCCACAGTTTAAGCAAGCTTCCTTTTGCACCACTATAAGCATGAAATATTTTACTCTTCTCCAATACCAATCAACTTATTTGAAACAACTCTCGTAGATAATAATCAATAAAGACTAGAAAGCTAATCATATATAACTGAAGAAAACTAGCAAGCTCTGAACAAGAGATGCATGAAAAACAGGAGCTAAAAGCATTGTAATAGCTCGACAAGAATACTCAACAAATATAAATGAAGAATACGAGTATTTACATGAAAAAGCGGAGTGTGTTTATCTCCAAAACAAATATGATAGGATCCAAACATATACTACAGAAAACAAAACAAAACAAAAATTAAAGCAAAAATAAAGACGCTCCAAGAACAACACATAGCACATGAAGCAATAAAAATATAGTGTCTTGAAACATGACCTGATATTTTTGTTGATGAAGAAGGGGGTGCCTCGGGCTCCCCAAGCTTTGACGCTTGTACTTCTTGGATATTTCTTGGGGTGACATGGGTATCCACAAGCTTGAGCTTTTGTTCATCCTTCATCTCATCACATCATTCTTCTTTCCCTACACTTGAAAACTACCTTCATACAAAACTTCACACAATTCTCATTAGCAACACTAGTGTATGCAAGATAGTAGATCCACTTTTGGTTCAGTTTCAAGTCAAGTAAAACATCCATTAAAACATTAGCTACTGTAGCAACTTCTTTTTAAAAGTTCTTCCGATCAAAAGAACTCAAAAAGAAAGAGATTAAGAGGCAAATGCAAATAGTGGCAGAAATTTGTCAAAACAGAACTGCAGGTAAAGATCGATTTTTTGAAAATCTTCTATTACTCAAATCGAAAAGTACAAAACTAATGAAAGTTAGATAATAACCTGGGGCATGCGCACAAAATATTTCAGATCAAAATACTATTCTGAGATTTATCATGATTTTTTAGAGTGAAGCACATAAATCTGTTTCTGGACAGCAACTTCCCCAAATCTTACCTTCTTCCTATTAGAGGCTATTCTTGGCACAAAAATGAAATAAAAAGGATAAGGAGAGGTTGCTATAGAGGTAACAACTTCCAAGACTCAAAGAAACAAAAATAAACTGAAAGCAAAAATATAATGGGTTGTCTCCCAAAAGCTCTTTCTTTATAGCCATTAAGATAGGCATGATAATTTCTATGATGCTCTCATATGTATAAATTGAACATATAAGAATGCATCAAGAAGCAAATATCCAACACATTTAAGTCTAAAGCACTTCCTATGCAAAGGAATTTTGATAGAAAGCAAATTATTATAGCAAGAGGCTACTAGCATAGGAAGGCAAAACAAGTGCAACATCAAAACTTTCAACATAAAGAGAGGAGACTTAATATTATTGAGATGCATAAAACCATGTTTCTCTCTCTCATAATAACTTTCAGTAGCATCATGAATAAAATTAACAGTATAACTATCACATAAAACATTCTTATCATGAGACACATGCATAAAATAATTATTACTCTCCATATAAGCATAGTCATTCTTATTAATCGTAGTGGGAGCGAATTCAACAAAATAGCTATCATTATTATTCTCATCACCATAATCATCAAATATAGGAGGCATATTGTAATCATAATTAATTTTCTCCTCAATAGTAGGTGGACTGAAAATATCATATTCATCATTGTAATCATCATATATTGGAGGTATAGTATCATCAAAGTAAATTTTCTCCTCCGTGCTTGGGGGACTAAAAATATCATGCTCATCAAAGCCAGCTTCCCCAAGCTTAGACTTTTCCATAGCATTAGCAATAATGGTGTTCAAAGAATTCATACTAATAAAATTGCTATTAGCATGCAAATAAAGTTCCATAGGTTTTTAAATTTTCTCTTCAAACACTTCATGTCCTAACTCAAGATAAATACTATAAAGCTCTCTAAATTTTTGTTGTTTTCCGTTAATCCTAACTAGTGAAAATAAAAATAAGAAACAAAAAGATATAATTGCAGAATCTAAAGGAAATAACTTCGAGCACTCACGCACCAGCAACAATACTATAAGATAGCTTAGTAGCCAGAGGATGTGAGTACCTTTTACCTTACCTCCCCGGCAACGGCGCCAGAAAAGAGCCTGATGTCTATGCACACTTCTATTCTTGTAGACAGTGTTGGGCCTCCAAGTGCAGAGGTTTGTAGAGCAGCAACAAGTTTCCCTTAAGTGAATCACCCAAGGTTTATTAAACTCAGGGAGGTAGAGGTCAAAGATATCCCTCTCAAGCAACCCTGTAATTAAGATACAAGAAGTCTCTTGTGTCCCCAACACCCAATACACTTGTCAGGTGTATAGGTGCACTAGTTTGGCAAAGAGATAGTGAAATACAAGTAATATGGATGATTATAAGTGGTAATTGCAACCTGAAATAAAAATGGCAGCAAGCAAACATGTAGCAGAATAGGTTGTAAATGGTGTTTCAATGCTTAGAAACAAGGCCTAGGGGTCATACTTTCACTAGTGGACACTCTCAATAATGATATCATAATTGAATGCATACATATCTTTTCTTCACTATGCTACCCTGAACTACTCTCCGGTTGGATAACCAACACCAATTCACCGCGTAAGGCTATAAAAGCACTCCTTAAAGTTTGCATTCCCCATCTAGATAACCCCACACTATCACCTTGAGCGCACTAGATGGTTCCAGAAAAACACCACAATTTCTAAGACATCCAACTCAAATTATAACTCATGATAAGTATTTCTGTAATCTTTAGCCTAAGAGCCACACACGATGCGCACACTGTCACCTTCACACCATGGAACAAGGTGTCTCCGGAGATCACATTAATAAAAGCACTTGAGTAGCATAATAGATGAAGAGTAACATCTACTTATTCAACTAGATTACAAAGCTCATGATCACATAAAGATCACACCATGGGAGAGAGAGATAAACCACATAGCTACCGGTAGAGCCCTCAGCCTCGGGGGAGAACTACTCCGTCCTCATCATGGAAATCAGCAACGACGATGAAGATGGCGGTGGAGTCGATGGAGATGGCTCCGGGTGCAATTCCCCATCCCGGCAAGGTGCCGGAATAGAGATTTCTGTCCCCCGAAACTTGTCTTCGATGGCGGCGGTGCTGCGGAACGTTTCGTGGATGGATGCTTCGCCTTTAGAGTTTTCATGTCGGGGACAATATATAGGCGGAAGGGCGAGGTCGCTGGATGCCCAAGGGGCCCACACCATAGCCAGGCGTGGCTAGAGGTGGGCCCACGCCATGGCATGGTGTGGCCGCCTCCTGGCTCGTCTCCGTCTCCCCTTTGGACACTGTCTTCGTGTCAGAAATATAGGAACTTCGGGCTTTGTTTCGTCCAATTCCAAGAGTATTTCCTTTGGTAAAAATCTGGAATAGAAAAATAGCAGAAAATAGGAACTGGCACTGTGGCATCTTGTTAATAGGTTAGTTCCAGAAAATGCATAAAAATGCCACGAAGTGTAAACAAAACATAAAGAAATTGGTGTAAAACAAGCATGGATCATCAATAATTAGATACGATTGCAACGTATCAGTCACAACACCACAAATATAAATTTCGACCGCGGCAAACGCACAAAACAAATCACATTTTGAGTTGATTAGCTTATATAGCCGCAAAGGCACCAGGCTAATGAAAGATTCTCACATGCAAGACATCACTCTGATAAAATTAAAAAATGTCTTATACACACAGTATTATACATAACTTACACAATGCTTAGTTCCCTGTGAAGGGTTTCGCAACATAGAAAACAAAATTTTTCCTACGAAGACGAACAAGAACAAGCCAAGATCTGATCTACGAGATGCAAAACAACGAGCGAGAGAGATTAGATCTACATACCCTTGTAGATCGCATAGCGGAAATGTTAGTACGAACATGGTCGGTGTAGTCGTACTAGCGTCTCCTCCTCGCGATCCGATCGGATCCAAGCGCCACAACGGGCGGCGCCTCCGAGCAATGCACACGTACAGCGCAATGACGACTCCTCCTCCTCGATCCAGCAAGGCGCGGTGGAGTGGTAGATGAGATAAGCAGCACGACGGCGTGGTGCTTATGGTGGAGAGTATCTACGGGCAGGGCTTCGCCTACGTGCGCGAGGTGGAAGAAGATAGGCAAAGATCTAGTCGAACTAGGGCAAGAAAATACTACAAAATACAAAGACGGCACCGGCTAAAACAATTTTCGGTATTAAGTCTGACCCTAATGAGCCGGCCATCTGATGCATGGTGAATGACCAGCCCATTGGGAACCCCAAGAGGAAGGTGTGATGAGTATAGCAGCTAGTTTTCCCTCAGTTAAGAAACCAAGGTTATGTCGATCAGGAGAAGAGCGGGCAAAACGACTGTAGGTGATGCTTGCTAGTTTGCGACAGCTTCGGACAATTTATATATGGCGCCTCGTCCAAGCTTTGCTTGCTAGCTGCAACGCAGAACCTGCACACACCACAACCAAGTAATTTGCTCCCAACTTGCGATGAGGTTGTCAATCTCACCGGTTTGCTTGAAACAAAGGGTATGAGCGTATCGAGTGGAAAACAGTAGAAGTATGCGAGTAAAGTAAACAGTGCGAGTAAAGTAAATAGGTGATAGCAATATGATGGAAATAGGACCGGGGTCCACAGTTCACTAGTGGTGTCTCTCCATAAGATAAATAACACATGCTGGGTAAACAAATTACAGTTGGGCAATTGATAGAATAAAGATAAACGTGATATGTCAAGAAGATCACTATGCGATTTACTCTGGGCATTACAACAAAATACATAGACTGCCATCCAACTGCATCTATGACTAATAATCCACTTGTGGCGAATCAATCCGAGAACTCCACAAGTATTAAGTTGCGAACAACAGATAATTGCATTAAGCAAAGTGTGTAATGTAAACAAAGCATATGCCCTTGAGCATATGAATGTTGTTTTCTCCCTAGTAGCAACAGCACATCTACAACCTTAGAGGTTTCTGTCACTCCCCCAGATTAAATAGAGGCATGAACCCACTATCGAGCATAAATACCCCCTCTTGGAGTCACTAGCAACTACTCGGCCAAGATAGCTACTAACAACGGAGAGCATGCAAGATCATAAACAACATAGAGATAACATAAGATATATTTTAGTATAGCAACTCAATCATAAAACCAATATTCATCGGATCCCAACAAACCAAACATGTAGAATTACATAACGGTGATCTCAATCATGTAGGGCAGCTCATGAGATCTAAACATGAAGCACATGGTGGAGAAGACAACCATCTAGCTACTGCTATGGACCCATAGTCCAAGGTAGACGACTCACTCATCGCTCCGGAGGCAAGCATGGCGATGAAGAAGACCTCCGGTGGTGATTCCCCTCTCCGGCAGGGTGCCTGGAAGAGCTTCTGGACCCTCCCGATCTCGGGTTGACGGCGGCGGCGGATCGCGATGTGTTCTGGAAAATTGATCGGGTGCTTAGGTTTTTTCCGTCGGGGGGTCTTTATAGGCGAAGGGGCATCGTCAGAGGTGGACCGAGGTGGTCTCACACGTAGGGGGCGCGGCCAGGGCTTGGGCCGTGCCGCCCTGTTGTGTGGCCCCCTTGTGGCCCCACTCCGTCTCCTCTTCGGATCTCTGGAAGCTTCCGGGAAAAATAAGACTTCAGGAACTTGTTTTGTCCAATTCCGAGTATATTTCCTGTGTATCACTTCTGAAACACAAAAATAGCAGAAAATAGGGAACTGGCATTGTGGCGACTTATTAATAGGTTAGTTCTGGAAAATGCATAAAAGTGCCACGAAGTGTAATGAAACAGTAGGCAAATGGTGTAAAAACAAGCATGGAGCATCAAAAATTATAGATATGTTGGAGACGTATCAAGCATCCCCAAGCTTAACTCCTGCTCGTCCTCGAGTAGGTAAGTGATAACAAAAGAATAATTTTTTAGGTGACATGCACCTACACAATCTTGGTCATATATGTAAGCATTTGTGAGCTGGGATCATAAGAACTTAAAACATGGGCATGAAGATATAATCTTGACAATAGAAATTTAGCAACCATGTTGTACACATGAAAATGAACACAAACAAAAGATCATAAAAATGAAACAATGAAAGTCAAACGTGTGTTCAAATCATAAGGAAAAACATACAAATAGTTTTCAGCTTGTCCTTCAAAGAGAGCAAAACATAAATGCATAGGACACCTTCAAGTTTAAGAGGGCGACTAGATACAAATAATTTAAGAACAAGTGAAACCAACAATATGAATCAATCAATGAAAACTTTGGGACAATGCACATTATACTAAGAATGACAACTATGCTATCTTAATGGTGCATAAAGATAGAAGGTGGTGACTCAACGTAAAAGTAAAAGAAAGGCCCTTCGCGGAGGGAAGCAGTGATTGCAAGTTTTATAACCTTCAAAAATTATGGTACTTACCGGCTTTGAGCTCTCATTGCCCCATCATAAGCATCTTGAATGGTTAAAGTTAATGCGAGAACAATTATGATGCATATGATTGACAAATTATAAGTTGAAAACCTCGTGTCCCGTGAATACGAGTACCCAAACCTCATGCTACTTTACTTAGAGTCCCAAGCAAGGCTCTTGTCATTGTAAATATATGCATATCATTGAGAACCGCCAACGGGGTACCTCCGTGCCCGATGACATGGAACAAGCCCACATCAAAATGACAGGACAAGCAGACAATGAACACCTCGACATCTCTTTTATTTGCCATTTGTTTAGCTTTTTATTGTGAGATGCATCGTCAAATGTCCACCATGGGTATGCTACAAATTTCCACCATGAATTATGCATGGCTTAGATTGGCGGCCTAGGCGTTTCCCTAACACATATACAAACTCCATGATCCCCACAAGATTCCCAATTCATTTCACACCGCGGGCATCCATAAACAAAAGATCACGATATCAACTCAAATAAGAAGTGCAATGTTGAAAGCTTGCCCCATGACAACATGGCTAGGCTAGAATCCAACTTACAACTTGCAAGCATAACAACTCAACATAAGAGACCACAATGTCAAATTTTTAAGAACAGGAAAAAGTAAAGTGTGCCTTCCGGTTCGTGAGAGCTTTACTGACCAATTTTCGCATAACACTGGTAAGAGTTTAATTTGAAGAGAAAATAAAAGCAAGTCAAATTTACTTGGAATAGTAAATTGCTAGTAGGTATGTATGGTGGACACTTTGGCAAACTTGGTTTTTAGGAGTTGGATGCATGAGTAGAGCTCATACTCAGTACAAGGCGAGGGCTAGCAAAAGACTGGGAGCGACCAACTAAGAGAACAATAATGGCCATAATCATGCAAAGCGACATTAAAAGAAGCATAAGATGGCATCAAGAGTCAAAAACTAAATGATCATAGAGGCTATTGGCGACTTTGTAAGAGTCTAACATGTGTGAGCATGTGCCAAGTCAACCCAAATAAAGCATCAAGGAGAAAACCAAAATAATGCTTCCAAATAATAAAAACAACGCATGATTTTTTCAAAGGCTCATTAAGCAATCTTAGTTATTTGAGACAAGTCATGCTACAGCAAAACCACTAAGCATACTATCAAAAAGACATCAAGCATGACATGAAAAAGCCTAAGCCGCAGTCTACACAAGCTCCTTCTTGTACCACTATTTTGCACAAAGCTTTTTCTCTTTTCCAACACCATTCAAACTTTTTATAAACACCTCTTTTGATGAAAACCAATAAAGACCAGAAGCAAAAATACACCTTGATGAAAAGATATAACAAGATCTGAACACAAATCAAGGCGAAAATTGAAAGCTAAACGCAGTTCTAGAAAAAGAGAACACTCGTTGAAATTGTAAGAATGAAAACGGAGTGTTCTTGGCAAATGAAAACGAGTATATCTCCTCCAAAGGAAATTTGTTGGGGTCCACCCATTTATTGCAGCAAACAAAACTAAACTAATTAAGAAAACTAAAACAACTGACGCTCCAAGAAAAACACATAGTGCATGAAGCAATAAAAATATAGTGTTTTGAAAGGTGACCTAATTTTTGCCGATGAAGAAGGGGTGCCTCGGGGGCATCCCCAAGCTTTGACGCTTGTACTTCTTGGATATTTCTTGGGGTGATGCATGGGCATCCCCAAGCTGGAGCTTTTATCCATTCTTCAACTCATCTCATCATTCTCCAATCCCTATACTTGAAAACTTCCTTCATACAAAACTAAACACAAATCTATTAGCAACATTAGTGTAGCATAACATATAATCAACCTCTTTTTTCTTTATTTTTCAACCTAAAACCACCACATATAAAGCATATACTACTGTAGAAACTTACCCAAAAGTTCCGTGATCAAAAGAACTCAAAAGAAAGCGATAAAGCGGCAAACACAAATATTGGCAGAAATCTGTCAAAATAGAACAGCTGACAAAGGCCGAATTTTTGAGGGGTTTTCTGTTGCTCAAATCAAAAAGTGTACAACTAACTAAAGTTTGGATATAACCTGGGGCATATGCACAAGAAATCGCAGGTCCAAAAGATATACAGAGAATTTATACGAATTTTTACGGTGCAGCACCGAAAACAGTTTCAAGACAGCAACATCCCCAAATCTTTACCTCACATGAATTAGAGGCTTCTCTTGGCACAACAATGAAATAAAAAGGATAAGGAGTGGTCATTACAGTAGTAATGACTTCCAAGACTCAAATAAAAGAAAAAGTACTGGAAATAAAACATTGGGTTATCTCCCAAGAGTGCTTTTCTTTAACGCCTTTGAGCTAGGCACAGAAAATTGCGAATCAAGTAACATCAAGTGATGAAGCATCAAGCTCATAATTTTCTCTAAGAATAGAGTCAAAAAGTAATTTCTTTCTTTTCCTAGGGAAGTGTTCCATACCTTTCTTGAGTGGGAATTGATATTTTATAGTGCCTTCTCTCATATCAATGATGGCACCTACAGTTCGAAGAAAGGGTCTTCCTAAAATAATAGGACATGAAGCATGGCATTCAACGTCCATAACAAGAAAATCAACGGGAACAAGGTTATTGGTAACCGCAATAAGAACATCATTAATCCTTCCCAAAGGTTTCTTCTTAGCAACATCAGCAATAGGAACATCATAATAACAGTTTTCAAGCGGTGGTAAGTCAAGCATGTCATAAATTTTTCTAGGCATAATAGAAATACTAGCACCTAGATCACATAAAGCATGGCAATCAAAACCATTAACATGCATATCAATGATGGGTTCCCAACCATCTTCTAACTTCTTGGGAACAGAAACTTTTTGCTTCAACTTTTCATCCCTAATTTTTATGAGAGCATTGGTAATATGCTTAGTAAAAGCAACATTTAAAGAACTAGCATTGGGAGTCAAAGCAAGCTTTTGCAAGAACAAAATAACTTCAGATATATTGCAGCCATCAACATCAAAATCATTAAAAGAAGTAGAGCTATCATCTCCTACACTCCGAAAAATTTTAGCACTCTTTTGAGAAAAAGTTTTGGCAGTTTTAGGCTTTTTAACACAAGGAGTGGGAGTTTTCTCTACACCAATCAAAGTAAGAGGATTGCTAGCATTAGGAACAACATCATTAGAGGTAGTAATAGTACAAACTTTCAAATTCCTAGCAATCTCATCCTCTCTTTCCCATCTAGCATGCAATTCTACTAACAATCTAATATTTTCATCAATCCCAACTTGAATAGCATTAGCATTAGCAAAAACATTGTTCTCTTTCACATCATTAGGCAACACTTTTAATTTCAGAAGTTCAACATCATGAGCAAGGCTATCAACTTTAGAAGCAAGAATATCAATTTTGCCTAACTTTTCGTCAACAGACTTGTTAAAAGCAGATTGTTTTACCATGAAGTCTTTGAGCATGACTTCAAGTTCAGAGGGTGCGGCCCTAGTGTTGTTGTAGGAATTACCATAAGAATTACCATAACTATTACCATTGGTAGAAGGATATGACCTATAATTGTTACTAGCAAAATTGTTCCTATAAGCATTATTGTTAAAATTATTATTTCTAATGAAATTTACATCAACATGCTCTTCTTGAGCAACCAGAGAGGCTAAAGGAACATTATTAGGATCAACATGAGTCCTATCATTAGCAAGCATAGCCATAATGGTATCAATCTTATCACTCAAGGAAGAGGTTTCCTCAACAGAATTTACCTTCTTACCTTGTGGAGCTCTCTCGGTGTGCCATTCGGAATAATTCACCATCATGTTGTCAAGTAGCTTTGTTGCGGCGCCCAAGGTAAGGGACATAAAAGTACCTCCAGCAGCTAAATCAAGTAGGTTCCTCGAAGAAAAATTCAGTCCTGCATAAAAAGTTTGGACAATCATCCAAGTAGTCAGTCCATGAGTGGGGCAATTCTTTATCATAGATTTCATTCTTTCCCAAGCTTGAGCAACATGTTCATTATCAAACTGAGTAAACTTCATAATATTGCTACGCAAGGATATAATCTTAGTAGGAGGATAGTATCTACCAATAAAAGCATCCTTACACTTAGCCCACGAATCAATACTATTCTTAGTCAAAGACAGCAACCAATCTTTAGCTTTTCCTCTCAAAGAAAAAGGAAACAACTTGAGCTTAATAATATCACTTTCTACATCCTTATATTTCTGTATCTCACATAGCTCAACAAAATTGTTAAGATGAGCTGCAGCATCTTCAGTACTAGCACCAGAAAATTGCTCTTTCATAACAAGGTTCAACAAAGCAGGCTTAATCTCATAAAAGTTTGCAGCAGGAGCAGGTGGTGCAATAGGATTGCAGATAAAATGATAAGGTTCACGCCGATGATCCTATTAGTTTTGTCCCGATCTTTCACAGCGAGTCAAACCAGATTGCAATCTTCCAATAACGCAAAGAACGTCACCTGAAGACGAGGACGAATCCAGCAAGCAACGTGATGATGAACACCACGCCTCAAACCAAAGCACGACAATCCTTGATGATCACAAGAACCTCCGCAGCAACTTTATTCGATAAACGGCATCGCCGTCCCCGGAGGGATGCTTCACCAAGAAACACAACGCGATAGTTTGTAAACTAAACAACTGAACTCCCTAAACCCTAGACTGCTGGCCTCCTTATATAGATGGCCAGAAAACTGTTGGGCTTGGACAGGCCCAAACCCAAAACACAAATAAACCTAAGTGGCCCATAACATGACCTGACACACGAAATAACATAAGCAGGTATATAAATTGCTGACACAACCTTAGACTAAATTATCTCATATCGTAGGTCGTCCTGGCGTGCCAATCAGCAACAAGCTTCCCTCATCTTGGTGGAGTCCTGAAATTGGGCTTCACCTCCTCCTTCGTGCCCATATCATCCTCCCCCCCTTCAAAAAGCGTTGTCCCCAACGCGTGAGGGTCTGCTCGAAAGGGTGGCGGAATATCAACAATAGCACCACTCATATTCGCCGTCTTCAAGTCTTGCTTGACTTCCTCACCACATCCTCCCTCTTGGCCTGCTCGACTTGATACAGCCCCAGGTGGTTGCACCTCTTTTCTTCGCCAAACAAACTTGTACTTAGGCGCCTCCACCATCTTCTTCTCAATCCTTGTTGGAACCTTGCGGTGCTGAACATGAACCTGCTTAGCACGACCCTGCAAAGTAGTAATGCCTGGGCCACACAACTGACGAACACGTCCATCCTTGCCTGTATGCACACGCACTGCTGCTCCAACAAAACGTCTCCGAGGTGTTCTAACAAAACTGTGGCTGACTACCCGCGGCACCATATGCACCAGAACACGATCAGCATCACCGTCATCGGTCTGAACACCCATGTCAACACGAACTGGAAGTGGAACACATGGAACACATGCTGACATATCCTTCCCTTCAGCAATAAGAGGCTTGAATTCAACCGGCTTGTCACTAACAAGAACAACTGGCTTGTCATCTACAGGCTTGGCTGAAACAATATCACTATCGATGCTTGTCGCATCATGCTCCTCATGTTGCGGCCTAGCTAGCCCAGATTTTTGCTTAGCCTTGCGCAACTTTGCCTTGTGTACCACCAGCTCAACATCAGACTTTATTTGATCATCCTGCATAGGTTTCAAAGTCCGCTGTTTGCCATCATGCACAAAAGAATATGTATTTGCTCTCCCAGCATGAGTAACATTGCGATCATACTGCCATGGACGTCCAAGTAATACTCCACACACCTCCAATGGCAACACATCGCACTCCACCTCATCAACATAATCATCAACTGTAAATGGCACACGTACCTTATGAGTAACCTTTAGCACACCGCAGCTATTCAACGACTCAACATGCTTAGGTTCAGGAATACGCCATGTAGACAACCCCAATGATGCCACCACAGCCCTACTGATGCCATTACAGTAGCTACCACTGTCAATGATCAATTTGCACGCTTTCTCCTTGATGGTGCACTGTGTCTGAAACAGGCTCCATCGCTGATTCCGTACCACCGCCTTATCACCAGTAGCCAATTTGTGAAGCTGAATACTCATACCTCTCATTGGTGTGTCATCTTCAGCAACCTTGTCTTGTACTTCTGAAACAACCACCATGTCTGACTCCACAGACTTTTGCACAAATCTAGTACGCAGAAATTGCTTAAAAACCTCCCAACGAGATGTTTCAAGTGTGATGCCCTTTGCGCGCCGTTCTTCACGCCACCAACCAGCCACCTGCGTATCCACACGCCGATGGGCAAGTACAAATTCAGTAAAACCGCCAAATTTGCTATCACGGGCACGACATTGTGCAAAGCCACGCTCCATGTGAGATTCCCAAGACTCATACTCTGCGAACTTTGCAGCACTGTTCAAACTCCACGTGATTTTAGTTGCATCATACCGAAAACCAGCCAAGATCTCTAAATAGTCACTGTATATATCGTCCGCTTTGTCAGTCAAATGGACAGGCCGTGATAAACTCATACCTGAATATTCTGCTTTGTGTCCGTCACGCAAAAATCTGCTCAGAAATTTGTTTCAAAACTGAAGCAATAGTCCACTTGCTGGCTTAAACGGAGAGCTAGGAGAAAATTAGACGCTCTCAATCAGACAAATAGGCTGCAATCAAGTACTCTCCTTGCAGCAATCGGTCCTCAAGTAGTAGCCGTCTCGGACTCGGTCCCAAACCAGAGAAGCGATGCAACTTGTTTGTTTTTTTTTATACTTCCGAGCGATCAATTCCAGCTGGAGCATAGAGAGCAAGAGCATCAGGCGCGCGGCAGCCTCGATCGCCAGGAGTGTCGCTCGAGGGCAGACGACCTCCGTCGTCGGGCGAGCCTGGGACGAGGCGAGCGACCCGCTCGAGGCCGGCTGGGCCGGCCCGCTAGAAACGAAGCGGGATCCCGGGCAGAATCACCAGGCGAGTGCGCCTGTCGAGCGCGATCCAGGCGAGCGCGTGGCGATGTGCGCGATCGGCTTTTTTTTCTTTTTTTGTGATTTTGACTTTTTCCGATCGGGCTGGAATTTCTCAAGACGATCGGTGCTACGAACAGCTGCAGGCGCAGGACCCCAAGGAGATCGAGCAGAGCCCGAGATCCGATCTGCGCAGGCGACCTTGCTCTTGTCCTTTTCTCTATCAAAACTGGCCACGATCGGATCTAGAAACTGCACAGCTGCCTCGTGTCTTGTTAGATCGATCCCGATCTAGTCCGGGAGGATGGATCGATCGGCCTCAATCAAGATAATCACACCATGCGGATGATGACCAGCATCGCCCAACTCGGATCAGGACTCCAATCGCATCCAGACTCCGCGGAAATCGATCGGATCTCGTCAAGATCGAAAACCAGCTGCAAACTTTTTGTCAATGTAAAAACCTCTGATCTGAAAACCTGTGATCAAAACCACTTTGCAACCAATATGATCTGTAAACTGTCCGAAGAAGAACAATCCGCAGATCAGCAATCAACAGAAAACACTCGCCGTGATCAACCCAGTAATCTGATACCACATGATATGGGGTGGCCCGATCTTCTCGTGAGCGATGCGATGGTGATGATGGATCTTTCACAGCGAGTCAACCCGGATAAATATCTTCCAATAACGCAAAGAACGTCACCTGAAGACGAGGACGAATCCAGCAAGCAACGTGATGATGAACACCACGCCTCAAACCAAAGCACGACAATCCTTGATGATCACAAGAACCTCTGCAGCAACTTTATTCGATAAACGGCATCGCCGTCCCCGGAGGGATGCTTCACCAAGAAACACAACGCGATAGTTTGTAAACTAAACAACTGAACTCCCTAAACCCTAGACTGCTGGCCTCCTTATATAGATGGCCAGAAAACTGTTGGGCTTGGACAGGCCCAAACCCAAAACACAAATAAACCTAAGTGGCCCATAACATGACCTGACACACGAAATAACATAAGCAGGTATATAAATTGCTGACACAACCTTAGACTAAATTATCTCATATCGTAGGTCGTCCTGGCGTGCCAATCAGCAACAAGCTTCCCTCATCTTGGTGGAGTCCTAAAATTGGGCTTCACCTCCTCCTTCGTGCCCATATCATAAAATCACTATTGTTCGTGCTAGTAAAGTCACACAACTTGGTGTTTTCAGGATTAGCCATTTCAGCAAAACTAAAAGTAGACAAGTAAAAACAACTACCTAGGATTCTAATTTTTTTGGGTTTTTGATATAAAACGACGCAGGTAAAATAAATAAAGTAAAGCAAAACAAATAACAAAGTAAACGATGTGTGTGCGAAAAACTCCCCTTGCAGAGGTCTTCCACTCTTCCCCGGCAACAGCGCCAGAAAACTGT
The DNA here is from genome assembly GCA_007115705.1 of Dactylis glomerata. Classification (NCBI taxonomy): domain Eukaryota; kingdom Viridiplantae; phylum Streptophyta; class Magnoliopsida; order Poales; family Poaceae; genus Dactylis; species Dactylis glomerata. The sequence continues at coordinate 1,073,569 of QXEO01002114.1, read as the reverse complement.
GCTTGATGCGTGGTGAATGACCAGCCCGTTGGGAACCCCAAGAGGAAGGTGTGATGAGTATAGCTGCTAGTTTTCCCTCAGTTAAGAAACCAAGGTTATGTCAATCAGGAGAAGAGCGGGCAAAACGACTGTAGGTGATGCTTGCTAGTTTGCGACAGCTTCGGACAATTTATATATGGTGCCTCATCCAAGCTTTGCTTGCTAGCTGCAACGCGGAACCTGCACACAACACAACCAAGTACTTTGCTCCCAACTTGCGATGAGGTTGTCAATCTCACCGGTTTGCTTGAAACAAAGGGTATGAGCGTATCGAGTGGAAAACAGTAGAAGTATGCGAGTAAAGTAAACAGTGCGAGTAAAGTAAACAGGTGATAGCAATATGATGGAAATAGGACCGGGGTCCATAGTTCACTAGTGGTGTCTCTCCATAAGATAAATAACACATGCTGGGTAAACAAATTACAGTTGGGCAATTGATAGAATAAAGATAAACGTGATATGTCAAGAAGATCACTATGCGATTTACTCTGGGCATTACAACAAAATACATAGACCGCCATCCAACTGCATCTATGACTAATAATCCACTTGTGGCGAATCAATCCGAGAACTCCACAAGTATTAAGTTGCGAACAACAGATAATTGCATTAAGCAAAGTGTGTAATGTAAACAAAGCATATGCCCTTGAGCATATGAACGTTGTTTTCTCCCTAGTAGCAATAGCACATCTACAACCTTAGAGGTTTCTGTCACTCCCCCAGATTAAATAGAGGCATGAACCCACTATCGAGCATAAATACCCCCTCTTGGAGTCACTAGCAACTACTCGGCCAAGATAGCTACTAACAACGTAGAGCATGCAAGATCATAAACAACATAGAGATAACATAAGATATATTTCAGTATAGCAACTCAATCATAACACCAATATTCATCGGATCCCAACAAACCAAACATGTAGAATTACATAACGGTGATCTCAATCATGTAGGGCAGCTCATGAGATCTAAACATGAAGCACATGGTGGAGAAGACAACCATCTAGCTACTGCTATGGACCCATAGTCCAAGGTAGACTACTCACTCATCGCTCCGGAGGCAAGCATGGTGATGAAGAAGACCTCCGGTGGTGATTCCCCTCTCTGACAGGGTGCCGGGAAGAGCTTCTGGACCCTCCCGATCTCGGGTCGACGGCGGCGGCGGATCGCGATGTGTTCTGGAAAATTGATCGGGTGCTTAGGTTTTTTCCATCGGGGGGTCTTTACAGGCGAAGGGGCATCGTCAGAGGTGGACCGAGACGGTCTCACACGTAGGAGGCGCGGCCAAGGCCTGGGCCGCGCCGCCCTGGTGTGTGGCCCCCTCGTGGCCCCACTCCATCTCCTCTTCGGATCTCTGGAAGCTTCCGGCAAAAATAAGACTTCAGGAACTTGTGTCATCCAATTCCGAGAATATTTCCTGTGTATCACTTCTGAAACACAAAAACAACAGAAAACAGGGAATTGGCACTGTGGCGACTTGTTAATAGGTTAGTTCCGGAAAATGCATAAAAGTGCCACGAAGTGTAATGAAACAGTAGGCAAATGGTGTAAAAACAAGCATGGAGCATCAAAAATTATATATACGTTGGAGACGTATCACCGTCCTCTTGACTTTATAGGCGCACGGGCACGAGGATTGCCTTGGAGTGCGCACCAAGTTTTCTGAAAACCTGTCGCCGCCTTCACGTTTATCTGGCTACCGCATTTGTCAATGTGGATCTGATCGATCCATCGAACTGGGGCAAGCCAGGTGCGACCTCGACGCGGTAGCGATCCAAGCGCTCGACCAAGTCGCCTCCTGGGCGATCGAGGCGGCCTTGCCAGCGAGCGAGCGCCTGGGAGCGACTGGCCCAGCGCCGGCCCAAGTCGGCCCAGCCGACGGCGGGCGGCCTGGCCTAGGTGAGCGGCACCCAGTGCGCACCGCGCGGGGCGTGAGGCAGCACGGCCGGCCCAATTGCGGCGCCCACCTTTTTTCTTTCTTTTCTTTTGCCTTTCTTTATTTATTAGTCTATCTAAATTGACTACTAAATTAGCCCGTTAGCAAAACTAATCATGGAATACTTTTTAGCCCTTATTTATTTCTAATAAATAAATATATGTATTAACATTTATTAATTCAATTAATTAATTATCTTCCCAGAACAATTTCATAACTCTCCAAAACAGTTTCCATAAATCCTGAAACTACCCTAGCGTATACAAATTCCTTTGTCTCGCGATATTTTACTCACCCGAGATTCGATCGTCGGTATCGCCATACCTAGTTCAATCTCATTCACAACAAGTACTCTTTACTCGTTCCGCAATCCAATATCACCCTGTGATTAAACTCACTAACCACGTGTTTGCAAATGATGTATGATATTGATTACCGAGTGGGCCCAGAGTATATCTCTCTAACATGGGAGGGACAAATCCCAATCTCGATACATGCAACCCAACAAGCACTTTCTGATTACCTGAGAGACACCTTTATGATCACCCTTTCATAGTGTGATGTTTGATGACCTCAAAGCTCTCTTCCAGTACCAGGGAGTGGCATTATCTCATGGTCCGAGGAATAGGATACTGACATAGGAAAAGCTACGCAATTGTGAACACATTGACAAGATCTAATTGCTGTGCTTAGTTTGGGTCTGTCCATCACATCATTCACCTAATGACATAACCTCATTATTAATTGATAACTCATGTCTATGGTTAGGAAACCTTAACCATCATTAATCAATGAGCTAGACTAGTAGAGGCATACTAGGGACACGGTGTTGTTCATAAACCACACAAGTATTAATGTTTCTGCTTAATACAATTCTAGCATGGAATATAAACATTATCATGAACAAGAAATATGATAATAATAATATTATTATTATTGCCTCTAGGGCATATTTCCTTCAGTCTCCCTCTTGCACTAGAGTCAAAAATCTACTCATAATTGCGCCTTTAACACCTTTGGCATTCCGGTGTTATTTACACGCATTGCACGTGGTAAACCTTATCTACGGGTCTGACACTTTCAGGTCCGTGTGTATTTGCATATCTTTTGCGTCAACACACATTACTCATCTTGTATGAGATGGCATCGTATAAACTTGGTCTTCAGGTGAGACCTTTCTTTATTGGTCGAGACTATGTTGTCACTATTGTCATACAATAGAACTACATAGTACTAGCACACTTAGAACTACACCTAGTTCTTTTGCTGCTTCTATAGCGATTAAATACGTAGCCCTGATTGTAGTATCTGTCACAATGTTAACATTGGAACTCATCCAAGTCATCATGGAACTTTCTACCATCTTATTGTGCCACCTTATAACTCAAAACAAATAGCCTAAAATTGAGATTAAATTTTACCTGTATATGTGACAAAGCCAATGTAACACATTGCAATGAGCCATTTGTCACTTCTGCATACAGAACATATTCTTACTTCTTCAAAAGTACATAAGAATATTTTTACTATTGTCCAACAATCATCATATGAATGCTCATAACCTTTAGAGCATCAGACATATCTGGATATACATATCATGGTGTACAAGATTGATAAAGTCATTCTTGTGGTTTCACTCATCGAGTGTCAAAACACTTGATTCTTGCTCCAACCTCTTCCATGCAACAAGAATCATTCTTATTGTTTCCATATTGAACAAATTCAATATTTCATCTATGTACTCTGGCAAAACTATATTAGTGCCTCAATCTATCTGCATAGACATTGATGCTCAATATTCTGGTTTTGCCTAAATCTTTCATCAAAAACTAATTTCAATGAAAACTTAACAATATCAAGAAAAACACATAATTTCTAATGAACGATATGTTGTCTACATAAATCATTAGAAATATGTCTCAGCGCTCCCACTTACTTTCTTGTAAATACAAGATTCTTCAAATATCTTGATGAAATTAACACTTTAACATTTTCATCATAATGAAGATTCCAACTCCGTTATGCTTACTTCTACCATTGAAGTTTGCATACATATCTAGCAACATTTGAATCAATAAAACCCATTGGGTCGTGTCAGGTACACGTCCTTGGTGTGCATTCTGATAGAGGAACGTTGCTTCATTTATTCAACTATCATATCTCAATATGTAATTGTTGCTAGAATAATCCATATGACGAAGGCAAGGCCCATCACCGCTTCTTTGTATAATGTTGGTTACTATTATCTAATAATATCTTGTCTTCAAATCTTGCTATTTGATTACGACCAACTTGGTTAAATAGGAACTTTGATGTCTGGTACTACAACATTGTGTAGGTGCGGTAGCCATGGGTGCAGTTGTCGCTTCGAGAACATTTTCCGGTGATGCGCTACTTTGCTCATCTTTCTCAGGTTCAATAACCTCATCAAGTTCTATTTTCCTCCCACTTAAACCTTTCGCAAGAAAACTCCTTCATAAGAAATTCACCTTTTAGCGACAATCACTATGTGTTCGGGTTTTATGGCAGAAGGAATGCCCATCGACATTCTTTGGGATAACCTACAAAGACTTACTAATTCGATTTTGGTTGTAAACATTTTACATATGCCTTGCATACCAAAATTTTAGAAAAGACAACTATAACTTGTACGGTGTCATTTCAGCGGATTGTGATGGCACTCTATTCAGTGAAAAGCGGTAGTCTCTAAAGCATAATCCATAAATTATATTGGCAGTTTTATTTCATCATTGATCTAACCATGTCAAACAAGGTTTGATTACATCAATCGAAAACTGCATACTCCTATGGTGTTTCACGACATGCAATTTTGTGAAACAATTCACTTAACTCTTAGATGTTTGCTAAACTTGTAACTCATATATTCTTCATTTATGATCCAATCATAAAAACCTAAATTTTCTTGTTACAACAATTTCTACTTCATAAATTGAACTATTTCAATCATTTCATACTTCTTTCTCACCAAGTAGATATACCGTACATCATTGATGAAATAGAAAATACATCACACTCGACTTCACACCATGGACTATATACATCAATATGTACTACCTCCATTTAGTTAGTCGCTTGTTCCATTCATGGCCCATGAATGGAGTTTAATCATCTTAAGGAAAAGACTCACAAGCATCAATCAATTCAAAATCAAATGACTCGAAAATCCATCAATATAGAATTTATTTCATGTTTTATTTCCAATATGACTTAAATAGCGATGTCATATATAAGTGAAATTTGTTTTGTCTTGCAACGTTTTAGTATCAATGTTATAAATGTCTATTTCACCAACAAGATAATAATAATCTATCCTCGATTATGGAAGATGGCAATGACATGAACAACAATTATTCTCATAATACCAGAACAAGATAACAATTATTAAGTTCTTATCAAGTCTTGAAGGCTAGGTTTGATGCCGATGAGAAGCACAATAACACTTTTATTTGTTTCTCGACGCGCATCATTACCACATTCTTTTCTAGTTACTTAGGCCATTGTTCTTCTTGTATAGTGTTGATTTGTATGACATTTCATACCAACAAATCAGTATCGAATACCCAAGAAGTACATTGTTAACGAGCAAAGAATACATCTATAACATGTATATCATTTATATACCTGAGTTGGACACTTCCAGTCTTTTCCTTTTCTACCAAATATTTTTGTAGATCCTATTTAGCATTTCCACTCCATTAGAAGAATCTATCAACATCAATAGTGGCATCAATCATTTGACACATAGTCCAAATGATGTTAGTCAAATACTAACGACCTTGGATTTTGCACTTTTGAGGTGGATCGCCATCATCATATAATTGGCATTCTTCTAGATTCCATTCTTAAGCATTCTTTTGGTATAGCAAAACAATTTAGCCGATACCTTTTCATCCATCTTATCATGACAACTTTCATGATGAAACTACTATAGCTCATAAGGACGAATGCAAGTATAATATTAGTTCCCAAACTTTTGGGTGATCGGGATGCCAAGCGTCTTCAACCTTCGCATATATTCATACAATATGAGCATATGTTATTTTACTAAATTATACTTAATCATTTTTGCAAACAATCAAAGTTTTAGACATCAAATATCTTTTAACTCTTGTTTGTTTCTGAAACAATTCTTTCAGCTCCAAGATCACTTTGATTCTCAAACAATTTTGAAGATCAATTTCTCATGAAGGCAAATGTATGATCTTTAGATACTAAACTTGAATCGTTGCTCTTTGATTAATACAATTTATTAAATCGTATGGAGCAAGCGAGGTTTGCTAAAGTTTGCAATAGGACTTAATGTTTCATCTTGACACTTTAACTAAACGGCACTAGTCCGAAAAGTGATTATCCAGAATTCTATAGTTTTATCAACTTAATTGAAACTAAGTGTCGGTGGAAAACGGTCGCCAAACACTACAACGACTTATGCAAATACACTAAGATTTAGTTCATGATAATTAGTTCAAGTTAATCAAATTACTAATGAACTCCCACTAAATTCAACATCCCTCAAAGTTGTTTAGTGAAGCATGATCCAAATTCACTACACCAAGACCGATCATCACGTGAGATGATGTAGCTTTAATGGTGAACATCAATATGTTGATCATATCATCCATATGACTCATGCTTGACCTTTTGGTCCATGTGTTCCGAGGCCATGTCTGTACATGCTAGGCTCGTCAAGTTTAACCCACGTATTTTTGCATGTGTAAATCTGGCTTACACCCGTTGTATGTGAACGTAGAGTTTATAGCACCCGATCATCACGTGATGCTTCAAAATGACGATCTTTCGCAACGACGCATACGAGGGGAGAACATATTTTATCTTGAAATTAAGTGTGAGGGATCATCTTATAATTCTACCATCGCGATCAAAGCAAAATAAGATGCATAAAGGATAAACATCACATGCATATACAATATGTGACATGGTATATGTAACACCCCAACTTTTGTAGCCCTGTTTAAGCAGTGTTTAGTAAGCCAAAAATGAGGGCCAACAAAAACTTTTTTTTGCAGTTAAATAAATAAAATAGTGTTTCCTGCATGTTTGTATGAATTGTTGTGAAAATCTTGCTTGCAAGAGTGTTGTTTGATGGATGAGTTTGTGGACCAACTCAATCCTTGTGATCTAGTGGTCAGGCCATCTTTTGGGTTACTAGCTTTTTCTCAAAATAAAATATCTTGGTACCTCCTTTATTTCAAAATATTTTAATTTTTCCAAAACAGGAGCCAAGACCTATTCTAAAACAAAAGCTTTACCAAGGATATGTATTTATAAAACTACAGGGACATAGTGTTGTGATCCCATTATTTTATAAAACCACTATTTTATAAACCTTTGGAAAATGGTTTTCAAACACCTTTGAGAAAATTATATAAAGGAGATATTTATGTTTCCACTATATCTTGGACACCCTGGCAAAAGATTTACTTCTTCATCTAAAAATCTTTTCAAAAATCTCAAAGACATGGTCCTCATGAGGCACTGCTCGGACCATTGCTCTTATGATGTTTGTTGCATGATTTTAACTATAATTGAATGCATTTGACTTTGTTTGACCTCCTCTTATGTGCATGATTGCTTGCTTGAAGAAACTTCCTCTCGTCCTTATAATGCTTGTAGAAGTTTAATTATGGTTGATGGCATCAAAAATAATTCAATAGGTGCTAAGGGAGCAAGTTAAATTGCAAAGTTAACAAAATTCCAAACTTAGCTCTATCTTCACTTCTATTAACAGATTCAATTTTCAGGGGCTTGTCTTAATCTCATACCTTCTAACCATGACAATGTACCTTCTTAGATTTCATCCTTGTCATTTGGTCTTCCATTCTCTCCCTTACCACTTGGTCAATTGAGGCCATCTTCTAATTGTTTCAATCTTGTTTCTGAGGCTAATCAAATCACTGACCATTTGACTATTATCAGATGCACTTTTGCTCACACTTTTAATTTTCGAAATAAATTGTCCAGAGACCATTCTATGACCTATTACTCTTCCTTTTGATCTTCTCTAACTGTCTATGTACTTGTTGTTGCATTTTGAAGCCCGCCACCTATTTATGTGACTATGCTTTGAACCCTAATCAAAACTATTTCCACCCTTCTAAGTTGTCCCTTAAAACTTCTTAGCCACTTTTAAACATCCACCATCAACTCTCTCCATGAATCAACTCCTCCCAAATAGCATTGAGAATATCATTCAAGCTCCTTATGACTCCTTGTCCTCAAAAATAATTTTTATAAAAATTATTCCCTAACCTTATTGTTCTTAATTTGCAGACATGCTTATTAATGGCAACTAGGTTATTTCCTACATTTTTGGGCTTCTATTGATTTTGTTAAATCCTACCCTGAACTATCTTGCTTGTAGAAATTCTATGAACCCAAAACCCTTGTTACCTATTTTCAAATTTAAATTTTGTTCCAACTATGTTTTGGCCAAACGTTAAGAACCCAAATTTTGGTGACCAAACATCATGCCACTTGGTGTAATTATTCCCTTCTCCATATCCCACCCCTATCTCTAAATCATAACCAAACCACTTGCACTCCTCCCATAAATTCGAATCTCATTTGAATTTAAGATCAAACCCAAAGCCCTATCTACACTCTTCTCTCTCTCTCTCTCTCTCTCTCTCTCTCTCTCCTCTCTCTCTCTCTCTCTCTCTCTCTCTCTCTCTCTCTCTCTCTCTCTCTCTCTCTCTCTCTCTCTCTCTCTCTCTCTCTCTCTCTCTCTCTCTCTCTCTCTCTCTCTCTTTTCAACTTTCGGCCAAGAAGAGGAGCAACATGGCTAGCATCTCTCTCTCATACCTCTGAAAATGCTGACCTAGCTACAGTAACTTGTTTGTCTCACTTGGTTGGAGGATCTGGTGGCAACCGACTATGCAAAATCTTGCAAAGATCTCATCTCTCTCTCACTTTACCCTCTCCTCCGATTGACCCCCAATCAGCTGCTGCCACCCTCTCCTACAATGCACTAGGACCCCACGCCCCAGTAGCTCAAGCTAGACTGCTCGCCGCGCCCTCTCTTCTCTCACGCTCCCGTAGACCGACGAGGCTTGGTCAGGAAGGAGGAGGCCGAGCCAGCTTCTGAGACCGCTCCATCAGACTCCCCTGCAGCCCTACAACCACCTAGAAATGCTACCCGTGCCCCGTCTCTAGCCAATCCCACTCCCTCGCGCCGTCCACTTCATACCGGTGCCCGGTGGATGCGCGCATGCGTTCCGATACGTGCAGACCCCTAACCGCTCACTATTTCATGAACCTGAGCACGGAACCGCACCAGGAACCTCACGCTGCCTCCGTTGTGCCCGCCCATAGACCACACCGTCTGTAAACGCGATTGAACACCTCTAGCACCCAAACCAAACCCACCTCTCCAGACCACTCTAGAATGCTTCCCACTCTCGTTTCCCCTTATCTAGACTCAGCTCACGACGCTACATCTCACAGCACCGCCTTTTCGACCAATGCCGACCATGACACCCACCCTGTACCGAGCTCACCAGCGACAGATAAAACACGATCCCAATCGCCGAGCCGTCTCCACCGCCCTCATTCTGTCCCTCTCCACTACACTCACCCACCTAGAGAAGTGAAACACAGCCCCTGGCTTTCCCTTGTCAGGTTGAGCTCGCCATGGCCTCTGTCTACGAGCAGCAGTAGTGGATGATGTTGTCGCTTCTGCCACTCTCCTCTCTCCCTCTCCACATCCTCATGTAAATCTCCTTGAGATATGCCTAACCCCTCCCTTAATTTTGACCTAGGCACATCTCCTCGTCGACCATCTGGAGCACCACAGTGAGCTCGTCCATCGCCGGCACATAGATCTACGTCCAGGCGTCATAATCGACCAAGCCGCCCCTCGCTGAGCTCATCGTCACCCACCGCTTCGCCTCGTCGCCTCGCTGTCAACCGGGGAGCCCCCTAGGTGAGCCCCTCAACCCCCGTCCGCGGGCTAGGGTTCCCGCTCCTGTCCGCCATGGTCAGGGGAGGAAGACGACCATAGGCCGTCGATGGAACTAGATCGGATGGCCCGGGTTGCCTCTTACCCCTTCGGCCTTCCTAACCGCTGACCGACGGGCCCCGCTTGTCGGGCGGACCAGGCGCCTGCCCTGCACACCGTGGGTGAGATTTGGGCTGGCCCAGCACTACACTGGCCGGACCCATTTAGATTGAGCCCACTACCCTTTTTTCTGAGTACTATTTATCTAATTCCTTTAGATCTGTTAACTTGCTGTTAGAAATAAATCCCAATAAAAATGAGAAATGCATGAAAAATTTAGGTACCATTTTCTGCATGCTCTAGAACAATCTTCCCAACATGCAGAGTAGGTGGTTTGTCAAAATAGTATCTAGGTTATTTGTGGAATTTATTATTGTAAAATGGGTCTATTGTGTTGATAAATCAATATCTAGAGATCTATAAACTCATTTGAGTTGAATCCAATTTTGAAGAGGATCTATATGGCATACCTTTCACATGCCACTGGCCAGCATGCAATTAGGTCTTTATATTTATCTTGGTTGTTTTTACAAATTAGTACCAGATCTGACTTTAGGGAATTTTAGAACCTAATCTGTGAAGTATTTTTGGGTGGAACCAATTTTGGGTGATCGTGTACTGTGATTTCTTGCTACTGACTAGAGGAAAGAATTTTCTGAGCAAGTATGATTTTCTGGTAGGATTAGCTCTGAAACATTAGGTTTATCACTAGAAAAATCATTGGAAAATAACTGCAAATCCTTTTTGAGTGAATCCACTATTGTTGGATTCATAAAAATGATACCTTTCTATTGGTATGCTGGTATCATGCTGTCAACCAATTGAATTGTCTGCTTGTTGTTTGAAGTTCCATTAGAGTTTAGTTAATAGGTAAATCCTTGCTTTATTCATAGAAATAGTTATTGTTTTTGAAAATGCCTGAAAATGTTCAGTATGGTGTTTGTTGGTTTCTAATACTTGCTTCGTGTGATTTGTTTGCTGTGGTGATGTGTATGGCTTGTTTGTACTTGAATACTTATGTCGCTATTATTTATCGGCGCTAGATTTGAACGACACCGAGAGTATCGAGGAGGGGAAAGTATTTGGATATCAAGGAGAAGACCAGGGACAAGCTGACCAAGGCAAGCCATCTAAACTTGATTCATATCTGATCCTAGTTTTACTCATTGCATGTTTTATAAATGTTTATGAAATTGCATGATTTTATATTGTTATCACCTCTAGATAGCAATTATTGGCGACTTGGATCCACAAGTCATTTGTTATCATCCTCATGGATGACACCCTCTTGAGACATACTTATCCCTTGGGTTAGTGGCATGATGATTAGCATCATGACCTTTGGAAAACTTTGTAGTGGAGCAAAAAATCTAGGTTGGGAACACTCAAATGGGTCTTTGAAAATAATTTCAAAAACCTTGGAATGGAGTGCTATTCCATTGATGGATTTCAAAAAAAAGAGTTTGAGAATAAGGTGGGGATGTATATCCCAGAGTTGGAGGCAGGAGTTTTTCAGAAATGACATTGGTGATCACTAAGTGTTCGCTCAGAACAATTAACCCGTGCAACCACATTACCCTGGTATGGGACGGGGCTTAGCCCAAAGTTTGTTTATTTTAGTACGGGAGTTATTCCTGTAAGTTATAACGGGCCGCCCACGGCGTCCCGTGGCCCGTTAGAGTATTTTCATCGAGCGAACACCCACTAGACCGATCAAAAGGGGAGCGGAAAGGAGTGGCCAGCCCGCTACCGCCGTCGATACCGGAAGAATTGAGTCCTTTCCATGGCGATGGCGGCGGGCGCCATGGTCAGAGGAACCTCTCCGTCGTCGTTGCTCCGTTCCCCTTCTCCTCCGCTCCGTTCCCCTTCTCCGGCCGTCTCCATCCCGTCCGGCGAGGTGTGTGAAGATATGTCGGCGTCAGGCAAGATCCGTGGAGATCCTACTGCATCGGGCAAGATCTGTGAAGTTGCTGCCGTGGAGGCGGGAGGTAGCGGAGGCCGGAGGGAGCTGCTGAACACCGACAAGGTCACTGATACTGCCGCCGTCGCCACAGATGCGTCCTTCACTGCCGCCAGGTTTCCGGCGTCCTCCTCCATGAGAACGCAGCAGCATCAGGTTCGTTTCTACTTTCTAGTACAATCCTAGTACTGTTGACCACTAGATCCTGCTGAGAATAGGCCGCTTTATCAATTTGAGTATCCATGGATGGATCTTTACCAAGCTTGTCTAAAATCTCACGCTTCCCTGAAATCCCCTACTGCATTAGCCAACCAAAATGAGATCAATGAGCTATATTTTTTAGTAGCAATTTCAGAGCGAGATCAAGTCCCAGAGATTATTCAGCATGATCTACCGTATTACACGTATAATAATTTTCTAGTATAATCTTACTAGTATGAATTTTTTTCTGCTGCTGACCACTAGATTCTAGTTTCCAGCCAAAGGAAACGACTTAACTTGACACCAGAACCCTCTTTGGACTTCACCCATGATCTCTTGGTTTTGTATGCTCCTGGGATATGAGTGTCTGATCCTCTGTGCTCTGTTTGACTAACTACAGAAAAAATACAAGCTGTAAGGTGCAGAAGGTTTTGATCCTTTTGTGCCAGGGGGGAATGACTGTTACCATTGGTAATGGTGACTTCAGTAGCTCTATAGCTTCCAATCATTTGTGGAAATACCATTTTGGCTATGTTTGAGCCTCACAATGTAGAAGTTCTGTTGTGCTCTAGAAGAGCCACGACCTTCATTTCGAGCTGTAGTGGGTACTAACACGAATTACTGGGTACAAATTGCAAACCACAGCCAGTTGAGTTATTTTCACTTATAGTTATTTTAGAGCATATTATTGTTCCTTGTCTGAGGATAATTTCAGAGCATGTTATTACACTTATTGCTGCATAGCACGTTTTGATCTCACTTTGTCTGAAATTATGTGGTAGCCACAGGAGTCCAGTGAGACCTGTGGGGAGCTACAGCGGCCCAGCGAGACCCGTATGGAACAACGGGATGGTAGCGAGGTTCCTAGGTCACTTCTTGCATCTAATAAAAGATCAAAGAAGGTATCTCCTTGAAAATTCATGCTAGTTCACAGGTTATTTATGCAGGTTACAATCATTCTCTGAAATTCCTTTTTGCAGGTTCCGATAAAAAATTCAGAAAAAACATCTCTAACTACAGGGCGGAGAAGAGCGAAAATGCTACTATCAGAGTCATGGTGAAAGAAATGAAGAAGAAATTTCATAAGTACTTCATGGAGTCATACTTGACGAACTGCGTACCATTGGTATTTGATCCAAGGTTCAAAATGGAACATGTTGAGTTTAGATTGAAGCAGTACTTTGGAGTTGAAGCAGCGAATGAACATATCACAAAAGTGAAGAAAGCTATCGCAGACTTGTTTGTTGGATATGCAGCTGAATTCGTAGATAATGGAAGTAGCTTGTCACAAGAACGAAACAGCGAGGAGGTAGTTCTGACTGATAGTGCCCTTTCAGATTGGCATGAACACGTAAAGGTTAAGGAAGCTACGAGTCGTTGTGAGCTCCAACGGTAACTTGAAGAAGGATTCCATCCTTGTACACCAGATTTTGATATCCTACAGTGGTGGGCTGTCAACTCTGCAAGGTACCCCATTCTTGGCAACATTGCCCATGATGTGTTGGCTGTTCCTGCTTCCTCCGTTGCCTCTGAGTCTGCGTTTAGCACATGCGGGAGAGTTATTACTGATCACAGAACCAGCCTAGGACATGAAACAGTTGAGGCCTTAATGTGTTATGGAGATTGGATTAAACATGATGGTAAGTATGTTTTTCAGTTCAGTGTCTACCCTATTTTATAGATATGTATCATGTGGCATATGTTGATTTGTACCTTTAGCAGGATACCCAAACAAGCACACCACATGAGTGAGTAGCCTGATATTCATGTCACTGTCGCGGAGCCGGAGCTAGAAGAAGGTACATAATATTGTCCCTTTTTATTGTCATGCTTTCGCTAGGCCTACATTGTGCTATTTCCATCTACTGTTTGTCTTGTCATAGTTGTAGACCCATGCTTTTGATATCATGATCATGCAGTATATTGGTTCAGTTTACTTGGTTCAGGCCCAAGAACCTCACATGTTCGTACCTTCTTCTGGCTCCTAAAGTAGTGCGTGAATACTTGGTTCAGTTTACTTATTATATTGTTGTTTGCAGTATCAGAGGTGCTAAGCTTACCATCTTGATTTTTTAGGTATGGTGTTGTTACTGTCATAATTTCTATGAGTTGGTATAGTCGTCCTTTTTATTGTCATGCTTGAGTCAGGCATGAAAGTATCTAACTGAATCAAGCTCTATACTGGCCCATTCTTAAGCATTCAGTATACATATTATTTTTAGGATTTTTTGCTGCAGCAGAACATGATAAAAAGGACCTTTGGAAATTTAGTTGTTGCCGTGCTTGAGCTGCATGCTTCATATGTATTTGATGTGATAGTTTACATGTGCACTGATTGGGTCAGTGTTGGCTTAGGATCACAAATTCCCAATAGGATCTGTGTGGTTGATATTAGGATATTCTATTGCATAGCCCAGTGTGTCTCAATTGGGGACAGAGCACTTCTGTTAAATCATGTCTGAGTGAATATTATTATTCTCTCACCGTTTGTACCTGTAACAGTTTCATGTCTTTTCATGTAGAAAGGTTGAACCTGTGATGATAAAACATGCTTGGTGATCCTCTATCAGCTAGCTGTCTGATGGTTGTTGAACTTGTCAGCTGATCAGCTAGCCTGTTCGATCTCTAGTGATATTTGCAATGGCATATACTTGTAATTTGTTCACAACGATGCCCCAGATGTTCTATGCATGCTCGGATTTGTTATTGTAATGTTTTGTTCTGATTTTTTCATGTATTTATTTTATTGCCTGCTATAAATTAGGTGGGATCTAAATCATAGTAATTATTTGTGCAATTTGTTTATATAATCAGAAACTGTGTTGTTATTACATCAATTCAATGCTCTATCAGCTAGCTTAACGATCCTTGAGCTGGCAGCTGACTGCTTTAACGCTTCGTACAGCAGCTGGCCGCTGACTACTTCAACACTCCATCAGCTAGCTGCTTCAACACTGGCGGGATGGTAGCGGGCAGATGGGACGCCGCTGAGCGGGAGTGCACTATAAGGATAGATAGTAAATTTTCCGTTTGACTCGTACGGACAGGAGTGGGGAGTGGGTGGACAGCCGTTATCTGTCCACTTACAGGAATAACGGGAGTCTCATAACTATATAAGGGTATGCGGTACCCCAGAATTTGGATTGCCGCAAGTAAATGGGCAATAGTGAATCGGGATCTAGTGAGGGATTTATTCGGCCGGAAGACACTATGGGTCTCCTGACGTGGCACTGGAGTTATGCTCGAACGTGGAGGTAGACTGCCAGGGTGTGCCGGGGAGGTACATACTCCATAGGGTAGATTCCCATACTAAGGTAGATAAGTGAAAGGCTCTGATCGGGTGCTTGTCGTGGCATAGGGTGTTATGCGGGGATGATGCCCACACGATGAGTACTCGGATGGTGTGGGTAAAGTGTACAACCTCTGCAGAGTGTAAAACTATTCGAATAGCCGAGTCCTCGATCATGGACGGTTGGGACGACCGTTACTTAGCCCAATGTCAGTTTGTTTTAAAAAGTGGTTTTCAGTAAAATGGAGGAAAGTGTCGGACGAAGTACTCAGAGGGTACTGCCATGGCACGAGAAAGGTTCGGAGTACTTGGAGGGTACTGTCGAGGAAATGGAATGGTCATGTTTGATTGAGCTGGTTTAAGAAACAAAAAGGGTTACTCCCTTCCTAGAGATTTTACTAAAATTGTTTTATAAATGTTTTTAATAAGGATATAGAGATGTCGTAGAATATGGTTCTAGACATGCTATATCGACACGAGAAAAATGAGTTTTCCAAAAGAAAGCAAACTAGTCTAGAGCCTATCCTTGCTACAGCCAAACTGCATATCACACTCTCTCCTTAGCTGGTTTGCGAGTACAATTCCAAAATGTACGCACGGCTTTGTCCCTGGCTATTAACTTGGTCAGCCCTGGAAGACGTCTATGAAGAAGATGATGGTGGGAACGATGACGCCGATGTGAACTAGGAAGTCTCCCAGTCAGTTGCCTATAGAGTAGTAGGCATGACGTGGGTCATCAACACTGCTTTGATATCCGCTGCTTAGTTGTATACTTGCCCTGCGTGGCAATATCATACTTGGTCATGTGACCAAATGTAAGTATATTATTCGGTACTGTAATGGATGATGTAATTCTGTTATCAACTCGGATATGTGGATTCACGACACACTGATCATGGGATCGTGAATTGTATGCATATCGGGTATTCCGGATGGGTAATCCGGGGTCCCCACAGTATAGCCAATCTTCGCGCATTGATCTCCATCTCGTGCGCACCGACATGATCTCTATCACTCCACCATGATTGCCTCCACCACGAATAGCAACTATGACTATTGCTAACTACTTAGCGATAAAGTAAAGCTTTTACATGGCGTATAAAGAAGTTGACACGCAGGTCATACAACATATTAAAGACAACCATATGGCTCCTGCCGGTTGTGAACTCATCGACATGCAAGTCGTGAAACATTACAAAACATGATCATCGCATACATCACATATATTATACACATCACATCTTGTGGCAATACCATATCACAAACACTCCCTGCAAAAATAAGTTAGCCGCCTCCAATTTGTTGATTGCATGTTTTACGTGGCTTATGGGAGCTACGCTTAAGAATGGTTCTTAAGCATGTTTTATTTTTGCATGTTTTACGTGGCTTATGGGAGCTACGCTTAAGAACGGTTCTTACCTATGCAAAGCCACAACGTTGATATTAGAGTTGCCAAAGTCTTGTTGTAAATCCGATGACAACTATAGTGGAAGATACAGACACCCACCAGCCGCATGTGTGAAGCAAGCCACTGCGGAGCCGGTCTCATGAACGCGGTCATGCAAAGTTGGCCTGGGCCGCTTCAATCCCACTATACCGTGACATCAAGAAGTACACAAAAAGTAAATTTGCAACAAAAAAATCAACGCCCGCAACAACATGGTTGCATTTTACTCGTGTAAAACATCTACGCATAG
This sequence comes from Dactylis glomerata, assembly GCA_007115705.1. Lineage (NCBI taxonomy): Eukaryota > Viridiplantae > Streptophyta > Magnoliopsida > Poales > Poaceae > Dactylis > Dactylis glomerata. The sequence goes on along the minus strand of QXEO01002114.1, from coordinate 1,056,409 downwards.
ATCTTGCTCTGATACCACTGAAGGGTTTCACAACATAGAAAACAAAAAATTTCCTACGAAGACGAACAAGAACAAGCCAAGATCTGATCTATGAGATGCAAAACAACGAGCGAGAGAGATTAGATCTACATAGCCTTGTAGATCGCATAGCAGAAACTTTCATATCAAGGTGGTCAGCGTAGTCGTACTAGCGTCTCCTCCTCGCGATCCGATCCGATCCAAGCACCACAACGGGTGGCGCCTCCGAGCGATGCACACATACAGCGCAACGACGACTCCTCCTCCTCGATCTAGCAAGGCGCGGTGGAGTGGTAGATGGGATCAGCAGCACGACGGCGTGGTGCTTATGGTGGAGAGTATCTGCGAGCAGGGCTTCACCTACGCGCGTGAGGTGAAAGAAGATAGGCAAAGATCTAGTTAAACTAGGGCAAGAAAATACTACAAAAGACAAAGATAGCACCAGCAAAAACAATTTTCAGTATTAGGTCTGACCCTAATGAGCCGGCTGTCCTCTTGACTTTATAGGCGCACGTGCATGAGGATTGCCTTGGAGTGCGCACCAAGTTTTCTAAAAACCTGTCGCCTCCTTCACATTTACCTGGCTACCGCCTTCGTCGAAGTCGATCTGATCGATCCATTGAACTGGGGCAAGCCAGGCGTGGCCTCGACGCGGCAGCGATCCAAGCGCTCAACCAAGTCGCCTCCTGGGCGATCGAGGTGGCCTCGCTAGCGAGTGAGCGCCTGGGAGCGACTGGCCTAGTGCCGACCCAAGTCGGCCCAGCCGACGGCGGGCGACCTGGCCCAGGTGAGCGGCACCCAGTGCGCACCGCGCGGGGCGTGAGGCAGCACGGCCGGCCCAACTGCGGTGCCTACCTTTTTTTCTTTCTTTTCTTTTGCCTTTCTTTATTTATTAGTCTGTCTAAATGGACTACTAAATTAGCCCGTTAGCAAAACTAATCATGGACTACTTTTTAGCCCTTATTTATTTCTAATAAATAAATATATGTATTAACATTTATTAATTCAATTAATTAATAAATCATTAATTATCTTCCCAGAACAATTCCGTAACTCTCCGAAACAGTTTCCATAAATCCCAAAACTACCCTAGCGTCGATGAGCATTAAGTGTGTGACCCTACGGGTTCGAGAAAGCGTGGACATGATCTCTATCAATAATCAACAGTGGGATCTGGAAATCCATATTGACTCCCACACGTTCAACGAAGATCATTATCGGTGAACCATGATGTCAGGATTCAAATAATCCCGTATACGAATTCCTTTGTCTCACGATATTTTACTCGCCCGAGATTCGATTGTCGGTATCGCCATACCTAGTTCAATCTCGTTCACAGCAAGTACTCTTTACTCGTTCCACAATCCAATATCACCCTGTGATTAAACTCATTAATCATGTGTTTGCAAACAATGTATGATATTGATTACCGAGTGGGCCTGGAGTATATCTCTCCGACATGGGAGGGACAAATCCCAATCTTGATACATGCAACCCAACAAGCACTTTATGATTACATGAGAGACACCTTTATTTCACCCTTTCATAGTGTGACGTTTTATGACCTCAAAGCTCTCTTCGGGTACCGGGGAGTGGCATTATCTCATGGTATGAGGAATAGGATACTGACATAGGAAAAGCTACGCAATTGTGAACACATTGACACAATCTAATTGGTGTGCTTAGTTTGGGTCTGTCCATCACATCATTCTCCTAATGACATTACCTCATTATTAATCGACAACTCATGTCTATGGATAGGAAACCTTAACTATCATTAATCAATGAGCTATACTAGTAGAGGCATACTAGGGACACGGTGTTGTTCATAAAACACACAAGTATTAATGTTTCCGCTTAATACAATTCTAGCATGGAATATAAACATTATCATGAACAAGAAATATGATAATAACAATATTATTATTGCCTCTAGAGCATATTTCCTTCACCCTGGCAGGTCCCGAAAGAACTGGAGCCAAGTAATGATGCTCTTCAAAATAACCAGCGTCGGTGACAAGGGATAGCTCAGCAAATGTCCTAGATGAAGGACTTAGGATCGGGGGAAAAGGGCGTCAGATGAACTCGAAGGTAAAGGTCAGTCAAACAAGGCAAGGTTTGGTGTGTATCGAGAATAAGCGTGGTACTCAATTGGCTCAATCTCAATCTATCCCTGGCCAGCCTCTCCTGGCCCCTTATATAGGTGGCCAGGTCTCGAGGATCCGGTCGGGTTCAATACAAATTACATTGTCCGTATACGATATCATCTCATATTTCGACTACATCTATGCTTAGGATTCTCTAATGGGCCCTATGGGTACTAAGATAATGGTCCTTATTAGCTATACCCTTGTCAGTAGCCCCCGAGATTCTACCCGAATTGTAGATTTGGGTTAAATCTCAAATCTTTATATCTTCGACTTGATCAATCTTTGACTTCTTCTCTTCCCCTGCATTTATCAAATAATTCATAGTTTTTATTTCTCAAGGAGATTTTTGTTAACGAGCCTCTGACAGATTAGGAGACCAGTTAATTGCCTGAGCAGACACTTGTTACCTACTTCAAACTCAAGCCCCTGGACTCGAATCTGGTACCTGGCGTTACCCAGTCTTTTGCCGCATTTAGGACTTACGAAGACAAGGTTCCAGTAATTCTCAGGGTACCCAGTGCGTCCACCGGGATTTTTCTTTGCATCGTGCATACTGAAATTTACTAGCAGAGCGCATTCAGGTGCATATACTAGGCCATGCAGGATGGATCCTGAGGTCTTACCTTCATGATCTTGTAAAATCATGGCATTCAAGCTTTGTCGCGATGACGCAACTCGAGAATCATAATTTTTTTCGTGAGCCTTGTTTGACTGTTTCAATACCCAAAATCTATGGGTTGTTTTTCTTTAAATCATCGCAAATCCCTCCCGATGGGAGTGAAAATAGCGAATAATATAGCAAGTCGATGATTCTTCTGAAGGACCCAACATTTTTCACCATCGGGTGCACGACCAGTGCTCCCCATGGGAGTAGCCCCCGAGGCTATAATCAAAAGTTTTTCGAGTATATGCTCAAATATATGGTCTTCTCTCTTTTTTTTTCAACTTTGTCTTTTTTGCTTTGATTTTATCGGGTGCGTGACCAGCGCTCCCGATGGTAGTAGCCCCCGAGGCTATAAGGGGGTGCTAGCAGCCTTTTTTAGACTCGAATATCTCCTTTGCACAACTCTTCTCTTTTATGGATCTTTAATAAATCCTTTCTACCTTTGTACTTTCCACCATTTTTATTTTCCTTTCCCTTTGATGGAATCGTTGAGGCCCGCAATTTATTTGGACCTTTAGTTTGCAAAGGCCCATTGAAGGTAGCTTATAAATAAGGGCCCCTCCTTCACCAAGGAAAACCCTAACCTGCCACTGTAGATCTTGTGGGGACCCCGGATTACCCATCCGGAATACCCGATATGCATACAATTCATGATCCCATGATCAGTGTGTCGTGAATCCACATATCCGAGTTGATAACAGAATTACATCATCCATTACAGTACCGAATAATAAACTTACAATTGGTCACATGACCAAGTATGATATTGCCACGCAGGGCAAGCCTACAACTAAGCAGCGGATACCAAGCAGCGTTGATGACCCACGTCATGCCTACTACCCTACAGGCAACTGACTGGGAGACGTTCCTAGTTCGCACTGGCGCCATCATACCATCACCATCTTCATCGAATTCTTGCTCCAGGTCTGACCAAGTTAATAGCTAGGGACAAAGCCGTGAGTACATTTTGAATTGTACTCGCAAACCATCTAAAGAGAGAGTGAACTGATATGCAGTTTGGCTGTAGTAAGGAAAGGCTCTAGTCTAGTTTATCCTAACTAGTCAATATCTCGTGTCGATATAGCATGTCTTATGACATTTCTATATCCTTATTAAAGAAACATTTAGAAAACCTTTTTAGTAAAAATCTCTAGGAAAGGGGGAATCTCATTTATTCTTCAAGAGAGAGAGCCGGTGATCAATCGAACATGACCACCTTCCTTTATAAAACCAGGTCAATCACACATGACCCTCTCCATTCTTTCGGCAGTACCCTGCAAGTACTCCGAGTCATAACCGTGCCACGGCACTACCCTCCGAGTACTCCGTCCCGCACTTTTCTCTATTTTCTGAAAACACTTTTGTAAAACCAAAACTCGACACAGGTTAAGTATGGCCATCCCAACCATCCATGACCGAGGACGCGGCTATTCGAATAGATTACACTCTGCAGAGGTTGTACACTTTACCCACACCATTCGATAAATCCGCCAGGATAGCAGCACATACCGTCATACACAAGTATGCGGGGTTCGGATAATCGATCAAAGCCCTCCATCTATCTACCTTAGTATGGGTGCCTACCCTATGGAGTTTACCTCCCCGGCACGTCCCGGCAGTACCTCCTCTAGAGCGTAACTCCGGCGCCACGGCAGGAGAACCCAAGTGTCTTCCGGCGGCTCAGGATATGCCGTGATATGTGTTGACCTTCGTTTAGCGTCAACCTAGATTCCGGGGTCCTGCAGACCCTTATATAGTTGTGAGGCTCCCCGCACTAAAGCAAATAAACTTCAAACTAAGCCCGTCCCATACCGGGTAATGTGGTTGCACGAGAGTAATTGGTTTGGCGAACACTTATACACAATGCCACTTTTCAGAAATCCACCAACTTCTACACCTCCCAAGTCCAAATCCATGTTTATAAAATTATTTGTAAACATCTCAATGGAGTAGCAACTACTCCAAGGTGTTCAAAAACATTTTCAAATTTTTTTCCAGAGAGAGTATTCCCAATCCTAGAGTTTTTGGCTCCACTACAATTTTTCCAAGGACTTCGATGCTAATCATCGAGTCTCTACTTTCAGGGGTAATGAGTAGGTGTTAAGGGTGTCATCCTTCATGGATGATAACAATACGACTTGTGGAGCTAAGCCGCCAACTATTGCTATCTAGGGACTAATAGCAATATAAGGAAAACAATGCATAGTAAAAAGAGTAAGAGTAGAATAATGCATAGTGACTTGATAGGATTCAGATATGCAACAAGTAGATGGCTTGCCTTGGTTGGCTTGTCCCTGATCTCCTTCTTCTTGATATTCAAAGACCTCTCCCTCCTTCCGCACACTCGTCGCTCGCATCTATTGCCGGAAAAATAAAAGCACACAATAAGCATACATGCATACACAAGTCACAAACACTTCACCACTCAACATCACATAATCAAAGAGTATCAGAAACAAACATGTTTAGAATCTAAAATAAGATTCCATAGATTTTTAGTAGCAAGGTAATCCTATTAAAACTAGGGTTTTTCAAACATAGCAAGCACCACACCACTTCATCTCAATCAAGCATGCAGGTGGTCACATAGGTCAATAACATGTTAAGCCTACTTGCAGATAAGCAACAAGTTTCTGAACCAAGATTTCATCTTATAAAAGTAAAGTTACTTATTAATAGGGAAAACAATTTTTAATAGAAAGTAACCCTATACTCAACACAAACATCAAGCAGGCATAAAACTTGATCAAAACATGTCAACCAACATAGCCTCAGATAGCTAACACAATTACAAATCCAACCCAATTGGAATCAACCCAAAATAAGGTAGGGTTGATTTATAATGAATTTCTTAGTCACACCTATCACTAGAAAGGCAATTTAATTCCCTAAAACTTTCTATAGTTCCTAAAATTCTACCAGGCACCAAATTAGAAAGTTACTGCAATGCATAACACACCAGAGGTGGAATCACCCCAAAATCTTATTTCTATTAGGCAGAATAATTAAAACAAAGCTAATTTCTGTTAACACCAAAATAATTACTGCAGAGAAAATGAAAACCCTAAAATAGCAAAACAAGTTCCTCATGCATCACAATACAACAGAGAATCATTGAAAATTGGAATTGCTCAATTTGAATATACAAAACTCCAGATTTGGATTTATAAATGAAAAGGGACTAGATCTACCAATTTAAAATGACATGCAACTAGTACCACTGGATAGGTAATAATCTAAGGAGTTCACAGAAATTTGAATCATTCAGTTTGGGCTTATATTTATTTTTCTACGAATTTTGCAGGTTTGCAGTTTTTTTAAAAAAAATTAAACGATTTTCTAAATAAAAACTCGAATCGGGCCAGATCTGGCAGATCTGGGCCGGTCCGCCGGGTCATCAGCCCGATCCGCCCAGGCGCGCGCAGGAACCCATTCGAATCAGCTGATAGGCCGGGCCTGCCGGTCAGTGCCTGCCGAGGCCGAACCGGTATGGAGGAAGGCAGGCCATCCGATCTAAACCAGATCGACGGTCCACCTTCATCTCCTACCTCCAGCCGGGAGGAACAGAGGGACCAACCCTAGGGCGGCCAGGAGGGTCCGGCGGTGCGTCTAGGGGATCTCCGCAGTGACGGCGAGCGGTCTAGGCAACGCGGAGCTCGACGCCGATCTCAACGAGGGGCGGCATCGGCCGGTTGGCCTCTAGTCAGCAGACCTGCACGACGGCCACGGCGAGTTCCACCTCGGGGCTTGCAGGCACCTTGTCTCTGGTGTCCATGGGCTAAAAGAAAGGGCGGGTTAGGTAGAAGAGGATGGGCAGAGTGCAGGAAAGCGGAAAGAGAGGGCAGGGAGGCTCCAGATCAGCGGCGTTTTGCCCTCCTTCCCTGCAGATTGGAAAGTAGGGTTTCACTCCTCCTCCTTAGCTATAGAGTAGGGGGCGGTTCTGGGTGCTCTGGGAAGGTACGGTGGAGGTCTGGGAGCAGAATGGGGGTCTAGAGAGGGTCTGTGGCACGCTGTGGCCTTATAACCAGAGGGGTTGTGGCATTGGGTGACTAAGTCGGTTTGGAGCATGGGGGGCATGGGGGGAGGCCCTGGTTGGTTGGCTGGGATGGTGGAGATGGTGGGAGGGGTCCAGTAGATGTCTGTCTTAGCCAGGAAGGCTGGCTGCTGCAAGTTACTAATGTTTATTGCAAGAATAGATATATATGCATGTGTCTCTCCACTAGTTCCCTCCAAGCACTAGAGGACAAGATGAGAGGGGCTGCTACAGTACATGTCGACCAGAGGGTGGTGGTGATGCTGGAGTGGTGAGTGGAAGGGTTTGGTGGTGTTTCAAATCATTTTTGTTAAGATTGGTGATGATGCATGTGAGGATCAAATTTTGGATTTTTGATTTGGTTCACAACATGTCAAGCAATGGCATGCAAGGGGTGGATCAGTTAGGTGTAACTTGGTGAGATAAATGATATTGCCAGTTTGGAAGATTTTATTTGGTAATAGGCAAGATCACCAAAATTGGAATGTGAAGATTTGCACCATACTACTTGAGACAATATTTTGAAAACTTGAAGATGAACCACTAGGGTTTTTGGGTCCATAGGGTTTCAAAGGAGTAGGAGAACATGGTAGGAGATTTTAGAATGCTTGATGAGAATAAAAAGTGCATGAAATAATATAGGTACCATTCATATGCATTGTATTAAGCAAGAAAGATGAGATAGAGAAATAGTTAATTTGATGGAGGGAAAGTGATATTGTGCAAGAATAGCATTTCCCAAAGCTAGTAGAGAGCAAATGAACTTGTGGAGGAATTTTATGATGAGTGTTGACTAATTATCAAGAGGATCAAGGAAAACTAGGAAGTGAAATCAGTTTTTGACTAGGGTTCAAAACCTAGTCACATAACTAGGTGGCATACCTCAGAATGCACATGCAAGTTTATAGATGGTTAGAGTAGATCAAAAATAAGAGGAATAGGTCAAGGAATGGTCTCTGAACAATTAATTTCGAATTCTAGAAGTGTGAGCAAAACTTCATATGATAATAGTCAAATGGTCAGTGAGTTGATTAGCCTCACAAACATAATTGAAACAAGTTGAAGATGGCCTCAAATGACCAGGTGGTAATGGAAAGAATGGAAGATCACATGCCAAACATGAGTTCTAGGAAGGTACATTGCCATGGATAGAATAGATGAGCTTAATATAAGTGTCAAAAAACTGAATCTATTAACAGACACTAAGATAGTCTGCACACTACGTGTTTGATAAAATGTTTGCAAGAAAAAGATTTTCTAAATTTGAGTGAACCTTTTTATGGTTGGATAAAGATGTTTCTAATAACACCATGGGTGCCTTCCTTGGGCTAGTTTGATTAGTTTTAAGATTCCTCAAAATGCGGCTCCTAATGTCTCATGATAAGACTAAGACATTAGAGTTAGTGATTCAGGGTTGAGAGGAAAATAACCAGATAGGTTCCATCTGAGAGATAAAATGATAACAACTTACATGGGACAAGATATTTATTGATGGATTTTGAATAGGTTAGGTCACAGGCCTACCTGAGGATCATACCTATACTCAAGCAATTCATCAAAGTCAAACAAGGTCACACAAAGTCAACTCACCACACAAGTTCAATCATTTGCGGCTAATCTGGCATCACCAGAATCAATGATTGCACAAGTGCTCAATGAGGATCATGCCATGGTCAAGTTTGAAAAGAGTTTCAAATAAAGGAGTAAAGCTTTTGTAGATTTTTCAGAAACTAGTGGGGACATAGTATCTCTTTTAGAAAGTTTTTCTTAAAAGTGTTTGAAATCATTTTATAAATATCAACAAAATCTAAGTTTGTAAAATAGTGTGACCACTCTACATTGTAGGTCCAGATAATTTTGTAAATACTTAGTTTTGATAAAAGCTTTGTCTCAAAGATAAATCTTGGCGCTTATTTTGGACAAATAAAATAATCTGAGTAAAAGAGAGGTCGCCAAGATAATGGTCTTGGAGAAATAGCCAGAAGGATAATAAAGGCGTGACCACAAGGGCACAAGGGTTTTGTTGGTTCACAACAGTGCTCAACAAGCAACTTAAACAGACATCAATAACATAACAACCAGGACAAACAAGCAAGAAATAGTACTTTCAGTGGGTTTCTCAAAAAGTTTTTGTTGGCCCTCATTTTTGGCTCACTAAACACTACTTAAACAGGGTTACAGAAAATGGGGTGTTACAGCTCTTCCCCGCTTAAACAGAATCTCGTCTCGAGATTCCTAAAGGTAGAAGTAAGAGGTGGTGAGATTAAGTTAGAGTTATGCCTCAACGGTTGCTCTTCCAACTCACCGGTGAAAATCTGAGTTGCATCAAGGAATTGCTTTTGCCGAAGGTGTAGATCGTCTTCATTTGGTAAAGTTGATGGCTGAAGAGTTGATGTTGCCAAAAGTATCCTGTCGAAATCTTGTTGGGACACCTTTAAGGTTAGCGGGGTTAGGCTATCTAGTAAGCCCGAAAAGATTCTGCGAGAGTTAGGAGGGTTTCAACTCGTGAGTGAGGTCTTGAAGGGTCGAGGCTTCCTGGGTAGCTCTTGTTGGCTTGGAGTCGCTCTTTCCCTTGCGTAGCTCGATGGAATCTTCAGATCTTGGAGTCGTGCCTTGAAGCTTGGTATTGGTGTAGATCTTTAATCTCAGGCTTGCAGATGGTAGACAAGAGCATTTATGCTTCGGTCTTTATAGACCCGTCAAATCTGTCATCTTAGTCCTCTACACTTCCTAACTACCAAGGCGCGGGTTAGTCCTAATGGAAACCATTCTTCTAGGTCATCTTGTGCTTGAGCTGAAATCACTTCAGGTGGCGGTGCACCACCAACGGTGTGTCTTCCAGTAGTCGGTGATCTATTTCTTCTTGTCTTAGGGTTGGTGGAGACTATCGAAGATCTTCTTGCTTCCCCACCTTCTTGTAGCCTTGACGATCTTGAGGTATATTGGGACACCTTGAGTCGACGTCATCTTCCGAGAAATCTTCATGTGGATTTCTACCCGTGGCATAAGTCAGTTTTGGTTGCAAAACCCATCAAAATTGGAAAGAGCGGGTGAGTTAGTTAGAAAAGCCTTCACTTCATCTCGTTGCTACCTCCATTGACATCTCGTAAATGCAGAGTCGACATTGATGGCTTGATTTTGGAGAGTCTTCATCCTTCTATTTGCTCAGTGGAGATCAAGCACGTGAGTCTTCGGGCTTCAAGTGAAGATAACAGGTTGATCTTCGAAAGTTAGGCTTGGCTTTGATATTTACATGCTCCATGTTAGTTGGCTTGTTAGAAGATTAGCAAGTGTTGGGGTGTTAAGAGAGTATCGCCAAATTTTAGCGAACTCTAGATTTAAGGTTAGGCGATCCAGGTTAGTGAAGTTTTTGTCTCCTAGAAGTCCCTTGTAGTCGAGGCAGGTCTACCTTCTGCTTCCTTGATGTTGTAAAGAGGTCTTGACCAAGCTAGAAGCATGTAGAAAAAATTTCACGTCGAAACTCGGGGAGAGTTACTACCCACCATTCTCAATGTTAGAGTTAGCGTTCTAATTTTTAACTTACCGATGCTACTCAAGCTGACGTAAATGGGTGACAGGGAAAACACATTTTAGTGAGGTCCCCTAATTGGTTTTTACAAACCACAGGGTTTTTAAGGCCGGGAGGCCAGAAACAGGCACATGCACAAGGTAACAATACACACTCAAGAAACACGCAAAGCAACTGCAAATAATACCCAGAACACACAAGGCAATCATCAAACAATTGCAAGAATCACACGAGGTACTTTGAGTACCAACGATGCCTAACAACGCACGATATTTGGGTTGGTCCTATTCATCCTAGGGTCATGGTTGGCCACAATTGTCGATGTCTTCATTCTCCTTGACTCTCGCTTTAGCAGAAAATGGATGGCAGTTGGTGGTGAAGTTGAAGTGTTGTTGAGCCGCTGATGTTGACTTGAGAAATGCAGTTTTGTAAGTCTTCTTGTATCACATCACATGGTTGTGAGGTCTTCAGAGGAATTGCTGAAGTGTGCCATTGGTGGCATGCTCGCCCGACAAACCTAATAAATACTAGTCAAGCAACTAAGTACTTGGTCCGTGGCGACTGCAAAAGTGCGAGTCCAGGGAGGAACAAGGTCAGCTTCTTGACAGAGCAGTTGGTGTCAACCAGAGGCATAATAATTGTCAACTCCCTTCTTTCTTTGCGGTTGGGAAGGTTTCAAGTTGTCCTTCTGAATATTTGTTTCACCCTATGTTGCTAAGCTTCAGGTCTAATTGTGGGTATAATGTCCATTATTTAAATTTTGAAATGGGAAAGACAAGAGAGTAGAATATTTATCCTAAAAAAATTAGAGAGGTAAGATTGGAAATTTTGAAAGGGTAAGTAAGGTATAAGCCATACTATTGGCTACTTAGGAGAATAAATGTTGCAATTAGTCTTAGCAAAATAATACTTTTCCTATCTAACGCCCATGCTAACTAGGGTCTCCTACAGTCAGGATGGCTCTGATACCAACTCTGTGGGGGACCCCGGATTACCCATCCGGAATACCCGATATACATACAATTCACGATCCCATGATCAGTGTGATGAGGACATCCCTACTATTGTTCCATCTCCACTTCGTAATGATGACAAGCAAGTTGCTGCAAAGAAGAAGTCCAATGATGAAATCAGAATTGGACCTATCACAAGAGCTCGTGCAAAGTTAATAGAACAACAGGTGAATTTGCTCCTAATAGAATCTGATTATTTTGTTAATGAGAATTGTTTACTGCCTAAGTCTTTGTGTGTTTGCATACTCAGGTTCATGGGAGAAGAAGACATAGCACGAGGGAGCGAGGAGCTGGAGCAAGACGTGATGATCATGCACATGGACGCGAGGGAGGAGAGGGAGGCCGGCGACCAGCATGAGGAGGAGGAGGACATCACGCAGGAGGTTGCATATGGCGCACCACCAAGTGTATGTGCGCCATACACATAAGGCCTGCGCGCCTAGTTGGCTGCACCCAACCTTTGGGTCAGTTTGTATCACGTCAGGTTGAGTCGAACCATGTTAGAGGACCAGGTCAGGTCGGTTGCCCTTGGGCCAGCCGCACCCCCCATATAATAAGTGCCTATGCGCCATAGAGAGGTTAGACCACGTTTTAGATAAACCCTAGTTCTTGAGACTGCTGCAAGCATTCATCTGGAATTCTTGTCTCCAATTCGTTTCGATCTAGAGATTATATACTGCAAGTTAAGTGTGATCTGCTGTTCCATTGGGAATTAGTGAATTGCAATTATACCGTTTCGTGGTCGACGGCTGCGTTGCGCAACTGTGTGAAGTCGTGAATATCCGAAGGGTAGAGAGCTGTTGCATTGGCATCAGGGATCTAGCGAGGAGAGATCATCGGCGACACCAAGTTATCTATCACCATCATCACCATTACCGCAAGCTTACTGAGAAAATCGGGCCACCCCATATCATCTTGGTATCAGATTTCCAGTGTTTCCTTGGTAAGCAATCCACCAGATCATCCGTAGTTTAGTTTTGATTTTCGTCCTATCCAGAAAAGCCAAAAAAAAATTAGGGTTCATAGTATTGCCATAGCCTAGATTGCATCGTAGATTGGTTTTAGTTGCTGGTCGTTTTCCTTCTTTGATCCGATCTATTTCTTGTTCCGTAGGAGTCTAGGTTCTAGTCGGTTTTAGGTTTCGAGTCCACTTCGATCGCTCGCCATCAGACAAAAGACGCGATCTGTCTGGTCTCGCGCGTAGGAAGCGAACGCTCCCGATCAGACACCGCGCCACGTTTGTCTGGTCCAGCGCGTTGGCAAGCTTGCTCCGAGTCCTGCCGCGGCACGAGTTCTGTGCGTTCTTCTGCCGTGGTACAAATCCGAGTTTTTCTCGTTTTCCTTCAAAACCGAGTCCACATAGCGTACCTTTCTGCATCTTGTGACAAACATAGCCACAGCCTTTCTACTATACAATTGTGTAGGAGCTTACCTATTTGAGACTAGCATATCTTTGCTCCACGGGCTGCTCTGTTTTGGGTTTTCAAGTGCATTTACTGTAGCTACAGTACTCCGTGAATTGGATTTATAAAGAGAAGTCAAAAAAGACAAAAAAAAAGGAGAAAAGAGAGAAGAATCAAAAACAGAAAAGTGAGCAGCCGGCCGAAGCATACATCTAAGTTGCTGCACTAGTAGATTGAGCAATCTTGTGCCTGTTTACATTGAGCATTGCTAGTGTCTCTCTTGTGCATTCCAACATCTCCTGTTTTATAGTTGCTTTGCCACGTTTATCTCCACGTGTGTGTTTCCCTTGGGTGTTTTGTTCACACGATCAGCACTAGGACTTGTCTTTGGTGTAGTTAGGATACCATACCTACAGCTCCACCATACACTCCTGCTTTGTCGTGTGATTGCTCTTATACCCTGGTATTCACTTCATCACATCCGTGCATTAGTCATCTATCCGAACGGGTACGCAGTTGCTATTCACTTTGTAACGGTAAGATTTCCTTTTCTTGTCAGTTTTGAGTGAGTTGTGAGTGTGCCACCAAAAAGATTTTTGATTTAGTGCACTAACCTACTAATCATGTCTGTTAGTGGTGTTGATGATGTGATGCAGAAAAAGGCTGATGATGCTACTGTTACATGGAGGGAATATGAAGCTCTCCGTGATCATTTGCAAGGGGTTATTACTAGATCCACTGAAAACATTGACACTGATATTCAAGCTGTGCAAATGAAAGTAGATGCCACTGAAACTACAGTCAATGCTATGCAAGCGCAAGTCACTGCTCTCCAGACAAGCATACAGCAATTGACAACTTCCGTCAATGGGCTGCGTGTAACTGTTGAGCAACGCCACCATGAGGACCATGGTGATGTTGATAGTGTACATGGAGATAATGAACACATGATGGGAAACAATGGCCGCGGGCGTGGTTTTCCAGGACAGGGTCGGCCACCACCACCACCTGGTGCTCGGCGTGTGCCATTTCAGGAGGATGATGGCTTGGGCAAGCCCAAGTTCACGATTCCCAGATTTGAAGGTTCCACTGATGCGGAGGAGTACCTTACTTGGGAGCTCAAGATTGAAAAATTATGGCGTTTGCATGATTACACTGAAGATAGGAAGATCAAGCTTGCTTCTTCAGAATTTGATGGTTATGCCTTGCGTTGGTGGGATAGCATTGTGACGGAAAGAAGAGATAACAACGAGCTTCCTATTCTTACATGGCGCAATATGAAGGAGATCATGCGAGCTCGTTTTGTTCCCACTAATTATATGCGTACTGTTTACGATAAATTGACACAGTTGAAGCAAGGAACCATGACCGTTGATGCTTATTACATGGAGATGGAGATGTTGCTGCAGCGTGCACGTGTTCGAGAGTCTATTGAGATGACCATGCAGCGATTTCTTCATGGGCTGAAGTACAACATCAAAGGTATTGTTAGGCATCATTCCTACAACAATATGAACGAGCTTTTGCATCATGCAAGGGAGGCTGAATCGCAGCTAGCTGAAGAGGCTCAAATCAAGGCACGATATACTCCTTCTGGGAGGTTCTCTAGCAGGGCGCCACACCAATCTGCAGCGCCTATGGAGGGTGCTACCAGAGGCCCCTCTTCTTCACATTCTCACCCAGCCTCCAATGTTTCTAATGCAAAGAAACCAGCAGCTCCTGCGCCTAGCTCTGGTTCCAACATGTCTACAGCTCGTAATAGAGATATGCAATGCCATACATGTGGTGGCAAGGGGCACTTCAAGCGAGAGTGTCCAAACAGAAAGGTGATGATTGTTAATGATGATAATGAGTATGAGACTGGAGATGACGCTGATCCGTATGATTCCAATGATGATGGTTACACAAGTGAGGGCGGCATGGATGCCTTTGCTTCTCCAGCGCCTACCATTGTTGTCTCGCAGCGTGCATTGAGTGTCACGCCACATGCTGATTCCCAGCGCTGCAATTTGTTCCAAACAAAAGCACTAGTTGGCCCAAACAAAGCTTGCAAAGTAATCATTGATGGAGGTAGCTGCCGCAATCTAGCAAGCAAGGAGTTATGTGCCAAGTTAAATCTGAAATATTTACCTCATCCAAATCCCTACTACATCCAATGGTTGAGTGATAATGGAGAGATGAAGGTAAATCATATGGTGCGTGTGAATTTTGAGATAGGACCATACAAGGATTCCATTAAGTTTGATGTGGTTCCTATGACTATTTGTCACCTACTACTGGGTCGGCCATGGCTGTATGATCGCCATGTGCAACACAATGGCCGAGCCAATACCTATCACTTGGAGTTCAAGGGCAAGAAAATTAATCTACAGCCTATGTCACCGCAGCAAATTGTCAATGAGTCTCGTCAGAAAACAGAAGTGAAGCTAGAACAGCCACCTACACGAGAAAATAATGTAATAGCTGTGAGTGAAAATATAACGAAAAGTGAGAGAGTGCCTAGTTTGCTTATATTAGCCACCAAAGAAGACATGGTAGAATTTAGAGAGGATCCTACAGCCATGCCACTTGTGCTTATGTACAAAGGCGAGGTGTTAGTTTCTAATGATATGCAACCTGTTTTCTCTTGGTGTTTCTAATGTATTGCAGGAGTACGACGATGTGTTTCCGGAGGAGGTGCCCGCAGGACTGCCACCATTGTGTGGAATTGAGCATCAAATTGATTTGATCCCTGGTGCCACTCTTCCTAACCGTGCGCCGTACAGGACCAACCCCGAAGAGACAAAGGAAATACAGCAACAAGTACAAGCGCTTCTGGACAAGGGGTATATTCGTGTTTCTCTTAGCCCTTGTGCTGTTCCTGTTATTTTGGTGCCTAAGAAAGATGGTACATGGTGCATGTGCGTAGATTGTAGAGCTATTAATAACATCACTATTCGATATCGTCATCCTATTCCACGCTTAGAGGATATGCTAGATGAATTGAGTGGTGCTGCTATTTTCTCTAAGATTGATTTGCGTAGTGGATACCATCAAATTAGGATGAAAGAAGGGGATGAATGGAAAACTGCTTTCAAAACTAAATTTGGTTTATATGAGTGGCTAGTTATGCCTTTTGTTCTTACTAATGCACCTAGCACATTCATGCGCTTAATGAATCATGTTTTGCGAGAGTTTATTGGTCGTTTTGTGGTTGTATATTTTGATGATATACTTATTTACAGCCGCACTGAATCTGAACATTGTGAGCATATTAGACAAGTTTTGCAAGTGTTGCGTGATGCTAAATTGTATGCTAACCTTGAGAAGTGCACATTTGCAAAAGATAAAGTGATATTTCTGGGATATGTTGTATCTATGCATGGGGTAGAGGTAGATTCATCTAAAATTGAAGCAATTCAAAATTGGCCTACTCCCATGAATGTTAGTCAAGTACGCAGTTTTCACGGTCTTGCTGGTTTCTATCGGCGTTTTGTGAAAGACTTCAGTACTATTGCTGCACCATTGAATGAATTAACTAAGAAAGGAGTGCCTTTTGTATGGGGCGCTGCCCAAGATCATGCATTTGATGAGCTGAAACGTTTGCTTACTTCTGCACCATTGCTTGCACTACCAGATTTTTCTAAGCAATTTGAAGTTGAATGTGATGCTAGTGGTATAGGAATTGGTGGTGTGTTGATGCAAGAAGGTAGACCTATTGCTTATTTCAGCGAGAAACTTTCTGGTGCTAGACTGAATTATCCTGTTTATGATAAAGAATTGTATGCGCTTGTTCGAGTTCTTGAGGTTTGGCAACATTATGTGTGGCCAAAAGAATTTATCATACATTCTGATCATGAAGCTTTAAAATATCTGAAAGCTCAATCTAACTTGCATAGGCGCCTAGCTAAGTGGGTTGAGTTCATTGAGTCGTTTCCCTACATCATCAAGTATAAGAAAGGGAAAGAAAATGTTGTTGCTGATGCTCTATCTAGGAAGAACATGTTATTGACGCATCTTGATGTTAAAATTCCTGGTTTAGAGAGCTTGTGTGATTTGTATGCTACTGATCATGATTTTGCTGAACCATATCGTTTGTGTATGCTTAGAAATGCATGGGACAAGTACCACATACATGATAGATTTTTGTTTCGTGCTAACAAACTATGTGTTCCAGAATCGTCGGTACGTTTGCTATTGTTGCAGGAATCACATGCTGGCGGATTGATGGGTCACTTTGGGCGTGAGAAGACGCTTCTCATGCTCGCTGATCATTTTTATTGGCCCAAGATGAGGCGTGACGTGGACAGATTTGTTAGGCGCTGCATTGTATGCAACACGTCCAAGTCCAAGCTGAAGCCTCACGGTTTGTATACACCACTACCTGCACCTACCACACCATGAGAAGATATAAGTATGGATTTTGTGTTAGGTTTGCCACGCACTAAAAGAGGTCATGATAGTATATTTGTGGTAGTGGATAGATTCTCTAAGATGGCACATTTTATTGCATGCCACAAAAGCGACGATGCGTCGCACATAGCTAATCTGTTTTTCAGGGACATTGTTCGCTTGCATGGAGTGCCCAAGACAATTGTTTCTGACAGGGACGTGAAGTTTATGAGCTACTTCTGGAAGACACTATGGGGCAAGCTGGGAACGAAGTTACTGTTCAGCACTACATGTCATCCCCAAACTGATGGTCAAACGGAGGTGGTGAATAGAACATTGTCACAATTGCTGCGAGCCATGATCAAGAAAAATCTGCGTGAGTGGGAGGAGTGTTTGCCACATGTTGAGTTTGCATATAACAGAGCGGTGCACACTACTACTCAGCTTTGTCCTTTCGAGGTGGTGTATGGTTTCAAACCAATCACACCACTAGATTTGCTGCCAATTCCATTGCATGAGAGAGTTAATATGGAGGCATCAAAACGAGCAGATTATGTGAAGAAAATTCATGAGAAGACACGAGAGGCCATTGAAAAGAAAGGCAAGAACATTGCTGCTACACGAAACCAATCAAGAAAGCAAGTTTTGTTTCAGCCTGGAGATATGGTTTGGGTGCATCTGCGCAAGGATAGGTTCCCACAGCTGCGCAGGTCTAAGTTGAGGCCGCGTGGTGCTGGTCCTTACAAGGTGCTCGCCAAGATAAATGACAATGCCTACTCGATTGATATTCCTATTGCTGAGTTTGGTGGCGTTAGCAACAGCTTCAACGTTGCTGATTTGTCACCATATGATGGAGAAGACCTTGGAGCGTCGAGGTCGACGCCTTTTGAAGGGGGGGAGATGATGAGGACATCCCTACTATTGTTCCATCTCCACTTCGTAATGATGACAAGCAAGTTGCTGCAAAGAAGAAGTCCAATGATGAAATCAGAATTGGACCTATCACAAGAGCTCGTGCAAAGTTAATAGAACAACAGGTGAATTTGCTCCTAATAGAATCTGATTATTTTGTTAATGAGAATTGTTTACTGCCTAAGTCTTTGTGTGTTTGCATACTCAGGTTCATGGGAGAAGAAGACATAGCACGAGGGAGCGAGGAGCTGGAGCAAGACGTGATGATCATGCACATGGACGCGAGGGAGGAGAGGGAGGCCGGCGACCAGCATGAGGAGGAGGAGGACATCGCGCAGGAGGTTGCATATGGCGCACCACCAAGTGTATGTGCGCCATACACATAAGGCCTGCGCGCCTAGTTGGCTGCACCCAACCTTTGGGTCAGTTTGTATCACGTCAGGTTGAGTCGAACCATGTTAGAGGACCAGGTCAGGTCGGTTGCCCTTGGGCCAGCCGCACCCCCCATATAATAAGTGCCTATGCGCCATAGAGAGGTTAGACCACGTTTTAGATAAACCCTAGTTCTTGAGACTGCTGCAAGCATTCATCTGGAATTCTTGTCTCCAATTCGTTTCGATCTGGAGATTATATACTGCAAGTTAAGTGTGATCTGCTGTTCCATTGGGAATTAGTGAATTGCAATTATACCGTTTCGTGGTCGACGGCTGCGTTGCGCAAGTGTGTGAAGTCGTGAATATCCGAAGGGTAGAGAGCTGTTGCATTGGCATCAGGGATCTAGCGAGGAGAGATCATCGGCGACACCAAGTTATCTATCACCATCATCACCATTACCGCAAGCTTACTGAGAAGATCGGGCCACCCCATATCACAGTGTGTCGTGAATCCACATATCCGAGTTGATAACAGAATTACATCATCCATTACAGTACCGAATAATAAACTTACAATTGGTCACATGACCAAGTATGATATTGCCACGCAGGGCAAGCCTACAACTAAGCAGCGGATACCAAGCAGCGTTGATGACCCACGTCATGCCTACTACCCTACAGGCAACTGACTGGGAGACATTCCTAGTTCGCACCGGCGCCATCGTACCATCACCGTCTTCATCGAATTCTTGCTCCAGGTCTGACCAAGTTAATAGCCAGGGACAAAGCTGTGAGTACATTTTGAATTGTACTCGCAAACCATCTAAAGAGAGAGTGAACTGATATGCAGTTTGGCTGTAGTAAGGAAAGGCTCTAGTCTAGTTTATCCTAACTAGTCAATATCTCGTGTCGATATAGCATGTCTTACAACATTTCTACATCCTTATTAAAGAAACATTTAGAAAACCTTTTTAGTAAAAATCTCTAGGAAAGGGGGAATCTCATTTATTCTTTAAGAGAGAGAGCCGGTGATCAATCGAACATGACCACCTTCCTTTATAAAACCAGGTCAATCACACATGACCCTCTCCATTCTTTCGGCAGTACCCTGCAAGTACTCTGAGTCATAACCGTGCCACGGCAGTACCCTCCGAGTACTCCGTCCCGCACTTTTCTCTATTTTCCGAAAACACTTTTGTAAAACCAAAACTTGACACAGGTTAAGTATGGCCATCCCAACCGTCCATGACCGAGGACGCGGCTATTCGAATAGATTACACTCTGCAGAGGTTGTACACTTTACCCACACCATTCGATAAATCCACCGGGATACCACCACGGACCGTCATACACAAGTATGCGGGGTTTGGATAATCGATCGAAGCCCTCCATCTATCTACCTTAGTACGGGTGCCTACCCTGTGGAGTTTACCTCCCCGGCACGTCCTGGCAGTACCTCCTCTAGAGCGTAACTCCGGCGCCACGGCGGGAGAACCCAAGTATCTTCCGGCGGCACGGGATATGCCGTGATATGTGTTGACCTTCGTGTAGCGTCAACCCGGATTCTGGGGTCCTGCAGACCCTTATATAGTTGTGAGGCTCCCCGCACTAAAGCAAATAAACTTCAAACTAAGCCCGTCCCATACCGGGTAATGTGGTTGCACGGGAGTAATTGGTTTGGCGAACACTTATACACAATGCCACTTTTCAGAAATCCACCAACTTCTACACCTCCCAAGTCCGACTCCATGTTTATAAAATTATTTGTAAACATCTCAATGGAGTAGCAACTACTCCAAGGTGTTTGAAAACATTTTTGAATTTTTTTCCAGAGAGATCATTCCCAATCCTAGAGTTTTTGGCTCCACTACAAGTTTTCCAAGGACTTCGATGCTAATCATCGAGTCTCTACTTTCAGGGGTAATGAGTAGGTGTTAAGGGTGTCATCCTTCATGGATGATAACAATACGACTTGCGGAGCTAAGCCGCCAACTATTGCTATCTAGGGACTAATAGCAATATAAGGAAAACAATGCATAGTAAAAAGAGTAAGAGTAGAATAATGCATAGTGACTTGATAGGATTCAGATATGCAACAAGTAGATGGCTTGCCTTGGTTGGCTTGTCCCTGATCTCCTTCTTCTTGATATTCAAAGACCTATCCCTCCTCCGCACACTCGTCGCTCGCATCTATCGCCGGAAAAATAAAAGCACACAATAAGCATACATGCATACACAAGTCACAAACACTTCACCACTCAACATCACATAATCAAAGAGTATCAGAAACAAACATGTTTAGAATCTAAAATAAGATTCCATAGATTTTTAGTAGCAAGGTAATCCAATTAAAACTAGGGTTTTTCAAACATAGCAAGCACCACACCACTTCATCTCAATCAAGCATGCATGCGGTCACATAGGTCAATAACATGTTAAGCCTACTTGCAGATAAGCAACAAGTTTCTGAACCAAGATTTCATCTTATAAAAGTAAAGTCACTTATTAATAGGGAAAACAATTTTTAATAGAAAGTAACCCTATACTTAACACAAACATCAAGCAGGCATAAAACTTGATCAAAACATGTCAACCAGCATAGCCTCAGATAGCTAACACAATTACAAATCCAACCCAATTGGAATCAACCCAAAATAAGGTAGGGTTGATTTATAATGAATTTCTTAGTCACACCTATCACTAGAAAGGCAATTTAATTCCCTAAAACTTTCTATAGTTCCTAAAATTCTACCAGGGAACAAATTAGAAAGCTACTACAATGCATAACACACCAGAGGTGGAATCACCCCAAAATCTTATTTCTATCAGGCACAATAATTAAAACAATGCTAATTTCTGTTAACACCAAAATAATTACTGCAGAGAAAATGAAAACCCTAAAATAGCAAAACAAGTTCCTCATGCATCACAATACAACAGAGAATCATTGAAAATTGGAATTGCTCAATTTGAATATACAAAACTCATGATTTGGATTTATAAATGAAAAGGGAATAGATTTACCAATTTAAATTCAAGTAATTCTACATGGATTAAAATGACATGCAACCAGTACCACTGGATAGGTAATAATCTAAGGAGTTCACAAAATTTGAATCATTCAGTTTGGGCTTATATTTATTTTTCTACGAATTTTGCAGGTTTGCAGTACTTAAAAAAAATTAAACGATTTTCTAAATAAAAACTCGAATCGGGCCAGATCTGGCAGATCTGGGCCGGTTCGCCGGGGTGTCGGCCCGATCCACCCAAGCACGCGCGGGAACCCGTTCGAATTGGCTGATAGGCCGGGCCTGCCGGTCAGTGCCTGCCGAGACCGAACCAGTATGGAGGAAGGCAGGTCGTCCGATCTAAACCAGATCAACGGTCCACCTTCATCTCCTGCCTCCGGCCGGGAGGAACAGAGGGACGAACCCTAGGGCGGCCAGGAGGGTCCAGCAGCGCGTCTGGGGGATCTCCGCAGCGATGGCGAGCGGTCTAGGTGACGCAGAGCTTGATGCCGATCTCAACGAGGAGCGGCATCGGCCGGTTGGGCTCCAGTCAGCAGACCTGCGCAACGGCCACGGCGAGTTCCACCTCGGGGCTTGCAGGCACCTTGTCTCTGGTGTCCCTGGGCCAAAAGAAAGGGCGGGTTAGGTAGAAGAGGATGGGAAGAGTGCAGGAAAGCGGAAAGAGAGGGCAGGGAGGCTCCAGATCAGCGGCGTTTTGCCCTCCTTCCCTGCAGATTGGAAAGTAGGGTTTCACTCCTCCTCCTTAGCTATAGAGTAGGGGGCGGTTCTGGGTGCTCTGGGAAGGTAAGGTGGAGGTCTGGGAGCAGAATGGGGGTCTAGAGAGGGGCTGTGGCACGCTGTGGCCTTATAACCAGAGGGGTGGTGGCATTGGGTGACTAAGTCGGTTTGGAGCATGGGGGGCATGGGGGGAGGCCCTGGTTGGTTTGCTGGGACGGTGGAGATGGTGGGAGGGGTCCAGTAGATGTCTTTCTTAGCCAGGAAGGCTGGCTGCTGCAAGTTACTAATGTTTATTGCAAGAATAGATATATATGCATGTGTCTCTCCACTAGTTCCCTCCAAGCACAAGAGGACAAGATGAGAGGGGCTTCTACAGTACATGTTGACCAGAGGGTGGTGGTGATGCTGGAGTGGTGAGTGGAAGGGTTTGGTGGTGTTTCAAATCATTTTAGTTAAGATTGGTGATGATGCATGTGAGGATCAAATTTTGGATTTTTGATTTGTTTCACAGCATGTCAAGCAATGGCATGCAAGGAGTGGATCAGTTAGGTGTAACTTGGTGAGATAAATGATATTGCCAGTTTGGAAGATTTTATTTGGTAATAGGCAAGATCACCAAAATTGGAATGTGAAGATTTGCACCATACTACTTGAGGCAATATTTTGAAAACTTGAAGATGAACCAGTAGGGTTTTTGGGTCCATAGGGTTTTACAGGAGTAGGAGAACATGGTAGGAGATTTTAGAATGCTTGATGAGAATAAAAAGTGCATGAAATAATATAGGTACCATTCATATGCATTGTATTAAGCAAGAAAGATGAGATAGAGAAATAGTTAATTTGATGGAGGGAAAGTGATATTGTGCAAGAATAGCATTTCTCAATGCTAGTAGAGAGCAAATGAACTTGTGGAGGAATTTTATGATGAGTGTTGACTAATTATCAAGAGGATCAAGGAAAACTAGGAAGTGAAATCAGTTTTTGACTAGGGTTCAAAACCTAGTCACATAAATAGGTGGCATACCTCAGAATGCACATGCAAGTGTATAGATGGTTAGAGTAGATAAAAAATAAGAGGAATAGGTCAAGGAATGGTCTCTGAACAATTAATTTCGAATTCTAGAAGTGTGAGCAAAACTTCATATGATAATAGTCAAATGGTCAGTGAGTTGATTAGCCTCAGAAACATAATTGGAACAAATTGAAGATGGCCTCAAATGACCAGGTGGTAATGGAAAGAATGGAAGATCACATGCCAAACATGAGTTCTAGGAAGGTACATTGCCATGGATAGAATAGATGAGCTTAATATAAGCGTCAAAAAACTGAATCTGTTAACAGACACTAAGTCTGCACACTAGGTGTTTGATAAAATGTTTGCAAGAAAAAGATTTTCTAAATTTGAGTGAACCTTTTTATGGTTGGATGAAGATGATTCTAATAACACCATGGGTGCCTTCCTTGGGCTAGTTTGATTAGTTTTCAGATTCCTCAAAATGGGGCTCCTAATGTCTCATGATAAGACTAAGACATTAGAGTTAGTGATTCAGGGTTGAGAGGAAAATAACCAGATAGGTTCCATCTGAGAGTTAAAATGATAACAACTTACATGGGACAAGATATTTATTGATGGATTTTGAATAGGTTAGGTCACAGGCCTACCTGAGGATCATACCTATACTCAAGCAATTCATCAAAGTCAAACAAGGTCACACAAAGTCAACTCACCACACAAGGTCAATCATTTGCAGCTAATCTGGCATCACCAGAATCAATGATTGCACAAGTGCTCAATGAGGATCATGCCATGGTCAAGTTTGAAAAGAGTTTTAAATAAAGCAGTAAAGCTTTTGTAGATTTTTCAGAAACTAGTGGGGACATAGTATCTCTTTTAGAAAGTTTTTCTTAAAAGTGTTTGAAATCATTTTATAAATATCAACAAAATCTAAGTTTGTAAAATAGTGGGACCACTCTACATTGTAGGTCCAGATAATTTTGTAAATACTTAGTTTTGATAAAAGCTTTAACTCAAAGATATATCTTGGCGCTTATTTTGGACAAATAAAATAATTTGAGTAAAAGAGAGGTCGCCAAGATAATGGTCTTGGAGAAATAGCCAGAAGGATAATAAAGGCATGACCACAAGGGCACAATTGTTTTGTTGGTTCACAACAGTGCTCAACAAGCAACTTAAACAGACATCAATAACATAACAACCAGGACAAACAAGCAAGAAATAGTACTTTCAGAGGATTGCTCAAAAAGTTTTTGTTAGCCCTCATTTTTGGCTCACTAAACACTACTTTAACAGGGTTACAGAAAATGGGGTGTTACAGATCTTCTCCGCCGCATTGTCTTCACCCTAAATCTTTTTAGGGTTTCATTCATGATTGCTCATCAATCCATTAGCAGATCCTCTTATGGCGGACACCAACGTTATCGATCTAGACACTAGTGCTGTGGTGGAGAAGCGTGGGCGTGGTCGTCCTCGTGGCAGCAAGAACAAGCTCAAAGATGCTTCCATGATGGTTTTGTCATCTTCCGCACTGGTGAAGCGGTGCCCTGGTCATCCATTGGGAAGTAAGAATAAGCCAAAACCTTCCACTTCTCTTGCCAGCCAATCTGTGGATGCAAACGCTGCGCACCACCGTACTCCTCCTCCTGTCAATGTGTTCTCTTTTTTCGCTATCACTGGTGTTCAATGCCGTGAGCAGCAGCATGTGCCTTTAAAGTTTACTCAATTCACGGATGGGCGCGAGCTCCGTGAGGCCATCCTTCGAGAAGAATCTGGTGGAGGATCTCCATACGAGGTGGAGGTATACTATGACAGCAACAGTTAGATGTACTTCAGGGGCGGCTGGCCTCATTTTGTAGAGGATCATGATCTGCATCAGGGTTTTTTTATGCTATTCAACTACCATTGTGGTATGTCGAAGTTTGATGTGAAGATCTTTGATGGGACACAATGCCAGAAGAAGTATGAAGCTGAAGTGTACTTTCATTAGATGTTTTTAGCTCTGATGTAATCTTTCTGCCATGTACTTCTGTCGTCTTATATATGATGGCAATAAATAGTTGATATGAACAATGTTCATGCTTTCTTGTCAATGAAAGACCAAGGGAACAAACATTGTTCCGAGGTGTTATTTGAGCATATGTATGCTATGCCTTCATGCTTTAGTCGAATTGTCGAGTTCACTATGCAGATAAATTCATTATAACTCATGAGAAAACATGATAACATGATCTCAATTAATATTTTTACTGCTATCATAATGACTTGAGGTTCGAAGCCCCCGAGCGGAAACTGCTAACTCATATTTAGAAGTCGTAGAATCGACCCAAGAAACCTAACCTATGGCCTCGTGTTCTAGGTTTAGAGGGTTATAACTCAAAGTTTTCGTATATGTCAAGGAAACAAATCCTTTCAGCCGATGTCTTTTATGCATAGAATCGCCGAAGTTGCTCCGCGTTCCATGGGTTGCCTTCATCTTTGCCTGTCTTCTTATCTTGTAGCCGATACGCTCCTCCTGGTATGACTTCTGTGACTACGTAAGGTCCCAGCCATGGCGATTCTAACTTTCCATGGCCGTCCTGCTTGAGTCGTAACACGAGATCTCCCACTACGAAAGAGCGGGGGAGAACTTGAGTACTGTGATAATTTCTTAGACTTTGATGGTATTACATAGATCTGGCTAACGCAACATCTCTTGCTTCGTCGAGTGCATCGAAGAGATCTTGAGGTGCTTCGGTCGAAGTCGTTTCATCATAAGCCGCAATTCTGGGTGCCTCATGAGTAATTTCAACTGGAAGCACAGCTTCTGCTCCGTGGACCAGAAAGAAAGGTGTTTCTTGAGTGGCTACGTTAGGTGTGGTTCTCAAACTCCAAAGCAAGGAGGGTAATGAAGGAAATATGCCCTAGAGGCAATAATAATATTGTTATTATCATATTTTTTGTTCATGATAATGTTTATACTCCATGCTATAATTGTATTAAGCGGAAACATTAATACTTGTGTGGTTCGTGAACAACACCGTGTCCCTAGTACGCCTCTATGGACTAGCTCATTGATCAATGATGGTTAAGGTTTCCTAACCACAGACATGAGTTGTCAATTAATAATGAGATCATATCATTAGGAGAATGATGTGATGGACAGACCCAAATAAAGCAGAGCAATTAGATCGTGTCATTGTGTTCATCTTTGCGAAGCTTTTTCCTATGTCAAGTATTGTATTCCTTAGACCATGAGATAATACAACTCCCTGGTATCGGAAGAAAGCTTTGAGGTCATCAAACGTCATCCTATGATAGGGTGATCATAAAGGTGTCTCTCAGGTGATCGGAAAGTACTTGTTGGGTTCTATGTATCGAGATGGAATTTGTCCCTCCCGAGTCGGAGAGATATACTTCGGGCCCACTCGGTAATCGATATCAACACCGCTTGCAAGCATGTGGTTAAGGAGTTAATCACAAAGTGATATTAGATTACGGAACAAGTAAAGTACTTGCTGCGAACGAGATTGAACTAGGTATGGCGATACCGACGATCGAATCTCGGGCAAGTAAAATATCGTGTGACGAAGGGAATACATATACGGGATTAATTGAATCCTGGCATCGTGGTTCATCCGATATGATCATCGATGAATATGTGGGAGTCAATATGGGTTTCCAGATCCTGCTGTTGATTATTGATAGAAGATCATGTCTGCATATTCTCGAACCCGTAGGGTCACACACTTAACGTGCATCGACGCTAGGATAGAATGGATAATTGGTTTATGAGTTTTTGGTCGGAGTCTCGGATGAGATCCAGGACATCACGAGAGGTTCTGGAATGGTCCGGAGAATAAGATTCATATAAAGGAAAGCAGTTTTTAGATTCCAGAATCGTTTCAGAGTTTATCGGTATTGTACCGGAAGGTTCTAGAAGGTTCTAGAGAGGGACCAACGTGGGCCCACTTGTCGGAGGCCTATGTGGGCCTAAGGGGAAGTGTCCTGGCCACTTTGGGCCAGGCGCACAAGGCCCCTAAGGCCCAGCCGGCCAGCCCTTAGGGGAAACCCTAAGGGAACCTTCCAGAAGGAGGGGGGAAACTTGCCCCCCACTCTTCCCCCTAGGCCGCCGCCCTAGGGCTTGGAGGAGGGGCCAAGGCAGCCGGCCAGCCCCCCCATATAAGGAGGGGCTGGGGCGCAGCCTCCTCCCACTCCAACCCTAGCCGCCGGCCAACTGCTGCCCCTCCACCTCTCTCTCTCGCGACTGTGCGTAGGCGAAGCCCTGCCGCAGAAACTCTCCACCATAAACACCACGCCGTCGTGCTGCAGATCCAATCTATCTCTCCACCATACTTGCTGGACCAAGGAAGGAAGAGACGTCGCTGCACCGTACGTGTGCATCTCTCGGAGGCGCCGCCACTTGCGGCGTAGGATCGGATCGGATCGCGGGGAGGAGACGGCTAGTACGACTACATCATCCACGTTCTATTGAACGTTTCCGCTGTGCGATATCTTCAAGGGTATGAAGATATCATCTACCTCTCTCGTTGATTACATCTCCTAGATTAGATCTTGGCTTTCTTGTTCGCATCCGTAGGAAATTTTTTGATTTACTATGCTGCGAAACCCTTCAGTGGTATCAGAGCTAGATCTATGCGTAGATGTGTTTCACGAGTAGAACGCAACATGCTTGTTGCGGGCGTTGATGTTTTCTATTGCAAACCTCTTTGTTTTGTATTTCTTATGGCGCGGCATAGTGAGATCGAAGCGGTCCAGGCCAACTTTACGCGACCTCTTTCGCGAGACCGGCTCCGCACTTGACGTGTGGCTTGTTCCACACATGCAGCTGGTGGATGCCAGTTTCTCTCACTATTGTAGTTATGAGATTTACAACGGATGTTAGCAACCATAATATCACCGTTGTGGCTTTTCGTAGGTAAGAATCGTTCTTAACTTGCTACTCCCATAAGACACGTAAAACATGCAACAACAAAGTAGAGGCGTCTAACTTGTTTTTGCAGGGAGTGTTTTGTGATATGGTATGGCCACAAGATGTGATGTGATATATGTGATGTATGCGATGATCATGTTTTGTAATATTTCACGACTTGCATGTCGATGAGTTCACAACCGGCAGGAGCCATATGGTTGTCTTTATAATTGTGTATGACCTGCGTGTCAACTTCTTATACGCCATGTAATAGCTTTACTTTATCGCTAAGTAGTTAGCAATAGTTGTAGTTGCTATTCGTGGTGCAGGCAATCATGGTGGAGTGATGGAGATCATGCCGGCGTGCACGAGATGGAGATCATTGCGCGGAGATTGGCTATACCATGTCACATAAAATTATATGCATGTGATGTTTATCCTTTTATGTATCATATTATGCTTAGATCGCGACGGTAGCATTTTAAGATGATTCCTCACTTAAAGATCAAGATAAAATTGTGTTCTCCCCATGTATGCACCGTTGCGAAAGTTCATCGTGTTGAGGCATCTCGTGATGATCGGGTGCTATAAACTCTACGTTCACATACAACGGGTGCAAGCCAGTTTTGCACACGCGGAAATACTTGGGTTTGACTTGACGAGCCTAGCATGTACAGACATGGCCTCCGAACACACGGACCGAAAGGTCAAGCATGAGTCATATGGATGATATGATCAACATGTTGATGTTCACCATTAAAGCTACATCATTCACGTGATGATCGGTCTCGGTGTAGTGAATTTGGATCATGCTCCACTAAACAACTTTGAGGGATGTTGAATTTAGTGGGAGTTCATTAGTAATTTGATTAACTTGAACTAATTACCTTGAACTAAATCTTGTTGTATTTGCATAAGTCATTGTAGTCTTTGGCACCGTTTCCCACCGACACTTAGCTTAATTGAGTTAAAAGAACTATAGAATTCTGGATAATCACTTTTTGGTCTAGTGCCGTTTAGTTAGAATGTCAAGACTAAAGATTAAGTCCTATTGCAAACTTTAGCAAACCTTGCTTGCTCCATACGATTTAATAAATTGTATTAATCTAAGAGCAACGATTCAAGTTTAGTATCTAAAGATCATATGTTTGCCTTCATGATAAATTGATCTTCAAAATCGTTTGAGAATCAAAGTGATCATCGAGCTGAAAGAATTGTTTCAGAAACAAATAAGAAGTGAAAGATATTTGATATCTAAGACTTTGATTGTTTGCAAAATGATGAAGTATAATTTAGTAAAAGAACATATGCTCATATTGTATGACTATATGCGAAGATTGAAGATGCTAGGCGTCCCGATCACCCAAAAGTTTGGGAACTAATATTATACTTGCATTCATCCTTATAAGCTATAGTAGTTTCATCATGAAAGATGTCATGATAGGACGAATGAAAAGGTATCGGCTAAATTGTTTTGCTATACCAAAAGAATACTAAAGAATGGAATCTGGAAGAATACCAATCATATGATGATGGCGATCCACTTCAAAGTGCAAAATCCAAGGCTATTAGTATTTGACTAAAAATCCTTTGGACTATGTGTCAAATGATTGACGCCACTATTGATGTCGATAGATTCTTCTAAAAAAAAGAGGAAATGCTAAATAGGATCTGCAAAATTATTTGGTAGAAAAAGGAAAAGACTGGAATTGTCCAGCTCAGGTATATAAATGATATACATGTTATAGATGAATTCTTTTGCTCGTTAACAATGTAATTCTTGGGTATTCGATACTGATTTGTTGGTATGAAATGTCATACAAAGCAACACAATACAAGAAGTACAATGGCCTAAGTAACTAGTAAAATAATATGGTAATGATGCATGTCGAGATACAAATAAAAGTGTTATTGTGCTTCTCGTCGGCATAAAACCTCGCCTTCTAGATATGTTAAGAACTTAATAATTGTTATTTTGTTCTAGTATTATGAGAGCAATGGTTGTTCAAATTATTACCGTCTTCCATAATCGATGGATAGATTATTATTATCTTGTTGGTGAAATAGACATTTATAACACTAATGCTAAAGGTCGCAAGACAAAACAAATTTCACTTATATGTGACACCGCCGTTTAAGTCATATTGGAAACAAAACATGAAAGAAATTCTATATTGATAGATTTTTGAGTCATTTGATTTTGAATTGATTGACGCTTGTGAGACTTTTCCTAAAGATGATTAAACTCCGTTCATGGGCCATAGAAAGAACAAGCGACTAACTACATAGAGATCGTACATGTTGATGTATGTAGTTCATATGTGAAGTCGAGCGTGGTGTATTTTCTATTTCATCAATGACTCGAATAGATGTACGGTATATCTACTTGATGAGATAGAAGTATGAAATTGTTCAATTTATGAAGTGAAAATTGTTGTAACAAGAATATTCAAGTTGTATGATTAGATCATAAAGAAGAATATTTGAGTTACAAGTTTAGCAAACATCTAAGAGTTAGAGGAATTGTTCCACAAACTTGCATCATGATAAACACCATAGGAGTATGGAGTTTTCGATGGATGTAATCAAACCTTGTTTGACATGGTTAGATCAATGATGAAATAAACTACCAATATAATTTGTGGATTATGCTTTAGAGACTACCGCTTTTCACTGAATAGAGTGCCATCATAATCTGCCGAAATGACACCATACAACTTATAGTTGTCTTTTCTTGAATTTTGATATGCAAGGCATATATGTAAAATGTTTACAACCAAAATCGGATTAGTAAGTCTTTGTAGGTTATCCCAAAGAATGTCGATGGGTATTCCTTCTATTATGAACCCAAAGACATAGTGATTGTCACTAAAAGAAGTGAATTTCTTATGAAGGAGTTTCTCGCGAAAGGTTTAAGTGGGAGGAAGATAGAACTTGATGAGGTTGTTGAATCTGAGGAAGATGATCAGAGTAGCGCAGCACCAGAAAATGTTCTGGAAGCGGCAACTACATTCATAGCTCACGCGTCTACAATATGTTGTAGTCACGACATCGAAGTTCCTATTTAACCAAGTTGGTCGTAATCAAATAGTAAGATTTGAGGACGAGATATTATTAGATAATAGTAACCAACAATATACAAAGAAGTGATGATGGGCCCTAACTTTGTCATATGAATTATTCTAGCAACAATTACATATTGAGATAGTTGAATAAACGAAACAATGTTCCTCTACCGGAATGCACACCAAGGACGTGTAACTGACATGACCCAATGGGTTTTGTTGATTCAAAGGTTGCTAGATATGTATGCAAACTTCTATGGTAGAAGTAAGCATAGCGAAGTTGGAATCTTCAATGATGAAAATGTTAAAGTGTTAATTTCATCAAGATATTTGAAGATGCTTGTATTTACAAGAAAGTAAGTGGGAGCGCTAAGACATATTTCTAATGCTTTATGTAGATAACATATCGTTCATTGGAAATTATGTATTTTTCTTGATATTGTTAAGTTTTCATTAAAATTAGTTTTTGATGAAAGACTTAGGTAAAATCAGAATATTAAGCATCAATGTCTATGCAGATAGATTGAGGCACTAATATAGTTTTGCCAGAATACATAGATGAAATATTGAATTTGTTCAATATGGAAACAATAAGAACGGTTCTTGTTGCATGGAAGAGGTTGGAGCAAGAATCAATTGTTTTGACACTTGATGAGTGAAACCACAAGAATGATTTTATCAATTTTGTATACCATGATATGTAGATCCAGATGTGTCCAATGCTCTAAAGGTTATAGCATTCATATGATGATCGTTGGACAATAGTAAAGATATTCTTATGCACTTTCGAAGAAGTAAGAATATATTCTGTATGCAGAAGTGACAAATGGTTCATTGCAATGAGTTACATTGGCTTTGTCACACATACAAGTAAAATTTTATCTCAATTTTAAGCCATTTGTTTTGAGTTAGAAGGTGGCATAATAAGATGGAAGAAAGTTCCATGTTGTCTTGGATGAGTTCCAATGTTAATATTGTGGCGGACACTACAACGAGGGCTAAGTATATAATCGCTTTAGAAGCGGCATAAAAGATGCAAAGTGGATAGTGATAATCCAACTTATTTGTGGCACTGTCGTCCAGGTCATATTGGCATAAAACGCATAAAGAAACTCCATTCTGATGGACTTTTGGAGTCTCTTGATTTTGAATCATTTGACACGTGCAAGCCATGCCTCATGGGCAAGATGATCAAAAACCCGTTCTCCGGAATAATGGAGCGAGCAACGAACTTATTGGAAATCATACATACCGATGTGTGCGGACCAATGAGTATTTCGACGCACGGTGGATATTGCTATTTTTCTAAGTGTGCTAGTACTATGTAGTCCTATTGTATGACAATAGTGACAACATAGTCTCGGCCAAGAAACAAAGGTCTCATCAGAAGACCAAGTTTATACAATGCTATCTCATACAAGATGAGTAATGCGTGCTGACGCAAAAGAATATGCAAATACAAACGGACCTGAAAGTGTCAGACCCGTAGATAAGGTTTACTACATGCAACGCGTATGAATAACACCAGAATGCCATAGGTGTTAAAGGCGCAAGTATTAACTAGATTATTGACTCTAGTGCAAGTGGGAGACTGAAGGAAATATGCCCTAGAGGCAATAATAATATTGTTATTATCATATTTCTTGTTCATGATAATGTTTATACTCCATGCTATAATTGTATTAAGCGGAAACATTAATACTTGTGTGGTTTGTGAACAACACCGTGTCCCAAGTACGCCTCTATGGACTAGCTCATTGATTAATGATGGTTAAGGTTTCCTAACCATAGACATGAGTTGTCAATTAATAATGAGATCATATCATTAGGAGAATGATGTGATGGACAGACCCAAATAAAGCAGAGCAATTAGATCGTGTCATTGTGTTCATCTTTGCGAAGCTTTTTCCTATGTCAAGTATTGTATTCCTTAGACCATGAGATAATACAACTCCCTGGTATCGGAAGAAAGCTTTGAGGTCATCAAACGTCATCCTATGATAGGGTGATCATAAAGGTGTATCTCAGGTGATCGGAAAGTACTTGTTGGGTTGTATGTATCGAGATGGAATTTGTCCCTCCCGAGTCAGAGAGATATACTTCGGGCCCACTCGGTAATCGATATCAACACCGCTTGCAAGCATGTGGTTAAGGAGTTAATCACAAAGTGATATCGGATTATGGAACAAGTAAAGTACTTGCTGCGAACGAGATTGAACTAGGTATGGCGATACCGACGATCGAATCTCGGGCAAGTAAAATATCGCGTGACGAAGGGAATACATATACGGGATTAATTGAATCCTGGCATCGTGGTTCATCTGATATGATCATCGATGAATATGTGGGAGTCAATATGGGTTTCCAGATCCCGCTGTTGATTATTGATAGAAGATCATGTCTGCATATTCTCGAACCCGTAGGGTCACACACTTAACGTGCATCGACGCTAGGATAGAATGGATAATTGGTTTATGAGTTTTTGGTCGGAGTCTCGGATGAGATCCAGGACATCACGAGAGGTTCCGGAATGGTCTGGAGAATAAGATTCATATAAAGGAAAGCAGTTTTTAGATTCCAGAATCGTTTCAGAGTTTATCGGTATTGTACCAGAAGGTTCTAAAAGGTTCCGGAGAGGGACCAACGTGGGCCCACTTGTCGGAGGCCTATGTGGGCCTAAGGGGAAGTGTCCTGGCCACTTTGGGTCAGGCGCACAAGGCCCCTAAGGCCCAGCCGGCCAGCACTTAGGGGAAACCCTAAGGGAACCTTCCAGAAGGAGGGAGGGAAACTTGCCCCCCACTCTTCCCCCTAGGCCGCTGCCCTAGGGCTTGGAGGAGGGGCCAAGGTAGCCGGCCAGCCCCCCATATAAGGAGGGGCTGGGGTGCAGCCTCCTCCCACTCCAACCCTAGCCACCGGCCAACTGCTGCCCCTCCACCTCTCTCTCTCGCGACTGTTCGTAGGCGAAGCCCTGCCGCAGAAACTCTCCACCATAAGCACCATGCCGTCGTGCTGCAGATCCAATCTATCTCTCCACCATACTTGCTGGACCAAGGAAGGAGGAGACGTCGCTGCACCGTGCGTGTGCATCTCTCGGAGGCGCCGCCACTTGCGGCGTAGGATCGGATTGCGGGGAGGAGCCGGCTAGTACGACTACATCATCCACGTTCTGTTGAACGTTTCCGCTGTGTGATATCTTCAAGGGTATGAAGATATCATCTACCTATCTCGTTGATTACATCTCCTAGATTAGATCTTGGCTTTCTTGTTCGCATC
This sequence comes from Dactylis glomerata, assembly GCA_007115705.1. Lineage (NCBI taxonomy): Eukaryota > Viridiplantae > Streptophyta > Magnoliopsida > Poales > Poaceae > Dactylis > Dactylis glomerata. The sequence continues at coordinate 1,021,931 of QXEO01002114.1, read as the reverse complement.
CGTAGGAATTTTTTTGATTTACTATGCTGCGAAACCCTTCAGGTAAATCATCTACCCAAGCGTGTTTGGCTTTTTCAAGGGGTGCTAGTAATCTCTTTTTGATGTCGTTGCATATTAAGCAGTTTGCTTTTTTGACTTGTCCATTTGTCTTTGAATGTGCGACAGATGCAAACTTCAGTTTGATTCCCATGCTCTCAGAATATTTTTTGAATTCCTTGGATGTGAAATTCGTCCAATTGTCCGTGATCATGCTATGCGGCACTCCAAAGCAAAATATTATCGACTTGATAAAATTGATCGCTGCTGTGGAATCTTGAGTAGTCACCGGGGCTGCCCCACCCACTTGGTGAATTTATCGACTGCTACCAACATGTAAACGTGCCCTCCTAGCCATGACTTGTGCAACTTCCCTACCATGTCTAAACCCCGTTGTGCAAAGGGCCATGATAATGGTATTGGCTGAAGTTCTGCTGGTGCGTGAGGTCGAGACGCAAATCGTTGACAAGCCTCACACCTCTGGAGGATGTCCTTGGCACCTTCGATTGCTGTTAACCAGTAGAATCCTGCGCGAAAACTTTGGCTGCTATAGCTCTGCTACTGGCGTGATGGCCGCAGACTCCCGCGTGGTTGTCCTTAGTATGACTTGCCCTTCTTGAGGGGTGACACACCATTGCAATACTCCAGTTATGCTTTTCTTGTACTACTTCCCTTGTAACATGGTGAAAGCTTTGGATTGTCGTACTATTCTTTGTGCTTCGACCACATCCTCGGATAGTGTTTTGTTAACCATATATGCTAAGTATGGTTGCATCCAGGTTACTTCAACCATCTTGACCTCCTCTGGCTCTGTCGCGCTTTCTATTTCTGACTTGCTAGCCCCCGAGCCTGCTATTGTGTGTTGGTTTGGCACTCCGGAACTTGAATTTTTTGCTTCCCATTATTGATCTCTCGATGATTTTTTCCTCGAAGACTCCTGGTGGCACGGGTAGACATTGGGACTCGATGTTTGCCAAATTATCAGCTTCCTCGTTACTTGCCCTGCTGATGTGCAAAACTTCACATCCGTCGAAGGTTCCCTCCAAGTAGTAATATAGGTTCCCGTATGCAGTCATGTTGTCGCTGATGGCATCACAATGATTCATCACTTGCTGTACCACAAGATTCAAGTCGCCAAATATTTTTAGTCAAGTTGCTCCACATGCTTTGACCATCTTCATTCCGTATAGCAAAGCCTCATATTTGGCTTCATTTTGGGAAGCTTGTGAAAAACTTGATGAGGACATCCCTACTACACAGCCATCTCCACCTACTATTGATGATCCTATTGTTGCTGATCAAGATAAGTCCAATGACGAGATTCAGATTGGACCAATTACTCGAGCCTGTGCTAAGTTGTTACAACAGCAGGTGAACTCACTCCTTGCTGAATCTGATATTTATTGTAATGAGAATTTTATACTACCTAAGTCTTTGTTCATATGTATGATCAGGTTCATTGGAGACGAAGGGGTTCGAGGGAGCGAGGAGATGCAACACATGGAGCACGACGTGGTGGTCAAGCAAGAGAGCGCGAGGGAGGAGAGGGAGGCCGGCGCCACAAGCATGGAGAACATCACCACGTGAAGGAGATCGAGTCTGGATGAGCACGAGCACGTGATGGCGCACTAGGACTACCTACGACACGATGTCTACACATCTAAGGTGCGCTACACACTTGGCCTGCGTGCTAAAATTAGGCCGAACCCATATATGGGTCGGTATGTACCTGTTTGAGTCGAACTGAGTCAGTTTGGGCCCAAACCAGGCAGGTTTTGGGCCAGGTCAAAGCTGAGGACGCCCGGCCACCTATAAGTACCCCTGGGCACCCCCTCAATTAGGATTAGACCACGTTTAGACTAAAGATTATGTCATTGAACTGCTGTAAGCATTCATCTGAATTCCTCCGCACCAATTCATCTGGATTTGGTGATATACTATTGCAAGTTTAGTGTGATCTGTTGTTCCATTGGGAATCAGTAGATTGCAAACTACCGTTTCGTGGTCGACGGCTACGTGCGCAAGTGTGTGGAGTCATGAATATCCTACAAGGTTTGAGAGCTGTTGCATTGGCATCAGGGTTCAAGCGAGGAGAGTTCATCGGTGACACCAAGTTATCCCCGACAATCATCCGCTGCCATCATCACCATCACATCGCTCACGAGAAGATCGGGCCACCCCATATCATCTTGGTATCAGATTTCCACGGTTTATTCGGTGAGCATCCACAAATCCACCCCCACAATTCGTTTTTGTTTTCAGTCCTATCCAGAAAAAGCCTCAAAAAAATAGGGTTCTTAGTTTTGCCGTAGCCTAGATTGCACCGTATTGAGTTTTAGTCGCTGATCATTTTTCGCATTTTCTTTCTTCCATCCATAGGAGTCTAGGTCTAGCAATCCTTTCTGCATCTTAGTTTTACTTTTGGTCGTCTTTTGCATCGCCTGGGATCGTCGTCTTCTTCCTCTGGTCGACGTGCTTGAGCTCGTGCTTGAGATCACGTAGATCGGATCTCCAAAGGAGTCCGCTCGGTTTCCGTCACCTGCCAAAAACCCTTCAAAAAAATTTGAGAAAAAGGGGACGTGGGAACACAGCCAACCACGCCGCACCATAAAAAAAAAACCCCGATCGGCCCGTGCGCCGCACCCCAGACAGTCTCCGGGGCGGAGCGCCTGATGGCCTCGCACAGCACGGGATTGGCCGCCAGCGCTTCAGCGCAGAGGGCGTCTGGCCCCTGGCACCAGCTCACCCGTGGGATATCACCACAGAGCGGAGCGAGTCTGGCCCTGGCGCGGGCGCTCAACCCTGGTTCCCTCATGCTAGTGCGTGTGTCTCTGCGGCCAGATCGGCCCAATCTCAGTAGGCCCATTTCGATTTAGTAATAAAAAAAGATAAAAAAAAAACAAAGGCAGACTCGCCCGCAGCGTCGCCTGGGTCACTGCACCCCATACGAGCTCCGCGCTCATGCGCGTGCATGGCCCCGCCCTGTTCGCTCGGCTCGCTGAGGCGCGGAGGCTGTCTGCCCTCCAGCGCAAGATCGGTTCAAGCCTGTTTAGCCTGTTTTAGTTCTAAAAAAAGGGAGACAAATTACTTTGGCCTATCGTCCGTTTCGCGTCGCCGTCGCACTGTCGTGCGTATCCGGCGTCGTATATCTCTGCCGTGACACGTTTTTTGTCGGTTTCTTTGCCGCGACAGCGTGTTACCACTATGTCCACATAGCGTCCTTTCTACACGATTTTGATCGCTTTAGCTCAGCCTGTCTACAACATCGTGTTAGGAGCTTACCCATACGAGACTAGCTACTTCGTGCTCATCAGGCTGCTGCCGTGTGCGCAATCTTGTGCATGTTCGTCGAGCCAGTGCTAGCGTCTCTCTTGTGCATTGCAGCATGAGCTACTTTGCGTTGTCACTTATATCTCTTGAGCTCTTTTTCAGAGTTGCTTTGCCTCGCTTATCTCCACCGTGTGTGTTTCGTGGGTCTTGTCATACAATCAGCACTAGGACTTATTTGCGGTGTACTTAGGATACCATACCTACAGCTCCACCATATATTCCAGGTTTGTCGTGTGATCGTTCTTATACTCTCGTTATTCACTTCATCACATCCGTGCACGAGCCTGACACTTTGTTCTGGTACGCACTACTATTCACTTTGGAACGGTAAGATTACCTCTTCTTGTCAGTTTTTGAGTGAGTTGTGAGAGGCACCACACGTTTTTGATTTCGTGCACTAATCTACTAATCATGTCTACTAGTGGTTATGATGTGATGCAGGAAAAAGATGGGGATACACCGGTGGTTTGGACAGACTTTGTGGGACTGCGCACTCATCTGGAGGGGGTGTTGGATCGTTCTACTGTCGACGCTGTGACTGCACATCAGCAACTCCAGTTCAAAGTGCAAGGCACCGCAGATACTGTTCAAGCTATGCAAGCCCAGTTCACTACTTTCCAGCACAGCATTGATCAGTTGAACCAATCCCTAGCGGAGCTACGTCGGCCCATGGTACCACCGCCTGTGCAGCCTGCTGCTGACTTTGCTGATGATGACAGTGTCCATGACAATGCCAATCTACTAGGCCCCAATGCTCGTGGGCGTGGTCTTGGACAACATGGTCGGCCCCCACATGTCCTTGGTGCCCAACGTGTAATACCTGCTGAGGATGATTTTCTTGGGAAGCCAAAGTTCTCGATACCCAGATTTGATGGTGAAGGTGATGTGGAGGATTACCTCACTTGGGAGCTCAAGATCGACAACCTGTGGTGTTTGCATGCTTACACTGAAGATAAGAATATCAAACTTGCATCCTCAGAATTTGATGGTTATGCCCTGCGTTGGTGGGATAATATTCTGACCCAACGACGAGCAGCTCATGAGCTTCCTATTTTGCGATGGACAGAGATGAAGGAAATCATGCAGGCTTGTTTTGTACCCACCAATTATTTGCGTTCAGTTTTTGATAGATTGACACAGCTGAAGCAAGGATTTTTGACAGTTGATGCTTATTACAAGGAGATGGAACTGTTGATGCAGTGATCGCGAGTTCAAGAGTCTAGTCAGATGACTATGCAACGATTTTTGCATGGACTCAGACTTCCTATCAAGAACATCGTCCGACATCATACTTACAATGATATGAATCAGTTGCTTCACCATGCTATGGAGGCTGAGGCACAGCTTGCTGAAGAGGCGCAACAAAAATCTCGCTTTTCACCTGCCAGTCGATACACTGCCAGGGCGCCTTCTAGCCTTGCCCCAGCGCCACTTGAGGGGACTCCTACTCGCCCCTCCTCGTCCACTAGGCCAGCGACCTCTGGAGCTCAGTCTAGACGTCCTGCTACCACACCAACCGCTAGTTCTGGTTCGAGTGCCTCCGTGACTCGTGCTACTGAGAAACTATGTCATACGTGTGGAGGCAAGGGACACTTTAAAAGAGATTGTCCCAACAACAAAGTGATAGTGGTTACTAAGAACGGATATGAGACCGGAGATGATGCTGATCCTTTTGGTTCTGAGGATGAAGGTGAAGATGCATATGCTGATTCTTCTCCTATTATTGTTGTCTCTCCATGTACGTTGAGTGTGCAGCCCAATGTTGATTCTCAGCGCTGTAACCTGTTTCAAACCAAGGCACTAGTTGGTCCCAATAAAGCTTGCAAGGTGATCATTGATGGTGGAAGTTGTCGCAACCTCGCAAGTAAGGAGTTATGTGCTAAGCTGGGTTTGAAATATTTACCTCATCCTAACCCATATTATATTCAGTGGTTAAGTGACAATGGTGAGATGAAGGTAAATTACATGGTACGTGTGTACTTTGAGATAGGGCCATACAAGGATTCTATTGATTTTGATGTGGTTCCTATGATGGTTTGTCATCTCTTGTTGGGTCGGCCATGGCTCTATGATCGACATGTGCAACACAATGGTCGAGCCAAAACTTATCACTTGGAGTTCAAGGGCAAGAAAATCAACCTACTGCCTATGTCACCGTAGCAAATTGTCAATGAATCTCGTCAGAAGACTGAAGTGAAACTCGAACAGCCACCTCCACGAGATAATGTAACAGCCGTGTGTGATATAACGAAAAGTGAGAGAGTGCCCAACTTGTTAGTTTTAGCCACCAAAGAAGACATGAGAGAATTTAGTGAGGATCCTACAGCCATGCCTCTTGTGCTCATGTACAAGGGCGAGGTCTTAGTTTCTAACGATATGCAACCTATTTCTCTTGGTGTCTCTGCTGTTTTGCAGGACTTTCATGATGTTTTTCTAGCGGAGGTACCTGCTGGGCTGCCACCATTAAGAGGCATCGAGCACCAGATCGACTTGATCCCTGGCGCCTCCTTGCCCAACCACGCCCCCTATAGGACCAACCCCGACGAAACGAAGGAGATACAAGCACAAGTGCAAGCTCTTCTGGATAAAGGGTACATTCGTGTCTCTCTTAGTCCTTGTGCTGTTCCTGTGATTTTGGTGCCTAAGAAAGATGGTACATGGCGCATGTGCGTAGATTGTCGAGCTATAAACAACATTACGATTCGATATCGTCACCCTATTCCCCGTCTCGAGGATATGTTAGATGAATTGAGTGGTGCTGCTGTTTTCTCTAAAATTGATTTGCGTAGTGGTTACCATCAAATTCGCATGAAAGAAGGAGATGAATGGAAAACTGCTTTCAAAACTAAATTTGGTTTATATGAGTGGCTAGTCATGCCTTTTGGTCTTACTAATGCACCTAGTACATTCATGCGCCTAATGAATCATGTTTTGAGAGAGTTCATTGGTCATTTTGTGGTTGTCTATTTTGATGACATACTTATTTACAGCCGTAATGAAACTGAACACTGTTCTCATATTAGACAAGTTTTGCATGTGCTGCGTGATAATAAATTGTATGCTAATCTTAAGAAGTGCACATTTGCAAAAGATAAGGTCATATTTCTGGGTTATGTTGTTTCTAAGCATGGAGTAGAGGTCGATCAATCTAAAATTGCTGATATTCAAGATTGGCCTACTCCCATGAATGTTAGTCAAGTACGAAGTTTTCACGGTCTTGCTGGTTTTTATCGCCGTTTTGTGAAAGACTTTAGTACTATTGCTGCACCATTAAATGAGTTAACGAAGAAAGGTGTTCCTTTTGTGTGGGGCGCAGCCCAAGATCATGCATTTGATGAATTAAAACGTTTGCTTACTTCTGCACCTTTACTTGCATTGCCTGATTTTTCAAAGCAATTTGAAGTTGAATGTGATGCTAGTGGTATAGGCATAGGTGGCGTTTTGATGCAAGAGGGTCGTCCTATTGCTTATTTTTCTGAGAAATTATCGGGTGCTAGACTGAATTATCCTGTTTATGATAAAGAATTGTATGCACTTGTTAGAGTTCTTGAGGTTTGGCAACATTATTTGTGGCCAAAAGAATTTATCATACATTCTGATCATGAAGCTTTGAAATATTTGAAAGCACAATCCAACCTGCATAGGCGTCTCGCTAAGTGGGTTGAGTTTATTGAATCTTTTCCGTACATCATTAAACATAAAAAAGGAAAAGATAATGTGGTTGCTGATGCTCTATCTAGGAAGAATATGTTATTGACACAACTTGATATTAATATTCCTGGTTTACAGAGTATTTGTGAGATTTATGCAACTGATCATGATTTTGCTGAACCATACCATTTGTGTGCTGTGAAAAACGCTTGGGAAAAATATCACATACATGATGGGTTTTTTTTCGAGCTAACAAACTATGTGTTCCGGAGTCGTCTTTGCGTTTGCTCTTATTGCAGGAATCACATGCTGGAGGTTTGATGGGTCACTTTGGGCGTGACAAGACATTACTCATGCTAGCTGATCACTTCTTTTGGCCCAGGATGAGGCGTGATGTGGACAGGTATGTGCGGCGCTACATAGTGTGTAACACATCCAAGTCCAAGATGAAGCCTCACGGTTTGTATACACCACTACCTGCACCTATTACACCATGGGAAGATATTAGTATGGATTTTGTGCTAGGATTGCCAAAAACTAAACATGGTCATGATTCTATATTTGTGGTAGTGGATAGATTCTCTAAAATGGCACACTTTATTGCATGTCATAAGAGCGACGATGCGTCGCATGTGGCTAACCTGTTTTTTATGGATATTGTACGCTTGCATGGAGTGCCCAAAACTATTGTTTCTGACAGGGATGTCAAGTTCATGAGAAACTTCTGGAAGACCTTATGGGGAAAGCTAGGAACAAAGCTGTTGTTCAGCACTACATGTCATCCCCAAACTGACGGCCAGACCGAGGTGGTGAATCAAACTTTGTCACAGTTGCTGAGGACAATGATCAAGAAAAATCTGCGGGAGTGGGAAGATTGTTTGCTGCATGTGGAGTTTACATACAACAGGGCGGTCCATTCTACTACTCAGCTTTGTCCGTTTGAGGTGGTGTATGGCTTCAAACCTATTACACCGCTAGATTTGTTGCCTCTTCCATTGCATGAGAGAGTTAATATGGAGGCATCAAAGAGAGCTGATTTTGTGAAGAAAATTCATGAGAAGACTCGAGAGGCTATTGAGAAGAAAGGGAAGAATACTGCTGCTGCTCGCAACAAGTCAAGAAAGCAGGTTCTTTTTTAGCCCGGCGATATGGTATGGGTGCACCTGCGCAAGGACAGATTTCCTTTGCTTAGGCATTCCAAGTTGAGGCCCCGAGGTGCTGGTCCCTATAAAGTGCTTGCAAAGATCAATGATAATGTCTACTCGATTGATATTCCTATTGCTGAGTTTGGTGGTGTTAGCAACAGTTTCAACGTTGCTGATTTATCACCATATGATGGAGATGACCTTGGAGCGTCGAGGTCGACGCCTTTTGAAGGGGGGGGGAGATGATGAGGACATCCCTACTATATAGCCATCTCCACCTACTGTTGATGATCCTATTGTTGCTGATCAAGATAAGTCCAATGACGAGATTCGGATTGGACCAATTACTCGAGCCCGTGCTAAGTTGTTACAACAGCAGGTGAACTCACTCCTTGCTGAATCTGATATTTATTGTAATGAGAATTTTATACTGCCTAAGTCTTTGTTCATATGTATGATCAGGTTCATTGGAGACGAAGGGGTTCGAGGGAGCGAGGAGATGCAACGCATGGAGCACGACGTGGTGATCAAGCAAGAGAGCGCAAGGGAGAAGAGGGACGTCGGCGCCACAAGCATGGAGAACATCACCACATGAAGGAGATAGAGTCTGGATGAGCACGAGCACATGATGGCGCACTAGGACTGCCTACGACACGATGTCTACACGTCTAAGGCGCGCTACACACTTGTCCTGCGTGCTAAAATTAGGCCGAACCCATATATGGGTCGGTATGTACCCGTTTGAGTCGAACCGAGTCAGTTTGGGCCCAAACCAGGCAGGTTTTGGGCCAGGTCAAAGCTGAGGACGCCCGGCCACCTATAAGTACCCTTGGGCACCCCCTCAATTAGGATTAGACCACGTTTAGACTAAAGACTATCTCGTTGAACTGCTGTAAGCATTCATCTGAATTCCTCCGCACCAATTCATCTGGATTTGGTGATATACTACTGCAAGTTTAGTGTGATCTGTTGTTCCATTGGGAATCAGTAGATTGCAAACTACCGTTTCGTGGTCGACGGCTACATGCGCAAGTGTGTGGAGTCGTGAATATCCTATAGGGTTTGAGAGCTGTTGCATTGGCATCAGGGTTCAAGCGAGGAGAGTTCATCGGTGACACCAAGTTATCCCCGACAATCATCCGCTGCCATCATCACCATCGCATCGCTCACGAGAAGATCGGGCCACCCCATATCAAAACTCATCCGTAGTACATTATTTCACTTGTATCATTGAGGTTATATTAAAACTGCCCCGGCTCCGGCTCCTTGGACTCTTTTTGATCCGTCGAAATACATTGTCCAGACGCTGGACAAGTCAGGTGGTCCTGTGTTCTATAATTCTAACCACTCTGCTGTGAAATCTGGCAACAGCTAGGATTTGATGGCTTTCCTCTTCTCGTACGTGATGTCCAGAGGGGAGAGGTCGATGCCTCATAAGGAGACACGTCCTGTGGCTTCAAGGTTGTTCAGTATATTTGATAGTGGAGCTTTGTTAACCACTATAATTTGGTGCACCGCGAAGTACTATTATAACTTCCGGGCTGTTGTGAACACGTTGTACGCAAGTTTTTGGTAATGCGGATAGCATTGTTTCGATGGTGATAAAATTCGTTGAGGAAATATACTGGTTGCTGGACTCCGTGTGCCTTTCCTTCTTCACTTCATTCGACCACGAGCACCGTGCTTACTACCTGATGTGTGGCGGTGATGTATAGTAACAGTGGCTCCCTTTCTTTTGGTGCGACCAGTACTGGTGGTGTGGAGAGCACTTTTTTCAGCTGTGAAAACGCGGCTTCTACTTCTTCTGTCCACTTGAACTTTTTATCAGATTTCTTCATGAGTGCGTAGAAAGGGAGGGCTTTTTCTCCTAGCCGTGCGACGAATCGACTTAGTGCTGCTACGCGTCCTGTGAGCTGCTGTACTTCGTGTAGCTTGGCTGGTTTCTGTAACGCCCCACCTTTGGCTTAAGGTGGAACACCTATGTTAAGTGATATTCCCTGGATCACTGATAGCACCACAGAACAAAATAGAGTATTCATTGCATAGTATCAAATATTACAATGTGAATCCAGATACATAAGTCTTCAAATATTACAAACCAGCTTAGTCACATTGACTAGCTCAAATAACAGAGTTCAACATAACATAAACACAACGGAAACTAGGGTAGTAGTGAGCCTTCATCTTCACCATGTGCCACAGGCAGTCATGTTGGAATGTAGACTCGAGATCCTATCACATACTCCTCATCAGAATATCCTGCACATTTCAATATGCAGCCCCATAAATGGGGGTCAGTACGATGATGTAGCGGCAAATGACACATATTTGGTGGCTGTTGTGAAAGAGCTATCTACATTATATTTGGCTGGTGGAGCTTTTGGCTGATTTACATAAAGCAAGATTTATCCTATCATTTTTGAAACAAACTTTTAATCTTCGAAAGACTTTAAGGGGCACATGGTTAAATCCACCATGAGCACCAAAGTCACCTGGTTAAATCCACCAAGACGACCCCATGAGGTTAAATCCACCACATGGTCCTGAGACTGTTTCTAAACAAGTTTTATTCATTCTGAAAAGGCGAGGAGACTCTTCCATACATCCATGTCTAGGAACTCAAATTGTCCATAACGGGGGATACGGCTAATCGATTAGTTTGACACCCTGAAGGGGTTGTGCACTTTCACCTTAAGACCCATTCTACCCAGAGGGAAGAATGAGACAAGACCTTTCAGAAGGAGAGAGCAACCATACTGGCAAGATCCGTTCCCACCTACAATTATACTACCAGCCGATATCTTGCACGCAAGTTGAACCCTCACATCTTAATCAGTCAAGACAGAGCCCATAATGTCATAAGGCTGCACTGGAAGCTCACTAAGCAAGGAAGACATGGTAGTCTTTTGTTCCTGGGTGGCATCCCACAAGTGTACTAACCCTCCGGAAAATACCACATACCATGGTTAAATCCACCAGGCATGTGGCCCCAAGTAGCCACTCAACATAAACCAAGCAATGCCATTTCCACCCAGGTGTTTCATTGGGTTGAATTTAAATTTCATAACTAAACATCAACTTAAGAAACAAGCATTGGCATCATTTATCAACAATGGTACACCGTAACAGGAGTTGGTTCAGGGGTGGCTATACACTACTAGGATCTAGCATTGCATCACTTCACTTTGAGAAACCAACCTATCATGCATACTACTATAAAAACACTAATGCATATAGGAAAATGGGTAGGGGAGTATGTGTGTCACTTGCCTTAGTAGCAACCAGCACACTCACAACAGTCACAAGAGTTGTGCAGCTCTTCTTCACAATCTATACAAGCAACAAGTACACAAGCATAAATATTCTAATTCTAAATGGCCATCATAGACATGTATGCATGTATGCAAATGTCAATTTAATTTCACACACTAGGTTAGTGTGTGAAAATGTTGTATTTAGTGAGCCATACTGTTTAGAAAGCAAGTGTGGTGTTGGAAAAGCCTTTTAATTATTTTCCAAAGCAATAAACAATTTTGACTATTTGAAAATTGAGCAAATGCTTCCCAAAAATGGTTCTGGTTTGGAATTGCTCTGAGAAAATTAGGTTATGAACCTACTAGATAGGGGACAGTAACATAAAGCTACTGCAAGTGGTTTGACCCAAAAATCATTTTCTGAAATCAAATGAGGTCCAAAATAGTGATTCGGTTAAATTCGACAGTAGCAAGTTTGTGCACGTTTCTAGTTTGAAATTTTTTGGTTCCAGAGTGTTCTTCATGTTCTGAGGAATCCATAGACTACAAATTTATAGCAATTGGATTCACAGAACAAAAGTTATGAATTTTATGGTGTTTATAGGTCAATTATGCCATTTAATTTTTCATTTCAAAACTTTGTACAGAACCACTATGATTTCTCTGCATAAATGGATTCTACACATTTGTAGGATTGCACATATATCAAGTTTGCAATTTTTGGCCAAGTAGATTAATTTCTAGAGATTTTACAAGTTCAGAACAATTTCTGTGATTTGAATTTCGAATTAGAAATCAAATTGACTGGATTTGACTGGGGGCCGTCTGACTTGCTACGTGGGATGATTCTACTGGGCGATACCCTTTTGGTGTGGGCTTCTAATCCTGGCCGTACGATTGAAATCCGAGGGACAGAGATGGACATAGTAAGATTGCTCATCGGTGATGCGGTTTTCCGGCGAGGGCGGTACTGGGGATCAACGGCGACGTTGCTCTGGGGGTCTGCAACGGCGGGGAAGTAGCAGACGACGTGCGGACAAAGATGGTGACCTCGAAATCTTGATCGGCGACAACGTCTGCTTCCTGAGGTGATGTCAAAAGGTGACTGGAGGATGGCAAGGGCGTCGGTGCGCTCTGGCAATGCCTCTGCGGAGCGGCTCTGTGGAGGAAAAATGGTACGGCCGATGGCTAGAGAGAGTGCAAGAGAGAGGAGAAAGAGAGGGAGGTTGAGATGGGATGCGGGGCTGCTCCACCGCGTTGATACTGACGGGTTTCGGCGGTAGACTCCACGGACTCCGGCGAGAAATTGTGCAGTATGGCGCAGAAATTCAAGGGAAAGAGGAGGGGGAAACAGAGCGGAGAGGTTGGGTTTGCGGAGGGTGCCAATGCGGGGAGTGGTTGCGGTTCTGGGCGTACGGGAAGAAGTGGGAAGTGGAGCGGAGCGGCGGTTCCAGAAGAAAAGGAGCGGCGGTTTTGGGAAGAAGGAACTGAAGGGTGGGCCCCATCAGTCAGAGAGAGAAAGGGAGGGGCTGCGGGGGTTTCCTTACCGGGCTGGTCTGCTGGGCCGTTGGCTCCGGGCCGGCCCAGTTGGGCTGGTTTCTTTTTTTTTTGTTCTGCTTCTTTTTCTTATTTTCTGTTTTCTGCTTTGTTGTTTGAAAAAGTAAAACCTATTTGAAAAGTAAAATTCCAATTCTGGCAACTTTGACAATTTAAAATAATGTGTTTGTAACACATAAACCTTGATTTGATAATATATTGTAAAAAGAAATATTTGCAAAACACAATAAAGCTTTTATATGAACATGGTGCTATTTAAATAATAACTTTCTAAAAACCTTTTGTTTCTTAAATCTTATTTTAAAAGGCAATTAAATCTATAGTATTTGGAGAAAATGTTTCAAAAACCTCATAATAAACTCAATTATGCAATATGCCATGAATGCATGATGAATTTTGGTATTTTAAAATCTTGGGATGTTACAGACTAACCCCCTTAAGATGAAGCTCGCCCTCGAGCTTCGGAAAGGCTAGCAAATAGGTGAGGATGATCTTCTCGAAGGTTATCTTCATGTTCCCAGGTAGCTTCTTCCTCGGTGTGTTGACTCCTATGTACCTTGCAGAACTTGATGGTCTTGGTGCGTGTATTTCTTCCTACTGTCTCTAATATCTTGATTGGTTTCTCCTCGTAGGTCAAATCACTTTCTAGTTGAACTTCTTCGAGGGGTACCGTATCTCTCAACGGTGTTTCTAACATCTTCGAATGGCATTTCTTTAGCTGACTAACGTGGAACACATTGTGTACTGCTGAAAGAATTTCAGGTAGTTCCAATTCATATGCTACTTCTCCCTTGCGGGATAAGACTTTGAATGGTCCTATGAATCGTGGTGCCAACTTTCCTTTGATCCCAAATCTCCTGACTCCATGAAGGGGCGATACTCTGAGATAGGCTCTATCTCCTACTTCATAGGTGACGTCCCTACGCTTTTTATCAGCATAGCTCTTCTGTCGAGATTGGGCTATCTTCAATCTATCTTTGATCAACCTAACCTTCTCTTCAGCTTCTTGTATGATGTCAGGCCCGAAGAAACTTCGTTCTCCTACACCACTCCATAGTAGAGGTGTAGTACACTTCTTGCCATACAAAGCTTCAAATGGTGCCATCTCAATACTAGCTTGATAGCTGTTGTTATTGGAAAACTCTGCGTAAGGCAAGTTGTCATCCCAGCTAGATCCATAGTCTAGGGCACATGCTCTCAGCATATCCTCCAAAATCTGGTTTACTCTCTCAGTTTGACCATATGTCTGTGGGTGAAATGCAGTGCTGAACTCTAACCTAGTTCCCAAAGATTCATGAAGTTGCTTCCAGAAGTGAGAGGTAAATTGGGTTCCTCTATCTGACACAATACTCTTTGGAACACCATGAAGGCAGACAATCCTCTTCATGTAAATATCTGCCAGCTTGGCACTATTGTAGGTGGTCTTCACCGGTATAAAGTGAGCTATCTTGGTCAGGCGATCAACTACTACCCAAATAGAATCATACCTTGATTTAGTTTGGGGTAACCCAGTGATGAAATCCATTCCAATCTGATCCCATTTCCAGTCTGGCACTCTCAGTGGTTGAAGTAGTCCAGCTAGTTTCTGATGTTCAGCCTTTACTCTACTGCACACATCACACTTGGCTATATATTCAGCAATGTCTCGCTTCATATTACTCCACCAGAATCTTTCTTTCACATCGATGTACATCTTGGTGTTACCGGGATGAATTGGATACGGTGTCTCATGAGCTTCTTAGATGATCAATTTCCTAAGATCAGAGTCATTGGGCACACAAATGCGCTTCTCAAACCAGATGGTTCCTTGTTCATCTTCACTAAAGCCTTTAGCTTTTCCCTCCTTCATGTCTTCTCTAATCTTCTCTAACTCTTTATCTCCTTTCTGAGCTTCTCATATTTTGTCCATCAGTGTAGGTTGTACTACTAGTGAGGCTACAAATCCTTCTGGTACTACTTCCAAACTGAGGTCTCTCAAACCATTACACAAATCTTCTGGCAACACTTATGTTGATAGACAATTCACATAGGCTTTACGACTCAAGGCATCAGCTACAACGTTTGCTTTACTAGGATGGTATTGCAAACTCAAATCGTAATCCTTGATGAGTTCTAACCATCTTCTTTGTCTCATATTTAGATCCTTCTGGGTAAAGATGTATTTCAAACTTTTATGGTCGGTGAAGACTTCACATCGCTTTCCCATCAAGTAATGTCTCCAAGTCTTCAAGGCATGAACTACTGAAGCTAACTCAAGTTCATGTGTGGGATAGTTGACTTCATGTTTCTTGAGTTGCCTAGAGGCATAAGCTGCTACTCTGCCTCCTTGCATCAATACACTACCTAAACCCTGACATGAAGTGTCACAGTACACTTGAAATTCCTTCTCTAGATCAGGTAAGCACAGAACAGGTGCAGACACTAATCTTTTCTTCAATTCTTGGAAACTGTTTTCACATCCTTCAGTCCATTCAAACTTCTTTTCTTTCTTCAATAACTCGGTCATAGGTTTGGCTATCTTTGAAAAGTTCTCGATGAACCTCCGATAGTATCCGGCCAGTCCTAAGAAACTACGAATTTCTCCAACATTCTTGGGTGGTTCCCATTCTGTCACTACAGTCACTTTGGCTGGATCAACTGCAATTCCATGCTTGGTTACGATGTGTCCAAGGAATCCTACTTCGCTAAGCCAAAATTCACATTTGCTGAACTTAGCATACAGCTTGTGCTCTCGAAGCTTCTCCAATATTTCACGAAGGTGTTTTTCATGTTCTTCATTGCTCTTTGAATAGATCAGTATGTCGTTAATGAAGACAACGACAAACTTATCTAGAAATTCCATGAACACTTTGTTCATCATGTTCATGAAGTATGACGGTGCATTGGTTAAACCAAAAGGCATCACCGTATACTCATACGATCCATATCTAGTGACAAATGTTGTTTTGGGGATATCATGTTCCCTAATTTTGAGCTGAAAATATCCAGACCTAAGGTCGATCTTGGAAAACACACTAGCTCCTTCCAACTGATCAAACAAGTCATTGATTCTTGGTAATGGATACTTGTTTTTGATTGTCACCTCATTCAAAGAATGGTAGTCCATAACTAAACGCTGACTCTTATCCTTCTTCTCAACGAACAGGACTGGTGCTCCCCATGAGGATGAACTCTGTCTAATGAATCCTTTTCTTAACTGCTCCTCTAGTTGCTTTCTTGAGTTCCTTCAACTCATCAGTGGACATAGGGTAAGGTCTCTTTGCTATTTGGCCAGTGCCTGGTAGCAATTCAATGAGAAACTCTACATCTCTATCAGGTGGCATTCCTGGTAGCTCATCAGGGAAAACATCCGGATATTCTTTCACTATTGGCACTTCCTCTAGGCTAACCCCCTTAAGATGGTTTAGCCAAATATCCTGAAATTCCAACTGGGACTTGTATCTAATTCTTCTGGGGTGGCGAGTGTGATTGCTCTATTCACACAATCTATGGCTTCTCCATAGGTAGTCATCCAATCCATACCCAAAATGACATATAAACCTTGTGAGTCTAGAATTACTAAATGGGTTGGAAACTTATACCTATCAATTTCTAGAATCAATTGCCTGCAACCAGCATTGACTAACAATTCTCCATAGGGAACATACCCATTACTGCAGCAGGTTCATTCATCACTTCTTCCACGTTGATGTGATTCACCTGTCCTTTCTGTAATGGATTGGGCTTGGCAAGCTCATCGGACTTCGCCTCAGTGCAATGGTTTGCAAAGTGTCCAGTCTTCTTGCACTTGAAACAGGTGATGTGTGAGAGATCTTTCTTGGCTCCTGAGTTGTGGCGGAGCTGACCATTGTGTCCATTGTGATGACCATTGGAGTTGTTTCCCTTGAATCTTCCATTGTGTCTATGGCCATTGAAGTTACTACCATTTCCCTTGCTGAAATGGCCCCCATGCTTGTGCGAACTGCTATATCCACTGCCTTCCGATGGATGGTGCTTCTTGTGGAATGGTTCCACATGAGTCTTACTACTGCTGAACTTCCTTTTGCGGTTCTCTTCCTTCCTGATGTTGTTGTCTAGTGTGATTGCCTGATCAAGCAGAGACTGATAATTGGGTGCATAGGCCACTAACAAGGGTATCTTCAGTTCTCCCTTGAGTCCATTAAGGAATTTTTCTTTCCTCTTTGCATCAGTATCTATGTCATCAGGTGCATACCTAGACAGAGCACAGAAATCATCCATATACGCTTTCAGAGGCCTTCCACCCTGTCTCAAACTGCGAAACTCATCCTTCTTAACATTCATAGTGCCCAAAGATATGTGGGCATTACGAAAGCCTTCTCTGAAGGTGTCCCAATCCATATCATCTATTGGATGAGTGATCTGGTATGTCTCCCACCACATAGCTGCCGGCTCTTCAAGCAGATGGGTATTGAATCGTACCTTCTCAGCATTGGTGCAGTCACATGTAACCAGGTCCTTATTGACTGAACGCAGCCAGTCATCAGCCACTATTGGCTCAGTGGCAGTTGAGAACTTGCTGGGCCTGAGCCTCAGAAACCATGCCAACCTATCCACTTGTGGTGGGGGTGGCGGTGGTGGCGGTGGAGGATGGTTATTGTTATTGTTGTTGTTTGCACTGGCTTGGATGAACTTAGTCATCACCTGCATCATTTGTGCTTGCGCTACGACTAGCTGCTGAATCACGGCGTTGTTGTTGTTGTTGTTGTTGTTGTTGTTGTTGTTGTTGTTGTTTTCATCGTTGTCATTGTTGTTTGGTGCATGTCGGGGCGGCATCTGAGGTAATTTATAGCATAGATGAGTAATAGACAGATAGAACTAAGGATGCAAAATTCCTACCCATGCACAATACAACAAGCCAATCAACAAACAAACAAACAAGCACACAACCTTAGATAAAAAAATTTAAACTTCAAGCTGAACTCTTAACAAGTTTAGAAACAAATACTAAAGGTTCGGAACACAAATGGGTAATGGTACTATCATACCAACACGGTAAGACAATACACGTGCGTGAACGTAAAAGATACAAATACTATGGTGGTGGTCGTCTAACCCCTCTTGAGCCTCTTAAGACAAGTGGGAGATGGGGGGTCTCTACACTCCTCCTCCTTGAGGCGCTTCAACTCCTTGGCCTCCTATTCCTCATAGGATAGCTCTTCACTTGAGGAGTACACGATCCTCTCCTCGGGGTCCTCTTCTTCCTTGGACTCCTCTTTCTTCTGATTTGCTTCCAACTCAGCAATCTTCATCTTCAACTTCTCATTCTCAGTCCTGAGCTCATCATTATCCTTCTTGAGCTGCCTCTTATCCTCTCCAGACTTCTGCATGTTATCATACTGTAGCAGTATTGTCTTCTCCATAAGATGTGACCAGATGTCATCATGAAGGATCTTCTCCCCCATCTTTAAAGGTCCTTCAACAATCCTGATCTTATCCTGCAGCTGGGTCTTCTGCTCACCCATCATCACAAGTGCAGATTCGGTCTCTGATGTCTACGCACTTCTATTCTTGTAGACACTTGTTGGGCCTCCAAGTGCAGAGGTTTGTAGAGCAGCAGCAAGTTTCCCTTAAGTGGATCACCCAAGGTTTATCGAACTCAGGGAGGAAGAGGTCAAAGCTATCCCTCTCAAGCAACCCTGCAATTACGATACAGAAAGTCTCTTGTGTCCCCAACACACCCAATACACTTGTCAGATGTATAGGTGCACTAGTTCGGTGAAGAGATAGTGAAATACAAGTAATAGTGATGATTATAAGTAGCAAACGTGACTTGAAGTAAATATCGCTGTGAGCAAACACGTAACAAAACAGTAAGTAAACGGTGTGCAATGCTTGGAAACAACGCCTAGGGATCATACTTTCACTAGTGGACACACTCCCAACAATATAACATGATTGAACAAATAAACAACTTCTCTCCACTATGGTACTCTGAATTACTCTCCTATTGAATAACACTAATCATTGTGTAGTGGCTACAGAAGCACCCCTTAAAGTTCATCAAGTACTTGACAAACACCACTCATAGAGATATCCAAATCAAAGCACAATTCAAGATAGAAATCATTGCAACTTAGACCAAGTACTAACACGGTGCACACACTGTCAACATTACACCATGAAAGGAGAAATAGATCACTCAATACTATCATAGTAATAATTACTCTCATAATCCACAAGAGATCACGATCATAGCCTAAACCAAGTACCACCACGATGCACGCACTGTCACCGTTACACCATGGCAGGAGGAATAGATTACTTTAATAACATCACTAGAGCACACTATAATAATTAAGCATAGGAGTAGCATTATATCTGAATAATAACATCTACTTGTTCAACATGATACAAAGCTCACGATCACATAAAGATCACATCATGGGAGAGAGAGGTGAACCACATAGCTACCGGTAGAGCCCTCAGCCCCGGGGATGAACTACTCCCTCCTCATCATAGGAGACAACAAGGTTGATGGAGATGGCGGTGAGGTCGATGGAGACGGCGAAGTCGGCGATGGAGACCGATGGAGATGGCTCCGGGGGCACTTCCCCGTCCCGGCAGGGTGCCGGAACAGAGACTTCTGTCCCCCGAAATTCGTTGGTGGCGGCGGCGGAACTGCGGAACTCTTTCTGGAAAATTGCCGACTCCTTTAGGGTTTTCTATCCCGAGGCTTCTTGTAGGCGAAGGGGCGATGTCAGAGGGCTGCCAGGGCCTCCTCACACAGGGGCGGCGCGGCCAGGGCCTGGGCTGCGCCAGCCCTGTGTGAGGGAGGCCTGTGGCCCCTCTCCTTCCTCTCTTCGGATGTCTGGATGCTCCCGGGAAAAATAAGACTTCTGGCTTTTGTTTTGTCCAATTCCGAGAATATTTCCTGTGTATAACTCTGAAACACAAAAACAGCAGAAAACAGGGAACTGGCACTGTGGCAACTCGTTAATAGGTTAGTTTCGGAAATCGCATAAAAACGCCACAAAGTGTAACGAAACACAAGGCAAATGGTGTAAAAACAAGCATGGAGCTTCAAAAATTATAGATACGTTGGAGACGTATCAGCATCCCCAAGCTTAACTCCTGCTCATCCTCGAGTAGGTAAGTGATAACAAAAGAAATAATTTTTGAGGTGACATGCACCTACACAATCTTGATCATATATGTAAGCATTGTGAGCTGGGATCATAAGAACTTAAAACATGGGCATGAAGATATAATCATGATAATAAGAACTTAGCAACCATGTTGTAAACATGCAAATGAACACAAACAAAAGATCATGAAAATGAAACAATGAAAGTCAAACGTGTGTTCAAATCATAAGGAAAAACATACAAATGGTTTTCAGCTTGTCCTTCATGGAGAGCAAAACATAAATGCATAGGACACCTTCAAGTTTAAGAGGGCGACTAGATACAAATAATTTAAGAACAAGTGAAACCAACAATATGAATCAATCAATGAACTTTGGGACAATGCATATTACACTAAGAATGACAACTATGCTCTCTTAATGGTGCATAAAGATAGAAGGTGGTGACTCAACATAAAAGTAAAAGAAAGGCCCTTCGTAGAGGGAAGCAGTGATTAAACATGTGCTAGAGCTTTTCATTTGTAAAACAGAGAGATAAAAATTGAGTTTTGAGAGGTGGTTGTCTTTGTCAACGACTGGCAATGGGGTTCTTACTATCTTCCATACAAAAATGAAGCAAGTTTTTGAGAGAGAGATTGGCACTTTTGTGCTCTTTTATAAAGCTCGGCACTCCTCCCCACCTTTTTTCCTTTCACAAACCCTAGCTAACCGATTCCATCGGGTGCCCACCAACATTCACATTCCTTGGAGGAGTGCCTTTTTTCTTTCTTTTTTTTCTTTTTGGAATAAGCAATATGGAAGATAGCAAATCCGACCACTACGTCCCCATGAGCTGAAAACAGTGTCACAAAACGAGAAGTGTTTTGAAGGTTTTTGAAAGGCAGCACATGAAAATTTACTTGGAATGGCTTGCAAATACCATGCATAGGAATTTATAGTGGACACAATGGCAAACTTGGTTTTTGGGAGTTGGATGCACGAGTAGATCTCATACTCAGTACAAGGCGAGGGCTAGCAAAAGACTGGGAGCGACCAACTAAGAGAGCAATAACGGCCATAATCATGCAAAGCGACAAAGCAACATTAAAAGAAGCATAAGATGGCATCAAAAGTCAAAAACTAAATGATCATGAATGCTATTGGCGACTTTGTAAGAGTCTAATATGTGTGAGCATGCGCCAAGTCAACCCAAATAAAGCATCAAGGAAAAAACCAAAATAATGCTTCCATACAATAAAAACAACGCATGATTTTTTCAAAGGCTCATTAAGCAATCTCAGTTATTTGAGACAAATCATGCTATAGCAAAACCACTAAGAATACTATCAAAAGGACATCAAGCATGACATGAAAAAGCCTAAGCCACAGTCTACACAAGCTCCTTCTTGTACCACTTTTTTGCATAAAGCTTTTTCTCTTTTCCAACACCATTTGAAAAATTTTAAAACACCTCTTTTGATGAAAACCAATAAAGAACAGAGGCAAAAATACACCTTGATGAAAAGATATGACAAGGTCTGAACGCAAATCAAGGCGAAAACGAAAACCAAAAGCAGTAGCAGAAAAAGAAGAACACATGATAACCGATAAGAGTGAAAACTGAGTGTTCTTGGCAAATGAAAATGAGCAACTTCTCCAAGTTTGTCCATCAGTTTGGGGATGACATGTAGTACTAAACAGCAATTTAGTCCCCAACTTAGCCCATAAACATCTCCAAAAGTGGCTAAGAAATTTAGTATCACGGTCAGAAACAATAGTATTTGGCACACCATGCAAACGAACGATATCACGAAATAACAAATCAGCAATGTGCGCAGCATCATCGGTCTTGTGACAAGGAATAAAGTGTGCCATCTTAGAAAACCGATCCACAACCACAAAAATACTATCCCTCCCCTTTTGTGTACGAGGTAATCCCAAAACAAAGTCCATCGAAATATCCTCCCAAGGAACACTAGGAACAGGAAGAGGCATATATAAACCATGTGGATTAAGGCGAGACTTAGCTTTTTGACAAGTAGTGCAGCGTGCCACGAATCTCTCAACATCTCGCCGCATGCGTGGCCAAAAGAAGTGTGCAGCAAGAACATCCTCCGTCTTCTTGACACCAAAGTGTCCCATTAATCCTCCTCCATGCGCCTCCTGTAACAACAAAAGACGAATGGAACCATCTGGGATGCATAGTTTGTTAGCACGGAACACAAATCCATCAGTAAGGACGAATCTGTTCCATGTTCTACCATCTCTACAATTTTTCAACACATCTTTAAATTCAGCATCATGCAAATATTGTTCCTTTATAGTTTCCAACCCAAAAATTTTGAAGTCAAGCTGAGATAACATAGTATAACGGCGCGACAAAGCATCAGCAATAATATTATCTTTACCCTTTTTGTGTTTGATAACATAAGGAAAAGATTCAATAAATTCAACCCACTTTGCATGGCGACGATTCAGTTTTGCTTGACTACGAATATGCTTCAAAGATTCATGATCAGAATGTATAACAAATTCTTTAGGCCATAAATAATGTTGCCAAGTTTCTAATGTCCGAACCAGCGCATATAATTCTTTATCATAAGTAGAATAGTTCAGACTAGGCCCACTCAATTTTTCACTAAAATATGCTACAGGTTTGCCCTCTTGTAATAACACACCACCCAAACCAATTCCACTAGCATCACATTCAAGTTCAAAAGTCTTATTAAAATCAGGAAGTTGGAGTAATGGAGCATGTGTTAACTTATCTTTCAGGATCATGAAGGCCTCTTGTTGTGCATCGCCCCAAACAAAGGGCACATCCTTCTTTGTGAGCTCATTCAATGGCGCAGCAATAGAACCAAAATCTTTGACAAAGCGCCTATAAAACCCAGCGAGACCAAGAAAACTCCTCACTTGTGTGACCGTCTTTGGCTGCGGCCAATTCTTAATAGCTTCAATCTTGGCTGGATCAACTTCAATTCCCTGTTCTGTAACAACATAACCAAGAAAAGCAACACTATTTGTGCAAAAGGTGCACTTCTCAAGATTACCATACAGACGTGCATCACGTAAAGCATTGAAAACAGCACGTAAATGATCCAAATGGTCCTCTAAAGATTTGCTATATATGAGAATATCATCAAAATATACCACCACAAAACGACCAATAAAAGCACGTAAAACTTCGTTCATCAGTCTCATAAAGGTACTAGGTGCATTAGTTAAACCAAACGGCATTACTAACCACTCATATAAACCGAACTTAGTTTTAAAAGCTGTTTTCCATTCATCTCCTAATTGCATACGAATTTGGTGGTAACCACTACGCAAATCAACTTTAGAGAACATAATAGAACCACTCAACTCATCTAGCATGTCATCCAAATGAGGTATAGGGTGACGATATCGAATGGTAATATTATTAATAGCTCGACAATCAGTACACATGCGCGAAGAACCATCTTTCTTAGGTACTAAAATAATAGGAACAGCGCATGGACTAAGAGACTCACGAATATAACCTTTGTCCAATAAACTCTGGATTTGTCGTTGTATCTCTTTTGTTTCTTCAGGATTGGTGTGATATGGCGCATGGTTGGGCAGCGAGGCTCCTGCAATCAAATCAATTTGGTGTTCTATCCCACGAATAGGTGGAAGTCCAGGTGGAACATCTTGTGGAAAAACGTCCATGTATTCCTGCAAAAGGTTAGCAACCGCAGGTGGCAAAGAAGGAGGCATATCCTCAAATGAAAACAGAACTTCTTTGCAAACAATGGCATAACATGGAGTAATAGTGACATCAATTTCAGCAAGATCAGATTTGCTAGCAAGTAAACAAGGATTCTTTAAACGAATTTCAGTAGCATGGGTAGAATCAGATTTAGAAGAATGCTTAGGTGGTACAAAATCTGCAGCAATAATCTGATTCTCACTCTTATGTTTGTCCTCGTTTTTTAATCTACTAGCTCTAGCAAGATCATCTTTCAAAATTTGTTCCGGAGTCATGGGTTTAAGTCCAATTTTATTGCCAGCATGTGTAAGAGAATACTGATTTGTTTTACCATTATGTACAGATTCTCTATCAAATTGCCATGGTCTACCAAGTAACAAAGAACAAGCTTGCATAGGTACAACATCACAATCAACAAAATCTGAATAAGTACCAATAGTAAAATGCACGCGTGCAGTTCTTGTTACCTTGAGCTTACGGGAGCTCTTAAACCATTGAATGTAATATGGACGAGGTCGTTGTCGTGTGGGCAGAGCAAGCTTCTCCACCATGTCAATACTAGCCAGATTGTTACAACTCCCTCCATCAATGATGATCCGGATAGCTCTCTCCTTAACAACGCCTCTTGTTTGAAACAAGTTGTGGCGTTGATCATGCTCAGCTTTGCTCAATTGCACACTCAAGACACGTTGTGCAACTAAGCTCTTGTATTGATCAGCAGTTTCAGCTCCCATTACCTCCATCTCCTTGTCAGAATCAGAATTGGCACCATCACGTGCAGCAATAAGTGCCAATGTATCATCATCAAAATCACTTGCAGAGTCATATTCGCCATCTTCAAGTACCACCATCACACATTTGGTTCTGCATTCTTTTTCGATGTGACCAAACCCAAAACACTTGCGACATTGAATATCGCGAGTCTTCCCCGTGGAGGCCATGGAAGAAGAACTCCGTGTCGGACCAGCAGATGGTGATGGAGCAGGAGCAGGAGCAGGTGGCGTTCTTGACGTCGGCGTGGTATACCTGGAGGTGGAAGGACCTGGTGCATCCCCACGAGAAGGTGGAGCTGATTGGCGTGCAGACCATGAAGGAGTACGACCTGCAGAATTATTAGCTCTTCTCCATGATGGTTGACGATCCTGCACTTCAAGTTCAGCTTTGCAAGCAAGGTGAAATAAACGAGTAATAGTATTGTACTCCTTATAGTCTAAAATATGCTGAATCTCCTTATTTAAACCACCAAAGAAATGTGCAAGCATAGCTTCATTATCCTCTACAATACCACAACGAATCATGCCCGTTTGTAATTCTTGATAATACTCTTGTACGGAATTTTTGCCTTGTTCTAAACGAGTTAATTTTTTAAGCAAGTCCCGTTGATAATGTGGAGGTACAAAACGAGTACGCATGGCATGTTTTAGACCAATCCAAGTAGCAGGAACATTAGCATGATTGACTCTACAATATTCAGACCACCAGATAGAAGCAAAATCTGTAAATTCACATGTAGCGGCACTAACACGCAAATGCTCAGGGTAGCGTAAACATGCAAAACGTTGCTCTACCTCTAATTCCCAAGTGAGATATGCATCAGGATTATATCTACCCTCAAATGGCGGAATATTTAATTTTAGCTTAGCCACATGGTCATCATCACGTACCGGACGCGGAGGTGGACGAGCGTTGCGGTTGTATTGCCGCGGACGGCCAGGTGCAGGTTGTTGGACCTCGTCCTCGTCAAGCTCGTTTTCATCTTCGAACTCGTTTTCCCCCTCGTCAGCAGCATATCCGTCCTGGGTGGCCGCCTCCGTAGCGGCCGCAGCAGCTGCCGCGGCTGGAACGGTACCCGCAGATGGCGGGATGAGAGGAACGCGGCGAGCACGTGGTATAGGGATGCCCGGCCGTGGCAGTGGTGGTAAACGGGCCAGGACTTCCTGGAACCGGGCGTCGAGCTTGGTGTTGAAGGATGCCTCAAGACCAGCCATCTTGTCCATCACATCAGAAAGCTTGGAATCAACATCACCCAAGCGTGTGTCCACATCTTGTGCACACCCCACCAACAGCCGTGTGAAGTGGGCATGCAACTCTGCACTAGTCATCTTCTCTGGATCAACATCATCCTTCGGGGTTCCTGTCATGGTTAGCGTGGAAGCAAGCACAAATATATATACCTATGCACTACGGAATATGGTGGGATCACGCGTAATCCGTCAAGCGGTATACAAAGCTCTTACAAGTTCTTACCCAACAGGAGGAAGGTGATATGCAACCAGCAAAGAACAACGACTCCCAAAATTGCACAAGCGATTACCAGGTGTCGATACAAAGCACGTGCAGAAATATGTGGAGCTGTAGGATGGCTTATATGGTAGCAAAAACAACAGCAAGTATCAAAACAGCAATGCAAAGCTGAAAGAATGCTCAACTGCAGTACTGTGCTGGTCCTAGGCTATACCATGCTAGAGACGCGAGCCGAGAACACTAAGAAAGTCACGGCGTGGCACAACAAGCAGAAAGGAACAGCTCAAAAGCAAGATATAAGTGAAGATCTACAGGAATTGTCAGGTCTGAAACTTCGGAGGGCAAAAACTCGGCCTTCCCGGCCTTTTTTGGGAGTTCTGAGTGTCGCACAATGACGTAGTGGTTGTGGTCACGTAGATCTTTTCGCTACGAGCATTTTGAGTGGTCGCACGTCGAAAACGGAGTTCGTATGCAAAAGTTATGGCCAGTTGAAATTTGCTGTCGAAAACCGTCAAAAACTGACGAAACTGTCCAATTCGGACTGAAATCAGACTGCACTAGTAGGAACGGGTCAACCCGACTTGGATGCGGAGTTGACTTTTTTTTTTTTTTTTGCTCTTCTTCTACCTCTTGACTGGCGACCGAAACCTAATTCACGGACTCTGAAAAAGGCACGGATGAAATTGGGAAGAACGAACAAAAGCTTATGCGAAGGCGGTGGCGGAAGTATATGGCGTGGTGGTGGAAGGATATGGCGGAGCAGTGGTGCAAGCGTGCGGCGGTGGCGGGACTATGGTGATTCGAACTCGAAACTCTAAAGGAACAGACACTAAGACCAGCAACTCGACACGCGGATGCAGACACAAATTCAACGATGCAACTGAAAAGACAATGCAAAGGCTCGGATGGTTTATGGGACGAGATGATCTAAACCCTAACTGTATTTTTGGCTTTTTCGTGGTTTATAGGTATGAACACAGATGCAATCTAAACTACGAAAACAGTAAATCTCACCGAGCAACCTGAAATCTGATACCACTTGATAGGGCAAAGGTGTCCGATCTTTCGATGAGATCTTGATATGTCGATTTGGTGGGTGGAGTTCGTGCTTGACGATCCGACTACACGTGCGAAGCTCGTGCGCCAATGCAATCGCTAGGACAATCTCCGAGAGTTACTGATCTTGCGGATGCACGATCAGCCTGACCAGCGAGGGTCTTAATTCCTACCTGAAATCGAGAACAAGTAAGAACTAATACAACAATCAAGATATTGCGGATGAAAGATGTATGCTTTATTCAAAAGGTGGGATTCCGAATAGGCGGTCTTCTTCTGGGCGATTGGCCTCAAAAGTCGAGCTCGTAGTTGCTGCAATGGCTAACTTTTAGTCTAAACAAAATCCGAGTTCTAATGACGGCTACGGAGGGTATTTGAGGAGGAAAAGGTAGGGGTGCGACCAGCCTTGGGTAGGGTGGTCGAACGGAGCCCTAACAGGCCTTTTCTCCTCAAATTCGGACTCCTAAAAGTGGCTGTCTTATTTGCTGCGAAAATTACATGGGCCTGGCCCAAAAATAGAAGTGACGCAGCACCATATGTATCTATGGACGAAATTATGAAGTAGCTCTTTGTATATTTCGTCCAAGTCTTCATCCCTCATTATGGTGGCTTCAAAGTTCTGAAATCTCCACTCGTGGCATCTTCTTCAATCCTCAAACGCTTGCTGCCATCTCCATGCACGATCATGCTCCAATGCTTGTCCCTCTCATCCATGCTAGGTCCATCATTCCTAAGAGTAACAAACATATCTGATTTAGGCAGCATCATATTCTCATGTATGTGAGAAATAGTTCCAAGAAACGAAAGTACCTGATAGTTAAGTTGCTTGGCACGAGCTCGAGTGATGGGTCCTTGTATGTGTTCCGCTGTAGGTGCAGCGGGTGTATCAATAGATGGGATGTCCTCATCACAACCTCCCCAAAAGTTCCGTGATCAAAAGAAAGCGATAAAGTGGCAAACACAAATATTGGCAGAAATCTGTCAAAACTGAACAGCTGACAAAGGTCGAATTTTTGAGGGATTTTCTGTTGCTCAAATCAAAAAGTGTTCAACTAAGAAAAGTTTGGATATAACCTGGGGCATATGCACAAGAAATCGCAGTCCAAAAGATAAACAGAGAATTTTCACGAATTTTTACGGTGCAGCACCGAAAACAGTTTCAGGATAGCAACATCCCCAAATCTTTACCTCACTCAAATTAGAGGCTTCTCTTGGAACAAAAACGAAATAAACAAGATAAGGAGCGGTCATTACAGTAGTAATGACTTCCAAGACTCAAATAAAAGAAAAAGTACTGAAAATAAAAACATTGGGTTATCTCCCAAGAGTGCTTTTCTTTAACGCCTTTGAGCTAGGCGCAGTATTTTGCAAAGATGCTCATGTGGGGGCCATATAAGAGCTTGAGGCAAAGGCGCCATATAGGAACTTAAAGCAATAGAGAGCATCAAAAAGAAATGTGAAAGACATTTATATCTGAACCACTTCCTATGCATAGGAATCTTGTAAGAAAATAAATCAACGAGGCACATAGTAGCAAGCATGGATAGATAAAACAAGTGCCACTTCAAGATTTGCAACATAAAGAGGGGAAACTTAATATTGTTGAGATCCATCAAACCATGTTTCCCTCTCTCATAATAACTTTCAGTAGCATCATGAATAGAACTAACAATATAACTATCACATAAAACATCCCTATCATGAGCCACATGCATAAAAGAATTAATACTCACCACAGGAACAATAGTAGTAGGAGCAGATTCAACAGAATAATTATTCTCATCACCATAATCATCATAAATAGGAGGCATATTGTAATCATAACTAATTTTATCCTCAATAGTAGGTGAACTGAAAATATTATACTCATCATCATAGCCATCATAAACTAGAGGTTTAGTATCATCACAAGATAGAGAACAGCTATTTCGCAAAGCATATTCTTCAAACATATCATCATAAGAAGGAACATCACATATGGGAGATAAAATATCATCAGAGCAAATTTTCTCCACTAAAGCTGGGGAACTAAAAATACCATGCTTAACCATACCAGCTTCCCCAAGCTTAGACTTTTCTATAGCATTAGTAATAACAGTGTTCAAAACATTCATACTAACAACACTATTAGCATGCGAATTAAGCTCCAAAGGTTTTTCAATTTTCTCTTCAAACACTTCATATCTAAACTCAGGAAAAAGACTACAGAAATCATTGTTTTCCATTTAAGCCTAACTAGTGAAAATAAAAACAAGAAACAAAAAGATGTAATTGCAGAATCTAAAGGAAATAACTTCGAGTACTCACACAGGAGGATGCGGGTACCTTTTACCTTACCTCCCCGGCAACGGCGCCAGAAGAGAGCTTGATGTCTACGCACTTCTATTCTTGTAGACACTTGTTGGGCCTCCAAGTGCAGAGGTTTGTAGAGCAGCAGCAAGTTTCCCTTAAGTGGATCACCCTAGGTTTATCGAACTCAGGGAGGAAGAGGTCAAAGCTATCCCTCTCAAGCAACCCTGCAATTATGATACAGAAAGTCTCTTGTGTCCCCAACACACCCAATACACTTGTCAGATGTATAGGTGCACTAGTTCGGCGAAGAGATAGTGAAATACAAGTAATAGTGATGATTATAAGTAGCAAACGTGACTTGAAGTAAATATCGCTGCGAGCAAACACGTAACAAAACAGTAAGTAAACGGTGCGCAATGCTTGGAAACAAGGCCTAGGGATCATACTTTCACTAGTGGACACACTCCCAACAATATAACATGATTGAACAAATAAACAACTTCTCTCCACTATGGTACTCTGAATTACTCTCCTATTGAATAACACTAATCATTGTGTAGTGGCTACAGAAGCACCCCTTAAAGTTCATCAAGTACTTGACAAACACCACTCATAGAGATATCCAAATCAAAGCACAATTCAAGATAGAAATCATTGCAACTTAGACCAAGTACTAACACGGTGCACACACTGTCAACATTTCACCATGAAAGGAGGAATAGATCACTCAATACTATCATAGTAATAATTACTCTCATAATCCACAAGAGATCACGATCATAGCCTAAACCAAGTACCACCACGATGCACGCACTGTCACCGTTACACCATGGCAGGAGGAATAGATTATTTTAATAACATCACTAGAGTACACTATAATAATTAAGCATAGGAGTAGCATTATATCTGAATAATAACATCTACTTGTTCAACATGATACAAAGCTCATGATCACATAAAGATCACATCATGGGAGAGAGAGGTGAACCACATAGCTACCGGTAGAGCCCTCAGCCCCGGGGATGAACTACTCCCTCCTCATCATAGGAGACAGCAAGGTTGATGGAGATGGCGGTGAGGTCGATGGAGACGGCGAAGTCGGCGATGGAGACCGATGGAGATGGCTCCGGGGGCACTTCCCCATCCCGGCAGGGTGCCGGAACAGAGACTTCTGTCCCCCGAAATTCGTCGGTGGTGGCGGCGGAACTGCGGAACTCTTTCTGGAAAATTGCCGACTCCTTTAGGGTTTTCCGTCCCGAGGCTTCTTATAGGCGAAGGGGCGATGTCAGAGGGCTGCCAGGGTCTCCTCACACAGGGGCGGCGCGGCCAGGGCCTGGGCCGCGCCAGCCCTGTGTGAGGGAGGCCTGTGGCCCCTCTCCTTCCTCTCTTCGGATGTCTGGATGCTCCCGGGAAAAATAAGACTTCTGGCTTTTGTTTCGTCCAATTCCGAGAATATTTCCTGTGTATCACTCTGAAACACAAAAACAACAGAAAACAGGGAACTGGCACTGTGGCAACTCGTTAATAGGTTAGTTCCGAAAATCGCATAAAAACGCCACGAAGTGTAACGAAACACAAGGCAAATGGTGTAAAAACAAGCATGGAGCATCAAAAATTATAGATACATTGGAGACGTATCAGTCTCTATGATTCTTTTAGTGGCAAGATCCATGAGCCTCCTGAACTGATCCATGTTGTGGATTTGCTTCTTCAGCATGTCCTCCAGGTTGACTGAACAGCACTCCCTCTCAAAGAGGTAGGCTCGCAGAAGGGAGTGGAACTCCTGTCCCCTACGGTCAACTGGGTATCCTCCTTTAGAACGCTCTCCAAACATCCCATAAGCTGATGTCAATGGGATGACGTTTTTGTACTTGTGGCATATGCGGGCTATGGCGCCCTGCATAGCTATCACCATAGAGAAGTTCCAATCAATGTAGGCTTCAGTGTACTCCATTGTTGAATCTCCATCTTCATCTAGTCTGCCCAAGATGGTGGCTTGAATCAACCACTTCTCCATACCATACTCCTTGTATTCTATCTTTCCACAGAATACTGGAGGTGGAATCTGAACAAGAGTGGCAAGATCAAGCAGTATCTCAGTGAAGTGGTGTTCTCCCTGACCAGCAACAACTCTCTTATCATAGGTGTCCATCTAATTTTTTTGAAAAGAAGAGAGAAAAGGGTCAGAACAAGAATAAGAAGTACTAGTAGGAAATGAAATGTTTAAGACAATAAGATCATGAAAATTTTGCAAATCTTTTAGAAATAAATTTTGAATCCTATGGCTTTCCAATCCTAGGGTCTCGATCCTACAGGCAACACTATGCTCTGATACCATTTTGTAACGCCCCACCTTTGGCTTAAGGTGGAACACCTGTGTTAAGTGCTATTCCCAGGATCACTGATAGCACCACAGAACAAAATAGAGTATTCATTGCATAGTATCAAATATTACAACGTGGATCCAGATACATAAGTCTCCAAATCTTACAAACCAGCTTAGTCACATGGACTAGCTCAAATAATAGAGTTAAACATAACATAAACACAACGGAAACTAGGGTAGTAGTGAGCCTTCATCTTCACCATGTGCCACAGGCAGTCATGTTGGAATGTAGACTCGAGATCCTATCACTTACTCCTCATCAGAATATCCTGCACATTTCAATATGCAGCCCCATAAATGGGGGTCAGTACGATGATGTACTGGCAAATGACACAAATTTGGTGGCTGTTGTGAAAGAGCTATCTACATGATATTTGGCTGGTGGAGCCTTTGGCTGATTTGCATAAACCAAGATTTATCCTATCATTTTTAAAACAAACTTTTAATCTTTGAAAGACTTTAAGGGGCACATGGTTAAATCCACCATGAGCACCAAAGTCACCTGGTTAAATCTACCAAGATGACCCCATGAGGATAAATCCACCACATGGTCCGGAGACTGTTTCTAAACAAGTTTTATTCATTTTGAAAAGGTGAGGAGACTCTTCCATACATCCATGTCTAGGAACTCAAATTGTCCATAACCGGGGACACGGCTAATCGATTAGTTTGACACCCTGCAGGGGTTATGCACTTTCACCTTAAGACCCATTCTACCCAGAGAGAAGAATGAGACAAGACCTTTCAGAAGGAGAGAGCAACCATACTGGCAAGATCCGTTCCCACCTACAATTATACTACCAGCCGATATCTTGCACATAAGTTGAACCCTCACATCTTAATCAGTCAAGACAGAGCCCATATTGTCATAAGGCTGCACTGCAAGCTCACTAAGCAAGGAAGACATGGTAGTCTCTTTGTTCCTGGGTGGCATCCCACAAGTGTACTAACCCTCATGAAAATGCCACATACCATGGTTAAATCCACTAGGCATGTGGCCCCAAGTAGCCACTCAACATAAACCAAGCAATGCCATTTCCACCCAGGTGTTTCATTGGGTTGAATTTAAATTTCATAACTAAACATCAACTTAAGAAATAAGCATTGGCATCATTTTTCAACAATGGTACACCCTAACAGGAGTTGGTTCAGGGGTGGCTATACACTACTAGGATCTAGCATTGCATCACTTCACTTTGAGAAACCAACCTATCATGCATACTACTATAAAAACACTAATGCATATAGTAAAATGGGTAGGGGAGTATGTGTGTCACTTGCCTTGGTAGCAACCAGCACACTCACAGCAGTCATAAGAGTTGTTCAGCTCTTCTTCACAATCTATACAAGCAACAAGTACACATGCATAAATATTCTAATTCTAAATGGCAATCATAGACATGTATGCATGGATACAAATGTCAATTTCTTTTCACGCACTAGGTTAGTGTGTGAAAATGTTATATTTAGTGAGCCATGCTGTTTAGAAAGCAAGTGTGGTGTTGGAAAAGCCTTTTAATTATTTTGCAAAGCAATAAACAATTTTGACTATTTGAAAATTGAGCAAATGCTTCCCAAAAATGGTTCTGGTTTGGCATTGCTCTGAGAAAATTAGGTTATGAACCTACTGGATAGGGGACAGTAACATAAAGCTACTGCAAGTGGTTTGACCCAAAAATCATTTTCTGAAATCAAATGAGGTCTAAAATAGTGATTTGGTTAAATTTAACAGTAGCAAGTTTGTGCATGTTTCTAGTTTGAAATTTTTTGGTTCCAGAGTGTTCTTCATGTTCTGAGGAATCCATAGACTACAAATTTGTAGCAATTGGATTCACAGAACAAAAGTTATGAATTTTATGGTGTTTATAGGTCAATTATGCCATTTAATTTTTCATTTCAAAACTTTGTACAGAACCACTATGATTTCTCTGCATAAATGGATACTACACATTTGTAGGATTCCACATATACCAAGTTTGCAATTTTTTGGCCAAGTAGATTAATTTCTAGAGATTTTACAAGTTCAGAACAATTTCTGTGATTTGAATTTCGAATTTGAAATCAAATTGACTGGATTTGACTAGGGGCCGTTTGACTTGCTACGTGGGATGTTTCTACTGGGCGATACGCTTTCGGTGTGGGCTTCTAATCCTGGCCATACAATTGAAATCCGAGGGACATAGATGGATAGAGGAAGATTGCTCACCGGCGATGCGGTTTTCCGGCGAGGGCGGTACTGGGGATCGACGGCGACGTTGCTCCTGGGGTCTGCGATGGCGGGAAAGTAGCGGACGGAGTGCGGACAAAGACGGTGACCTCGAAATCTTGATCGGCGACAATGTCTGCTTCCCGAGGTGATGTCGAAGGGTGACTGGAGGATGGCGAGGGCGTCGGTGCGCTCCGACAATGCCTCTACGGAGCGGCTTTGTGGAGGAAAAATGGTACGGCCGATGGTTAGAGAGAGCGCAAGAGAGAGGATAAAGAGAGGGAGGTCGAGAGGGGATGCAGGGCTGCTCCACCGCGTTGATACTGACGGGTTTCGGCGACGGACTCCACGGACTCCGGCGAGAAATTGTGCAGTATGGCGCAGAAATTCGAGGGAAAGAGGAGGGGGAAATGGAGCAGAGAGGTTTGGTTTGCGGAGGGTGCCAATACGGGGAGTGGTTGCGGTTCTGGGCGTGCGGGAAGAAGTAGGAAGTGGAGCGGAGCGGCGGTTCCAGAAGAAAAGGAGCGGCGGTTTTGGGAAGAAGGAACTAACGGGTGGGACCCATCAGTCAGAGAGAGAAAGGGAGGGGCTGCGGGGGTTTCCTTCCCGGGCTAGTCTGCTGGGCCGTTGGCTCCAGGCCGGCCCAGTTGGGCTAGTTTCTCTTTTTTTGTTCTGCTTCTTTTTCTTATTTTCTGTTTTTTGCTTTATTGTTTGAAAAAGTAAAACCTATTTGAAAAGTAAAATTCCAATTCTGACAACTTTGACAATTTAAAATAATGTGTTTGTAACACATAAACCTTGATTTGATAATATTTTGTAAAAAGAAATATTTGTAAAACACAATAAAGCTTTTATATGAACATGGTGCTATTTAAATAATAACTTTCTGAAAACCTTTTGTTTCTTAAATCTTATTTTAAAAGGCAATTAAAACATTAGTATTTGGTGAAAATGTTTCAAAAACCTCATAATAAAATCAATTATGCAATATGCCATGAATGCATGATGAATTTTGGTATTTTAAAATCTTGGGATGTTACAGTTTCCCCATTGTTAATATTGCCTGGATTTTCTCTGGGTTTGATTCTGTCACATCCAAAATTTTGGAATGTGAAAATAAATTAAAATAGGAACCATGTATGTTTGTATTGATTGCAAATTTCACAAGGAATTAAAACTTTTTGTTTTATTTAAAAGCCTTATTAGAAAAACCATTTCAAAATTCCTTTATTTCCTTGCAGAACTCATTTGAGAAAATAATATTTCAAAATACCATTTTGTATTTATTCCAATACTATGCAAGCACATTTGCAAAGGAAACATTTTACAAAAGGATTTATATCAAATAAAGTTGCAATGCCAAAAGCATGTTTGAATTAAATTTCAAATACTATTTTTAATAAAGTTATGCCTTGATCGTAAAAGGATTATTTTCAAATCATTTTCTATTATGCAAATAAGCCCTTTGGCTAATTTATAAAGTTTTTATTGGAAATTAGTTTTATTTATGAAATCATGTTTCTTACTGCCCTAGTTTGTTTCTCGGAATTTTAGAAAAATTTACAAATTGGTTTGAATCAATTTGGACCAAATTTGCGAAAGTTATAAAGGAAATAAGAAAACGGAAAAAGGAAAAGAAGGAAAAAATATATAAAAGGGCCCGGGGAACCCCTTCGGCCTAGCAAAGGAATCAGCCCACGGCCCACCCCGGATTATCTCCCGAACCGGTATCTCTTTTGCCTTTCTCTCTCTCTCTCTCTGACAAGTGGGGCCCGGTTGTCATCCCTAACCCTCGGCCAGAAATTTCGCCGGTGAGCTCTCCCGAGCCGCGATTTCCTCTCCCCCTTAATTCAGTTGATCTCCTACCGATTTCATCGCACCCCTGCGCCTATAAAAGCCGCCCGATCTCCTCTCTCTCCTGCACCCCTTTTTCCTCTCTCTCGGCCGCCAGGCTGCGCGAAATCAAGCATGCCATCCCGCAGACACCGCCGCGGTTCACCGACGATCCCGGTAAGCCCCGACCCTTCCCCACCCTTCCGTCTGCCTTGGCACCTTCCCCTCTCCCTCGCGCACCTCACGGACATATCTTTGTCTTCTCTTGCGCTCCAAGTCGACGTGCCCGTCCTCGGCTGGATATTGCCGTCTACAGGCACAACTCCAGCGAGCAATCGCTGCACAACCGGAGCACCTCCAGATCGTTCGCTTCGCCACCACGATCGCCTCGGCACCCCGCACCCTCTGGTAAGATTGCCACCCCCAGGGTCTTCCTGCAGTCGTCATGCCGCCCGCGTCTATAGTCGCATCGCCACTACACCTAAACTCCAGCCGCCTCTCTCCTCTGTAACAGGAAACGAAGATTCGTGTGCTGCATACCATCGTCATCTCCATGTCATCCTGAAGCCCGTCGTAGGCTCGCCGTCGTCCAGAACCCACCAGATCATCGGCGAAGTTGACCACCTGCATGCCTCGCCGGCGAACTCCCACCAGAAACCTAACCCTAGGTACCCTCTCCCTCTCAGTTTTAATCCCGTGCGTCCAATCTCGATCCAACGGATCGGATAGATTCACTTAAGTGAATCGGTACCAGCAGATCTAGGCCATTCGGATCTCTTTAAATCCAATGGCTGTAAAGCCCAATCCGGCTGAAACGGTACTGCCCAATCACGACATGCCATGTGGCCAGCCCTGTTGAGTCAGGATTTCAAAATTAGATTCTAAAAACAGAAAATGACTGAATCTTGTAAAATTTATATCTCAAGTTCTACTGAACCAAAAATTGCAAATAATATATCGCTGAACTCCTAAAAATGTGTAGAACACTATTCTGTAATAAAATTTGTCTTTTGAACTAGTTGAAAACATTCAAATTTAAATATGTGAGTTTGAGTGTTTTTAATATAGTTCAAATTCTATAAATCCTTTTCAGTTGATTCTATTTGCAGTAGGACCATATCGTTGTCCTCCATCCAGTAGAACCACTGCACAAATTATTTGTACCAATTTTATCAAGTATTCAAATTCAAATGAGGATTTGAGTATTTTCTTCCTAGATTTAATTCTATAAATATTTTAGGCATAATTCCTTTTGCAAAATTGATTATCTTGATAATAGAAAACCACCAAAATACTTCACACACTTTTCACACTCATTCAAAGGTCAACCCCATTAGTTCATCCTTTCTACAAGATATAGATGTGTTATTTGAAGCACCTTGCAAATATCAAATCCCTAATTTCTATCATGCACTTTGTGCTATTTGATTTTGTCCCACTATGCAAATGGTGAATTATCCTAAGTCCTAATGATCACTCAACTCTACCCATGACTTAGTGAAAAATCTACTCTCTATCCTTGCCCAAGTGCAAAACTATCAACTCCATCACATCCAAATTCTTCTAAGTATTTGACTACCCCATCCAACGCTATGACCTAGAAGTTTTCCATATCAAGACCATGGAGAAGAAGTTGAAGAGAAGACAAGGAGTTGAAGGCAAATAGAAGAAGTTGAAGAGAAGACAAGGAGTTGAAGGAAAATAGAAGAAGTTGAAGAGAAGACAAGAAGATGAAGAAGAACAAGAAGATCAAGAGAAGAGAGCCCAAGTCAAGAGGATGAAAGTGATAAACCTCATAACTCAGAGTTTATTCATCCAACTTCTCAAACCAAGCCTAGGAATCTCCTTAAGCTATTTTGCTAAGTGTTTGACACTTCTTAACAATTTAGAAAACCCCCATCAATCTTTAAGTCCTTGACTTAGTCATTCTCTCCATCCATATCAAGCCAACTTCATGCCACAATCTTTTGTCCATATATTACTAAGACAAATCAAGACTAGGCTAAAACAAATAAACACTTTTGTTGTCTTGTTTGATTATGTTGCCTTGAATGGTGTGTTTATGTTGTGTTACTTTCTATCTTATAGTTGTACGGAGAGCCACATGTGTTGATTAAGAGAAGTACAATCTTCAGAAATTTTTAAGGCAAGTGTCACTCTTGTTCATAAAATTCCCAATGTTTTAATATGCATGTAGTGTTTCCCTTCTTTCAATATTATGCATGTGTAGATTGTTATGCTTGCTATCTCCTATTTAGGATACCCCTGATTACCCTGTTAGAAGAAACATCGTAAGTGTAGATTTCTTAGTTGTGCTATAGAATTCATGGTTGGGATTTCCACATGTTCTTTTATTAAGTTTGAAAACTATGTTTTGCAAAAACTAAGAAAACAACTAAGTTAATGAAACACCTGGGTGGAAATTGGTAAGATGGATTTATGTTGAGTGGTTACACCGGAGCCATCTCTATGGCGGTCGTGTGTATCTCACTTCTGGATGGCCACCCAGGAATAAAGAGATTGGAGACGTTCAAGTCGTGAAGCTTCCAGTGCAACCACGAGTCATATGGGCTCTGTCTTGACTAACTAAGTTGCAATAACTCAGCCAGACGGACAGAGGGTGGTAGTGAATTGTAGGATGGAATGCATCTGGTTTGGTCTGAGGGATTGCTTCTGAAAGGTCTCGTCTTAGTCTTCACCTGGCCATTTGAGCAAAATGAGCATCATGGCAAAAAGGGGTGGACTGAGTCTTTTGGGAAAAGTGCACCACCTCTGCAGAGTGTTAAAAACTAAGTACTTAGCCATGTCCCCGGTTACGGACAATTTTGAGCAACATAATGTTGAAGCTGTTCAAGGCTCTCCTCATCCCAACTTCTTTAAATTAAAACTTGAGCGGTTAACAAGGGATTGTTGTGTGATCATAACTATGTACACCTGGTGGATTCCTGTGTGTGCATAATTAACTAGGAGCACATGGTGGATTCCAGTGTGTCCAATAGTGTTTTAAAAGAGAAATGAGATCTTTTGAAAAGTAGGATAAACAATTGCTTTTCTGCAAGCTTGGCCTGAAGATCCACTTAGCCAAATATTCATGTCAGTGTTAGGATTCCATTTGTGTCCACCAAAAAGTAACATCTTGCCAATACAATTCAAGTGTATTGACCCTTTTGTGGCTGCAACGTTTCATGTTGCAGGTTTTGACGATAAGAAAGGTACGACAGGGTTACGAGTCTATCCGCAGCATGTTCGCCTGTGGCACATGAAGAAGAAGGACTTCATGCTATTATTTGATTTCATTGTAAACTCTGAAAGCTTTGTGCTATGAGTGTTGTAAAGTTTGCTTTATGTAATTGCTAGATCATGCGATGTAATAAAATGACCTTTATTTCTTGATATTACATCTTAAACTGTGTGTGCTAGCGTTTGATCCAGGGACTGGCACTGAAAAGCATAGGGATCGTCATCTTTAAAAGGTGAGGTCACTACAGATTCTATTCCTCTCGCCGATACCAGGAATCCCAGAAGTTGTCCTGTTGAAACACCAAAAGAACATTTTGTCGGGTTGAGCTTTAGCTTGTACCTATCGAGGTTGTCAAAAGTTTCCTTCAAGTCATTAATTAAAGATTCCTATTTTCTCGTGGTGATGACCATGTCATCGTTGTAGACTTGGATGTTTTGACCTATTTGGCATCCGAGGCAATTTTGCATCATCCTTTGATAGGTTGTCCCTGTGTTCTTGAGGCCGAAAGGCATGACTTGGTACCAAAAAACGTCGTATGGTGTGATAAAGGCTGTCTTTTCTTTGTCCTCTCACTTCAACTTGATCTAATTGTATCCTGAATATGCGTCCAGAAAGGAAAGCCTCACGCACCCCGCCGTTGAGTCAATTATTTGATCTATGCGAGGTAGCGGAAAGGGATCCTTGGGACAGTGTTTGTTGAGGGATGTGCAATCAACACATACGCGACGTATGACTGTATTTTTCTTTGGGACGATCACTGGGTTAGACACCCAAGTCGATGTTTTGATTTCTCTGATGAAGCCTGCGTTTTCTAATCTTTGCAGCTCGGCTGCAATTGCTTTTCTTTTGGGTTCATCAAACTGTCGAAGAGGTTGCTTGACCGGCCTTGCCTTTGGATCCATGTTGAGTGCGTTCTCGACGAGTTCCCTAGGAACCCTTAGCATGTCTGAAGGACACCAGGCAAAGATTTCCCAGCACTCATGGAGCAACTCGACAAGCGTGCTTTCCTATGTGGGATCTAGGTTTACTGCGATGGAAGTTGTTTTTGCTAGGTCCGTTGGATGAACCCGAACTTTCGTAGAGTCTTAGGTTGCGTCGAAAGCCTGATCTGGCAAGGATCGACCAACGTCGGGTAGTATATT
The DNA here is from genome assembly GCA_007115705.1 of Dactylis glomerata. NCBI lineage: Eukaryota > Viridiplantae > Streptophyta > Magnoliopsida > Poales > Poaceae > Dactylis > Dactylis glomerata. The sequence goes on along the minus strand of QXEO01002114.1, from coordinate 981,741 downwards.
GTGATCAGTTTTGCCCTTGAGTATTGTATATTCAGCTGTCATGCCAAAAGTTTGCGCCATCCTATTAAATTCCTTGTTGCAACTGTTTGATACTTCGAAGCTTCCTTTTACTGTGATGACTCCTTTAGGTCTTGGGATTTCGAGTGCCAGGTAAGCGTAATGAGGAACTGCCATAAATCATGCAAACGCTGGCCATCCTAGGATCGCGTGATACTGTGAGGGCCAGTTCATGACTTCAAATTCCAGCTTTTCTCTTTGGAAGTTGTCGTTGTCACCGAAGCAAACGCCGAGTTCGATTTTTCCTAGTGGGTAGTTTGCACTTCCTTGTACTATTCCTTGAAGAGCAATCTGTTGGTTGTAACCACTCCAGTGATATATTCGTAGCCTTCAAGGTTCTTGCATATATCAGGTTTATACCACTGCCAGCATCCATGAATACTCGTCCGATGTTGTATCCTCCAATTTGTGCTTTCAACACCATTGGTGTGTGCCCTGGCCTGGGTACCTTCCTCAGGTGATCTTCTCTGCTGAACCTGACTGTTTGGTCTGACCATCACATGTATTCTGTGGTAGCTGGTGGTGACGATATTGCTAGATTTACTTTCCTTGATATACTTTTCTGTTCTTTCTTAGATTTTGGGACAGGCTGGATCATTGCTGATATGTACACTTTCGCTTGGGGATGGTTTGTGCCGCTTTGTATTTGATATCCCTAATCTGTGATCGCCCTGTCATGTGTCATACCTCCTTGTTGTGCTCCTTGGCTTAGTTCCATGGCTTCTTGTAGTCTTAAGAATGTTCTGCAATCTCTCATCAGGTGATTGGAGACCCTCTTGCCATCTAGATATGCATAGTGGATGCGGCAAGGTCCATGAAGGATATCCTCTGCCGATGGGTCGGGATACTTTGGCCTCTCTCGTATGTAGTTGTCTTTTTTATGATACTCCTCATTCGCATCACCTTCTTCGTCTCTTTTCTCGTATCCTGCGGCGATTTGGTTATGCCTAGCACGACCGTCCCCTTTGCAAGATTGGCATCTCTGGTTGCGTTGCCTGCCTGGTCCATCATATTCGGGTGAACATGCCCTTTTGCTATGATAAGCATCTTCTCCGTCTGTGAATCTGTTTGCTATTTCCATCAATTCTGACACCGATTTAGGCTTTGTTCTTCCCAATTCTTCAAAGAGATCCGACCGATGGAGATCGGATACAAAGGCATCTACTGCTCGCTCATTGGAGATGTCTTCTGCTGAGTTTTTTTTATTATACTCCATTGTTGTATGTATGAACTGTAACACCTCACTTTTTGTAGACCTTATTGAGACCTTGGATAAATGCTTTATTTTGGGTGAATTAAAAACTTTGCTTTGTTGTGAGCTTGAATGATAGCATGTATGATTTTATGCAATGACTTGTGCATGTGTGTGTGTGTTTTTGGCATGATTAAATTCTAGCACTTCTACCTCTTGTGCATTAGGAACTAGAAATTTGTGCTATGATTTTATGCAATGATTTTTAACCTAGTGCTGGTTTGTGTGAACCAAAAACCCTAGCTCAACTCCATTGCTTGATTACTCCACTCACCTTTTTCTTTCTCTTTTATTTTTGCACCTTTATTAAAAAATAAGGACTTCATCGAAACCTCAATTCCACTTGTTTAAAAATTCTAAAAACTTGGTAGAATGATTTCTACCACTTGTAGATCACATCTTAGCAAGCCCCCACCACCACTTGGACCAGATTTTGAATTTTTCGAAATTCAAATGAATTTCGGCCAAATGATCCTTTTCTTCTTCTTCTCTTGTTTCTTCTTCTCTTTGTTTGCAAATCACTCAAGGTGACAACCCTGGCCGACCACCTCTCCCTCTCTCTCTGCCCTCTCTTCAAAACCCAGCTCTTAGTCCTTGTCTTTTGTGCTTGGACACAAGGAAGGAGGGAGACCCGAGGTGATCTAGGGTAGATCCTCTCCCTCTCTTTCTTTTCTCCCTCCACCGCCCCTAAACTCCCAACCAGCGATGAGATGGGCATCAGTAATCCCCTAGGACCCCACCTAGCAGAGACACCATAGCCCTACCTCTCCCTCCATGCCTGTGGTCGCCCATACCGGCCGGCGAGCACCCGAGAGGGCTAGAGGCTTATGCAGCAAGCCCGGCCGCCCAACCTCGCCAATCAGCTCGCCGACCCCTCCACTCCACGACCCAACAGCACCCCACGACCAAACGACCACGAGCACCACCCTGTCACCTCGCTCTGGCCCTATCGCCTGCACACCGAGAGCGAGCCCCGTGTTCCCAGCCGTACGTGACCGTTACCGCGTCAGGCTGAGCATGAATCAGCAAAGCACCATAACCCCTCTAACTTGTGCCACCCTCTCTGCTCCATAGACAACCGACACGACGGGAACGAGCTCGATCGTTCGTGCGTGCACACTGAACCCGACACGTTTCCGACCGAAACGTTGAGCCATCGACACCAAGGACCACACCCGTAGACGTAGTCCACAAAGCCGCCCAGAACACGCCGCCTAGCGGCCTAATCGCCGACGCTCAAACCCACGTACTCCGAGCTCAACACCGGAGTATAAAACTCACTGGAACGGCCCGAGCCTTCCCCTGGACGCCATTCTTCCCCCAGCCTCACTCCTCTCCACCCAGAGAACCACGCCGACAAGCCCTACCCACTCCCCGGGCTGCTGAGATCGAGGAGCGCTGCCGGAGCAGGGGTAGATGCCGCAGGTTGCGGTCGTGGTTGATCATCTCTCTCTGCTCCCTCTCTGCACCTCTCCCTTCCTCTCCTCTTTCTGAATCTCACCCAGCCCTCCGTTTCCTCTGTGGCAGCCCGTAGCCATTGCCATCGCCAACGGAACCCGGAGGTCATCGAGGACAAGCACGACCACCTACCGCCGTGAGATCTACTTCCTGCAGGTTTTGGACACGGACCAACTTCCCAGAAGACCGCCGCCGCCCTGCAGCAACCTCAGCCACCCTCGACGACCCTCGGTGAGCCTCTCCTTCTTTCCAGTAGCTAGGGCTAGGGTTTCTGCCCCCACCGCCGATGCGAGGGAGACGACGGCCCTCCGCCGTCGATCTCATTCTAATCGGATGGACCGCGTAGCCCCGTACCGCTTCGGCTGCTCAAGCCGCTGACCGCCGGACCTCGCGTGTCAGCATTTCAAAATCCCACTCCTCCCGCGTGCTGGCGCCGGACTGGGCCGGCCCAGCTCAGATCTGGACGAGCCCCCCCCCCAGATCTGGCCCGTTTCATATTTTTTTAGAAACTGCTCTGCATTTTGTTTGAATCTGTTAGATTAGAAAATCCATAGAAAATTCCCTGAGTGTCCAAATTTGATGATTCAAATTTTCATGTGAACCTTACAGTATTGCCTAAGTCCCAGTACTGCATGCATGATTTTTAGGGCATTAGAAATTATCTGTGATTTATTTGTTGTAGATCTAGGGCTTTATCTTCATAAATCCAAATCTGGAGTTGTGTGTGATGAAAATGTTTGATTCCAATTTTCAGAGATGCCCTGTTGTTATGTGAAGCTGTAGGAATTGGATTTACTATTTTAGGAGTAATATAATACCTGTAGTAATTACTTTAGTGATAATAAAGATCTGCTTTGTTTTAATTATTGTGCACAGTAAGTTTATTATTTTTGGGTGAATGCACTTCTGGTGTGTTCTACATTGCAGTAGCTTTCCAAACTAGTCTCTAGTAGAATTTTAATACTTACCGAAAGTTTTAGGGAATTAAATTGTCTTTCTAGTGATAAGTGTGAGTAGGAAATTCTTTATAATTCACCAAAAGCTTCTTTTGAATTGATTCCAATTGGAGTGGTTCCGTAATATTGTTAGCTACCTGAATGTATGCTGTATGCCTTGTCTTGATGCATATTGATGCCTGCAAGTGGTTTGCTTGAGAATAAGGTTTATTTGTCAATATGAATTGCTTTGCTATTATTTGGGTAATGTTTTCTTTGTAGAAAATATTGTTGGTTCAGATATTTGAACATGTTTGCTTCTGATACTCAATGTTTTACTTGTGTGTTGCATGTATTGGGTGTGGATCATGTATGCATGTGTGCTTATTATGTGTTGTTGTTACTTTTTCCGGCGATAGAATCGAACGACGAGTGTGCGGAGGAGGGGGAGATCTTTGAGTATCAAGAGGAAGGAGATCAGGGACAAGCCACTCAAGGCAATCCATCTACTTGTTGCATATCTGAATCCTACTATTACACCTTGCATTGCTTCACTCCTGTTTTCTTATTATGCATTGTTTTTCTATATTGCTATTATTCTCTAGATAGCAATAGTTGGTGACTTAGCTCCACAAGTAGACTTGATATCATCCATAGAGATGACACCCCTTGTGACCTATTCAACACCCCTCTTATTAGAGACTTGATGGTTAGCATCAAAGTCTTTGGAAAACTTGTAGTGGAGCCAAAAACTCTATGATTGGGAATACTCTCTGGAATTTTTTTGAAAATGTTTTCGAAAACCTTGGGGTAGTTGCTACTCCATTGAAATGTTTTCAAATGGTTTTATAAACATGGAGTTGGACATGGGAGATGAAGGAGTTGGTGGATTTCTGAAAAATGGCATTGTGTATAAGTGGTCGCCAAACCAATTACTCCCGTGCAACCACATTACCCCCGTATGGGACGGGGCCTAGTCTGAAGTCTGTCTGCTTTAGTGCGGGGAGTATCATACTATATAAGGGTTCGTGGTGCCCAGAAAGTGGTACGCGACACCCCCGAATCCGGGTTGATGCCTATTGGGGGTCAATACATTACAACGGCATATCCCGAGCCGCCGGAAGACACTTGGGTTCTCCCGCCGTGGCGCCAGAGTTACGCTCTGAAGGAGGTACTGCCGGGGCGTGCTGGGGAGGTAGACTCCACAGGGTAGGCACCCGTGCTAAGGTAGATGCATGGAGGGCTTTGATCGATTATCCGAACCCCGCATACTTGTGTATGATGGTCCGTGGTGGTATCCCGGTGGATTTATCGAATGGTGTGGGTAAAGTGTACAACCTCTGTAGAGTGTAATCTATTCGAATAGCCGAGTCCTCGGTCATGGACGGTTGGAATGTCCATACTTAACCTGTATCGAGTTTTGGTTTTACAAAATGTTTTCGGAAAAATGGAGTTAGTGCCGGATGGAGTACTTGGAGGGTACTGCCGTGGCACGGGGATGGTTTGGAGTACTCGAAGGGTACTGCCGAGGAGATGGAGATTGGTCATGTATGCTTGACCATGGTTGCCTTGGGCAAACTTAAAGGACACTAGTGGAAAACGGGCCTTTGGCCTGGACCCTTTAGTCCCGGCCTCCATCTGGGCCGGGACTAAAGGCCCGGCCACGTCGCCCCAAAATTGCCAAACCGCCCACGAGGCTTTGGTCCCGGCCCGTAACGAGCCTTTAGTCCTGGTTTGAGACAGAAACCGGGACTAAAGGGCTATGCGGCGTGCAGCCCGCATGTGCGCCACCTTTAGTCCCGGTTTGTGTCTCAAACCGGGACTAAAGGCCTCTGCCTATATATATTGGCCACAGCCCCCCTCTCCCCTCTTCCTTGCATTTTTCTTGGATGGAAGAGTGTGGGTGTGTGCTAGCTCTCTATTTTTCTTGGATGCACTAGAGGTGTTTGTTGAAATATGTGTTAGAGCGATGCCGCTTCAGTTCACCGAACACAACTACGATATGAGATGCCCGAGCCACGCTTAAACGTCTTCCTCTTTATTTCTACATATTCTAAAAGGTTAGCAACTATATTTCCTCGTTTAGACCGTGCGGTACTAATTTTTAGGATCGTGATTGTATTTGATATACTGTCGTACAACGCAGATGAGCCATCCATGGATGTACGGTGATCGACGCACAGCCGCTTACAGAGAAGGCGTGCATTCTTTTCGAGATGCCGCCGATGCGAACAAGCATGGTGGTGGCTATATGTTTTGTCCATGTGTTGAATGTCGGAACGAGAAGGATTACACTTCCTCAAGAGTAATTCAGAGCCACCTGCTTCGGTCCGGTTTTATGTCGGGCTATAATGTTTGGACCAAGCACGGAGAAAGAGGGGTTATGATGGAAGACGACGATGAAGAAGAAGAGAACGATGATGACAACTACCGATCTATGTTCCCTGAGTATGCTGATACCGCAATGGAAGACAATGAAGAAGAAGATCAGGGTGAAGAACGGGAACCAGATGAGCCCGCTGATGATCTTGGCCGGGTCATTTCTGATGCACGGCGAGGCTGCGACACAGAAAAGGAGAGGTTGCAGTTCGAGCAGATGTTACAGGACCACAACAAATTGTTGTACCCAACTTGTGAAGATGGCCAGAAGAAGCTGGGTAGCACACTGGAATTGCTGAAGTGGAAGGCAGAGACCGGTGTGACTGACTCGTCATTTGAAAAGTTGCTGGTACTGATGAAGAAGATGCTTCCAAGAAAGAACGAATTGCCCGCCAGCACGTACGAAGCAAAGAAGCTTGTCTGCCCTCTAGGATTAGACGTGCAGAAGATACATGCATGCCCTAATGACTGCATCCTCTACCGCGGTGAGAAGTACGAGAATATGGATAAATGCCCGGTATGCCCTGGTGATATTGAGGGCGAGCCACCCAGGAAGAGGGTTCCTGCCAAGGTGATGTGGTATGCTCCTATAATACCACGGTTGAAACGTCTGTTCAGAAATAAAGATCATGCGAAGTTGTTGCGATGGCACATGGAAGATCGTATGAAAGACGATAAGTTGAGGCACCCCGCTGATGGCCGGCAGTGGAGAAAAATCGAGAGAGAGTTCCCGAGATTTGCAGGTGACGCAAGGAACTTATGGTTTGGTCTGAGTACAGATAGCATGAATCCTTTTGGGGAGCAGAGTTGCAGTCACAGCACCTGGCCCGTTACTCTATGTATCTACAACCTTCCTCCTTGGTTGTGCATGAAGCGGAAGTTCATTATGATGCCAGTGCTTATCCAAGGTCCAAAGCAACCCGGCAACGATATTGATGTGTACCTAAGGCCATTAGTTGATGAACTTTTACAGCTGTGGGCCGAACCAGGTGTACGTGTGTGGGACGAGCACAAACAAGAGGAATTTGACCTTCGAGCGTTGCTTTTCGTAACCATCAATGATTGGCCTGCTCTTAGTAACATTTCAGGACAGTCAAACAAGGGATACAATGCATGCACACACTGTTTGGATCAGACAGAAAGTATATATCTGGACAAATGTAGGAAGAATGTGTACCCGTACAATCATCATTTTCTTCCGCCCAAGCATCCCTTAAAGAAAAAAGGCAAGCATTTCAATGGCAAGGCAGAACCCCGGGGGAAGCCTGTCATCCGTACTGGTGCTGAAGTATTTGATATGGTCAAAGATTTAAAAGTAATCTTTGGAAAGGGTCCTGGCAGCCAACCTGTTCCTAACGGCCCTGCTAAGCGCGTACCCATGTGGAAGAAGAAATCTATATTTTGGGAGCTACCCTATTGGGAAGTCCATGAGGTCCGCTCCGCAATCGACGTGATGCACCTGACGAAGAATCTCTGCGTGAATATTCTAGGCTTCCTGGGCTTGTATGGGAAGTCAAAAGATACACCGGAAGCATAGGAGGACCAGGAACATCATAAAGGAAGAGATGGCATGCATCCAGGGCAGTTTCAAGGGCGTGCCAGCTATGCTCTTACCAAGGAAGAGAAGGAAATCTTCTTTGAAGTCCTTTTCAGTATCAAGGTCCCGACTGGCTTCTCGTCAAATATAAAGGGAATCGTAAATATGAAAGACAAAAAATTCCAAAACCTAAAGTCTCATGACTGCCATGTGCTTATGACGCAATTGCTTCCGGTTGCATTGAGGGGAATTCTACCGGAAAATGTTCGCCTGGCAATTGTGAAGGTATGTGCATTCCTCAATGCAATTTCTCAGAAGGTAATCGATCGAGAAAGTCTATCAGGGTTACCGATTGATGTGGTCCAATGTCTGGTCAGCTTCGAGTTGTTGTTCCCGCCATCCTTTTTCAATATAATGACACACCTCCTAGTTCACCTAGTCGAAGAGATTAGAATTCTCGGTCCTGTGTTTCTACATAATATGTTCCCCTTCGAGAGGTTCATGGGAGTCTTAAAGAAATATGTTTGTAACCGTGCTAGGCCAGAAGGAAGCATCTCCAAGGGCTATGGAACAGAGGAGGTCATTGAGTTTTGTGTGGACTTTCTTCCTGACCTTAAGCCGATTGGTGTTCCTGAATCTCGGTATGAGGGTAGGCTGACAGGAAAAGGCACACTAGGAAGGAAAGCAAAAGTATGTATGGACGGGTATTCTTTCTCTCAAGCACACTACACAGTTCTACACAATTCCACCGTGGTGGCTCCGTATATCGTGAGACACAAGAATATTCTACGCTCCGAAAACCCGGGGAAGACTGACTCTTGGATTAAAGGGGAACACGAGAAGACTTTCGGCAGTTGGTTGCAGACACATCTCATGAATGACGACACCGTTGGAGATCAGCTGTACTGTTTGGCCAGGCCACCATCTTCGACTATATGTACTTTCCAAGGGTACGAGATAAATGGGAATACATTTTACACGGTTGCCCAAGATAAAAAGAGCACCAACCAAAACAGTGGTGTCCGCTTTGATGCAACAGACGAGAATGGGCACTGTTTGGAAACATATTACGGGTACATAGAGGAGATATGGGAACTTGACTATGGACCTACTTTTAAGATCCCTTTGTTTCGGTGCAAATGGGTGAAGCTGACAGGAGGCGGGGTAGTTGTAGACCAAAAGTACGGCATGACAACAGTGGATCTCAACAATCTTGCGTACATGGACGAACCATTCGTCCTAGCCAACGATGTCGCTCAGGTTTTCTATGTGAAGGACATGTCTACAAAAACGAGAAAAAGAAATCAGCAAAAGAAGACATCGTCCGATGAGCCAAAGCGCCACATAGTTCTTTCAGGGAAAAGAAACATCGTGGGAGTAGATGACAAGACAGACATGTCAGTAGATTATAATAAGTTTCATGAAATTCTGCCCTTCAAAGTGAAAACTGACCCAAGCATCCTACTGAATGATGAAGATTCTCCATGGCTACGACCCAGAAGAAAACAGAAATAATAGATAGGAATGTTGGTGCAATAATGTAATAATGTATTAAACCTTTTATGTAATGCATGATGAAGATTCTCCATGGCTACGACAGACACGGTTACATGGATGGCTGGATGTGAAGAATGGTATGGATCGGTCATCACCGCTCTTTAGAAAAAAAGCCGGCTCACTAGTTCTTTTCCCGTCCTGCTCTTTATACACACCGTGCTGCGTCTTCCTAAAGCGCCTCCCCTCAATGCCAAAACGAAAGCAATGGCACTCCTCCCGGCGTCTTCCTAAAGCGCCTCCCCTCAAATTTCAAACACTTTTCATATTAATAGTTTTGTCAAATTCTAAAATATACAAAAAGAATATTAATCAATATAGTTATAATTGAAAATGGTAAAATAGTTAATAGTTTGGATAGTTAAAATAATTAATTTTGAAAATAGAAAATAGTTTTGAATTAGTTATTAAATTTCAAACACTTTTCATATTAATAGTTTTGTCAAATTCTAAAATATACAAAAAGAATATTAATCAATATAGTTTTAATTGAAAATGGTAAAATAGTTAATAGTTTGGATAGTTAAAATAGTTAATTTTGAAAATAGAAAATGGTTTTATATAAGTTATTAAATTTCAAACACTTTTCATATTAATAGTTTTGTCAAATTCTAAAATATACAAAAAGAATATTAATCAATATAGTTTTAATTAAAAATGGTAAAATAGTTAATAGTTTGGATAGTTAAAATAATTAATTTTGAAAATAGAAAATGGTTTTGAATTAGTTATTAAATTTCAAACACTTTTCATATTGAAAGTTTTATCAGATTCTAAAATATACAAAAAGAATATTAATCAATATAGTTTTAATTGCAAATGGTAAAATAGTTAATAGTTTGGATAGTTAAAATAATTAATTTTGAAAATAGAAAATGGTTTTGGATTATTTATTAAATTTCAAACACTTTTCATATTAATAGTTTTGTCAAATTCTAAAATATACAAAAAGAATATTAATCAATATAGTTTTAATTGAAAATGGTAAAATAGTTAATAGTTTGGATAGTTAGAAAAATTATTTTTGAAAATAGAAAATGGTTTTGAATTATTTATTAAATTTCAAACACTTTTCATATTGAAAGTTTTATCAGATTCTAAAATATACAAAAAGAATATTAATCAATATAGTTTTAATTGAAAATAGCAAAATAGTTAATAGTTTGGATAGTTAAAATAATTAATTTTGAAAATAGAAATTGGTTTTGAATTAGTTAATCAATTTCAAACACTTTTCATTTTGAAAGTTTTATCAGATTCTAAAATATACAGAAGTTATTCAATTCAAAATTACAAATTCATATTTGAAATGAAAAACTGAAAAAATTTCAGCATTGCCGCGCATTTATTGCACCTTTAGTCCCGGTTGGATCCACCAACCGGGACTAAAGGGGGGGGCTCGGGCGGTTACCGCCCACCACCCTTTAGTCCCGGTTGGGGGTTCAAACCGGGACTAAAGGCCCCCTTTAGTCCCGGTTTAAGCTCCCAGCCGGGACTAAAGGGGGGAGGTATATAAGCCCGCCCTGCCCCTCTCTTCCTCTTCTTCTTCCACACTTAGCCATTTGCGACGCGCGCGAGGAGTTGCCGAGGCCGATCGTTGCGGCCAGCCAGATTCTCGGGCCTCCCGCCGCCGCGCCGCCACCGAACCCCGCCGCGCCGCCAAGAGCGCCGCCGCCAGCGCCGCCATCGAACCCCGCCGCGCCGCCACCGAGCGCCGCCACGAACCCCGCCGCGCCGGCCACCGCGTCACCGAGCCCCGCCAGCCTCCCGCCACCGCGCCGCCACCGAGCCCCGCCGGCCTCCTGCCACCGCGCCGCCACCGGCCGTGCTTCCTCTCGGTGAGAGACCGAGGCCGCCCGCCGCCGCCCCTTTTTTTTAAATTTATTATTTGTTAGGTTAGGTTAGGTTAAAATTTGTTAGGTTTAGTTTTTTTAAAAAAATTGTTATTTGTTAGATAGAATTTTGATATTTCTAAGATAGAATTTATTTGTAAGATAGAATTTATTTGTTAGATATAATTTATTTGTTAGATATAATTGTTATTTGTTATTTGTTAGATATAATTGTTATTTGTTATTTGTTAGATAGAATTATCATTTGTTAGATAGAATTTATTTGTAAGATAGAATTTATTTGTTAGATATAATTATTATTTGTTAGATATAATTATTATTTGTTAGATAGAATTTATTTGTTAGATATAATTGTTATTTGTTATTTGTTAGATATAATTATTATTTGTTAGATATAATTGTTATTTGTTATTTGTTAGATAGAATTATTATTTGTTAGATAGAATTTATTTGTTAGATAAAATTGTTATTTGTTATTTGTTAGATATAATTATTATTTGTTAGATATAATTGTTATTTGTTATTTGTTAGATAGAACTATTATTTGTTAGATATAATGGTTAGTAAATATTTGTTAAGTAGTAATAATTGTTAGCAAATATTTATTAAGTAGTAATAATTGTTAGCAAAATAATTGTTAGGGTTAGTAGTAAGATAATAAGTAAGATAATAGTTAGAAAATTCCATATAGCGTTCATAATTAAAATATAAATGTCGGTTTTTTGCAGAAACTATGGATCCACATAGCAGGAACCTCGAAGAGGAAGAACTTCTCGAAGATATAATCAAAGATGCCCCCGACGTTAAACCAGCTGAATCTCCGTCGTCGTTTCTGAACCCCTCCGGAGATGGAATGGAGGTCGACCGACACGAAGATGAAGCCGACGGGGCAGGAGATAGCTGCAATGACGGAGAAGGGGATAGCTCCACTGATGGAGAAGCCGGTGGAGAAATAACAAAGTCCGGCGAGGTATTCATATGAAGTTCGGCAATCACTTGTAATATGTGAAAAATATTGGAGATAGCTCTATATTGTATACATATACATTCATTTGACGAATGTTTCTCCCTCTTAGGCCTCTACATCGAGCAAAGCTACGAAACGAGGCCCAACTAAAAAGTTGGATGCACGGACGCATTACACCTTTGAGGTGATATTGCCTACGGGCGAACCCAAGCTTCCTAAGAATGCTGCTGACACATTCAAGAAGCAATGCGGAGTTCTCGTTAGGGATCACGTCCCGATCAGCGTTCGGGAGTGGAACAAGTGCAAAGGTGCAGCCGATAGTGACTATGTCGCCGAAAGGTACAAAGATAATCTTTGGAATGATCTCATGTCACATTTCAACCTGCCAAAATGTGAGAATGAAGACGCCACAAAAAAACTGAGGGCCAAAGTCAAGCAGTGGACTCTAAAGAAGATGGCCGAACTGTTCCGTAGCTGGAAGAAGAAGCTATGGAAAAACTATCGAAAGACAAAGAAAGTGCCAGTATTCGAGGGGTATCTAGCCAAGCAAGCGAATCACTGGAAGGCATTTCAAGAGTACAAGGAGTCAGAAGATGCCAAGGCATTATCAGAAAAGAACAAGAAAAATGCCGACAAGAAGAAATATCACCACACGCTGGGGCCAGGGGGCTATGAGACTGCCATCCCAAAGTGGGATAAGAAAGAGCAAGATCTGCTAGCTAAAGGCATCATACCTGAACCCATCCGTGATGAGTGGGAATTGAGAGCAAGAAATTGGTTCCTTGCGCATGGTGGTTCGTACGACGAAGAAACAAGGGACCTTATCTGCAGTGACGGTCTTAGGATACCCAGGGAGAATTGGAAAAAGATAGTGAAAGAAATTAAAGAGGGAAAAAGACAGTTCACTGCAGATAGAGAGAAAGATTTGCTCACACTGTTCCTCGGCAATGACGAACATGGAGGACGAACGCGAGGCTTCGGTCCTTCTTACCCGTGGTGGCTTGGGTTTGCCAGAGACCAAGACACTTACAGAAGCCGAGCGAGAGCAAAGAAGCGACAGCAGGATGAGGAGAATGACAAGTTCAACCAGTTGCTTGCCAGGCTTAACGAGCAACAGAAGCAGATTGACGAGCTTAGAGGAGTAGCGCGCCAGGAAGATCCTGCACTCGATATTACCAGCGCCCCATCTAAGCGGAAAAGCAGCGTGGCTGAATCTGAGGCCCCGCCCGACGATGCACGAAGAATGATAGAGGGCGGTCCCGGCTACCCCGTGGATGGAATCAAGGAGTCAACATCATGTGAACTCCATCAAAAATTCAAGAACATATCCATGAAGGTGGCCGTCGGACAAGCTTTACCTTCTGGCCCTGATGTACGCTGGCATGGCCGTGAGATTCCAGCTGGCTTTGTGATACGTCCAATTTGCATCACTATTTTGTATCATAATTTACTGTTATTCATTGATATATTTAATATTTAGACATGATACTCGTGTTATTTCCTTTGCTTTCACATGTTTGATGATCATCGGAGGAGTTGCTGCCAGAGTCAGGATTCTGCTGGAAAAAGGACCATCAAGGGACCATATTTTGAAGATCAGGAAAATTCCAGAAAAATACCCAAAAATTATAATTTCCCAGAACACTCACGGAGCCAGAAGGAGGAGTCGAGAGGGGCCAAGGGTGGCCCACACGCTAGGGCGGCGCGGCCAGCCCCCTGGCTGCGCCAGCCCTGTGTGAGGGGACCCTGGCCCACTTCTGGTCTCGCCCTTTCGCGTACATCATCGTCCCCGAAAACCTAAGTCAAGGGGGGGTTCAGAGTTAGACACAGCCGCCTCTGCGGGGCGGAGAACACCCGAGAGAGAAAGCTCTCCGGCAGAGAGAAATCTGCCGGGGAAATTCCTTCCCGGAGAGGGGAGATCGGCGCCATCGTCATCACCATCGCACAGGACTTCATCGGGATCATCATCATCATCTCCATCACCAGCACCTTCATCTCCACCATCACCTCGCCATCCCGCTGTAACATCTTGAGTTGGATCTTGCTATATTCATAGGGGAAACTTTCCCGGTGTTGATTACTCTTGTAGTTGATGCTATTGAGTGGAACCGTTGAATTAAGGTTTATGTCCAGATTGTTATTTACCATTATTTCACCTCTGATCATGATCCATATGATGTCTTGTGAGTAGTTCGTTTAGTTCTTGAGGACATGGGAGAAGTCAAGATGTTAGTAGTGAATTATTGTTGAGAAATATTTAATGGTTTGATATTGTTGTGGTGCTATTTCACTAGTGGTGACATGTGAACGTCGACTACATGATACTTCACCATTTATGGGCCTAGTGAGATGCATTGTGTATTTGGTCACCGATTGTGGGGTTGCTGGAGTGACAGAAACCTAAACCTCCGTTGGGAAACCATTGCACCAGGGAGCGTAGGATCCTAGATCTTAAGGCTGTGGTTAGATTTATCTTAATTACTTTCTTGTATTTGCGGATGCTTGCAAGGGGTATAATCACAAGTGTGTATTTATCCTAGTAAGGGTAGTGCGCTAGCACAGGTTCACCCCCATAACACTTACCAAATCAATAAATACTATTGGCTCTATGAAGTGAAAGCTCTTGACAGAAACCTCCCGTGTGTCCTCGAGAACGTTTGGTTATTATAAGAACACAACCGGCTTGTCCTTTGCTGAATAAAGGATTGGGCCACTTGCTGCAATTGTTACTACTGTCTTTTATTTACTCGCACTTTATCTACTCGTATTACCAAATACTCCTGAAAACCTGTTTGCTAGTATTTACAGTGATTCCTTGATCAAAACTGCTCATCAACACCTTCTGCTCCTCGTTGGGTTCGACACTCTTATTTATCGAAAGTACTACGATACACCCCCTATACTTGTGGGTCATCAAGACTATTTTCTGGCGCCGTTGCCGGGGAGTGTAGCGCTATTGAAGAGTGGAATTGGAAAAGGTAACCGTCACTGTGAGTATTGTTTTATTTTGTCTTTTATTTTTATTCTGCTATGGAGAACTCTCCATTTGGTTTCCTATTTGGAAACACATCTACTACTGCTGCTGCTGCACATGCGGAGGAACCACCACCGCCACCGCCTGCTGAGATTGATCCTTTTAAAATACCTATGGAAATTGTTGGGCGTATTATGGATAACTGCTATTCAGGAGATGGAGCTGTCCATCCGGGTGATCACTTATTGTTTATACATGAATTATGCGAGTTGTTCAGGTGTGCAGGTATTTCACCAAGCCAGGTCAAGAAGAAATTATTCTCTATATCATTGAAAGGAAGAGCCGAAGAGTGGTATCGACTACTCCAAGATGGTCCATCTATGGCATGGGAGGATATTGTGCCTCTCTTTTATTCCAAGTTTTATCCTCCAAGTGAAATTCATAAAGACCGTAACAAGATATATAATTTTTGGCCTCATGATGGAGAGAGTATTGCCCAAGCGTGGGGGAGATTGAAGTTACTAATGCTCAAATGCCCCATTCATGAGCTCCCCAATAATATTGTTATTGATAATTTTTATGCGCGGCTCACTCTTCCTGATAAGGATTATTTGGATGCTTCTTGCTTTGGATCATTCACTCATATGAAAGAAGATGCCAAGTGGAAACTTCTTGACCGTATACAAGAGAATGCTGAAGGTTGGGAAAACGACAAAGGTAGGAAGTCAGGTATAAATTATGATTATGAATGCATTAAATCTTTTATGGGAACCGATGACTTTCATAGTGTTAGCGCTGCTTATGGTCTTGATTCCCAAATACTTGCTAATTGTCTTAAGGCCTTTGCCTCTTATATTGATGTTCCAAAGAAAGATTGGAACAAATATCATGCGCCTTACAAAGATTCTATTAGTCATATACCTGCTGCAGCTACAGAAGTTTGCATGGTTGATAGCATCATTCCTGAACCTTATATTGAGAAGACACCTTTCCCTGCTAAGGTAAAAAAGTATTCTACTTTGGTAAGTGTGTCTAATAAAAGTACTAAGAAAGCTGCAGAGCCTGATGAGCAAATTACTATTAAGTCTCCTGTTGCTATATTGAAAGATCTTGTTACTAAAGATGTAGGAGATGAATATATTCTTTTTTGTGAAGATGCTTCTAACATTCTCTCGCATCCTAAAAAGCACAGGAAAGCAAGTGTTCCTGTTATTTCTGTCAGGATTGGAGATCATTGCTATTATGGTTTATGTGATATTGGTGCTAGTGCAAGTGCTATTCCCTTAGAGCTTTACAAAGAAATCATGCACGAGATTGGCGCTTGTGAACTTGAAGATATTGATGTGGTTGTTCAGCTTGCTAATAGAGAGACCGTTTGGCCTCTTGGTATTGTTCGAGATGTGGAAGTTCTATGTGGTAAGACTAAGTACCCTATTGATTTTCTAGTACTTGGTAAGGAGGCTAGTAAAACTTGTCCTATTATTTTTGGTAGACCCTTTTTGAACACTTGTGGCGCCATAATAGATTGTAAGAAAGAGAAAATTTTTACTAAGTTTAATGGAGAGTCTTATGAGTTTAATTTTTCCAAGTTTGCTAAGACTTCTTATGAAAATGACACGCCTAATGAAAATTTTCGAGTTGAGCAGCTTGCTTCTATTGCACTTGCCCCTAATAATGCCTTGCAGCAATTCATGGAAGATCACGAAAGTGATGTGTTTAGCAAGGAAAGAGAAGAGATTGACGATATTCTTCTTCGTCAACCACCATTACTCAAGCATAATCTACCTGTGGAGGATCTTGGTACCACTTTGCCGCCTAGAGAAGATCCTGTGTTTGAATTAAAACCTTTGCCTGATGATCTCAAATATGCTTATATTGATGATAAGAAAATATATCCTGTTATTATTAGTTCAAAACTTTCAGGAAAGGAAGAAGAAAGATTATTGGAGATATTGAAGAAACATCGAGGAGCTATGGGATATACTCTTGATGATTTAAAAGGGATTTCTCCTACTTTATGTCAGCATGCCATTAATATGGAGAAAGACGCGAAGCCAGTTGTGGAGCATCAGCGCCGCCTAATTCCCAAGATGAAGGATGTGGTAAGAAATGAGGTATTAAAACTCCTTGATGCTGGTATTATTTATCCTATTGCTGATAGTAGATGGGTTAGTCCTGTTCATTGTGTCCCTAAGAAAGGAGGTATGACTGTTGTACCTAATGAGAATAACGAGCTTATTCCTCAAAGGGTAGTTGTTGGTTATAGAATGTGCATTGATTATAGGAAGGTAAACAAAGTTACTAAGAAAGATCATTACCCTTTACCGTTTATAGATCAAATGCTAGAAAGGTTGTCTAAGAAGACTCATTTTTGTTTCCTTGATGGTTATTCTGGTTTTTCTCAAATTGCTGTTAAGAAGGATGATCAAGAGAAAACCACTTTTACTTGTCCTTATGGAACTTATGCTTATAGACGTATGCCTTTTGGTTTATGCAATGCTCCTGCTACTTTTCAAAGATGTATGTCTGCTATTTTTCATGGTTTTTGTGAAGAAATTGTGGAGGTCTTCATGGATGATTTTTCCGTCTATGGAACTTCTTTTGATAATTGCTTGCACAACCTTGATAAAGTTTTGCAGAGGTGCGAAGAAACTAACCTTGTTCTTAATTGGGAGAAATGCCACTTTATGGTAAATGAAGGAATTGTCCTTGGACATAAAATCTCTGAAAGAGGTATTGAAGTTGACAGAGCAAAAGTGGAGGCAATTGAGAAAATGCCTTGTCCAAGAGATGTTAAAGGTATTCGTAGTATTCTTGGTCATGCTGGTTTCTATAGGAGGTTTATTAAAGATTTCTCTAAGATTTCAAAGCCTCTTACCAATCTTCTTCAAAAGGATGTACCGTTTGTCTTTGATGATGATTGTAAGGAAGCTTTTGAAACTCTTAAGAAGGCTTTAACTACTGCTCCTATTGTTCAACCACCTGATTGGAATTTACCTTTTGAAATTATGTACGATGCTAGTGATTTTGCTGTTGGTGCTGTTCTTGGACAGCGCGTAGATAATAAGTTGAATGTTATTCATTATGCTAGTAAGCCTCTTGATGCTGCTCAGAAGAATTATGCTACTACTGAGAAAGAGTTTCTTGCTATTGTTTTTGCATGTGATAAGTTTAGATCTTACATTGTTGATTCTAAAGTTACTATTCATACTGATCACGCTGCTATTAGATATCTTATGACTAAGAAGGATGCTAAGCCTAGGCTTATTAGATGGGTGTTGCTTTTACAAGAGTTTGATTTGCATATCGTAGATAGGAAAGGTGCTGAAAATCCTGTGGCTGACAACTTGTCTAGATTGGAAAACATTTCTTTTGATCCTATTCCTGTTAATGATAGTTTTCCAAATGAACAGTTGGCTGCAATTAATGCAACTTCGCGAGACCTTCCTTGGTATGCTGATTATGCTAACTTTATTGTTTCCAAGTATTTGCCTCCGACCTTTACAGCTCAGCAAAGAAGAAAATTCTTCTATGATTTGAGGCATTATTTTTGGGATGACCCACATTTATATAAAGAAGGAGTTGATGGTATTATGAGAAGATGCGTACCGGAATACGAGCAACAAGAGATATTAAGAAAATGACATAGCAGTGCTTATGGAGGGCATCATGCTGGAGATAGAACCGCACAGAAGGTTCTGCAATCAGGTTTTTATTGGCCAACCCTCTTTAAGGATGCCAGAAGGTATGTTTTATCTTGCGATGAATGTCAAAGAGTTGGTAATATTTCTAGACGCAATGAAATGCCTATGAATTACACTCTTGTTATTGAACCGTTTGATTGTTGGGGATTTGACTTTATGGGTCCTTTTCCTCCTTCAAAAGGCTATACCCATATACTTGTTGCTGTTGATTATGTTACTAAATGGGTAGAAGCCATACCTACAAAGAGTGCCGATGGTGAGACTTCGTTAAAAATGCTTAAGGATGTTATTTTTCCTAGGTTCGGAGTGCCTAGATATCTTATGACTGACGGAGGTTCTCATTTTATTCACGGTAGTTTTAGAAAAACTCTTGCTAAGTATGATGTCAATCATAGAATTGCTTCTGCTTATCATCCCCAAATTAGTGGGCAGGTAGAGCTTTCAAATAGAGAGATCAAGTCTATCTTACAGAAGACTGTTAGTAGATCTAGGAAAAACTGGGCTAGTAAGTTAAATGATGCTTTATGGGCTTATAGAACAGCTTATAAGAACCCCATGGGTATGTCTCCTTATAAGATGGTTTACGGAAAAGCGTGTCACTTGCCCTTAGAATTAGAACACAGAGCTTTTTGGGCAGTGAGAGAGCTTAATAGAGATTTTAAACTAGCCGGTAAGAAGAGGTTGTTAGATTTGAGTTCTCTAGATGAGTGGAGAAACGAAGCGTATGAGAATGCCAGACTTTTTAAGGAGAAAGTCAAGCAATGGCATGATAAGAGAATTCTTAAGAGAGAGTTTCATGTTGGTGAGAAAGTTCTATTGTATAGGTCTCGTCTCAGATTTTTTGCAGGTAAATTACTTTCTAAATGGGAAGGACCATATGTTATTGTGGAAGTGTACCGCTCAGGTGCTATTAAGATTGCTTCATTGAAAGATGATTCTACACAAGTGGTGAATGGGCAAAGACTCAAACATTATATTTCTGGAGATTCATATAATGAAGATGTTGATGTCATTGAAACAGTTTCTCCGGAAGATTACATCCAGGACAAACTGCAGGAACCTGCAGAGTTCGTTTTCGAATAGGTAACAGTTCTAGTCAGAAAAGTTTCGCGAAGAGTTCTTCTTTTAATATTTTTGCTGTTTTTAATAAATATGAAAAATCACGAGACGAAAACGGGGAGAAAAAGAAGTCCGTGTGCATCTCACACACGGGTGGCGCGGGCCCACCCCTGGCCGCGCCACCCCTGTGTGAGAACACACCGGAACTCGTTTCCGTCCCGGTTTCCTCCTGTGACTTCGTTTCGATGTATAATTTTCGCCTATTTAACCCCCCGGAGTCCCCGAGGTCTGTATATAGTTTTCTCGTCGTGTTTTGTTTCGAGCTGTTTCTGTCAGGAGTTGATCTTAAGATTTGGGAAGTCATGGCCTCTTCAAGTGGGGACAAGGAGAAGACACCTCCGGAAGATGGCATCAAGGACTTCCGGCTGAAAGAAGAGGTTGAAAGCAAAGATGTGGAGGAAGATCAAGGTCCAAGGCCAAGCACCGTGATTGCTAGCATAGGGGTGGTGACAGATCATGACAAGTTCAAGAAGAGCGCTCGCATAAGGACCGGAGAAGGTGTGCCACATCACACCTTAGCTCCACGGACATCTCCGCCAAGCCAAAATCCCTTCCATACTCTAATTCATGAACATCAGTTCCAAAAGGTGCCCAAACCACGATTACCCTCTGGCTGGGATATAGATCGTTCTAATAATGTAGGGACAGGAAGCTCCAAGAGTGAAGAAGGATGGGGAAATAATTCCAAGAGCTGGGATTCTCTTGCTGACAGGTTCATGAACCGTATTGAGCACAATTCTGAGATGATTCGTAACCTCGAGTACAAGATTGATGATCTAAAGGATTTGATTGAGAAGCTTATTAGAGATTATCCACCGCCACCGCCAAAGGAGTAATTCGTCATCGGCATAGGCATCCCCTTGGCTTGTTCCAAGCTTGGGGGAGTGCCGCGGTATCACATCATTACCTTTGTTCATTTACTTTTCAAGTAGAGTCTTATCATGAATAGAGAAGTTATCATATAGAATAGTTTGCAGTTGGAAGTATCCTTCTTAGTTAGTTATCTTTGTATCCCTTGGTGTGAGTTGCGGTAATGAAATATTAATGAGAAGTTTTATCGTTTACTTTTCGCACACTTTATGTTAGTCTGCAATCTCTCTTATGTGACTAGTCTTGTTGATTGGTATTGGTATTACATTGGGAGCATGAGTAAATTTAGTTGGTTTTGGCAAACCTAGCTTGGTCAGTAGCAACTTTACCTTGAGGTTTGAGTAGAAAAGATTAAAGGAGTGCTTGTAGTTACATCACTTCAGTTTTCCTTATGTTTGGCTTATAAGCATTGTTATTCTTAAAGTTAAAATCGTTGTACTTTCAAGGGAGTTTGCATGATTGTTCTTATTATATGTATGTTTGTTTGTTTCATGCAACTCTTGTGCTTGCTACCCAGCCTTGCTAGCCAAAAACCTGTACTGAGAGGAAAGACTTCTCGTGCATCCAATTCCCAAAAGCCAAGTCACTTCCAAAGAGTCCACTATAAATTCCTATGCATGGTATTTTAAGCCATTCCAAGTAAATTTTCATGTGCTACCTTTCAAAAACTTTCAAACACTTCTCATTTTGTGCCACTGTTTTTAGCTCATGAGGACGTAGTGGATGGGTTTGTTATCTTCCATACTAAATTAAGTACCCCTCGACTAGGCAGCTTCATCTGCTCGTCATTAATTTTGCAAGGGAGCTGGTCAGACCATTATAATCTTAAAAGAAAGAAAAAGGGCACTCCTCCAATGGATTGTGAAAGTTGGTCGGCACCCGATGGAATCGGTTAGCCATGGTATGAGAAAGGAAAAAAGGTGGGGAGGAGTGCAAAGCTATAAAAGAGCACTAAAGTGCCAATTAATCAAACATCTCGGAACCGCTCTCACTTGTTTAGTATGGAAGATATCAAGAACTCTGTTGCTAGTCGTTGACAAAAGCAACCACCTCTCAAAACAATTTTTACCTCTGTTTTACAAATGAAAAGCTCTAGCACATGTTTAATCCCTGCTTCCCTCTGAGAAGGGCCTATCTTTTACTTTTATGTTGAGTCAACGTATTTCCCTCTATCTCAAGCAAGCATTTGAGTTGTTATGTTTCACTCATCCATATGTTGATCCGTTTAATCATGTTTATTATCTTCCTTGTTTTTGTATAACGCTTTTGTCTGAAGGAATACATCTTTGAAAGCTTTCTTTGAATGCAAAAGTTTACTTTGTTGAGCATATAGTCTTTGCTATATTAGCTCCGTTTTAAAAGGCTCCGTTTAAAAGAGATAATAGTTTGTTCTCCATTCCTTGACCAAGAACTAAGGTTTGCCATTACCAATTATAATTTACCTTGTGCATCCTTATATGTGATTCCCTTTTACCTATTGCAAGTTTACATCTTATAAAGGGAAGTTGCTGTCTATTATAATTTGTGCCTTAGTGAATGTGATGCTTCTTGTCCGTATTTTGATTATCGACACTTCACTCCATAAACCTGTGGTCATGTTTACCGAGTTTAGTTTTCGCTTGGGGACAAGCGAGGTCTAAGCTTGGGGGGGTTGATACGTCCAATTTGCATCACTATTTTGTATCATAATTTACTGTTATTCATTGATATATTTAATATTTAGACATGATACTCATGTTATTTCCTTTGCTTTCACATGTTTGATGATCATCGGAGGAGTTGCTGCCAGAGTCAGGATTCTGCTGGAAAAAGGACCATCAAGGGACCATATTTTGAAGATCAGGAAAATTCCAGAAAAATACCCAGAAATTATAATTTCCCAGAAGACTCACGGAGCCAGAAGGAGGAGTCGAGAGGGGCCAGGGGTGGCCCACACGCTAGGGCGGCGCGGCCAGCCCCTGGCCGCGCCAGCCCTGTGTGAGGGGACCCTGGCCCACTTCTGGTCTCGCCCTTTCGCGTACATCATCGTCCCCGAAAACCTAAGTCAAGGGGGGGTTCAGAGTTAGACACAGCCGCCTCTGCGGGGCGGAGAACACCAGAGAGAGAAAGCTCTCCGGCAGAGAGAAATCTGTCGGGGAAATTCCTTCCCGGAGAGGGGAGATCGTCGCCATCGTCATCACCATCGCACAGGACTTCATCGGGATCATCATCATCATCTCCATCACCAGCACCTTCATCTCCACCATCACCTCGCCATCCCGCTGTAACATCTTGAGTTGGATCTTGCTATATTCATAGGGGAAACTTTCCCGGTGTTGATTACTCTTGTAGTTGATGCTATTGAGTGGAACCATTGAATTAAGGTTTATGTCCAGATTGTTATTTACCATTATTTCACCTCTGATCATGATCCATATGATGTCTTGTGAGTAGTTCGTTTAGTTCTTGAGGACATGGGAGAAGTCAAGATGTTAGTAGTGAATTATTGTTGAGAAATATTTAATGGTTTGATATTGTTGTGGTGCTATTTCACTAGTGGTGTCATGTGAACGTCGACTACATGATACTTCACCATTTATGGGCCTAGTGAGATGCATTGTGTATTTGGTCACCGATTGTGGGGTTGCTGGAGTGACAGAAACCTAAACCTCCGTTGGGAAACCATTGCACCAGGGAGCGTAGGATCCTAGATCTTAAGGCTGTGGTTAGATTTATCTTAATTACTTTCTTGTATTTGCGGATGCTTGCAAGGGGTATAATCACAAGTGTGTATTTATCCTAGTAAGGGTAGTGCGCTAGCACAGGTTCACCCCCATAACACTTACCAAATCAATAAATACTATTGGCTCTATGAAGCGAAAGCTCTTGACAGAAACCTCCCGTGTGTCCTCGAGAACGTTTGGTTATTATAAGAACACAACCGGCTTGTCCTTTGCTGAATAAAGGATTGGGCCACTTGCTGCAATTGTTACTACTGTCTTTTATTTACTCGCACTTTATTTACTCGTATTACCAAATACTCCTGAAAACCTGTTTGCTAGTATTTACAGTGATTCCTTGATCAAAACTGCTCATCAACACCTTCTGCTCCTCGTTGGGTTCGACACTCTTATTTATCGAAAGTACTACGATACACCCCCTATACTTGTGGGTCATCACTTTGCTAAAGTCGGGGTGGATGAAATCGTGTCGGGGTTTCATGATATGGAGCTCGACATAGCTGGACCCGAAGATGAGAGGACACTCGGAGAAGTACTGGGTGGAGTCATCCTATGGGACAAGAACTACATCAAGCTTCCACGCTCGGCCCCAAGGACAACACCGCCTCCGAGTCGTCGCAGGTCACCTACACCTCCATCACCTCCAAGCCCTCCACATGACGACGGCCACCACAACACGAGTCCATCTCGATCACCGCCGCCGGACTTGGGTCAGACGTCTCCGCCGCCGCCCGCTAAGGATACTAAGCGGAAGCGTGCCAGCAAGAACGCTCCGTCGATGAGTTCTAAGCGACGGAGCTCCCCAAAGCGCAAACTGTCGCCCCTCCCAAAGGTACCTCATGCTAATCTTCCTATCAGACCTTATGATCGTACCGACGAGGAAAACGCCAGGATAGCAAAGGAACATTATGATGTGCAGATGAAAAAGAAGGAACCCGAGCCCCGCCCGGAATACACCGAGAAGCAAATAGCATATGCAAAATACTTCATGACCCTTCCATCACAGTATGACTTACACCATAAGCCTGACGACTATACACGCACATTGCAGAAGGAAGGGAAAAAGAGCAAATCACGTGCAAGTGCAAGTGGGAGCAAATCAAGTTCAACTACAAACAAAAAAAGATCAGACGTTCCTCAGCTTGGACAACAGGCCAAACAGTCGATCCCACCCCTCAGGGTGTTACTCGAGAATGTTCCCGCTCTGGTGCAGGGGCAAGATTTGGAATTAGCAAAGAAGTGGGCGGCTGAATGGGGTCTAAGTGTTGAAGACGTTCTGGCTTCCCAAGACGACAGGTTACCCAAGGCTGTGGTAGCCCCTAAGCCACAGTTTGTCATGGGAGCGCCTTTGGTCAGCAAAGATAAGTTTGATGATCTCCCAACAAATATGCGTTACTTGCATACATGGTACTTAAGTGAATCAAAGAATGGGAGAACGATGATCGTGGCGCGTGTCCCACGGGAGTACTACGGCCGTCCCGAAGTCATCCATATCGACTTTGATGAACTCTTCCAGATGTACAATGCCGACGCCCTCGACAAATCGCTTATGAGTTGCTATTGTCTGTAAGTTTTTCAATTCGTTGTCTACATATAACTTGTTCAGTTAATTCAATTCATTGTCTACATATAACTTGTTCCGTTCTGACTTGTACTCTATTATGCAGAATGAAGATTCTGGAATGTAAAAGTAGGAACATCCTAAATATTGGGTTTATTGACCCAGATAAAATACATATAACGACGCTAACTGATAACCCCAAGGAGACGGAGGAAAACCTTCTAAGGTTTCTAAGAGATCAAAATTTCTGTGACCACATACTGTTTCCATACAACTTCAGGTGAGGGTCTTACTCTGTTGTGTCCATTCACTTATAAGTGTAATTGATAAGTTACTGACACATATATATATACATGTGCAGCTACCACTGGATTCTGTTGGACATTCAAATTGATAAGGGAAGAGTTGATGCCTTCGACCCATTATCGAGACCCTTGGAACAGTTCCAAAGCCTGCAGGACATGCTCCAAGGGTAATTTCAATCATTCTTGCGCTCTATCGGTCTCTTTCGATGATTATCTGATATATCAATTAATGAAAAACTTAGCAAATCATTTTCCTTGTCGGGCAGGGTTTGGAAGCGGTTCAAGTGCGTGACTGACGGTATCGAGCATGAGAAGCTGACCTTTAGAGCGGCTCAGGTAAGTAGTAGTATGATATACTTCTATTTTCAATACATTTATGATGCTAGATTATTATTTTGATTATATATATTCTATTCTCGTAAAGTGCGACCAGCAGCCACGGGGGACGCATCTATGCGGATACTATGTTTGTGAGACCATTCGCACGTTTACCTCTGAGCACAAGGATTACAGATACGACGTAAGCAATGAACATTCACACCTCTATTTTTACCCGTCATTCTTTGTTATCATGATTGATATTCATATTCATCTCCTCTTCTTATATAGTACACGGCCATGAGGGAGAAGTACCTACCAGAGCAACGCGCGATTGCTGTTGCAGAGGAGCTAGCGACCTTTCTGAGGACGGAAGCTATAGATGACAAAGGACGATTTAGTGTAGCTAGGGGCCATTACTGATGTTGGTCCATGTAATCGAATAGACGGGCTCTAGTCCCGATAATTCTGATCTCCATATAATTGTATATATATGCTCGCTTGTAAGATAAATTAATCTTATATATATGCATAAACTAATTCCCGAACACCAAACCAGGCACCAAACGAGGCATCACGTTAATCCCCCAAACACGTAAACCCTAAAACCCTAAAACCCTAAAGCAAAAAACAAAATCTGTAGATGCCTTTAGTCCCGGTCTGTGTTACAAACCGGGACTAAAGGTCCTGGCCCTGGATGCGCTCGGAGGCGCCCACGTGGACACCCTCCAGTCCCGGCTAGTAACCGGCCCGGGACTAAAGGTTTAGCCTTTAGTCACACCTCTGGAGTCCCGGTTTGCAAACCGGGACTAAAGGCCTTTACGGGCCGGGACTGGAGGCCCTGTCCCCACTAGTGGGAGTTTCCCCCTTTCCTAGAGCTTTTACAAAAACTTGACTTATAAACATCTTCTTTAATAAGGATATAGAGATGCCGTAGGACATGCTATATCGACACGAGAAACTCACTAGCATAGAACTACCTCAAACCAAGCCAACCCTTGCTACAGCCAAATAGCATATGAATACTTTTCTCTTAGATTGTTTGCGAGTACAATTCAAAATGTACTCACGGCTTTGTCCCTGGCTATTAACTTGGCCAGACTATGAAGATGACTATGAGGAGGACGAGGGTGGTTACGACGACGCCGGTGCGAATTAGGATCATTTCCCGGTCAGTCGCCTGTAGGGTAGTAGGCCTGACCTGGGTCAGCTACGCTGCATGTATCTTGCTATCTACTAAGTATGAGTGTGTCAGTTGAACTCACCCTGCGTGGCGTTTATATTCGGCCAAGCGGCCTATGTAAGACTTTAAGACTCGCTATGTAATGGATGATGTAATCTGTAATGCCAACTCTGTTATGTGGATTCACGATGGTCTTCCTGGGATCGTGGATTGTATGCATAATGGGAATCCCGGGTGGTAAGCCGGGGTCCCCACAGAGTTGGTATCAGAGCCATCCTGACCTTGGGAGACCCTAGTTTACCACGGGCGTTAGATTGGACCAAAAACTATTTTCTAAAACTAAAAGAGATGGCTATATATATCTAAGGTAAATATATATTGCTCTCATATCTTCCCTTACTCTCTAAGCATCTTTAATTACTTGCATCTTAATTCAAGTTTTACTTATGTATTAAAATTCTGCACACCTGGGGAAGTCATTAATTAAATCTACTCTAAAACTTGTGTAGATGGATGCCCCCACGGCACACCGACAGGTTGGGACACACGAGGAGATCGTTGTGTTCGAGCGTGACCTAGTGGAGTTGGCAGCCCGCCTTGGGCGCCCGCGTCCCGAGGTGAGGGGCTACCGCCTCTTCGAGGAGGGCACCGGTGAGCTGGCGTACCGTATCGTCTGCCAGGTCCACGGGAGGGAGGTTCCGCCTACGACCGAGGAGGTCACCTTTGAGGTGATCGAGCGCACCTAGGGTGAGGGTGTGATGCGTGTTCTGCAGCACGCCATCTCACGCCTTGTCCACCTTCACACCGCCGAGTTGCCGGGTACACGCTAGGAGCACTACGGGAGGTGCGACGACGAGGGCTTTCCTGTTGAGCCCCCTTTGCCGACCCCCTTCAGTCGCCACCTTACCGACACGAAGGTCCTTCTGCACCACTCCCAGGAGCAGTTGGACCATGTCCGTATGATTGCCAATGAGCGTGGCTTGGAGTTGGCCGTCCTCCGTGAGGACCTGCAGGCGGCCATCTTCTTTCGCCACCACCTCATAGCCGCGAAGAAGAGGATCGCGAAGAGGAACAGGAGCCTTAGGCGTTGTGTTCGTGACCTTCAGGACCAGCTTGCCTCTCTTGAGAGTCATGTGTCCGAGCTAGAGGAGGAGACCACCGAGCTCCGTAAGGAGAACGAGGCGGTACTCAGCCGCGACGACGACCACCAGGAGGCCTTCGACGAGGAGCCCACGAGCACCGACGATGACGACCGTGGTAGCGACAGCGGTGATGACCGCGGCGCTATCATGGACTTCTACGCTCCCGAGACTCCCAGCGAGGAGGACCCCGAGGAGGTTGTCCCCCACATCAGCGGCGACAAGTAGGTCCAGCACCCTATCCCTCTCACGTAGGTTGGCGCGTAGTTGTTAGTTTATCCCCTTTTGCGTATCCGTGTTGCATGGTCTGCCTAGAACCATTTGGTACTTGTGTTGTATGAGACTATGTGGTATGTGTGTGCCTGGAGCTGTTGGCACCCTTTTGCTTGTGTATATGTATGCCTGAACTTGCATGTGCATGTATGATGTTGGAGTGTTGGTATGTATGCCTTGTTATGTTGGCATGTTATGCATGTGTTGAGGTCCTATCTTTTGTTGAGATATGATTGAGGTTCAATTGTTATTTTGTCTTACAAAACCTATTTCTCTCCAGAATGGCTCTGGAAACGCGAGGCCACACTGGAGGCAATCCGCCCCCACCCCCTGAGCCCAGCATGGAGCAACTATTGCGGCTCATGCTTGAAGAACGCAAAGCCGCTCGCGCCGAGCGTCAAGCCAGCCTTGCCACTCTTCAGCACCTCGCACAAATTGCCACCAACCACAACAACCATGGTGGCAATGACGATGATGAGCCCCGCAAAAAGCTTAGGGACTTCCAGAACTCCAACCCTCCGACCTTTGCCAAGTCCACCGAACCTCTGGACGCCGATGACTGGCTCCGCACCATCGAAAACAAGCTAGAGTATGCCGAAGTTGGAGAGAATGAGAATGATATGGGGTGGCCCGATCTTCTCAGTAAGCAGGTGGATGTTGTCGAAGGCGATGGCGGAGGCGATGACGATGGGGTGATAGGCGGCAGTATGACGCTGATGAACTCTCTCTCGACCAAACCTGATGCCAGTGCAACAGCTCCAAATCCTATGGATATTCGCAACTCCACACTCTGACGACGTAGTACGAGACCACGCGCTTGAATAACTTGCAATTCTCCAATTCCCAGTGGAACAACGAATCACACTCAGATTAGGGTAGGATCAACATCAATTCGACATGAATCTGATGCACAAGTGTCTCATAGCAAAAACTAAGGTTTCTCTAAACGGGGTCTACCCTCTACATGGGGGATGCCTCTCATATATATGAGGGCTGATGCGCCTAGGGCTGGGAGAGCACCTAGGCACCACTCCCCTGGTTGGGCTGGGCCCAACTTGGCCAAAGCCCAACCGACTTAAATCTGTCTTAAAAAATATGGTTCGACTCAAACTGATACAAACCGGCCAAAATTTGGATGGCTCGGCCTTATGGCTCGCAGGCCCGACGTATGGCGCGCCTTAGACTCATGACGTCGTGGCGTTGGCTATCCTGGTGCGCCATCTCGCTGTCCTGGTTCTCCCTCATTGACGGTGTGCATCGTCCTCCCGCTCCTCCCTCGCGCAGCCGTCAATGTGCGTAGCAGCCTCCTCATGTCGCAGGCCGCCTCGTCCTCGTGCGAAGCTAGTCTCCTCCGTAAACCTGATCATACAAAGATACATCAACTTAGGTAGTATAAAGTTCTCATTAATGAATATATCAGGTTCAGCTAGGAGTGAATTCACCTGTTGTTCAAGTAGCTTTGCACGAGCTCTAGTCATCGGTCCAATCCTAACATCATTGGACGTATCCTTTGCCGCTGCTGGTGTTGGTGTAGGGATGTCCTCATCATCTCCCCCCCCCCTTCAAAAAGCGTCGACCTCGACGCGGCAAGGTCTTCTCCAGTATACGGTGTCAAATCAGCAACATTGAAGGAATTACTGACACCAAACTCATCCTTTGGAAGATCTATCTCGTAGGCATTATCGTTGATCTTGGACAAAACTTTATATGGTCCAGCGCCGCGTGGCAGAAGTTTGGAGCGGCGTGCATGTGGAAACCTATCCTTGCGGAAGTGAACCCAAACCATGTCGCCTGGCTCAAACAAAACCTCCTTCCGCCGCTGGTTTCTCTTTATAGCAATGTTCTTTCCCTTCTTCTCAATAGTCTCTTTCGTCTTGATGTGTATCTTCCTCACATAATCAGCACACTTCGACGCCTCCATGTTGGTGCGCTGGTGCAATGGAAGTGGCAGCAAATCAAGCGGCGTAATGGGTTTGAAACCATACACCACCTCAAACGGACACAGCTGCGTTGTAGAATGCACAGCCCTGTTGTATGCAAACTCGACATGGGGCAAGCACTCCTCCCACTCGCGCAAATTCTTCTTGATCATCGATCTCAGCAACGTCGACAACGTCCGATTCACAACCTCCGTCTGACCATCAGTTTGGGGATGACATGTAGTGCTGAACAGTAGCTTTGTTCCTAGCTTTCCCCAAAGTGTCTTCCAGAAGTAGCTCATGAATTTCACGTCCCGATCAGAAACAATCGTCCTAGGTACTCCATGTATGCGCACGATCTCCCTGAAAAACAGATTAGCAATATGCGACGCATCGTCGCTCTTGTGGCAGGCAATAAAGTGTGACATCTTAGAAAATCTATCCACTACCACAAATATTGAATCATGGCCTCTCTTAGTTCTAGGCAATCCTAACACAAAATCCATACTTATATCTTCCCAAGGTGTAGTAGGCGCAGGTAACGGAGTATACAAACCGTGGGGCTTCAACTTGGATTTGGATGTGTTACATATGATGCAGCGCTTGACGTAGCGGTCCACGTCGCGGCGCATGCGCGGCCAAAAGAAGTGATCAGCGAGCATCAACAACGTCTTCTCTCTACCAAAGTGTCCCGCCAATCCTCCTTCATGTGATTCCTACCGTAATAACAAACGCACCGACGACTCCGGAACACATAATTTGTTAGCACGAAACAAATACCCATCATGGATGTGAAACTTATCCCATGTTTATGCAATGCACACAGCCTATATGGTTCCGCAAAATCAACATCTGTAGCATATAGATCACAAATACTCTCAAAACCAGGAATTCTCACATCAAGTTGTGTCAATAACATATGTTTCCTAGAGAGAGCATCAGCTACAACATTTTCGTTCCCTTTTTTGTACTTAATGATGTAGGGAAACGACTCAATGAATTCAACCCACTTGGCTAGGCGCCTATGCAAATTGGCTTGCGCCTTCAAGTATTTCAAAGCTTCATGATCAGAATGTATGATAAATTCTTTTGCCACAAATAATGTTGCCAAACCTCAAGAACTCTAACAAGTGCATACAATTCCTTATCATAAATCGAATAGTTCAACCATGCACCCGAAAGTTTTTCAGAAAAATATGCAATAGGGCGCTTCTCTTGCATCAAAACACCACCAATTCCGATGCCACTAGCATCACATTCAATCTCAAATTGTTTGGCAAAATCGGGTAATGCCAGACATGGTGCAGAAGTTAACAATTGTTTCAACATCTCAAACGTGCCTTGCTGCACGGCGCCCCACTCAAAGGGCACGCCCTTCTTAGTCATGTCATTCATAGGCGCAGCAATGGTGCTAAAATCTTTCACAAAACGGCGATAAAAACCAGCAAGTCCTAGAAAACTACGAACTTGACTAACATTAATCGGTATAGGCCAGTTTTGGACAGATTCAATCTTACTCATGTCAACAGCAACTCCATCTTTGGAGACAACATATCCAAGGAAAATCACTCTATCTTTTGCAAAAGTACATTTAGCAAGATTACTATACAATTTAGCATGTCGTAGTACTTGCAAAACTTGTCTAATGTGATCACAATGTTCAGTTTCATTATGGCTGTAAATTAATATGTCATCAAAGTACACAACCACAAATCTACCAATAAAGTCACGCAAAACATGGTTCATCAATCTCATGAAAGTGCTAGGCGCATTAGTCAACCCAAAAGGCATAACTAACCACTCATATAAACCAAAGTTTGTTTTGAATGCAGTTTTCCATTCATCTCCTTCCTTCATCCTAATTTGATGATAACCACTACGCAAATCAATCTTAGAAAAAACAGCAGCACCACTCAATTCATCAAGCATATCTTCTAAGCGTGGAATAGGATGACGATATCGAATAGTGATGTTATTTATAGCTCTACAATCTACAAACATGCGCCATGTACCATCTTTCTTAGGAACTAAAATAACAGGAACAGCACATGGGCTCAAGCTTACGCGAATATAACCTTTGTCGAGTAGAGCTTGTACTTGTGCCTGAATTTCTTTCGTCTCATCGGGGTTGGTCCTATACGGTGCGCGGTTCGGCAACGTCGCTCCAGGGATGAGGTCGATCTGATGTTCAATGCCCCGCATTGGCGGCAATCCAGCTGGTACCTCCTCCGGAAAAACGTCCTCAAACTCCTGCAAAATAGTGGAAACACCAATAGAGAGAGGGGTCATATCGTTAGAAACCAAAATCTCACCCTTGTAGAGCAGCACAAGGGGGATCTTCGTCGGATCATCTCCAAGTTCTCTCAAATCCTCTTTGGTGGCCATCAGTGTATTGGATCCCATATCAGCAGTAGGTGACGTTGCAGTATCACCATCAGTCATCGCGAGAGCGTCAAGGGCTCTATCCGCGGCATCGCCAAAAGTTGGCGGAAGGAGCACGCCGTGTGTGGGCACATCGGCAAGTGCACAAGTGGTGGGACGAAGCAGCTCGGTTGGCGTTGGACGGCTCGGTGGAGCGGTTTGCTTCGGCTCGGTGGTGCAAGTCGGCGCGGCTTGTGCGGCGGGAGACAAGGCTCCAATGGCACGCACGGTTGTTTTGGCAGTAAAACAACCCGATATCTCTGTGGCAGCGGCAAAACAGGCCGAAAAGTGTGCCACTGCAGATGTATTAATCGTATGCACCGCCAAATTTGTCTCCTTGTCATTTGCTTCAGTTGGCTTGACTTCAATCTTCTGTCGAGACTCATTTATAATGTCTTGCGGTGTCATTTGGGATAATTTGATCTTCTTGCCCTTATGCTCTAAGTGATATGTATTGGCACGACCATTGTGTTGCACAGAACGATCATATAGCCATGGTCGACCCAGCAATAAGTGACAAACTGTCATAGGAACCACATCAAAATCAACGGTATCGGTGTACGGCCCTATGGTGAACTGAACTTGTACCATGTGATCAACCTTCATCTCACCGGCATCACTCAACCATTGTATGTAGTATGGCAATGGATGTGGTATATATTTCAATTTCAGCTTCAAACATAACTCCTTACTTGCCAGATTACGACAGCTGCCTCCATCAACAATCACCTTGCAAGCCTTCGTTGCGGTGACCAACGCCCTGGTTTGAAATAAATTGCAACGCTGACTTGGAACAGGTGTAGTAACGCTGAGTGCACGCTGCGATACTACTATCGTGTGTGCCGTGGATGGCATAGCATCATACTCAGTATCCTCGTCGGACACCTCCTCTTGTTTATCCGGATCTGCCTCATCACCTGTCTCGTATCCCCCGGCTTCAGTCACGAAAACAACTTTCTTGTTTGGGCAATCACGCTTGAAGTGACCTCTTCCTCCACATGAATGGCACTCCATATTGCTTATTCGTGCTGCAGAAGCATTGGAAACATTACTGTTGGCTGCAGGGGTTGGTTTCCGTGTATTGGCGACACTAGATGATGAGGTATGAGAACCCGCAGGGCGCGCATCAGCACGGCCGCTAGATCTAGGCGCGGCAGGTGCCGTCGGCGCTGGGCGCGTGGGGTATGTCCTCCCCCGGTATATCGAGGTCTCGATTTGGCATCCTCATTGATCTGCGATTCAGCCTCCCGTGCATGATGTAGCAGTTCATTCATTGTAGCATACTGATGGTGACGGACAACACTCTTGATATCATTGCGCAGCCCTGACACAAACCGTGTAAACGTCTGCTCATCCGCTTCCCGTATCTTGGCTCGGCGCATCAACAGCTCCATCTCCATGTAATATGCATCAACAGTCATTAACCCTTGTCGCAAACTCTGTAATCTATCAAAAATTGTTCGCAAGTAATTTGTCGGGACAAACCGAGCATTCATCTCCTGGCGCATGGCATGCCAAGTGGTGATTGGCACCTGTTGTGCGGCTTCACGACCCGATACGATCATGTCCCACCAAACCAATGCGTAGCCATCAAATTCAGAGGACGCAAGCTTGATCTTCTTGTCGTCTGAATAGTTATGTAAATGCCACAGTTTCTCTATTTTCAACTCCCATGTGAGGTAATCTTCAACGGTGCCCTCACCCGTGAACTTGGGAATTGAAAACTTGGGTTTACCCAACATATCCTCCTCTATAGGCTCACGTCCGCCACGGTGCAGAGGATATAATCCACGACCAACTCCAGGAGGTCGCTGCTGTAGTACGTTGTCGCCATGTTCACCATCATCCCAGTGTCGCTGCGCGGCAAGCTGTGTGCGCAGTCCCTGAATTTCTGTAGTCAAAGTGTTGATGTTGGCTTGCATAGCGGTCACAGAAGTGTGCAGTGCGGTTATTTCGTTATTGGCGTCTTGAACGGTCAACCAAATATCTTGTATCGCACTGTCAAGGTGTTCTCCTTGTTGTTGGATGGCATTCTCAAAGTAGGCGTGTAGCTCCTTCAAGGATCCCCAAAGAACACAATCATCATCCGGCTTTCCCTGCACACTAAACGAAACAGAACTAGGAGCCATTGATTAGTAGATTAGTCCAATAAATCAAACGGTGGTGCTCACTCACAACTCACTCTACCACAAATAAGGTGGATCTTACCGTTCGAAAGTGAATTGGGAAGCTTACCCAGCGAATGGCGACGACTAGTGTACTGGTGTGAGAGAAACGAATACCGAGGATAGGAGTAGTCACACGACAAACAGGATTATATGGTGGAGCTGTAGGTATGGTATCCTAAGTACACCGCAAATAAGTCCTAGTGCTGATCGTATGACAAGACCCAAGGAACACACACGGTGAAGAAAAGCGGGGCAAAGCAACTCTGAAAAGAGCTCAACGGATATAAGTGACAAGGCACAAAAGCTCGTGTTGCAATGCACAAGAGAGACGCTAGCTAGCTCAAAGAAACAGACACGGATTGCGCACATGGCGGCGGCAGCCTGAGAAGCACAAAATAGCTAGTCTCCTATGGGTTAAGCTCCTAACACGATGCTGTAGACAGGCTGTAGCTAAAGTGATCAAAATCGTGTAAAAAGGACGCTATGTGGACACAGTAAGAACAGGCTGTCGCGGAAGAGAAATCGACAAAAAATGTGTCGCGGCAGAGATATACGACACCGGAAACGCACGGCAGCGCGACGGCGACGTGAAACGGACAAAGTAGTTTGTCTCTTTTTTTATGAACACTAGATCCGATCGGGTTACGAACTGCTCCACGCGCGGAACGCCAAGGAGATCGATCAGATCAGCCAAGGATCCGATCGGCTGGAGATGGACTCCCAGCGATGCACGTTGCTTGTTTTTTTTTGTGAAAGACTTCCGATCGGATCTGCTGTACGTGAAGAACAGCCACAACCCAACGAATAAGATGATGATCCCAGGCGATGCAAAAGACGAACAAAAATAAAACTAAGATGCAGAAAAGATTGCTAGACCTAGACTCCTACGGATGTAACAAGGAAAACACGAAAAACGATCAGCGACTAAAACTCAAGAACGGTGCAATCTAGGCTATGGCAGAACTAAGAATCCTAATTTTTTGTGGCTTTTTCTGGATAGGACTGAAAACAAAAACGAATTGCAGGGATGAATTTGTGGATGCTCACCGAGTAAACCGTGGAAATATGATACCAAGATGATATGGGGTGGCCCGATCTTCTCAGTAAGCAGGTGGATGTTGTCGAAGGCGATGGCGGAGGCGATGACGATGGGGTGATAGGCGGCAGTATGACGCTGACGAACTCTCTCTCGACCGAACCTGATGCCAGTGCAACAGCTCCAAATCCTATGGATATTCGCAACTCCACACTCTGACGACGTAGTACGAGACCACGCGCTTGAATAACTTGCAATTCTCCAATTCCCAGTGGAACGACGAATCACACTCAGATTAGGGTAGGATCAACATCAATTCGACATGAATCTGATGCACAAGTGTCTCATAGCAAAAACTAAGGTTTCTCTAAACGGGGTCTACCCTCTACATGGGGGCTGCCTCTCATATATATGAGGGCTGAGGCGCCTAGGGCTGGGAGAGCACCTAGGCGCCACTCCCCTGGTTGGGCTGGGCCCAACATGGCCAAAGCCCAACCGACTTAAATCTGTCTTAAAAAATACGGTTCGACTCAAACTGATACAAACCGGCCAAAATTTGGATGGCTCGGCCTTATGGCTCGCAGGCCCGATGTATGGCGCGCCTTAGATTCATGACGTCGTGGCGTTGGCTGTCCTGGTGCGCCATCTCGCTGTCCTGGTTCTCCCTCATTGACGGTGTGCATCGTCCTCCCACTCCTCCCTCGCGCAGCCGTCAATGTGCGTAGCAGCCTCCTCATGTCGCAGGCCGCCTCGTCCTCGTGCGAAGCTAGTCTCCTCCGTAAACCTGATCATACAAAGATACATCGACTTAGGTAGTATAAAGTTCTCATTAATAAATATATCAGGTTCAGCTAGGAGTGAATTCACCTGTTGTTCAAGTACCTTTGCACGAGCTCTAGTCATCGGTCCAATCCTAACATCATTGGACGTATCCTTTGCCGCTGCTGGTGTTGGTGTAGGGATGTCCTCATCAGAGAAGGTGCTCTACGCTACTCACTTCCTAGCTGGAGCAGCGGGTGCATGGTGGGAAAATGTTCGTGCCATGCAGCCCGAAGGCCAAGTGATGACTTGGGATGCTTTCAAGGCCAAGTTCCGCAAATCCCACATTCCCATCGGACTCATCAAGATTATGCGCGACAAG
This sequence comes from Dactylis glomerata, assembly GCA_007115705.1. NCBI lineage: Eukaryota > Viridiplantae > Streptophyta > Magnoliopsida > Poales > Poaceae > Dactylis > Dactylis glomerata. Next base: position 944,898 of record QXEO01002114.1, on the reverse strand, counting down.
TTCCTCAACCTCAAGCAAGGTGGGATGAGTGTCACCGAGTACCTCGACAAGTTCACTACCTGGGGAAGGTACGCCCCTAACGACATCGACACTGATGAGAAGAAGAGAGAGCGCTTCCTGAATGGACTTCAGGAAGAGCTGCAAACCTATCTGGTCGTCGTCCCATACAATGACCTGGAAGCCATGGTAGATGCTGCTATCATGGTGGAAGACAAGAACAAAGCTGTCCGTGAAAGCCACAAGAGAAGGATGATGAGTCAGGGTGGACCAAGCAACCAAAGGTCCGGCAGCATGCCCCCATCTAGGCCAGCGCCGCCACCACAGAGGTTTGCCTCTCAAGCTCCCAGGCCTAACAATCCCAACCGCTAGTATTCCAGCAACCGTCCTACAAGCGGGAACTCCTCCATAGGGAACCGTAACACCTTCAACCCCATCAACCGCAGCCAAGGAAGTTGCTGCTACACTTGTGGCCAGCCTGGACACTTCTCTAAGGAGTGTTCCCTGAAGTTTCCATCTGTGCCGAGCCTCAGCGTGCCGAGACCCAATCAGGGTCAAGGCCGTGGACCCCCTTGGAAGGAACCTGAAAACTCAAGCCAATGTTGCCCAAGGCCGCCTGAACCATGTCAATGCAGCTGAAGCAGAGGAAGCACCCGATGTCGTGCTTGGTATGTTTCTCGTCAACTCTGTGCCTGCAAAAAATTTATTTGATTCTGGTGCATCCCATTCCTTTGTCATGGAGAGCTTTGTGGAAAAGGGTAATCTGAAACCTAGTCGCCCGGATAGGCTTATGATAGTACAAATACCCGAGTCGGTCGCCAGAACCAAACTATGCTGCCATAATGTCCCAGTAGAGCTCCATGGAGTGCATTTCCAAGCGGATCTGATTATCCTAGGCACAAAGGGATTGGATGTGGTACTTGGAATGGACTGGATGTCCAAGTACCAGGGTCGTATAGATTGCGCCCGGAAAGCTATAACCGTGACCAACAGTGATGGAGTTCAGATTGAGCACATCGCAACCATGCCATCCCGCAAAGCTTACTATAAGAAGTCTGTCGCTGGGCCGACTCTTGACCAAGTTCCGATGGTATGCGAGTACCCCGATGTCTTCCCTGAGGAGCTGCCAGGTATGCCCCCTGACCGGGATATCGAGTTCATAATTGAGTTGATTCCCGGAACAGCTCCCATTGCTCAAAGACCTTACCGTATGAACCCCCAAGAGCTTGAGGAGTTAAAGAAGCAACTCGCTGATATGCTCAGCAAAGGCCTTATCCGTCCCAGCGCTTCACCTTGTGGATCGCCTGTTCTCTTTGTGGACAAGCGAGACGGTACCATACGACTGTGTGTGGACTACCGTAAACTAAATGAGGTGACCATCAAGAATAAATACCCACTCCCAAAGATTGAAGACCTGTTTGATCAGCTGAATGGAGCTAAGGTGTTCTCCAAGATTGATCTCCGCACTGGATATCATCAGCTGAAGGTCCGAGAGTCTGACATTCCCAAGACTGCCTTCACCACTCGCTACGGCCTGTTCGAGTACACGGTCATGTCCTTTGGCCTAACCAATGCCCCTGCCTATTTCATGAATCTCATGAATAAGGTGTTCATGAAGTTCCTGGACAAATTTGTGGTGGTCTTCATTGACGACATTTTGGTCTATTCCAAGACCAAGGAAGAGCACGCAGAGCATCTGCGGCTAGTATTGGGAACCCTGCGCGAGCACCAGCTTTACGCCAATTTCAGCAAGTGTGAGTTTTGGCTGAAAGAAGTTGGATTTCTAGGCCATGTTATCTCAGCCGGTGGAGTATCCGTGGACCCCTCGAAAATCACCTCTATCCTGGAAAGAAAAGCCCCGACCAACCCCACCGAAGTCCGAGCATTTCTTGGGCTAGCCGGATATTACTGGAAGTTTGTAGAAGGGTTTTCTAGCATCGCTCGCCCGTTGACCCAGCTACTCAAGAAGGATAAGAAGTTTGAGTGGACTGCAAAGTGCGAGGAGAGTTTCCAAGAACTCAAGAAGGGACTCGTGTCAGCTCCTATCCTAATCATGCCTGATATTACCAAGAGCTTCGATGTCTACTGCGACGCCTCCAAGCTTGGGTTGGAAGTGTCTTGATGCAAGATGGCAAGGTTATCACCTACCTATCCCGTCAGCTTCGCCCTCATGAGTTGAACTATCCCACCCATGACCTAGAGCTTGCCGCTGGTGTCCATGCCCTCAAAACATGGCGACACTATCTTATGGGGAACCGATGTGAGATCTACACCGACCACAAAAGCCTGATGTATATTTTCTCTCAGAAGGAGTTAAACATGAGACAGAGGAGATGGATTGAGCTCATCAAGGACTATGACCTAGGCATTCATTACCATCTCGGTAAAGCGAATGTGGTCGCCGATGCCCTCAGCCGAGAGCCTTGCTCCCTAAATGCCTTATTGAAGACCAACCAACCAGCCCTGTGCGAGGAGTTTGAGAAGTTCGGACTTGAGCTTGTAAGCCACGGTTTCCTAGCAAACCTTGAAGTCTTGAAAGTGCCCTTATGGAAGTGGGAAGAAGTCGGAATGGACTTTATTACTGGGTTACCAACGTCGAGTCGGGGACATGACTCTATATGGGTTATTGTGGACCGTCTCACCAAGGTTGCCCACTTTATTCCAGTCAAGACCACCGATCATGGGAACCATCTGGCAGAATTGTACCTCTCGCACATAGTCAGCCTTCATGGCCTTCCGAAGACCATAGTCTCAGACCGAGGCCCCCAGTTCACCTCCCGATTTTGGGCGAAACTCCAGGAAGCCTTAGGCACCAAGCTATCCTTCAGCACAGCCTATCACCCACAAACTAGAGGTCAAACGGAGCGAGTAAATCAAATCCTTGAAGACATGCTGTGAGCTTGTGTTCTATCTTATGGAACCAAGTGGGAAGACTATTTTCCATTCGCCGAGTTTTCCTACAACAATAGCTACCAAGCTAGTCTACAAATGGCCCCCTTTGAAGCCCTCTATGGACGCAAGTGTCGTACCCCGCTCAACTGGTCTGAAACTGGAGAGAGCCAGATCTTTGGCCCTGACATCATTAAGGAAGCCAAAGAGCAAGTCCAGCTCATTCGAAACCGCCTTAAAGCAGCCCAATCTAGGTAGAAGAGTTATGCCGACTCCAAGAGAAGACCTGTTACCTTCAACGTGGGAGACTTTGTCTACCTTCGAGTGACACCACTCAAGGGTATGCAACGCTTCCATGTTAAGAGTAAGCTTGCACCCCGCTACATCGGCCCATTCAAGATCCTAGAGCACCGCGGAGAGATGTCCTACAAACTGGAGCTGCCCGCAGAGCTATCTGAGTTCCATGATGTCTTTCATGTCTCGCAACTCCGCAAATGCCTTCAAGTCCCCAGCAAGCCCGAGACCTTCAAGGAGATCGACCACAACTCCATTGACCTAAACCACGACCTCACCTATCGAGAGAGACCAATTCGCATCCTTGCAGAAGATGTTCATCTTACCCGTAGACGCAAGATCAAGATGTACAAGGTGCAATGGAGTAACCATACCGAAGATGAGGCCACTTGGGAACGCGAGGATTATCTCCAACGAGAATTCCCCGAACTACTTCACTCTTAGCTACCGAATATCGGGACGAGATTCTTTTATGGGGGAAGGTCTATAACCCCTCACTTTTTGTAGACCTTATTGATACCTTGGATAAATGCTTTATTTTGGGTGAATTAAAAACTTTGCTTTGTTGTGAGCTTGAATGATAGCATGTATGATTTTATGCAATGACTTGTGCATGTGTGTGTGTGTGTGTTTTTGGCATGATTAAATTCTAGCACTTCTACCTCTTGTGCATTAGGAACTACAAATTTGTGCTATGATTTTATGCAATGATTTTTAACCTAGTGCTGGTTTGTGTGAACCAAAAACCCTAGCTCAACTCCATTGCTTGATTACTCCACTCACCTTTTTCTTTCTCTTTTATTTTTACACCTTTATTCAAAAATAAGGACTTCATCGAAACCTCATTTCCACTTGTTTAAAAATTCTGAAAACTTGGTAGAATGATTTCTACCACTTGTAGATCACATCTTAGCAAGCCCCCACCACCACTTGGACCAGATTTTGAATTTTTTGAAATTCAAATGAATTTTGGCCAAATGATCCTTTTCTTCTTCTTCTCTTGTTTCTTCTTCTCTTTCTTTGCAAATCACTCAAGGTGACAACCCTAGCCGGCCACCTCTCCCTCTCTCTCTGCCCTCTCTTCAAAACCTAGCTCTTAGTCCTTGTCTTTTGTGCTTGGACACAAGGAAGGAGGGAGACCCGAGGTGATCTAGGGTAGATCCTCTCCCTCTCTTTCTTTTCTCCCTCCACCTCCCCTAAACCCCCAACCAGCGACGAGATGGACATCAGTAATCCCCCAGGACCCCACCTAGCAGAGAGACCACAGCCCTACCTCTCCCTCCACGCCTATGGTCGCCCATACTGGCCGGCAAGCACCCGAGCGGGCTAGAGGATTATGCAGCAAGCTCGGCCGCCCAGCCTCGCCAATCAGCTTGCCGACCCCTCCACTCCACAACCCAATAGCACCCCACGACCAAACGATCATGAGCACCGCCCTGTCACCTCGCTCTGGCCCTGTCGCCTGCACGCCGAGAGCGCCGAGAGCGAGCCCCGCATTCCCAGCCGTATGTGACCGTTACTGCATCGTGCCGAGCATGAATCAGCAAGGCACCGTAACCCCTCTAACCTGCGCCACCCTCTCTGCTCCGTAGCCAACCGACATGATAGGAACGAGCTCGATCGTTCATGCGTGCACACTGAACCCGACACATTTCCGACCGAAACGCTGAGCCATCGACACCAAGGACCACACCTGTAGACGTAGTCCACAATGCCGCCCAGAACGCGCCGCCCAGCGGCCCAATCACCGACGCTCGAACCCACGTAGTCCGAGCTCACCACCGGAGTATAAAACTCGCTGGAACGGCCCGAGCTTTCCCCTGGACGCCATTCTTCTCCCAGCCTCACTCCTCTCCACCCAGAGAACCACGACGACGAGCCCTACCCACTCCCCGGGCTGCTGAGCTCGAGGAGCACTGCCGAAGTAGGGGTAGACGCCGCAGGTTGCGGTCGTTGTTGATCATCTCTCTCTGCTCCCTCTCTGCACCTCTCCCTTCCTCTCCTCTTTCTGAATCTCACCCAGCCCTCCGTTTCCTCTGTGGCAGCCTGTAGCCATCGCCATCGCCAATGGAAGCCAGAGGTCATCGAGGACGAGCATGACCACCTACCACCGCGAGATCTACTTCCTGCAGGTTTTGGACGTGGACCAACCTCCCAGAAGACCGCCGCCGCCCTGCAGCAACCTCAGCCACCCTCGATGACCCTCGGTGAGCCTCTCCTTCTTTCCAGTAGCTAGGGCTAGGGTTTCTGCCCCCGCCGCCGACGCGAGGGAGACGACGGCCCTCCGCCGTCGATCTCGTTCTAATCGGACGGACCGCGTAGCCCCGTACCACTTTGGCCGCTCGAGCCGCTGACCGCCGGACCCCGCATGTCAGCATTTCAAAATCCCGCTCCTCCCGCGTGCTGGCGTCGGACTGGGCCGGCCCAGCTCAGATCTGGCCGAGCCCCCCCCCCCCCCCCCCCCCCCAGATCTGGCCCGTTTCATATTTTTGTTAGAAACTGCTCTGCATTTTGTTTGAATCTGTTAGATTAGAAAATCCATAGAAAATTCCTTGAGTGTCCAAATTTGATGATTCAAATTTTCATGTGAACCTTACAGTATTTCCTAACCCCCAGTACTGCATGTATAATTTTTAGGGCGTTAGAAATTATATGTGATTTATTTGTTGTAGATCTAGGGCTTTATCTTCATAAATCCAAATCTGGAGTTGTGTGTGATGAAAATGTTTGATTCCAATTTTCAGAGAGGCCCTGTTGTTGTGTGAAGCTGTAGGAATTGGATTTACTATTTTAGGAGTACTATGATTCCTGTAGTAATTACTTTAGTGATAATAAAGATCTGCTTTGTTTTAATTATTGTGCAAAGTAAGTTTATTATTTTTGGGTGAATCCACCTCTAGTGTGTTCTACATTGCAGTAGCTTTTCAAAATGGTCTCTGGTAGAATTTTAGTAGTTACAGAAAGTTTTAGGTAATTAAATTGTCTTTCTAGTGATAAGTGTGAGTAGGAAATTCTTTATAATTCACCAAAAGCTTCTTTTGGATTGATTCCAATTGGAGTGGTTCTGTAATATTGATAGCTACTTGAATGTATGCTTGTTGCCTTGTCTTGATGCATATTGATGCCTGCAAGTGGTTTGCTTGAGAATAAGGTTTATTTGTCAATATGAATTGCTTTGCTATTATTTGGGTAATGTTTTCTTTGTAGAAAATATTGTTGGTTCAGATATCTGAAAATGGTTGCTTCTGATACTCAATGTTTGAGTTGTGTGTTGCATGTATTGGGTGTGGATCATGTATTCATGTGTGCTTATTATGTGTTGTTGTTACTTTTTCGGCGATAGAATCGAATGACGAGTGTGCGGAGGAGGGGGAGATCTTTGAGTATCAAGAGGAAGGAGATCAGGGACAAGCCACTCAAGGCAAGCCATCTACTTGTTGCATATCTGAATCCTACTATTACACCTTGCATTGCTTTACTCCTGTTTTCTTATTATGCATTGTTTTTCTATATTTCTATTATTCTCTAGATAGCAATAGTTGGCGACTTAGCTCCACAAGTAGACTTGATATCATCCATAGAGATGACACCCCTTGTGATCTATTCAACACCCCTCTTATTAGAGACATGATGGTTAGCATCAAAGTCTTTGGAAAACTTGTAGTGGAGCCAAAAACTCTAGGATTGGGAATACTCTCTGGAAAAATTTCAAAAATGTTTTCAAAAACCTTGGGGTAGTTGCTACTCCATTGAAATGTTTTCAAATGGTTTTATAAACATGGAGTTGGACATGGGAGATGAAGGAGTTGGTGGATTTCTGAAAAATGGCATTGTGTATAAGTGTTCGCCAAACCAATTACTCCCGTGCAACCACATTACCCCGGTATGGGACGGGGCCCAGTCTGAAGTCTGTCTACTTTAGTGCGGGGAGTCTCATACTATATAAGGGTTTGTGGTGCCCAGAAAGTGGTACGCGACACCCCCAAATCCGGGTTGACACCTATTGGGGGTCAATACATTACAACGGCATATCTCGAGCCGCCGGAAGACACTTGGGTTCTCCCGCCGTGGCGCCGGAGTTACGCTCTGAAGGAGGTACTGCCGGGGCGTGCCGGGGAGGTAGACTCCATAGGGTAGGCACCCGTGCTAAGGTAGATGCGTGGAGGGCTTTGATTGATTATCCGAACCCCGCATACTTGTGTATGACGGTCCGTGGTGGTATCCCGGCGGATTTATCGAATGGTGTGGGTAAAGTGTACAACCTCTGCAGAGTGTAATCTATTCGAATAGCCGAGTCCTCGGCCATGGACGATTGGAATGGCCATACTTAACCTGTGTCGAGTTTTGCTTTTACAAAATGTTTTTGAAAAAATGGAGTTAGTGCCGGACGGAGTACTTGGAGGGTACTGCCATGGCACGGGGATGGTTCGGAGTACTCAAAGGGTACTACCGAGGAGATGGAGATTGGTCATGTATGCTTGACCATGGTTGCCTTGGGCAAACCTAAAGGAGTTTCCCCCTTTCCTAGAGCTTTTACAAAAACTTGACTTATAAACATCTTCTTTAATAAGGATATAGAGATGTCGTAGGACATGCTATATCGATGCTGGCGCGTGGGTGACGGCACCAGAAGATTCCTTATGCGTGGTGAATGACCAGCCAGTTGGGAACCCCAAGAGGAAGGTATGATGAGTATAGCAGCTAGTTTTCCCTCAGTTAAGAAACCAAGGTTTATCGTTCTTGGAGAGGAGAGACAAACTACTGAAGGTGATGCTTGCTAGCTTGCGACAGCTTCGGACAATTTATATATTGCGCCTCGTCCAAGCTTTGCTTGCTAACTGCAACGCGGAACCTGCACACAACACAACCAAGTACTTCGTTCCCAACTTGCGATGAGGTTGTCAATCTCACCGGTTTGCTTGAAACAAAGGTTATGAGCGTATCGAGTGGAAAACAATAGAGTATACGAGTAAAGTAAACAGTGCGAGTAAAGTAAACAGGTGATAGCAATATGATGGAAATAGGACCGGGATCCACAGTTCACTAGTGGTGTCTCTCCATAAGATAAATAACACATGCTGGGTAAACAAATTACAGTTGGGCAATTGATAGAATAAAGATAAACATCACTATGAGATTTACTCTGGGCATTACAACAAAATACATAGACCGCCATCCAACTGCATCTATGACTAATAATCCACTTGTCGCGAATCAATCCGAGAACTCCACAAGTATTAAGTTGCGAACAACAGATAATTGCATTAAGCAAAGTGTGTAATGTAAACAAAGCATATGCCCTTGAGCATATGAATGTTGTTTTCTCCCTAGTAGCAACAGCACATCTACAACCTTAGAGGTTTCTATCACTCCCCCAGGTTAAATAGAGGCATGAACCCACTATCGAGCATAAATACCCCCTCTTGGAGTCGCTAGCAACTACTCGGCCAAGTTAGCTACTAACAACGGAGAGCATGCAAGATCATAAACAACATAGAGATAACAAAAGATAATATTCAGTACAACAACTTAATCATAAACACCAATATTCATCGGATCCCAACAAACCAAACATGTAGAATTACATAACGGTGATCTCAATCATGTAGGGCAGCTCATGAGATCTAAACATGAAGCACATGGTGGAGGAGACAACCATCTAGCTACTGCTATGGACCCATGGTCCAAGGTAGACTACTCACTCATCGCTCCGGAGGCAAGCGTGGCGATGAAGAAGACCTCCGGTGGCGATTCCCCTCTCCGTCAGGGTGCCGGGAAGAGCTTCTGACCCTCCCGATCTTTGGGTCGACGGCGGCGGCGGATCGCGATGTGTTCTGGAAAAGTGATCGGGTACTTAGGTTTTTTCCGTCGGGGGGTCTTTATAGGCGAAGGGGCGATGTCACAGGAGGGGCTAGGCCCCCTCACAGCATGGCGGCGCGGCCAGGCCCCTGGCCGCACCAGCCTGGCGTGTGGGGCCCTGGTGGCCCCCCTCCTACTCTTCTTCGGATCTCTGGAAGCTTCCGGGTAAAATAAGACTTCAGGAACTTGTTTCATCCTATTCCGAGAATATTTCCTGTGTATCACTTCTGAAACACAAAAGCAGTAGAAAACAGGGAACTGGCACTGTGGCAACTCGTTAATAGGTTAGTTCCGGAAAATGCATAAAAGTGCCTAACGAAACAATAGGCAAATGGTGTAAAAACAAGCATGGAACATCAAAAATTATAGATACGTTGGAGACGTATCAAGCATCCCCAAGCTTAACTCCTGCTCGTCCTCGAGTAGGTAAGTGATAACAAAAGAATACGTTTTGAGGTGACATGCACCTACACAATCTTGATCATGTATGTAAGCATTTGTGAGCTGGGATCATAAGAACTTAAAACATGGGCATGAAGATATAATCTTGACAATAAGAACTTAGCAACCATGTTGTAAACATGCAAATGAACACAAACAAAAGATCATGAAAATGAAACAATGAAAGTCAAACGTGTGTTCAAATCATAAGGAAAAACATACAAATGGTTTTCAGCTTGTCCTTCAAAGAGAGCAAAACATAAATGCATAGGACACCTTCAAGTTTAAGAGGGCGACTAGATACAAATAATTTGAGAACAAGTGAAACCAACAATATGAATCAATCAATGAACTTTGGGACAATGCATATTATACTAAGAATGACAACTATGCTCTCTTAATGGTGCATAAAGAAAGAAGGTGGTGACTCAACATAAAAGTAGAAGAAAGGCCCTTCGCAGAGGGAAGCAGTGATTGCAAGTTTTATAACCTTCAAAAATTATGGTACTTACCGGCTTTGATCTCTCATTGCCCCCATCATAAGCATCTTGAAAGGTTAAAGTTAATGCGAGAACAATTATGAAGCATATGCTTGACAAATCATAAGTTGAAAACCTCGTGTCCCGTGAATACGAGTACCCAAACCTCATGCTACTTTACTTAGAGTCCCAAGCAAGGCTCTTGTCATTGTAAGTATATGCATATCATTGAGAACCGCCAATGGGGTACCTCCGTGCCCGATGACATGGAACAAGCCCACACCAAAATGACAGGACAAGCAGACAATGAACACCTTGACATCTCTTTTATTTGCCTTTTGTTTAGCTTTTTATTGTGAGATGCGTCGTCGAATGTTCACCATGGGTATGCTGCAAATTTCCACCATGAATTATGCATGGCTTAGATTAGCGGCCCGGCGTTTCCCTAACACATATACAAACTCCATGATCCCCACAAGATTCCCAATTCATTTCACACCGCGGGCATCCATAAACAAAAGATCACGATATCAACTCAAATAAGAAGTGCAATGTTGAAAGCTTGCCCCATGACAGCATGGCTGGGCTAGAATCCAACTTACAACTTGCAAGCATAACAACTCAACATAAGAGACCACAATGTCAAATTTTTAAGAACAGGAAAAAGTAAAGTGTGCCTTCCGGTTCGTGAGAGCTTTACTGACCGAATTTCGCATAACACTGGTAAGAGTTTAATTTGAAGAGAAAATAAAAGCAAGTCAAATTTACTTGGAATAGCAAATTGCTAGTAGGTATGTATGGTGGACACTTTGGCAAACTTTGGCTTTTAGGAGTTGGATGCACGAGTAGAGCTCATACTCAGTACAAGGCGAGGGCTAGCAAAAGACTGGGAGCGACCAACTAAGAGAGCAATAATGGCCATAATCATGCAAAGCGACAAAGCGACATTAAAAGAAGCATAAGATGGCATCAAAAGTCAAAAACTAAATGATCATGAAGGCTATTGGCGACTTTGTAGGAGTCTAACATGTGTGAGCATGCGCCAAGTCAACCCAAATAAAGCATCAAGGAGAAAATCAAAATAATGCTTCCATATAATAAAAACAATGCATGATTTTTTCAAAGGCTCATTAAGCAATCTCAGTTATTTGAGACAAGTCATGCTACAGCAAAACCACTAAGCATACTATCAAAAAGACATCAAGCATGACATGAAAAAGCCTAAGCCGCAGTCTACACAAGCTCCTTCTTGTACCACTTTTTTGCACAAAGCTTTTTCTCTTTTCCAACACCATTTGAAATTTTTAAACACACCTCTTTTGATGAAAACCAATAAAGATCAGAGGCAAAAATACACCTTGATGAAAAGATATGGCAAGGTCTGAATGCAAATCAGGGCGAAAACGAAAACCAAAAGCAGTAGCGGAAAAAGAAGAACACCAGATGAACGATAAGAGTGAAAACGGAGTGTTCTTTGCAAATGAAAACAAGGCAACTTCTCCAAAGGAAATTTGTTGGGGTCCAACCATTTATTTCAGCAAACAAACAAACTAAACTAACTAAGAAAACTAAAACAACTGATGCTCCAAGAAAAACACATAGTGCATGAAGCAATAAAAATATAGCGTCTTGAAAGGTGACCTGATTTTTGCCGATGAAGAAGGGGTGCCTCGGGGGCATCCCCAAGCTTTGACGCTTGTACTTCTTGGATATTTCTTGGGGTAATGCATGGGAATCCCCAAGCTTGAGCTTTTGTCCATTCTTCAACTCATCTTATCATTCTCCAATCCCTACACTTGAAAACTTCCTTCATACAAAACTAAACACAAATCTATTAGCAACATTAGTGCAAGCATAACATAGAATCAATCCCTTTTTGCTTCAGGTTTCAACTCAAAACCACCACATATATAGCAAATACTACTGTAGCAACTTCTCCAAAAGTTCCGTGATCAAAAGAACTCAAAAGGAAGCGATAAAGTGGCAAACACAAATATTGGCAGAAATCTGTCAAAACAGAACAGCTGACAAAGGACGAATTTGTGAGGTGTTTTCTGTTGCTCAAATCAAAAAGTGTTCAACTAACAAAAGTTTGGATATAACCTGGGGCATATGCATAAGAAATTGCAGGTCCAAAAGATATACAGAGAATTTATACGAATTTTTACGGTGCAGCACCGAAAACAGTTTCAGGACAGCAACATCCCCAAATCTTTACCTCACTCGAATTAGAGGCTTCTCTTGGCACAAAAACAAAATAAACAAGATAAGGAGCGGTCATTACAGTAGTAATGACTTCCAAGACTCAAATAAAAGAAAAAGTACTAAAAAGAAAACATTGGGTTATCTCCCAAGAGTGCTTTTCTTTAACGCCTTTGAGCTAGGCGCAGAAAATTGCGAATCAAGTATTTTTAGAAGATGAAGCATCAAGATCAACTGCAGAGGTCTTGTCAATAAGGCATTGTATTTCATCCACATAAGTTTTAGAAGACCCTTTGTGATCATGCTTTGGTACACTATTTTCATCAAAAAGATTTTCAGGACAGATCCAGTCAAAATTATTTTCGAAAGCTTCACACAATCCCAAGAGCTTGCAAGGTATAGGTATTTCGGCTCCTTCATTGTTAGTACCAATAATCTTTATAGGCGAACCGAGTTTATTAAAATGTTTAAGAACTTTTCTAGCTTCAATAACGACATCTTTAAATTCTAAGCGCAAAGCTTCCAAGATAAAAGCTTTCTTTTCGGGATCCTCAATTTCATGAAGCTTAAGGAACATGTATTGCATAAAAGGATTAAGACTAGCAAACCTAGTTTCCAACATGTGAATCAAATAAGCAGAAGCAACTTCAATACTAGGAGCTAGCTCAACCAAAGATTTCTCCTCAACTTCCTCATGCATACTAATGTGATTAAAGAACTCCTCAATGTTACTTTTGCCAATAATCGAACCACTACCTACTGAGAGGTCCTCCAGAACGTACTTAGGGATCAACATGATGAACTAAAAAGTAAAGAAATAACAACTACCAAGGATTCTAATTTTTTTTTTGGTTTTTGATATAAAACGATGCAGGTAAAATAAATAAGTAAAGCAAAACAATAACAAAGTAAAGGATGTGCGTGCGAAAACTCCCCTCGCAGAAGTCTTCTACTTCCTCCCCGGCAACGGCGCCAGAAAATTAGCTGCTGGCGCGTGGGTGACGGCACCAGAAGATTCCTTGTGCGTGGTGAATGACCAGCCAGTTGGGAACCCCAAGAGGAAGGTATGATGAGTATAGCAGCTAGTTTTCCCTCAGTTAAGAAACCAAGGTTTATCGTTCTTGGAGAGGAGAGACAAACGACTGAAGGTGATGCTTGCTAGCTTGCGACAGCTTCGGACAATTTATATATGGCGCCTTGTCCAAGCTTTGCTTGCTAACTGCAATGCGGAACCTGCACACAACACAACCAAGTACTTCGTTCCCAACTTGCGATGAGGTTGTCAATCTCACCGGTTTGCTTGAAACAAAGGTTATGAGCGTATCGAGTGGAAAACAATAGAGTATGCGAGTAAAGTAAACAGTGCGAGTAAAGTAAACAGGTGATAGCAATATGATGGAAATAGGACCGGGATCCACAGTTCACTAGTGGTGTCTCTCCATAAGATAAATAACACATGCTGGGTAAACAAATTACAGTTGGGCAATTGATAGAATAAAGATAAACGTGATATGTCAAGAAGATGACTATGAGATTTACTCTGGGCATTACTAAAAAATACATAGACCGCCATCCAACTGCATCTATGACTAATAATCCACTTGTGGCAATCCGAGAACTCCACAAGTATTAAGTTGCGAACAACAGATAATTGCATTAAGCAAAGTGTGTAATGTAAACAAAGCATATGCCCTTGAGCACATGAATGTTGTTTTCTCCCTAGTAGCAACAGCACATCTACAACCTTAGAGGTTTCTGTCACTCCCCCAGGTTAAATAGAGGCATGAACCCACTATCGAGCATAAATACCCCCTCTTGGAGTCGCTAGCAACTACTCGGCGAAGATAGCTACTAACAACGGAGAGCATGCAAGATCATAAACAACATAGAGATAACAAAAGGTAATATTCAGTACAGCAACTTAATCATAAACACCAATATTCATCGGATCCCAACAAACCAAACATGTAGAATTACATAACGGTGATCTCAATCATGTAGGGCAGCTCATGAGATCTAAACATGAAGCACATGGTGGAGGAGACAACCATCTAGCTACTGCTATGGACCCATGGTCCAAGGTAGACTACTCACTCATCGCTCCGGAGGCAAGCGTGGCGATGAAGAAGACCTCCGGTGGCGATTCCCCTCTCCGGCAGGGTGCCGGGAAGAGCTTCTGACCCTCCCGATCTTCGGGTCGACGGCGGCGGCGGATCGCGATGTTTTCTGGAAAAGTGATCGGGTACTTAGGTTTTTTCCGTCGGGGGGTCTTTATAGGCGAAGGGGTGATGTCAGAGGAGGGGCTAGGCCCCCTCACACCATGGCGGCGTGGCCAGGCCCCTGGCCGCGCCAGCCTGGCGTGTGGGGCCCTGGTGGCCCCCTCCTACTCTTCTTCGGATCTCTGGAAGCTTCCGGGTAAAATAAGACTTCAGGAATTTGTTTCGTCCAATTCCGAGAATATTTCCTGTGTATCACTTCTGAAACATAAAAACAGCAGAAAACAAGGAATTGGCACTGTGGCAACTCGTTAATAGGTTAGTTCCGGAAAATGCATAAAAGTGCCACGAAGTGTAACGAAACAATAGGCAAATGGTGTAAAAACAAGCATGGAGCATCAAAAATTATAGATACGTGGAGACGTATCAATCGACACGAGAAACTCACTAGCATAGAACTACCTCAAACCAAGCCAACCCTTGCTACAGCCAAATAGCATATGAATACTTTTCTCTTAGATGGTTTGCGAGTACAATTCAAAATGTACTCACGGCTTTGTCCCTGGCTATTAACTTGGCCAGACTATGATGATGACTATGAGGAGGACGATGGTGGTTATGATGACGCCGGTGCAAATTAGGATCATTTCCCGGTCAGTCACCTGTAGGGTAGTAGGCCTGACCTGGGTTAGCTACGCTGCGTGTATCTTGCTATCTACTAAGTATGAGTGTGTCAGTTGAACTCGCCCTGCATGGCATTTATATTCGGCCAAGCGGCCTATGTAAGACTTTAAGGCTCGCTATGTAATGGATGATGTAATCTGTAATGCCAACTCTGTTATATGGATTCACGATGGTCTTTCTGGGATCGTGGATTGTATGCATAACGGGAATCCCGGGTGGTAAGCCGGGGTCCCCACATGAACGTAATGCTTCGCCTTTTTCTGCATACAGGATTTGACTTCTTCTATTGATGCTGGTCGTTTGTACGTGGAATGGAAATTTCTCGTGAATTGATTTTCTAACTCGCCCCAGCTTTCGATAGAAACGTCGGGTAGCGTGTTTAACCAAGACCATGCTGCTCCGGTGAGGTGTAGCTGCAAGCTTTGCATTGTTGTTGCTCTTGATCCTCCAAGTATTTGTACTGCTTGAAGGTATTCTGATAACCATAATCTGGGTTCTTGCGACCCATCATATTTCCGCTGGTCGTGTGGCAGCTTGAATCCTTTGGGTACCCGCGTTCTACGAACCCTTCGGGTAAAGCATAATGCCCCCATTTCCTTCTCTTCATCCTTGTAGTTTTCCTCGTCCCATGCATAGCGTGCTTTGTTTACTCTGGCCTGCGCAATGATATTCTGTGCGTCCTCCCTTTGTGCCTTATTGTTTGTCTTGCTAGGCGAATTAGTTCTTTGGCTTGGCGGAGATTGGGATCTCCGGCTTCTTCTTCCTGTATACTCTTGGTATGTTGACTTCTTTCCTGAGGATTTTTGTTTTAACTCATCTCCTACTAACCCGAGGCTTTTTATGGCCGCTTGGTGCATTTGTTCTCGTGGATATCTGGCTTCCGGCTGCGTGGTTAATTGATATGCTTGTGCCGCCACTAGAGCTGCTTCTGGTGTTTCTTGTATGAAGTCTTCTTCCTCTGATAATGGTGCGCTGATGCTCCTTGCACGGTCCTCTTTCCTGGGCTGTGCTATCCTTCTCCTGCTGTGTTTTGGTTCGCAATGTCTTTCTTCGCTGGAACCCAACATTTCACTTTGTTCCTCCTGGTACGATCTGATTGATGCACTATTGTTTTCTTGGCTTCTCCTTAACTCACGCTTTTCTTCTCGTAGCCTCTTTTTATGCTGGTGTAAAGCGTACTGATATCCCATTAGAACTTCTCTCCTAGAATCCGTAGGTACTTCCGTACCGTGATTGATTGCTGACATGATTACTCTCCATTCTCCGGTGGAGACATATATTTTCTCTTTCTCTTTCCTGCTCTTGCTCCTTGGGTTGTTGACTTGCGTATTGACTACAGCGTTGTCTGCAACATTGTCGTCTTCTGTTGCTTCCGTGATGATAACACATACTTGGTGTATGTTGTTGGAGACACGGCCGTTTCGAGTGGTGAAGTCCGCTGCTGTATATTTGCGAAAATTTTGGCTGAAATCTGAGTGACCTGTTGATTCTCCTAAGTCAAAATTTTCTATGATTTTGTCGAGTTCTTTGATTGTGTCTTCTATATTTCCCATAGTCGTGAAGCTGACCGGCGAGTTTACCTCGCTGGAAGAGCCTGCCGATGATTCTGATTTTGCCGTTGTCGTGGTTTTCCTTGCCGACGGATCCAATTTCATTGGATCTTAAAGGCAAGTTGAACCTAGGGCACCGACACGAAAGTTCAGACTTCCGATCATCAGGTTCGTCTCTTGATCCAAACTTGCAAAGATCGGAGTAAGGGTTGGTGGATGAGGTAGCAAATCTAAGGTCCCAAAGGATATCTGGTTTTTGTCGACTTTTGAGTTGCTGTTGGCTGAAAGCAAAAAAGTCGTCGAATTCATGATTCCAACACCCAAGCTCCCCATGGTCGGCACTAATTGACGAGGGTTAGCTTGGCAAATGTCCTAGATGAAGGACTTAGGATTGGGGAAAAATGGCGTCGGATGAACTCAAAGGTAAAGGTCAGTCAAAAAGGCGAGGTTTGGTGTGTATCGAGAATAAGCATGGTACTCAATTGGCTCAATCTCAATCTGTCCCTGGCCAGCCTCTCCTGACCCCTTTATACCAGGTCTCGAGGATCCGGTCGAGTTCAATACAAATTACATTGTCTGTATACGATATCATCTCGTATTTCGACTACATCTATGCTTAGGATTCTCTAATGGCCCCAGGGGTACTAAGATAATGGGCCTTATTAGTTATACCCTTATCAGTTAGCTTGTAGCAACCGATCAATCATTCTTTTTGGTGGCTCCAGTGTCATGAATAGATGTCTTTTTTAATTGAATTCATTTGGATCTATGAGGAGGAAAACCTTTGGATATGGTGTCAAAATCAATTTGTGGTTTCCACTTACGTACCCAAGTAAGGGCAAATTGAGCTCCAGCCACAGGCTAAAGCTTCACCAGGTGATTAATATGTTTACTAGATCCAAAGGCATCCAACAACTTGTGAAAACTATTGGGAGGCGGATTTCTCAGGAGCATGACTGTCAGGGTTATCGTAAGAGCTTTTCGGCAGGCCTCCACTGTATTTTCAATATGATCTACACAATCTTTCAGTAGAATGATAGCCTGGTGTCTTCGTGCATCAGACCAAAAAGACTCGGTACCAGCCAAAACTCTCTCAAGAACTGCAACTCATGCACTCACTCGAAGATCCTCAACAGAGCATCCAAGCAAGTACCTGCTCCAAGAGCGATAATATCAACAATATACTTCGGAAGGCAAAACACAAGGGGAATCCATAAAACTTACAATTAAGATGCTCGCATGCCCCCTCAAGGATTTTAGTCATACACGTGTTGCCATCTTCAAATTGGGTAATTCTGGACTTCAAGATAGCTACCTGGTCCTCTAGCGACGACATGGTTCTCGACAAAAAGGAAGATTTTTCGGCTTGTTCCATAGCAACTATAACCTGCTATTTTAGTATTTTGGCCCGACCCTCCAGATCTGCGATTCTGTGGACATATTTGGTAGTAGCATCAGGATTCTCTGGCTGACGGAAAAGGTTGGGAGCCTCAGAACGAGCAATATCCTTTGGCAGCAAATCATGGTCTCTTTCAGGCACATCGCCATCAGGAAATATCAGCTGGCAAAAATGGAAAGGACAACTTTCAACATTCAGTGCAAAAGATCGACAACTCATAAGTTCAAACATCAATATTTACACAACAGATATGGCAGAATGCCACCCATAGAAATGGTTCAACACAACAATCACCTAAACTACTTTACACAATTGAAAAAGAAAGAAAAAGAAAGCCTACTCCACCTTAGCATGGGTGGTGGCAGCTTCTGGTGTGGCAGTAGCAGAAGGAGTGGCACTGGCCAATGGAATATCATCTGGAATAATGAGAGCCGTCATCTTGGAAGAGTACTTCTTGGCTTCATCCAAAAAATGCTTCATGACAACATCCTTTGCAGCCTCGTCCTTGGCCATGGAGGAAATCACCTTGTTCCAGTTCACCACTTCGCCATGGGCCATCGCCAGAGCCATGGTCACTTTGGCACCAATCTCCATGGAGAACCACTTCAAAGATAATGTCGGGTCTTCTAGGCTATCAAGCTTTTCCACTAGCTTCCCTAGGTGCTCCGGCATCTCTTTCTTTTTCTTCAGGAAGAAGATACTGAAAAAGCAGCCACAAATTTTACGAGTACGCGATAATATATCCCTGACAAGATCATAGGTGGCTTCCAGCACACCCACATCATCAAGCAGCAGATCTATTTCTTCGCCTCTCTTGATAGTGAAGGCTTCTCCAATCATACCTACAGAGTCAATGTGCAAGCATGTCAGTACAAAGGAACTTTGTAAAAACAGGGCAACTATCAGTATTCTCGATGCCTACCTCCAAATGAGGACGATATCTCCTCTAGGCGCAAGTGCACTTGCTTTTCTCAAGCAGCCTGATCGGCAATTTTCTTTGCCAGCATATCATTAGCCTTAGAAGTTTCTGCCTTGGCCTCCTTCACAGCTTTCGCCGCATATTTGACTACGGCTTCAATTTCTTGCTGTGTCTTGGCCTTAAGATTAGTAATTTCAGCTTGGGCCTACTCAAGAGCTCGGTTGCCAGCTCTGAGTTTGGATTCAAGCTCATTCACCCAAAGCTCATTGGTAGCCAAGGAAGCTGCCAAAGTACAAAGGAAAATATCGGATCCATGCGGAAGAAAGTATAAAGTATTACCAACTAAAGACAACAAAAAAGTGGTACCGACCTCGAAGTTGGTCGGCTTGCGTGTGGAACCCAATGATTTGCATAGCAATGTCCATGCAAGATTTGATAGCTGGCTGAGGAATCAATAAACAAAAACAGAACTAAGGAAGTTGGAATGCGAATCAAACAATAATTCAAGAAAAGGATTAGAAAAGTTATGTGTAACACTCACGAATTTATAGCAAATTCAAAGTGCACGCTATGCAATCCATCACAATCCCAAAATCATTGTTGTGATTCACATAACATAATTTGTAGCATAGTCACAGCCATTAATAATAAATAAAAGGGTTTACATAGGTGGTCGTACAGACCAAACCATAAATTACATCAATATGCAGCGGAATAACACTTCGGGTCCATATCGTTAAGCTTCAACCGCACAGGCAAAGCCGACAGTAGGAAACGAGCCCAATTCGCACAGTCGTCAATGATTCCTTCCTTCTTGATTTTTCTCCTTTAAGTCTAGTTAATAGCCAGGGACAGAGCCATGAGTACATTGGATGCACTCATAAACCATCTTATAAATAAATGAAAAGGGAAATGCATGGCTCATATAGTGGTCTAAGCTCTAAGTTTATTTGCATAATGCTAGTTTTATTTCCCAAGAGTATTCATTAAGAGGTAAGAAAACATTTAGTACTCTAAGTTGAATCTAGGATAGAACTCCCAAGTGTTGGTCACATTTCTTATTCAACTCACGACATTCACAATTGTCATCGTTCATTTCATAGTTGTTCAATTCTTGACAAAGGTCAAGTACCGCTAACCCAACTGTCCATGACCGTGGACACGACTATTCGAATAGTTTTTGACCTCTGCAGAGCGGTACACTTTACCCACAAGATTGAATACATCTATCGGGAACAATCCATGAATCGTCTTACACAAAGTATGCAAGGTTCAGACGATTAAACAAAATCTTTCACTTGCCTAACCTAGTATAGGACCCTCCCTAAGAGCCCAGATACGGAATGTCACTCCTAGTTTTTCCGGCTAAAAGATGCTGTATTATGTACTCCCATAGTCTGTGGCATTCTCCATCACAGCTATGGCAAGTCCCGACTTCCGAAGTGTCCCCATGGGATTCACGCTTCTATAAGTTCAATGATGTCTCCCATACTAAGGCAAACAAACTACTGACTAAGCCCCTTCCCATTTAGGGGTATTGTGGTTGTACGGTATGGTTGGTCTGGCATATAGTTCACACCTCATCATTCAAAATTCATTCCATAGTCCTTAGTCATTATTGATCTCTTTTGAAAACTCAACTTGAATGAACAATCTCCATCCAAGGTCTTCAACTTCAACTCATAAGTGTTAGTAGGGTTCCCATTTAGATCACTTCTGTGTATTAGCAGCTAAGCAAGCTAATAGGAGTGATGCTACCACTAAGGGGGTGTTGGATAAACTCAGTTTGATGCTCTTGTTAAGCAAGACATCACTACACAATTATTGTTCTACTCTAGCAATTTAATTTTGAAAACAAGTAAATATGCAAGTTGGAAATCTAGGTATTAGGGTATGATTCAAAATATGGCTTGCCTTGGTTGGCAAAGTGTCTGGGATAGTCTTCTTCTTGGTAGTATCCTTGCTCGGGCAGTTCTCCGGCAACACTAGCATCTATTATCGATAAACAATAATACACACAATCACCAATCATGTTCAAACATCACTCCAAGCATTCACACAGGTTTTCAAACCAAGAAACTATTATCTAACCCTAATTTGGTTAGGTTGCAATTATTTGGTTTTATTTTGAATTGAGGTGTAAGTTGAAGTATATAAAGGTTACTATTTAATATTTGAGTTTCAATTGGCTCTTGTAAGTTTAAACTTGACCAAGGGTCAAATCTTGCAGGTTACTGGTTTAGCCCAAGTAGATTTATATTCTATTTATAGACTTAAGTTTTCAATTCCCCAAGTCAATAAATCTTGTTTGACCATATAACGAATAGCATTTGATTTACAAATTACTATTTGAAAAATAATTAGATAAAAAGGTAGATATGATTATTCCTAAATTTTGAGAGTTGGGTCCATATAGTTTTGAATTTTCTATGATTTTCTATAATTTATCTAAGGTGGTAAAGATCCTATTTTGTTATTTTTATCAGATGAAGTATATATTTCTAAATGGGTTGAGATCACTTCCATAGGCTAGTTCATGTTATAAGCTTTCCAATGACATATTATTTGCTAAATTTGGATAGCTATAGCTCTAGGAAACTAAAATCTAAGACAGGTTCAGATCTAGATTTTAATTCCATCCCTACATTTTTTTCTACCAAAAGGTAACGGGCTAGGTGCTGGAGAGTTGACGGGCCAAGCTATCAGGCCGAACAGAGCCGGCCCAACTAGCGCGTCTGGTGCGTGGGTGGGAAAAATAGAGCTAACAGGCGGGGCCCGCCTGTCATGAGCCTTATAACGCGAAGGGGTATGGGGTGTCCTTGGCCATCCTAGGCTGTCCGATTAGATCGGGATCCGACGGCCGTGCCTCATCTTCCTCGTCTCGATGCGGACCAGAGAAAGAGAGGGAGCTAGGAGAGGGACGGCGATGGGGTGCTCACCACAGGGGACGGGGAGCGGCGGTGAGGGTCGGAGGAGGCTGCGGTGGCTCTTCTCGGCCACCCTGGTCCAGCAGCAGGTCGGGGAGCGCCGAATTCGCCGGGAACAAGTGGAGTCCTGGGAGCTCCTCGTCGGGGATGGCGAGCTTGATAGGGTGTTAGAGTGGGAGCGGTGTTGTCTGGGAGGAAGAGTGCAGTGAGGTGAGTGAGATGGACCGCTCGGGGGCGCCTTTTATAGGCGGGAGAGGGGAGCACAGGCGGTGTACTGGGGCGGATGGGTCACCTCGGTGCCAGCCACAGAAGGGGCAAGCGAGTAAAGAGAGGGTGGCCTTGGCGTGTGATACGTTGCAAACGTATCTATAATTTTTGATGCTCCATGCTTGTTTTACACCAATTGCTTTATGTTTTGTTTACACTTCGTGGAATTTTTATGGATTTTCTGGAACTAACCTATTAACAAGATGCCACAGTGCCAGTTCCTGTTTTCTGCTGTTTTTGTATTTCAGAAAAGTTATACAGGAAATATTCTTGGAATTGGACGAAACAAAAGCCAAAGTTCCTATTTATCTCACACGAAGACGGAGTCCAAAGGAGAAACAGAGAAGGGCCAGGAGGCCGCCACACCATAGGGTGGCGT
The DNA here is from genome assembly GCA_007115705.1 of Dactylis glomerata. Classification (NCBI taxonomy): domain Eukaryota; kingdom Viridiplantae; phylum Streptophyta; class Magnoliopsida; order Poales; family Poaceae; genus Dactylis; species Dactylis glomerata. The sequence continues at coordinate 922,396 of QXEO01002114.1, read as the reverse complement.
GACCCCACCCCTGGCCACGCCAGGCCCTAGTGTGGACCCCCCAGGCGCCCTCTGACATCGCCCTTCTGCCTATAAATTCACTTCATTAGGAAAAACCTAAGGGTCCGAACATCTATCCACAAAAAGTACTGTAAGCCGCTGTCGTCGTCGACCCGAGTTTGGGAGGGTCCAGAAGCTCTTCTCGGCACCCTTTCGAAGAGGGGAATCATCCCCGGAGGCCTTCTTCATCGCCATGCCTGCCTCCGGAGTGATGCGTGAGTAGTTCATCTTGGACTATGGGTCCATAGCAGTAGCTGGATGGTTGTCTTCTCCTCCATGTTTAGATCTTGTGAGCTGCTTACATGATCAGGATCATCTTTATGTAATTCTAAATATTGTGTTTGTTGGGATCCGATGAATATTGAGTACTATGTCAAGTTGATTGTTGATTTATCATGTCTATGTTATTTGTGATCTTGCATGCTCTCCATTGCCAGTAGATACTTTGGCCAAGTAGATGCTTGTGACTCCAAGAGGGAGTATTTATGCTCGATAGTGGGTTCATGCCTCTAGTAATCTGGGAGAGAGACAATAACTTGTAAGGTTGTAGATGTGTTGTTGCTACTAGGGAGAAAACAACAATCTTTTTTTCAAGGATAATTGTATTGTTTACATTACACACTTTGCTTAAGGCGATAATCTGTTGCTTGCAACTTAATACCCAAAGGTTGTTCGGATGATATCCTGCGGGTGGATTATTAGTCTTAGATGCAGTTGAATTACGGTCTATGTATATGTTGTAATGCCCAAATGAATCTCATAGTAATCTTCATGGCATGTATATGCATTGTTATGCATTCTCTATTTTGTCAATTGCCCAACTGTAATTTTTTTACCCAGCATGTTATATCTTTATGGAGAGACACCTCTAGTGAACTGTGGACCCCGGTCCATTCTTTTACATTTATATTACCATCTACTGCAAGCACTGTTTACTTTCCGCAAGTATTATTTTACTTCACCGCAAACAAACATCTCTTTCCACACTGTACGTTTAATCCTTTATTTTCAGCAAACCAGTGAGATTGGCAACCTCACTGTAAGTTGGGGCAAAGGATTTTGGTTGTGTTGTGTGCAGGTTCCACGTTGCTGCTGGCCCCGAAGCTCCCACGCGCCATCAACTATTTTCTGGTGTCCTATCAAAAGCCAGTTAGCAACAACCTTCAGAAGTGATTTCTTTCTCCTACTGGTCGATTAAACTTTGGTTTCATAATGAGGGAAAACTTACTGTTGTGCTCATCATACCTTCCTCTTGGGGTTTCCCAACGGGTCCTTTGAGACATCAGCATGTGCTGCAGGCTGAAGCATGCTACAGGCGTGTCCTGGTGCAATGGAAGGTGTCGAGGCAGTCTGGTTCAGAGGGGGACAAGCAAGGGGGTGGCGGTGGTTTTCCCTCTCCTTTCCGCCATGTCGAGTGAGACAGAGGGGCAACGATGCAGAGAGTTATGGTGGAGGGAATGGCTAGGAAGGGCTAGGACACGCCATATAACTTTTTAGCCGGCTAGGTTCTGCAGTGATGCTAACTCTTCTCCTAGGTCAACGGTGCACTTCACCTATTCGATGGAATGCATGGAAGAATTTTTGAATTTTTTAATTAGATTGACTTCATTATTGAATAGAGGGTTTATGTTATTTATTTGGAGCAAAATGGGTTCAGAATTGGTTGCAAAAATTAGGGTTTTGGAATGACCGCTGATTCGAGTTCAAACTTTGGCTAGAATTTAAATTGGGTTTGGATGAGAATTTTGGAAAGTTACACCCAGATCTGGAAACAATATTAGTTGTTCTTGGATTACTTGTAGAGAAACATCCATGTCTAGTTCAAGATTTTCTTAATCCAAGGGGTTGAAGTGGGCTAGTCAATAATATTTTGAAGATCTCTTTGTTCATCTTTTCTTTTTTAGGATTTGGGATCTTTGTTGTTTCTTTCTGTTTTCTTTACTTTTATTTCCGATGGTTTGACTTTATTTACTTTAGGAGTGGGCTAAAAAGATTTAGCATGCATCCATGCAAGGTTTTAAAATAAAAGAAACCAATGTTTAATCAAATGAATTACTTGATAAACAAAGACTTATTTTTTCGAAAACATGCTTAAATAAAACCATGTGGTTTTTTTAAAAGGTTTTCGCTCAAAGATTGCATTTAAACCTTTCCCCTATTATTTTTATTTGAGGCATGGGATCAAAATGCTCAAATGCCCAAGTGTTCCAAGACAAGAAAATTAATCTTGAATTTAAAATAAAAGTTTTTGTTGGCTCCAAAAATTGGTATTTTAATTTATTTCTATTTTCCAAAAATTTGGGTTGTTACAATCTCCCCCCCTTAAAAAGAATCTCGTCCCGAGATTCCCAAGTTAAGATTGAGAGTTATTGTGAAATGAGATTACTAGATAAGAGATAGATAGTGGACATTCCTATCGGAATAAAGATTAGGTGTACCCAAAATGTGATGAGGTCAAATGGGCCAAAACACATCATCGTCAAACACATAGAAATTACAACAATCAATCACACCTTTAAAAGCAAAATATTTTGGGTTTAAACCATAGGATTTCACTAAAAAGGGTCTTGCGGATTACAGATTTTGTTTCTTTTTCAAAGGGCTAAACAAGATTACTAGTACCAAACTAGTTTGAATAAGGCTTCTTCTTGATATGTGCCCCACAATCTTGACCCAACTTGTTTCTACTAAATTTGTAGCTAAGCACAACTTCGAGGTACTTAGTGGTTGATTCCTAATGTTCCTTTCTTGGTGTCTTTAGGTTGGAAGAATTACTCAAGATTACTTGGTACGATTGCTTCCTTCTTGTTAGGGATGTTGAGGCTATAGCGTCTTTTGGCATGATCTTCAATTACTACATGGTTTTGTGGACATGCAGTAGATTCTGGTGCAATGTTTAGCTTCTTTGGGCACTCGTTGGAGTAGTGCCCCTTGATTTCGCACTCATAGCATGTAATGTTCGCCTGCCACCAGTAACTATTCTTCCAGATTGCATAGTCATGTCATAGCTTCCGATGGAGGGTGCTGAATGTCCACTCACTTGACGGTACATATCTCTTGCTTGCTTCACTCTCTTACGAACTGAGACTTTGCTAGCCTTGACAACTTGAGCTCCTATTTGAAGAGTATTTGGTGGGATTCGGGAGGTAGATGACCTAGGGTGGGTCCTGGTGTAATTGGGCTCTGCAATAGATGAGAGGGAACAAATTTTAACTAAAATGTTTTAACGTGGGATGTGTATGGTTTAGAGTTTAGTTTGGGCTAGATGATGAGGACATCCCTACGGTTGATCTAGCTTTGGCGTGATCAATAGCCTCGGAAGTTGGTGTATCGATTGCTAAGGCGCAACATCTCGCACGTTTGTAGTCGAATCATCAACGTCGACCTCCACCATAATCGATAGTTATCGTCTCATCGAAAGATCAGGCACCTTTACCCTATCAAGTGGTATCAGATTTCGTGTTTCTCGGTGAGATCTTACTATTTTTGTAGTTTAGATTGCATCTGTTCTTCTTCCTATAAACCATAAAAAGCCCAAAAAATTAGGGTTAGATCCGTATCCTAGAAACACTTTTGGGCCTTTTGCATCTTTTCTTTTCAGTATTTGCTTTGTTGAATTCTAGTCTACATTGTCGTATCCAGTGCTGGTTTTACGTCTAGATCTTTAGAGTTTCGAGTTCTGGTCACATCCATCACCACCGCCACCACCGATTTCGCTATCACCACCGCCACCACCGATTCCGCCATCACCACCGCCACCACCGTTTCCGCTATCACCACCGCCATACACTCTTTCATTTTCCTACTCTTGCTTCCCATCATTGTAGATCCGATCCAAGTTGTAACTTGATTCAAGTTCCAGAAAGTTTCGGCCAGAGGGAAAGAGGAGGGGAGAGCAAAAAAAATCGGCCTATACTATTTTTAAGCATCTGGGATCGTTTTGAGCTATACGCCATTATAGTGAAAAAAAATTGGCGTGTGCACGCTTTCCAGAGCAGTTTCGTGCAGTTTTCGGAAATTTCAAAAAAAAATCTTGATCCTATCCAGATATTCCACCTTGCTGATCGTTTTGAGACACTTTCCATCATAGTGATTTTTGCCTCGTTCGCGCGTTGTTCAGCCTGTTGCTTTTCGGTGTCGCGGCGTGACTCGTGGTGTTCTAGGCTCGCGTCTCTAGCTTGGGATAGTCTAGGACCAGCATAGTACCATCATTGAGCTGTTATTCAATCTTGCATTGCTATTTTGAAATTGTTGCTACAGATATTGCAGCCACCCAGAGCTCAACATATTCCAACACCGTGCGTTGACACCACCTGGCAATCGCTCTATTCAATCTTCCTGAATTTTGAGCACGACGGTTGCTGATTGCCACCTGCTGCAGGGTAAGAACGGGTAAGAGTATTGGTTTGCTTGACAGATTAAGTGTTTTCCACCACTGTTCTAGTTGTATCTCTATTCTATAACTGTGCTTTTGTGTACTAATCATGCCACCAGACAACACCGAGACACAGCCACTGGAGGGTGAAGCCTTGCAGGCTCACGTCACCAAACTTTTGTCTGACCATATGCAGGATGTGGACAAGCGTTTTAGTGACACGATGGAGCAACTCGAGGGACTCGAGACCACCTTCACCGCCAAACTCGATGCTAAATTCCAGGAGGTGCTAGCACGCTTACCACCACCACCGCCGACTCGCGCGCCTCCTCCATAGCCGACTCGCATGGCTCCTACACTGACCTTTTTGGGACGTGCACAACGCGTTCTCAAACCACCGGCACAAACTTCGGCTGCGGGTACTATTGCGGGCACTGCTGCTGATGGCGTTGCAGGAGCTACGGGTGTTACACAGGCCCGTGATGCACAGTTGGATGATTATTACGGGGAAGATGAGTACGAGGGCGAGTACGCGGATGACTTCACAGTTGATCAGCCATCTGGTCGTCCTAGGCCCTACATTCGCCGTCCACCTCCTTGTCTGTTGGTACGTGATGATGACCATGTTGCTAAACTAAAATTAAATGTTCCTACGTTTGATGGTCACTATAACCCTGATGCATACCTCTCTTGGGAATTAGAATTAGACCAGCGTTTTGCATGCTTAAATTATCCCGAGGATAGACGTGTTAGTGCTGCTACTTGTGAGTTCACTAGTTTTGCTTCCATGTGGTGGTCTGAATATTGTCGTGCTAATCATGCTAATCCAATCACTACGTGGGATGCTTTAAAACATGCTATGCGTATTCGTTTTTGATACGGATCAGCGTGATCCGAAGGGGGTTTGGCCCAATCTTTCACGGCGATCAAACGAACAGCAAGATAGCGAAAGAGAACTCAATCTGAAATAGATCAAACTGATCTCTCTTCAATTCCTCGCGCTGAAACTGACCGGAATCAACTCCCACGCATGGCATAACATCAGATCTCGAAGATCAGCAATCAAACACACCGATATGCGCCCCCAAACATTGGGACTTTTCTGGTCTCTTTCTTAGCTCGAAAATACAAGTCTGATCGATACAAGGCGGCTGCCATAACCCTATATGGGTGACTCTGAACGCTACCTTGGCTGGGCTAGGCCCCAAACCAAACTAAAAGCCCAAATGGCCAAAACACACTTGATTTTGGACAGGCCCAAAACCATCACACACAAATAAAACCAAACTGAAATAAAAACATGACGCGAACTTAATTAAAATAGAACAACTAAATATCCTTCGCTGCAGCGCCTCGGCGAACATGAAACTCCATTGGAGGTGTACGAAAGTTGGGCTTCACATCATCTTGTGGAGGCACTTCAAAGCAGAATTGTCCAAGCTTCAGAACATAAGGAGGTGGTAAAATAGTAGGAGTAGTAGCTATGCTCCCCTTATCATCCCCCCCAACTTGAAAGGAAACCGTCCTCGGTTTCGCCTGAATGTGTTGGACCTTTTTCTGAGCAGCAAGCACGTCCACTTTGATATCCTTATCGAGCATAGGCTGCAACACATGACGCTTCCCCTTATGCCACAAGGAATAAACATTGGACCTGCCTTCATGAGTGGAACGCCTATCAAATTGCCACGGTCTTCCGAGCAGCACATGACATGCATCCATAGGCAAAACATCACAGACCACTGTGTCCTCATAATTACCTACTGAAAATTTTAGGCGCACCTTATGTGTGACTTTCAGCTTCCCTGAATTATACAACCACTCAACACAATGCGGCTGCGGGTGCTTCCATGTAGGCAATGATAGAGAATCCACCAAACTCTTGCTAACAATATTTGTGTAGCTGCCACCATCAATAATCAGTTTGCAAGTTGTGTCCTTGACGATGCATTGGGTCTGAAATATATTCCAGCCCTGCCCTTGGTCGTGAATGCGATCTTCTGGTACGCGTTGCACCATTAGATTTTTTAAATTTGCAGCAAGTGTATAACCATCCACGATCACTTCAGGATTGTCCTTAGAGTCCTCACTTGATGACGCATCAGCTTTCTCATCATCACTAGCAGAAACATAGCCATCATGTGTGAGCATCACCCTTTTTCTATTAGGGCAATCACGCTTCATGTGTCCTCGTCCTCCACAAGTAAAACACTCGATGTTTGCTGTGGACTGCGCAGATGCAGTTTTGGACACCCCAGATTTGGGTGCCTCGCTATGAGAAACACTATTAGAGCGTGGAGGAGGTGTCATCTTAACACTAGGACCAGCAGCCTCGGTATGAGAACGATGCCATGATTGTGTAGGTGCTGCAGCTTGGCGTCGTTTGATTTGTTGCTCCGCACGCTCAGCTTGGTGCACACGATCCTGAAGATCATGATAGTAAACCATCTCCACACGATCACGCACCTCAAAATTCAGTCCATTCAAGAAACGAGACAGCGTGGCCTCTAGATCCTCCCTTGTCCCTGTACGTATCATCAACAACTCCATCTCTTTATAATACTCATCCACAGATTTAGTACCTTGAGTGAGCTGCTGCAACTTATTATACATGTCTCTCTTGTAGTGTTCAGGAACAAAGCGATGGCGCATAAGATCTTTCATACCTTGCCATGACGTTGGGCGAGTACGCATACGCAGAATTTGATTCCACCAAATCAGCACATAACCGGTGAATTCAACAGCAGCCAGTTGAAGTCTCTTCGCCTCAGTGTAATAATGAGTAGCAAAAATCTGATCCATGCGCATCTCCCACTCCAAATAATCGTCAGGTCCGCGGTCACCGGAAAAAGGAGGTATGGACAATTTGATGCGTCCAAGACCACCGTCATCAAGTGGAACACGACTAGCATGGCCAATACGGTCACGATCATGTGGCTGTACACGATGAGCACCTGCAGGACGAGCAGCAAACTGTCGTTGTTGTGGTGCATAATCAGCGTCATCGGCAAGTTCTCCTTCAGAAGCGGGTGCCACGGGTCGATGATCATGAATATCAGCAGGGCGGCGTGGAACCACGTCGCGAGTTTGTGCAGCAAGAGGGGGCTGCACGGGTGCACGGGCGGTAGCATCGCCCATTGCATCAATCCGGGTAGCTAGCTGTGCAATTTGTGTTGCCAATGCGGCATGACTCCGAAGAATAAAGTCGCACGTGCTATCAAAACCAGTCCGAATATTAGGAGCTAAATCAGCAGCAAAAACAGGCGGAACAAGCTCCTCTTTCTTCTCTCCAGCAGCTACAGAATTATCTCCCTCCACGGAGTGCACCATTATATCCAAATAGCACAAAACAAATGCATATCAATTTTACCTATACTTTTCCCTGCAGCTATTGATATTGAGCAGTATCTGTCAAAATTGCAGGCAAAACCAGTAAACTGAACTGACAAAAAGCAACAAAGCTGGGGAGCAATCCGGCGCCTGACCACAGAGGCCGTCTGGGGTCGAGCGAGCACGACCTGGCGAGCGCGAGCGACCAGGGCGACGCGAAGCTTCGGTTCGGTCCAGGAGCACGGGAGCCGCACGATTGCCTGTGGCCAGATGGGCCGGCCCATGAGGGCTTGGCCGGTGGAGCGATGCGCCGATCCCACGATCCGCTAGCGCGAGGCGAGGGCGGTCGCCGATCGAGGCAAGCGGGCGGGGCTCGCTCGTGGACAGAGCTTGTCTGCCCCCAGGCGCGCGGGGCGAGCGATCCCTTTTTTTTCCTTCGATCGGCTCGCTGTTCGTACTGCCTCGATCGGATCTCGTCGATGTCAACGAGGCAACCTTCCAGGCACGAGACAAAATCGATGCGCGATATGGAGGAGACCAAGGCCGACGAAATCGATGGGAATCGATCGCAATGCAACAACGTCAATGCAAACTCCTCATCAATCTACTGCCAAAGATCTGATCTGAAAACAACTGTTGAAGAAACAATCTGAAACCAATCTCATCAACACAGCAATGAAAACTCAGAAACAAATTCGCCGTGAGAAACCCGACAAATCTGATACCAAGATGATATGGATCAGCGTGATCCGAAGGGGGTTTGGCCCAATCTTTCACGGCGATCAAACGAACAGCAAGATAGCGAAAGAGAACTCAATCTGAAATAGATCAAACTGATCTCTCTTCAATTCCTCGCGCTGAAACTGACCGGAATCAACTCCCACGCATGGCATAACATCAGATCTTGAAGATCAGCAATCAAACACACCGATATGCGCCCCCAAACATTGGGACTTTTCTGGTCTCTTTCTTAGCTCGAAAATACAAGTCTGATCGATACAAGGCGGCTGCCATAACCCTATATGGGTGACTCTGAATGCTACCTTGGCTGGGCTAGGCCCCAAACCAAACTAAAAGCCCAAATGGCCAAAACACACTTGATTTTGGACAGGCCCAAAACCATCACACACAAATAAAACCAAACTGAAATAAAAACATGACGCGAATTTAATTAAAATAGAACAACTAAATATCCTTCGCTGCAGCGCCTCGGCGAACATGAAACTCCATTGGAGGTGTACAAAAGTTGGGCTTCACATCATCTTGTGGAGGCACTTCAAAGCAGAATTGTCCAAGCTTCAGAACATAAGGAGGTGGTAAAATAGTAGGAGTAGTAGCTATGCTCCCCTTATCAGTTTTGTTCCACCGTATTATCAGTGTTCCATGCTTACCAAATTAGCACGTCTAGATCAAGGCAAAAATTCTGTAGAGGATTACTATCAGGAGTTGCAAACTGGCATGCTGCGTTGCGGTATAGAGGAGGATAATGAAGTATTAATGGCACGAGTCGTAGGCGGGTTAAATAAGGAAATTCAGACCATTCTTAGATATAAATCTTATCACACTATTACCCGTTTGTTCCATCTTGCTTGCAATGCTAAATGTGAAGTGCAAGATTGACGCGAGGCAACACAAACTAATTATTCTGCAGGGCGTTCTACTTGGAGATAACCAAATTCGGCGTCATGGGCTGCTACACCTACACCTCCAGCGACCACATCCACGCGATCTGCAGCATCTACACCACCTCCGTTTGCTGCACGGAAGACTACTACAGGACCAGCCCCGAGTGCTGCGTCCTCCATGGCATCTACAGGCAAGTCTAGCCAAATTTAGTGCCGCAAATGTGGTGGACTTGGTCACTTTGCACGTGATTGTGCCTCCTCCCGTGTGATGATTGCTCTTGAGGATGGTGGATACGACTCCGCGAGTGATTATGATGAAGATACTTTGGCTCTTATTGCATCTGATGAGCAATGTGCCACAGCACCCACGGAGCAAGATTCTGAATATATGGCTGCAGAACATGCGGAGAAATACCCGAGTTTAGTTGCACAGCAAGTCTTGAGTGCACAAACTACCAAGGCCGAGCCCGACCAGCGTCATAATCTGTTCCATACCAAGGGCATGGTTAAAGATCGTTGTATTCACATTATTATTGATGGCGGGAGCTGCAACAACTTGGCGAGCATGGAGATGGTTGAAAAGCTTTCTCTTACGACACGACCCCATCCTCGTCCATATCACATTCAATGGTTTAATAACAGTGGCAAGGTTAAGGTAACACGTACAGTTCGTGTGCATTTTACTATTGCTAAATATGCTGATTATGTTGAGTGTGATGTTGTTCCTATGCAAGCATGTGCTCTTTTACTTGGTAGACCATGGCAATTTGATACAAATTCTATACACTATGGTAGCACAAATCGGTATTCTCTTGTTCATAATGATAAGAAAATTGTGTTACTCCCCATGTCACCTGAAAGTATTTTAAAAGATGATCTTGCTAGAGCTAGTAGAGCACATAAGGAGGGGAAAAAGCTGAGCGAAAATCAGATTGTTGCTAAGGAACTTATGCCTTCTACAAGTACTTCTAAATCTGATCCAAAACATGCTAATGAAATTCGTTTGAAAAGTACTTATTTGCTTGCTAGCAAATCTGATATTTTTGAAATTGATGTGAGTACTACTGCATGTTATGCTATCATTTGCAAAGAAGTGTTGTTTTTGGCTGAGGAGATGCCTCCTTCTTTGCCACCTGTTGTTGCTAACATTTTGCAGGAGTATGTGGACGTTTTCCCACAAGATGTACCTCCAGGACTGCCACCTATTCGTGGAATTGAGCACCAAATTGATTTGATTCCTGGAGCATCTTTGCCCAACCGTGCGCCATATCGTACCAATCCGGACGAGACGAAAGAGATTCAGTGACAAATTCAAGAACTTCTTGACAAGGGTCATATTCATGAGTCTCTTAGTCCATGTGTTGTTCCTATTATTTTGGTACCAAAGAAAGATGGTTCTTCGCGCATGTGTACTGATTGTAGAGCAATCAATAATATTACTATTCGATATCGTCATCCTATTCCTCGTTTAGATGACATGCTTGATGAATTGAGTGGCTCTACCATGTTCTCTAAGGTTGATTTGCATAGTGGTTACCACCAGATTCGTATGAAGTTAGGAGATGAATGGAAAACTGCATTTAAAACTAAATTTGGCCTATATGAGTGGTTAGTGATGCCCTTTGGTTTAACTAATGCTCCCAGCACTTTCATGAGATTAATGAATGAAGTTTTACGTGCTTTTATTGGACATTTTGTAGTGGTATATTTTGATGATATATTGATATATAGCAAATCTGTAGAAGAACATTTGGAACATTTATGTATTGTTTTTTATGCTTTACATACTGCACGTTTGTTTGGTAACATTGCGAAGTGCACCTTTTGCACGGATAGAGTTGCTTTTCTTGGCTATGTTGTTACAGCACAGGGTATTGAAGTTTATCCCGCCAAGATTAAAGCAATTTCGAGTTGGCCACAACCCAAAACAGTCACACAAGTGAGGAGCTTCCTTGGCCTCGCTGGATTTTATAGGCGCTTTGTCAAAGATTGTGGTTCCATTGCAGCGCCGCTGAACGAGCTTACTAAGAAAGATGTGCCCTTTGTTTGGGGCGATGCACAACAAGAAGCCTTCATGTTACTCAAAGATAAGCTTACACATGCTCCTTTACTCCAACTTCCTGATTTTCATAAGACCTTTGAGTTGGAATGTGATGCTAGTGGAATTGGTTTAGGAGGAGTGTTGCTACAAGAGGGCAAAGCTATTGCATATTTCAGTGATAAATTGAGTGGAGCTAGTTTCAACTATTCTACTTATGATAAGGAATTATATGCTCTTGTTCGGACATTAGAAACTTGGCAACATTATTTATGGCCTAAAGAATTTGTTATACATTCTGATCATGAATCTTTGAAGCATCTTCGTAGTCAAGCTAAGTTGAATAAACGTCATGCAAAGTGGGTTGAATTCATTGAATCTTTTCCTTATGTTATTAAACACAAAAAGGGTAAAGATAATATTATTGCTGATGCTTTGTCACATCGTTATACCATGTTATCTCAACTTGACTTCAAAATCTTTGGATTGGAAACTATTAAAGAATAATATGTGAACGATGCCGATTTTAAAGATGTTTTGCAGCATTATCTAGAGGGTAGAACTTGGAACAAATTCGTCCTCAATGATGGGTTTGTGTTCCGTGCTAACAAACTATGCATTCCAGAAGGTTCTGTTCATCTTTTGTTGTTGCAGGAGGCGCATGGAGGAGGATTGATGGGTCACTTTGGAGTAAAGAAGACAGAAGACATACTTGCTACACACTTCTTTTGGCCACGCATGAGAAGGGATGTTGAGAGGTTTATTGCTCGCTGCACAACATGTCAAAAAGCTAAGTCCCGCCTTAATCCACATGGTTTATATATGCCTCTTCCTGTTCCTAGTGTACCTTGGGAGGATATTTCTATGGACTTTGTTTTAGGATTACCTCGAACAAAGAAGGGCAGGGATAGTATTTTTGTGGTTGTGGATAGATTTTCTAAGATGGCACACTTTATTCCTTGTCATAAGAGTGATGATGCTGCTCATGTTGCTGAATTATTCTTTCGCGATGTTGTTCGCTTGCATGGTGTGCCTAATACTATTGTTTCAGATCGTGATACTAAATTTCTTAGCCATTTTTGGAGATGTTTATGGGCTAAGTTGGGGACTAAATTGCTGTTTAGTACTACATGTCATCCCCAAACTGATGGACAAACTGAAGTAGTATTATCTACCATGTTATGGGCTGTTTTAAAGACGAACTTAAAAATGTGGGAAGATTGTTTACCTCATATTAAATTTGCTTACAATCGTTCTGTGCATTCTACAACTAAGTTATGCCCTTTTGAGATTGTGTATGGTTTTGTTCCTCATGCACCTATTGATTTATTACCTATTCCATCTTCGGTGCAACATAATTTTGATGCTACACAACGTGCTAAACAGATTCTTACGTTGCATAGGATTACTAAGGAAAATATAGAACGTATGAATGCTAAATATAAAGTTGCTGGTGATAAGGGACGCAAGCATATTGTGTTTGATGTGAGAGATCTAGTTTGGTTGCATTTGCGCAAAGAACATTTTCCTGATTTGCGCAAGTATAAATTAATGCCACGTGCTGCTAGTCCTTCTAAGGTGATGGGGCAAAGGTGTCCGATCTTTCGATGAGATCTTGATATGGCAATTTGGTGGGAGGAGTTCGTGCTTGACGATCCCACTACACGTGCGAAGCTCGTGCGCCAATGCAATCGCTAGGACAATCTCTGGGAGTTACTGATCTTGCGGAAGCACGATCAGCCTGACCAGCAAGGGTCTTAATTCCTACCTGAAATCGAGAACAAGTAAGAACTAATACAGCAATCAAGATATTGCGGATGAAAGATGTATGCTTTATTCAAAAGGTGGGATTCCGAATAGGCGGTCTTCTTCTGGGCAATTGGCCTCAAAAGTCGAGCTCATAGTTGCAGCAATGGCTAACTTTAGTCTAAACAAAATCCCGGTTCTAATGACGGCTATGGGGGGTATTTGAGGAGGAAAAGGTAGGGGTGCGACCAGCCATGGGTATGGTGGTCGAACGGAACCCTAACAGGCCTTTTCTCCTCAAATTCAGACTCCTAAAAGTGGCTATCTTATTTGCTGCAAAAATTACATGGGCCTGGCCCAAAAATAAAAGTGACGCAGCACCATATTTATCTATGGACGAATTTATGAAGTAGTTCTTTGTATATTTTGTCCAAGTCTTCATCCTTCATTATGGTGGCTTCAAAGTTCTGAAATCTCCACTCGTGGCATCTTCTTCCATCCTCAAACGCTTGCTGCCATCTCCATGCACGATCATGCTCCAATGCTTGTCCCTCTCATCCATGCTAGGTCCATCATTCCTAAGAGTAACAAACATATCTGATTTAGGCAGCATCATATTCTCATGTATGTGAGAAAGAGTTCCAAGCAACGAAAGTACCTGATAGTTAAGTTGCTTGGCACGAGCTCGAGTGATAGGTCCTTGTATGTGTTCCGCTATAGGTGCAGCGGGTGTATCAATAGATGGGATGTCCTCATCATGCTCCCCTTCTTGAATTGAAGTCGTCCTCGACGTAACCTCATCTTCTTCACCGAAGTAAGGCTTTAAATCTGCAATGTTAAATGTAGGACTTACCGTACCAAAATCTGCAGGAAGCTCAAGTTTATATGCATTATCATTGATTTTCTCTATCACCTTAAAAGGACCATCAGCACGTGGCATTAACTTAGACTTGCGCAAATCAGGAAAACAATCTTTGCGCAAATGCAACCAAACAAGATCACCAACCTCAAACACAACATGCTTTCGTCTTCTATCCCCAGCAACTTTATACTTAACATTCATGCGTTCTATGTTGTCTTTAGTAGTTACATGCAATTTTAAAATCAATTCAGCACGCTGTGTAGCATCAAAATTATTTTGCACTGAAGATGGTAAAGGCAACAAATCAATAGGTGCACGTGGAACAAAACCATAGACAATCTAAAAAGGGCTCATCTTTGTGGTAGAATGCAGCGAACGATTATAAGCAAATTCAATATGAGGCAAACACTCTTCCCACAATTTTAAGTTCTTCTTTAAAACAGCCCGCAACATGGTTGATAAAGTTCTATTAACTACTTCAGTTTGTCCATCAGTTTGGGGATGACATGTAGTACTAAACAGCAATTTAGTCCCCAACTTAGCCCATAAACATCTCCAAAAGTGGCTAAGAAATTTAGTATCACGGTCAGAAACAATAGTATTTGGCACACCATGCAAATGAACGATATCACGAAAAAACAAATCTGCAATATGCGCAGCATCATCGGTCTTGTGACAAGGAATAAAGTGTGCCATCTTAGAAAACCGATCCACAACAACAAAAATACTATCCCTCCCCTTCTGTGTACGAGATAATCCCAAAACAAAGTCCATCGAAATATCCTCCCAAGGAACACTAGGAACAGGAAGAGGCATATATAAACCATGTGGATTAAGGCGAGACTTAGCTTTTTGACAAGTAGTGCAGCGTGCCACGAATCTCTCAACATCTCGCCGCATGCGTGGCCAAAAGAAGTGTGCAGCAAGAACATCCTCCGTCTTCTTGACACCAAAGTGTCCCATTAATCCTCCTCCATGCGCCTCCTGTAACAACAAAAGACGAACGGAACCATCTGGGATGCATAGTTTGTTAGCACGGAACACAAATCCATCATTAAGGATGAATCTGTTCCATGTTCTACCATCTTTACAATTCTGCAACACCTCTTTAAATTCAGCATCATGTAAGTATTATTCCTTGATAGTTTCCAACCCAAAAAATTTGAAATCAAGCTAAGATAACATAGTATAACAGCGCGACAAAGCATCAACAATAATATTATCTTTACCCTTTTTGTGTTTGATAACATAAGGAAAAGATTCAATAAATTCAACCCACTTTGTATGGCAACGATTCAGTTTTGCTTGACTACGAATATGCTTCAAAGATTCATGATCAGAATGTATAACAAATTCTTTAGGCCATAAATAATGTTGCCAAGTTTCTAATGTCTGAACCAGCGCAAATAATTCTTTATCATAAGTAGAATAGTTCAGACTAGGCCCACTCAATTTTTCACTAAAATATGCTACAGGTTTGCCCTCTTGTAATAACACACCTCCCAAACCAATTCCACTAGCATCACATTCAAGTTCAAACGTCTTATTAAAATCAGGAAGTTGGAGTAATGGAGCATGTGTTAACTTATCTTTTAGTATCATGAAGGCCTCTTGTTGTGCATCGCCCCAAACAAAGGGCACATCCTTCTTTGTGAGCTCTTTCAATGGCGCAGCAATAGAACCAAAATCTTTGACAAAGCGCCTATAAAACCCAGCGAGACCAAGAAAACTCCTCACTTGTGTGACCGTCTTGGGCTTTGGCCAATTCTCAATAGCTTCAATCTTGGCTGGATCAACTTCAATTCCCTGTTCTGTAACAACATAACCAAGAAAAGCAACTATATTTGTGCAAAAGGTGCACTTCTCAAGATTACCATACAAACGTGTATCACGTAAAGCATTGAAAACAGCACGTAAATGATCCAAATGGTCCTCTAAAGATTTGCTATATATGAGAATGTCATCAAAATATACCACCACAAAACGACCAATAAAAGCACGTAAAACTTCGTTCATCAGTATCATAAAGGTACTAGGTGCATTAGTTAAACCAAACGGCATTACTAACCACTCATATAAACCAAACTTAGTTTTAAAAGCTATTTTCCATTCATCTCCTAATTGCATACGAATTTGGTGGTAACCACTACGCAAATCAACTTTAGAGAACATAATAGAACCACTCAACTCATCTAGCATGTCATCCAAACGAGGTATAGGGTGACGATATCGAATGGTAATACTAGTAATAGCTCGACAATCAGTACACATGCGCGAAGAACCATCTTTCTTAGGCACTAAAATAATAGGAACAGCGCATGGACTAAGAGACTCACAAATATAACCTTTGTCCAATAAACTCTGGATTTGTCGTTGGAGCTCTTTTGTTTCTTCAGGATTTGTGCGATATGGTGCACGGTTGGGCAGCGAGGCTCCTGGAATCAAATCAATTTGGTGTTCTATCCCACGAATAGGTGGAAGTCCAGGTGGAACATCTGGTGGAAAAATGTCCATGTATTCCTGCAAAAGGTTAGCAACCGCAGGTGGCAAAGAAGGAGGCATATCCTCAAATGAAAACAGAACTTCTTTGCAAACAATGGCATAGCAGGGAGTAATATTGACATCTATTTCAGCAAGATCAGATTTGCTAGCAAGTAAACAAGGATTCTTCAAACGAATTTCAGTAGCATGGTTAGAATCAGATTTAGAAGAATGCTTAGGGGGTACCAATTCTGCAGCAATAATCTGATTCTCACTCTTATGTTTGTCCTCATTTTTTAATCTACTAGCTCTAGCAAGATCATCTTTCAAAATTTGTTCTGGAGTCATGGGTTTAAGTCCAATTTTCTTGCCAGCATGTGTAAGAGAATACTAATTAGTTTTACCATTATGTACAGATTCTCTATCAAATTGCCATGGTCTACCAAGTAACAAAGAACAAGCTTGCATAGGTACAACATCACAATCAACAAAATCTGAATAGGTACCAATAGTAAAATGCACGCGTGCAGTTCTTGTTACCTTGAGCTTACGGGAGCTCTCAAACCATTGAATATAATATGGATGAGGTCGTTGTCGTGTGGGTAGAGCAAGCTTCTCCACCATGTCAATACTAGCCAGATTGTTACAACTCCCTCCATCAATGATGATCCGGATAGCTCTCTCCTTAACAACGCCTCTTGTTTGAAACAAATTGTGGCATTGATCATGCTCAGCTTTGCTCAATTGCACACTCAAGACACGTTGTGCAACTAAACTCTTGTATTGATCGGCAGTTTCAGCTCCCATTACCTCCATCTCCTTGTCAGAATCAGAATTGGCACCATCACGTGCAGCAATAAGTGTCAATGCATCATCATCAAAATCACTCGCAGAGTCATATTCGCCATCTTCAAGCACCACCATCACACATTTGGTTCGACATTCTTTTTCGATGTGACCAAACCCAAAACATTTGCGACATTGAATGTCGCAAGTCTTCCCCGTGGAGGCCATGGAAGAAGAACTTCGTGTTGGACCAGCTGATGGTGATGGCGCAGGAGCAGGTGGCGTTCTTGATGCGGGCGTGGTATACCTGGAGGTGGAAGGACCTGGTGCATCCCCACGAGAAGGTGGAGCTGATTGGCGCGCAGACCATGAAGGAGTACGACCTGCAGAATTATTAGCTCTTCTCCATGATGGTTGACGATCCTGCACTTCAAGTTCAGCTTTGCAAGCAAGGTGAAATAAATGAGTAATAGTGTTGTACTCCTTATAGTCTAAAATATGCTGAATCTCCTTATTTAAACCACCAAAGAAATGTGCAAGCATAGCTTCATTATCCTCTGCAATACCACAACGAATCATGCCCGTTTGTAACTCTTGATAATACTCTTGTACGAAATTTTTGCCTTGTTCTAAACGAGTTAATTTTTTAAGCAAGTCCCATTGATAATGTGGAGGTACAAAACGAGTACGCATGGCATGTTTTAGACCAAGCCAAGTAGCAGGAATATTAGCATGATTGACTCGACAATGTTCAGACCACCAGATAGAAGCAAAATCTATAAATTCACATGTAGCAGCACTAACACGCAAATGCTCAGGGTAGCGTAAACATGCAAAACGTTGCTCTACTTCTAATTCCCAAGTGAGATATGCATCAGGATTATATCTACCCTCAAATGGCAGAATATTTAATTTCAGCTTGGCCACATGGTCATCATCACGTACCGGACGCGGAGGCGGACGAGCGTTGTGGTTGTATTGCCGCGGACGGCCAGGTGCAGGTTGTTGGACCTCGTCCTCCTCAAGCTCATTTTTGTCTTCGAACTCGTTTTCCCCCTCGTCAGCAGCATATCCATCCTGGGTGGCCGCTTCCGTAGCGGCCGCAGCAGCTGCCGCGGCTGTAACGGTACCCGCAGAAGGCGGTATGAGAGGAACGTGGCGAGCACGTGGTACATGGATGCCCGGCTGTGGCTGTGGTGGTAAACGGGCCAGGGCTTCCTGGAACCGGGCGTCGAGCTTGGTGTTGAAGGATGCCTCAAGACCAGCAATCTTGTCCATCGCATCAGAAAGCTTGGAATCAACATCACCCAAGCGTGTGTCCACATCTTGTGCACGCCCCACCAACAGCCGAGTGAAGTGGGCATGCAACTCTGCAATAGTCATCTTCTCCGGATCAACATCATCCTTCGTGGTTCCTGTCATGGTTAGCGTAGAAGCAAGCACAAATATATATATACCTACGCACTACGGAATATGGTGGAATCACGCGTAATCCGTCATGCGGTAGACAAAGCTCTTACAAGTTCTTACCAAACAGGAGGAAGGTGATATGCAACCAGCAAAGACCAGCGACTCCCAAAATTGCACAAAGCGATTACCAGGTGTCGATACAAAGCACGTGCAGAAATATGTGGAGCTGTAGGAAGGCTTATATGGTAGCAAAAATAGCAAATATCAAAACAGCAATGCAATGTTGAAAGAATGCTCAACCACGGTACTGTGCTGGTCCTAGGCTATACCGTGCTAGAGACGCGTGCCGAGAACACTAAGAAAGTCACGGCGTGGCACAACAAGCAGAAAGAAACAGCTCCAAAGCAAGATATAAGTGAAGATCTGCAGGAATTTTCGGGTCCGAAACTTTAGAGGGAAAAAACTCGGCCTTCCCGGCCTTTTTTGGGCATTCTGAGTGTCGCATAGCGACTTGGTTAGATAGAAATTTTCGTGCTGAGCATTTTGAGTGGTCGCACGTCGAAAACGGAGTTCGTATGCAAAAGTTATGGCATGTTGAAGTTTGCTGTCGAAAAACTGTCAAAAACTGACGAAACTGTCCAAATCGGACTAGAGTCGGACTGGACTAGTAGGAACGGCTCAACCCGACTTGGATGCGGATTTGAATTTTTTTTTTTTGCTCTTCTTCTTCCTCTTGCCTGGCGACCGAAACTTAACTCACGGACTCTGAAAAAGGCACGGATGAAATTGGGAGGAACGAACAAAATCTAATGTGAAGTCGGTGGCGGAAGTATATGGCGTGGTGGTGGAAGGATATGGTGGAGCAGTGGTGCAAGCGTGCGGCGGCGGCGTGACTATGGTGATTCAAACTCGAAACTCTAAAGGAACAGACACTAAGACCAGCAACTCGACACGTGGATGCAGACACAAATTCAACGATGCAAACTGAAAAGACAATGCAAAGGCTCGGATGGTCTATGGGACGAGATGATCTAAACCCTAACTGTATTTTTGGCTTTTTCGTGGTTTATAGGTATGAATACAGATGCAATCTAAACTATGAAAACAGTAAATCTCACCGAGCAACCTGAAATCTGATACCACTTGATGGGGCAAAGGTGTCCGATCTTTCGATGAGATCTTGATATGGCGATTTGGTGGGTGGAGTTCGTGCTTGACGATCCGACTACACGTGCAAAGCTCGTGCGCCAATGCAATCGCTAGGACAATCTCCGAGAGTTACTGATCTTGCGGAAGCACGATCAGCCTGACCAGCAAGGGTCTTAATTCCTACCTGAAATCGAGAACAAGTAAGAACTAATACAGCAATCAAGATATTGCGGATGAAAGATGTATGCTTTATTCAAAAGGTGGGATTCTGAATAGGCGGTCTTCTTATGGGCAATTGGCCTCAAAAGTTGAGCTAATAGTTGCAGCAATGGCTAACTTTAGTCTAAACAAAATCCCAGTTCTAATGACGGCTACGAGGGGTATTTGAGGAGGAAAAGGTAGGGGTGCGACCAGCCATGGGTATGGTGGTCGAACGGAACCCTAACAGGCCTTTTCTCCTCAAATTCGGACTCCTAAAAGTGGCTGTCTTATTTGCTGCGAAAATTACATGGGCCTGGCCCAAAAATAAAAGTGACGCAGCACCATATTTATCTATGGACGAATTTATGAAGTTGTTCTTTGTATATTTCATCCAAGTCTTCATCCTTCATTGTGGTGTCTTCAAAGTTCTGAAATCTCCACTCGTGGCATCTTCTTCCATCCTCAAACGCTTGCTGCCATCTCCATGCACGATCATGCTCCAATGCTTGTCCCTCTCATCCATGCTAGGTCCATTATTCCTAAGAGTAACAAACATATCTGATTTAGGCAGCATCATATTCTCATGTATGTGAGAAAGAGTTCCAAGCAACGAAAGTACCTGATAGTTAAGTTGCTTGGCATGAGCTCGAGTGATAGGTCCTTGTATGTGTTCCGCTGTAGGTGCAGCGGGTGTATCAATAGATGGGATGTCCTCATTATGCTCCCCTTCTTGAATTGAAGTCGTCCTCGACGTAACCTCATCTTCTTCACCGAAGTAAGGCTTTAAATCTGCAATGTTAAATGTAGGACTTACCGTACCAAAATCTGCAGGAAGCTCAAGTTTATATGCATTATCATTGATTTTCTCTATCACCTTAAAAGGACCATCAGCACGTGGCATTAACTTAGACTTGCGCAAACATGTAACAGAACTGAATGTAAACGGTGTTTCAATGCTTAGAAACAAGGCCTAGGGATCATACTTTCACTTGTGGACACTCTCAACAAAGATAACATAATGGAACACATAAATATCATTCTTCACTATGCTATTCTAAACTATTCTCCGATAGATAACGAACACTAATCATGTGTAGGGATGCGAAGCACTCCTCAAAGTTCGCATTTCCCCAAACTAGATTGCCCCACACCATCACCTTGAGCGCACTAGATGATTTCCAACAAGCACCAACAATTCATAGAGGCACTAACCAAAGAGACACACATAATGCGCACACTGTCATCCTGCACATCATGGTACAAGGTGTCTCCAGAGATTACAATAATAAAGCACTGGAGTAGCATAATATATGAAGAACAACATCTACCAATTCAACTAGATACAAAGCTCATGATCACATATAGATCACATCATGCGAGAGAGAGGTGAACCACATAGCTATCGGTAGAGCCCTCAGTCCTGGGGGAGAACTACTCCCTCCTCATCATGGGAGACAGCAACGTAGATGGAGATGGCGGTGAAGTCGATGGAGACGGTGGTGGAGTCAATGGAGTCGATGGAGATGGCTCTGGCGGGGCACTTCCCCGTCCTGGCAAGGTGCCAGAACAGAAACTTCTGTCCCCTGAAATTGGTCTTCAATGGCGGCGGCGATGCGGAACTTTATCTGGGAAAACGCCGACTCCTTTAGGGTTTTCGCATCGAAGGCTTTTTATAAGCGGAGGGGCGATGTCAGAGGGTGGCCAGGGCCCCCACACCCTAGGGTGGCGCGCCCAGGGGTCCACCCACGCCACCACCTAGTGTGGTTGCCCCCTGGCCCCCCTCCGACTCTTCTTTGGACTCCATCTCATGTCGGGGGAAAATAGGAACTTCAGGGTTTGTTTCGTCCAATTCCAAGTATATTTCTTGTGTAACTTTTCTAAAACACAAAAATAGCAGAAAACAGGGAACTGGCACTGTGGCATCTCGTTAATAGGTTAAATCCAGAAAACGCATAAAAACGCCATGAAGTGTAAACCAAACACAAGGCAATTGGTGTAAAACAAGCATGGAGCATCAAAAATTATAGATACGTTTGAGACGTATCAAGCATCCCCAAGCTTAACTCCTGCTCGTCCTCGAGTAGGTAAGTGATAACAAAACAATAATTTTTGAGGTGACATGCACCAACATAATCTTGATCAAAACGATGTCAAGCACTGAGTGCTGAGATCAAAGTACTCTAAACATGGGCATAAGAGACATAATCTTGACAATAAAACTTAGCAACCATGTTATAACATGAAAAGTAGCACAAACAAAAGATCACGAGTAATAATGCATTGAAAGTCAAGTGTGTGTTTTGAGCATATAGATAAACATAGAAAAGTGGTATTCAGCTTGTCCTTCATGGAGTAGCAAATCATAAATGCATAGGACACCTTCAAGTTTAAGAGGGTGACTAGATACAAATAATTTGAGAACAAGGAAAACCATAATCATGAATCAATCAATAATAAATTTTGGGACTATGCACATTATACTCAGAATGACAACTATGCTCTCTTAGACGGTGCATAAAGGTAGAAGGTGAAGACTCAAAATAAAAGTAAAAGAAAGGCCCTTCGCAGAGGGAAGTAGGGATTGCAAGTTTTATAAACCTCCAAAAATTATGGTACTTACTAGCTTTGAGCTCTCATTGCCCCCATCGTAGGCATCTTGAGTGGTTAAGGTAAATGCAAGTACAATAATGAGGCATATGCTTGACAAATCATAAGTTGAAAATCTCATGTCCCATGAATACGAGTACTTAAACAATGCTAGTTGACTTAGGTCCCAAGCAAGTTCTTGTCATTGTAAACATACATGTATCATCGAGAACGCCAACGGGGTACCTCTTGCCTGATGACATGGAAACTAGCCCACATCAAAATGATAAGACAAATAGACAGTGGACACCTCGACATCTCTTTTATTTACCATTTGGTATAGCTTTTTATTTTGAGATGCGTCGTCGAATGTCCACTATGGGCATGCTGTAAATTTCCACATTGAATGATGCATGGCTTAGATTAGCAGCCCAGGCGTTTCTCTAACACATATGCAAACTCCATGAACTCCACAAGTTTCCAATTCCTTTCACACAGATAAGCATCCATAAACAAAAGATCATAATATCAACTTAAATAGGAATAAGTGCAATGTTGAAAGCGTGCCCCATGACAGCATGGCTGAGCTAACTCCCAACTTACAACTTGCAAGAAAAAAATCAACATAAGAGAGCCACAATGCTCAAGTTTATTAAGTGCAAGAAAGTAAACGTGCCGTCAGGTTCGTGAGAGCTTTACTGACTAATTTTCTCATAACAAAAAGTTTAATTTGGAAGATAGATAAAAGCAAGATGAATGTACTTGGAATAGCAAATTGCTAATAGGTAGATATGGTGGACACATTGGAAAACTTTGGTTTTTGGGAGTTGGATGCACGAGTAGAGCTCATACTCAGTACAGATGAAGGCTAGCAAAAGACTGGGAGCGACCAACTAAGAGAGCAATAACGGCCATAATCATGCATAGCGACAAAACATTATTAACCAAAGCATAAAGTGGTATCACAAGTCAAAAACCAAATGATCATAGAGGCTTGAGGCGACTGGTTTGTAGTCAAACATGGTGTAAGCATGCGCCAAGTCAACCCAAATAAAGCATCAAAGGAGAAAACCACAATAATATGCTCCCATATAATAAAAACAACGCATGATTCTTCCAAAGGCACATTAAGCAATCTCAATCATTTGAGACAATTCATGCTACAGCAAAAACTACTAAGCATATAATCAAAATAACATCAAGCATGAGATGCAAAAGTCTAAGCCACAGTCTAAACAAGCTCCCATTTGTACCACTATAGGCATGAAATTTGTTTCTCTTTTCCAACACCAATCAACCTTTTTGAATCAACTCTTAAAGATGAAAACCAACATAGACCAGAGGTCTAAATACACCTTGATTCAAAGAAATAACAAGTTCTGAACAAAAATCAAGGCGAAAAACAAAAGCTAAACGCAGTACTAGAAAAAGAGAACACTCGCAGAACGATAAGAGTGAAAGCTAGAGTGTTCTAGGCAATGAAAACAGAGCGTGTCTCTCACCAAAACAAACATGATGTGATCCAACCATTTATTGCAGCAAACAAAACAAAATAAAACTAAAAGCAAAAAATAAAGACGCTCCAAGAAAAATGCATAGTATATGAAGCAATAAAAATATAGTGTCTTGAAAGGTGACCTGATATTTGTCGATGAGGAAGGGGTGCCTCGGGGAATCCCCAAGCTTTGATGCTTGTACTTCTTGGATATTTCTTGGGGTGACATGGGCATCCCCAAGCTTGAGCAGTGATGCCAAGTCTTCTCCTAGGTCAAGGGTGCACTTCACCTGTTCGACAGAATGCGTGGAAGAATTTTTGAAATTTTTTAATTGGATTGACTTCATTATTGAATACAAGGTTTATATTATTTATTTGGAGTAAAATGGGTTCAGATTTGGTTGCAAAAAGTTAGGGTGTTGGAATGACCGTTGATTTGAGTTCAAACTTTGGCCACAATTTAAATATGGTTAAGATGATAATTTTGGAAAGTTACACCCAGATCTTGAAACAATATTAGTTGTTCTTGGATTACTTGTAGAGAAACATCCATGTCTAGTTCAAGATTTGCTTAATCCAAGGGGTTGAAGTGGGCTAGTCAATAATATATTGAAGATCTCTTTGTTCATCTTTTCTTTTTTAGGATTTGGGATCTTTGTTGTTTCTTTCTGTTTTCTTTACTTTTATTTCCGATGGTTTGAATTTATTTACTTTAGGAGTGGTCTAAAAAGATTTAGCATATATCCATGCAAGGGTTTAAAACAAAAGAAACCAATTTTTAGTCAAATGAATTACTTGATAAACAAAGACTTATTTTTTCAAAAACATGGTTAAATAAAACCATGTGGTTTTTTAAAAAGGTTTTGGCTCAAAGGATTGCATTTAAACCTTTCCCCTATTCTTTTTATTTGAGGCATGGGAGCAAAATGCTCAAATGCCCAAGTGTTCCAAGACAAGAAAATTAATCTTGAATTTGAAATAAAAGTTTTTGTTGGCTCCAAAAATTGGTATTTTAATTTATTTCTATTTTCCAAAAATTTGGGTTGTTACAATCTTCCCCCCTTAAAAGGAATCTCGTCTCGAGATTCACAAGTTAAGATTGAGAGATATTGTGAAATGAGATTACTAGATAAGAGATAGATAGTGGATATTCCTATCGGAATAAAGATTGGGTGTACCCAAAAAGTGATGAGGTCAAATGGGCCAAAACACATCATCATCAAACACATAGAAATTTCAAAAATCAATCACACCTTTAAAAGCAAAATATTTTGGGTTTAAACCATAGGATTTCACTAAAAAGGGTCTTGCGGATTATAGATCTTGTTTCTTTTTCAAAGGGCTAAACAAGATTACTAGTACCAAACTAGTTTGAATAAGGCTTCTTCTTGATATGTGCTCCACAATCTTGACCCAACTTTTTTGTACTAAATTTGTAGCTAAGCACAACTTCGAGGTACTTAGTGGCCGATTCCTGATGTTCCTTTCTTGGTGTCTTTAGGTTGGAAGAATTACTCGAGATTACTTGGTACGATTGCTTCCTTCTTGCTAGGGATGTTGAGGCTATCGCGTCTTTTGGCATGATCTTCAATTACTACATGGTTTTGTGGACATGCAGTAGATTCTGGTGCAGCGTTTAGCTTCTTTGGGCACTCATTGGAGTAGTGCCCCTTGATTTCACACTCATAGCATGTAATGTTGGCCTGCCACCAGTAACTATTCTTCCAGATTGCATAGTCATGTCATAACTTCCTATGGAGGATGTTGAATGTCCACTCGCTTGACGGTACATGTCTCTTGCTTGCTTCCATCTCTTACGAGCTCGAGACTTTTTGCTAGCCTTGACAACTTGAGCTCCTAGTTGAAGAGTATTTGGTGGGATTCGGGAGGTAGATGACCTAGGATGGGTCCTGGTGTAGTTGGCTAGACTTGCGAGCATGGGAGATGCATCACAGGTGGAGCTGTGCAATAGATGAGAGGGAACAAATTTTAACTAAAATGTTTTAACTCGGGATGTGTATGGTTTAGAGTTTATTTTGGGCTAGAAGACCAAAACATTTTTTAGCAAACAAGTCGGGTGGTTGCTACATGTTGCCGGATGGCATATGAGCAACACATCTCAAAACAAATCAACCAATCAAACACACACGATAGTAGGCACACTTAGTAATCGTGAGGTAAGGGCAGCTTAATCAAAGCAACTGAGCATTTCCTATAAGTCCAATAGGTCAAGGTTGCTAAAGTCTTCATCATTTCTGGTCACCGTGATTTAATCTTGAAGTCTTTATTTCACAGGGTTGACTCTAGTCGGCTGATTTCTTGGGCAGTTTGAAGATTGTTCTCCCTTTTGGTGGTAGAAATTGTTGTTGACCTTGTAGGTTGAAGTCTTAAAAAAGCAATCAAGCCCACAATCTTCTGATCCACAAGTCCTACGGTCTTAGGTTGGTATATCATCCATAGTATAAATTTGAAATAGGTGAGGAATAGAGTAAAACAAATCTTTAAAAGATTTTGTAATCAAAGAGGTTGACCAATACTTTGTCAAAACATTTTGAGAGCATAAGTTAAGAGTATAAGATATTTGAAGTGAATAAGAGGAGAGTATAAGGCTTTGGATACCAAAATAAATAAGTTTTCCTTGTAGGGATAAGTGTTTTCCAAAATATCATTTCCTTAGCTAACGACCATACTAACGAATGTCTCCTAATGTCATGGTAATCTTGATACTAAACTGGTGATATCATAGATATCATTTTCTAACGACCATGCTAGCTAGGGTTTCCTAGAGTCAGCGTGGCTCTGATACCAACTTTTAACACCCACGAATTTATAGCAAATTCGAAGTGCCCGTTATGCAATCCATAACAATCCCAGAACCATTGTTGTGATTCACATAATGTAATTGGTATCATAGTGACAACCATTAATAATAAATAGAAGGGATTACATAGGTGGTTGTACAGACCAAACCTTACATTACATCAATATGCAGCGAAATAACACTTCGGGTCCATATCGTCAAGCTTCAACCGCACAGGCAAAGCCGACAGTAGGAAACAAGCCTAATTCGCACAGTCGTCAACGATTCCTTCCTTCTTGATTTTTCTCCTTCAAGTCTGTCCAAGTTAATAGCCAGGGACAGAGCCATGAGTATATTGGATGCACTCGCAAACCATCTTATAAATAAATGAAAAGGGAAATGCATGGCTCATACAGTGGTCTAAGCTCTAAGTTTATTTGCATAATGCTAGTTTTATTTCCCAAGAGTATTCATTAAGAGGTAAGAAAATATTTAGTACTCTAAGTTGAATCTAGGATAGAACTCCCAAGTATTGGTCACATTTCTTCTTCAACTCACAACATTCACAATTGTCATCATTCATTTCATAGTTGTTCAATTCTTGACAAAGGTCAAGTGCCGCTAAACCAACTGTCCATGACCGCGGACGTGGCTATTCGAATAGTTTTTGACCTCTGCAGAGCGGTACACTTTACCGACAAGATTCAATACATCTGCCGGGAACAATCCACGGATCTTCATACACAAAGTATGCAAGGTTCAGACGATCAAACAAAATATTTCACTTGCCTACCCTACTATAGGACCCTCCCTAAGAGCCCAGATACGGAATGAGACTCCTAATTTTTCTGGCTACAGGATGTTGTATTCTATACTCTCATAGTCTGTGGCAATCTCCATCACAGTTATGGCAAGTCCCGGCTTCGGAAGCGTCCCCATAAGATTCACGCTTCTATAAGTTCAATGAGGTATCCCATACTAAGGCAAACAAACTACGGACTAAGCCCCTTCCCATGAAGGGGTATTGTGGTTGTACGGTATGGTTGGCCTGGCATATACTTCACACCTCATCATTTAAAATTCATTCCATAGTCCTTAGTCATTATTGATCTCTTTCGAAAACTCAACTTGAATGAACAATCTCCATCCAAGGTCTTCAACTTCAACTCATAACTGTTGGTAGGGTTCCCATTTAGATCACTTCTGTTTATTAGCGGCCAAGCAAGCTAATATGAGTGATGCTACCACTAAGGGGGTGTTTGATGACCCACAAGTATAGGGGGTGTATCGTAGTACTTTCGATAAATAAGAGTGTCGAACCCAATGAGGAGCAGAAGGTGTTGATGAGTAGTTTTGATCAAGGATTCATTGTAAATACTAGCAAACAGGTTTTCAGGGGTAATTGGCAATATGAGTAAATAAAGTGCGAGTAAATAAAGTGCGAGTAAATAAAAGATAGTAGTAACAATTGCAGCAAGTGGCCCAATCCTTTATTCAGCAAAGGACAAGCCGGTTGTGTAACTTATAATAACCAAACGTTCTCGAGGACACACGGGAGTTTCTGTCAAGAGCTTTCGCTTCATAAAGCCAATAGTCTTTATTGGTTTGATAGGTGTTATGGGGGTGAACCTGTGCTAGCGCACTACCCTTACTAGGATAAATACACACTTGTGATTATACCCTCTTGCAAGCATCCGCAAATACAAGAAAGTAATTAAGATAAATCTAACCACAGCCTTAAACTCTAAGATCCTACGCTCCCTGGTGCAATGGTTTCCCAACGGAGGTTTAGGTTTCTGTCACTCCAGCAACCCCACAATTGGTAGCCAAATACACAATGCATCTCACTAGGCCCATAAATGGTGAAGTATCATGTAGTCGACGTTCACATGACACCACCAGTGAAATAGCACCACAACAATATCAAACCATTAAATATTTCTCAACAATAATTCACTACTAACATCTTGACTTCTCCCATGTCCTCAAGAACTAAATGAACTACTCACAAGACATCATATGGATCATGATCAGAGGTGAAATAATGGTAAATAACAATCTGGACATAAACCTTAATTCAACGGTTCCACTCAAAAGCATCAACTACAAGAGTAATCAACACCGGGAAAGTTTCCCCTATGAATATAACAAGATCCAACTCAAGATGTTACAGCGGGATGGCGTGGTGACGGTGGAGATGAAGGTGCTGGTGATGGAGATGATGATGATGATCCCGATGAAGTCCGGTGCGATGGTGATGACGATGGCGACGATCTCCCCTCTCCGGGAAGGAATTTCCCCGGCAGATTTCTCCCTGCCGGAGAGCTTTTCTCTCTCTGGTGTTCTCCGCCCCACAGAGGCAGCTGTGTCTAACTCTGAGCCCCCCCTTGACTTAGGTTTTTGGGGACGATAAAGTACGCGGAGGGGTGAGACCAGAAGTGGGCCAGGGTGGCCTCACACAGGGCTGGCGCGGCCAGGGGTCAGGCCGCGCCACCCTGGCGTGAGGGCCCCTCCTGGCTCCTCTCGACTCCTCCTTCTAGCTTCCTGAGTCTTCTGGGAAAATATAATTTCCTGGTATTTTTTTGGAATTTTCCTGATCTTCAAAATATGGTCCCTTGATGGTCCTTTTTCTAGCAGAATCCTGACTCTGGCAGCAAATCCTCCAATGATCATCAAACATGTGGAAACAAAGGAAATGACATAAGTATCAACTCTAAATATGAAATATATCAATGAATAACAGTAAATTATGATACAAAATAGTGATGCAAAATGGACATATCACCCCCCCCCAAGCTTAGACCTCGCTTGTCCCCAAGCGAAAACTAAACTCGGTAAACATGACCACAGGTTTATGGAGTGAAGTGTCGATAATCAAAATACGGACAAGAAGCATCACATTTACCAAGGCACAAATTATAATAGATAGCAACTTCCCTTTATAAGATATAGACTTGCAATAGGTAAAAGGGAATCACATGTAAAGATGCACAAGGTAAACTATAATTGGCAATGGCAAACCTTAGTTCTTGGTCAAAGAATAAAGAACAAGCTATTCTTTCTTTTGAACGAAGCCTTTTAAAACAGAGCTAATATAGCAAAGACCATATGCTCAATGAAACAAACTTTTAATATTCAAAGAAAGCTTTCAAAGATATATTACTTCAGACAAAAGCATTATACAAAACAAGGAAGATAGTAAACATGATTAAACGGATCAACATATGGATGAGTGAAACATAACAACTCAAATGCATGCTTGAGATAGAAGGAAATAGGTTGACTCAACATAAAAGTAAAAGATAGGCCCTTCGCAGAGGGAAGTAGGGATTAAACATGTGCTAGAGCTTTTCATTTGCAAAACAGAGGTAAAAAGTTATTTTGAGGGGTGGTTGCTTTTGTCAACGACTAGCAACGGAGTTCTTGATATCTTCCATACTAAACAAGTGAGAGCGGTTCCGAGATGTTTGATTAATTGGCACAATGGTGCTCTTTTATAGCTTTGCACTCCTCCCCACCTTTTTCCTTTCTCAAACCATGGCTAGCCGATTCCATTAGGTGCCGACCAACTTTCACATACCATGGAGGAGTGCTCTTTTCTTTTTCTTTTCTTTTTGAGATTATAATGGTCTGACCAGCTCCCTTCAAAAATTAGTGACGAGCAGATGAAGCTGCCTAGTCGAGGGGTACTTAATTTAGTATGGAAGATAACAAACCCATCCACTACGTCCTCATGAGCTAAAAACAGTAGCACAAAATGAGAAGTGTTTAAAGGTTTTTTTGAAAGGTAGCACATGAAAATTTACTTGGAATGGCTTGAAATACCATGCATAGGAATTTATAGTGGACACTTTGGAAGTGACTTGGCTTTTGGAATTTGGATGCACGAGAAGTATTTCCTCTCAGTACAGGTCTTTGGCTAGCAAGGCTGGGTAGCAAGCATAAGAATTGCATGAAACAAACAAACATACATATAATAAGGACAATCATGCAAACTCCCTTGAAGGTACAATGATTTTGACTTTAGGAATAACAATGCTTATAAGCCAAACATAAGGAAAACTGAAGTGATGTAACTACAAACACTTCTTTATTCTTTTCTACTCAAACCTCAAGGTAATGCTGCTACTGACCAAGCTAAGTTTGCCAAAACCAACTAAATTTACTCATGCTCCCAAAGTGATACCAATACTAATCAACAAGACTAATAATATAAGAGACTTTGCAAACTAAAATAAAGTGTGCAGAAAGTAAATGATGGAACTTCTCATTAATATTTCATTACCGCAACTCACACCAAGGGATACATAGATAACCAACTAAGGAGGATACTTCCACACTTCAAACTATTCTATAAGATAACTTCTCTATTCATGATATGACTCTACTTGAAAAGTAAATGAGCAAAAGGTAATGATGTGATACCGCGGCACTCCCCCAAGCTTGGAACAAGCCAAGGGGATGCCTATACCGATGACGAATTACTCCTTTGGCGGTGGCGGTGAATCTTCATCGTTGTCATACTTCCAAGGCAGGGGTCCTCCATCAAGGAAGGATGTCTTGGTCTCCAAAATCCTGAAACTTGCAGCAGCACTCATTTGTTGAAATCTAGCTTCATACTCACAATTTTGGTTCTGCACATCGTAGAGTTGTGCTTGTAATTGGCTAGTCGTCTCCTGGAGTGAGAGGATATCCCTCTAGAGCTCTATAGTCTCCTTCTTGTACTTGGCAACAAGCTCTTGATTAATCCTATAGATAATGTCCACCTCGCATTCTGCCATCTTCTTGTATTTGAAAACTTCTTGTTCCAGTGCTTCCATCCTCGCTTCGAGACTCCCTTCTCCCTTGGGTCCTTAAACATCTTTAATCTGCAACTCCCCATCCTTGAGTGACAACTCCTTCAGATGCATCCTCAGCTCCCTCATGTACGGATTGATGGAATCCGCAAGAGGGTTCTCCTCAGATGGACCGGACGAAGACATTGTAACTCCAAAGCTGAGAGCAATCCCTGACAGAAATAGCTCAAAACAAAACACGACGAGAAAACGATATACAGACCTCAGGGACTCCGGGGGGTTAAATAGGCAAAAATTATACATCGAAACGAAGTCACAGGAGGAAACCAGGACGGTAACGAGTTCCGGGGTGCTCTCACACCTGGGTGGCGCGGCCAGGGGTGGGCCCGCACCACCTATGTGTGAGAAGCACACGGACTCCTTTTCCTGCCCGTTTTTGTCTCGTGATTTTTCATTTTTAGTAGAAACAGCAAAAATATTAAAGAAAGAGCTTTTCGCGAAACTTCGCTGACTAGAACTGTTACTTATTCGAAAACGAACTCTGCAGGTACCTGCAATTTGTCTTGGATGAACTCTTCCGGAGAAACTGTTTCAATAACATCAACATCTTCATTATAAGAATCTCCAGAAATATAATGTTTGAGTCTTTGACCATTCACCACTTGTGTAGAGTCATCCTTTAATGAAGCAATCTTAATAGCACCTGAGCGGTACACTTCCACAATAACATAAGGTCCTTCCCATTTAGAAAGTAATTTTCCTGCAAAAAATCTGAGATGAGACCTATACAATAGAACTTTCTCTCCAACATGAAACTCTCTCTTAAGAATTCTCTTATCATGCCATTGCTTGACTTTCTCTTTAAAAAGCCTGGCATTCTCATACGCTTCGTTTCTCCACTCATCTAGAGAACTCAAATCTAATAACCTTTTCTTACCAGCTAGTTTAAAATCTCTATTAAGCTCTCTCACTGCCCAAAAAGCTTTGTGTTCTAATTTTAAAGGCAAGTGACACGCTTTTCCGTAAACCATCTTATAAGGAGACATACCCATGGGGTTCTTATAAGCAGTTCTATAAGCCCATAAAGCGTCGTTTAACTTACTAGCCCAATTTTTCCTAGATCTATTGATAGTCTTCTATAAGATAGACTTGATTTCCCTATTTGAAAGCTCTACTTGCCCACTAGTTTGGGGATGATAAGCAGAAGCAATTCTATGATTAACATCATACTTAGCAAGAGTTTTTCTAAAACCACCATGAATAAAATGAGAACCTCCGTCAGTCATAAGATATCTAGGCACACCAAACCTAGGAAAAATAACATCCTTAAGCATTTTTAACGAGGTCTCACCATCGGCACTCTTTGTTGGTATGGCTTCTACCCATTTAGTAACATAATCAACAGCAACAAGTATATGGGTATAGCCTTTTGAAGGAGGAAAAGGACCCATAAAGTCAAATCCCCAACAATCAAATGGTTCAATAACAAGAGTGTAACTCATAGGCATTTCATTGCGTCTAGAAATATTACCAACTCTTTGACATTCATCGCAAGATAAAACATACCTTCTAGCATCTTTAAAAAGGGTTGGCCAACAAAAACCTGATTGTAGAACCTTTTGCGCGGTTCTATCTCCAGCATGATGCCCTCCATAAGCACTACTATGGCATTTTCTTAATATCTCTTGTTGCTCATATTCCGGTACACATCTTCGCATAATACCATCAACTCCTTCTTTATATAAGTGTGGGTCATCCCAAAAGTAATGCCTCAAATCATAGAAGAATTTTCTTATTTGCTGAGCTGTAAAAGTTGGAGGCAAATACTTGGAAACAATAAAGTTAGCATAATCAGCATACCAAGGAAGGTCTCGCGAGGTTACATTTATTGCAGCCAACTGTTCATTTGGAAAACTATCATTAACAGGAATATGATCAAAAGAAATGTTTTCCAATCTAGACAAGTTGTCAGCCACAGGATTTTCAGCACCTTTCCTATCTACGATATGCAAATCAAATTCTTGTAAAAGCAACACCCATCTAATAAGTATAGGCTTAGCATCCTTCTTAGTCATAAGATATCTAATAGCAGCATGATCAGTATGAATAGTAACTTTAGAATCAACAATGTAAGATCTAAACTTATCACATGCAAAAACAACAGCAAGAAACTATTTCTCAGTAGTAGCATAATTCTTCTGAGCAGCATCAAGAGTCTTACTAGCATAATGAATAACATTCAACTTATTATCCACTCGCTGTCCAAGAACAGCACCAACAGCAAAATCACTAGCATCACACATAATTTGAAAAGGTAAATTCCAATCAGGTGGTTGAACAATAGGAGCAGTAGTTAAAGCCTTCTTAAGAGTTTCAAAAGCTTCCTTACAATCATCATCAAAGACAAATGGTACATCCTTTTGAAGAAGATTAGTAAGAGGCTTTGAAATCTTAGAGAAATCTTTAATAAACCTCCTATAGAAACCAGCATGACCAAGAATACTATGAATACCTTTAACATCTCTAGGACAGGGCATTTTCTCAATTGCCTCCACTTTTGCTCTGTCAACTTCAATACCTCTTTCAGAAATTTTATGTCCAAGGACAATTTCTTCATTCACCATAAAGTGGCATTTCTCCCAATTAAGAACAAGGTTAGTTTCTTTGCACCTCTGCAAAACTTTATCAAGGTTGTGCAAACAATTATCAAAAGAAGTTCCATAGACGGAGAAATCATCCATGAAGACCTCCACAATTTCTTCACAAAAGCCATGAAAAATAGCAGACATGCATCTTTGAAAAGTAGCAGGGGCATTGCATAAACCAAACGGCATACGTCTATAAGCATAGGTTCCATAAGGACAAGTAAAAGTGGTTTTCTCTTGATCTTCCTTTTTAACAGCAATTTGAGAAAAGTCAGAATACCCATCAAGGAAACAAAAATGAGTCTTCTTAGACAACCTTTCTAACATCTGATCTATAAACGGTAAAGGATAATGATCTTTCTTAGTAACTTTGTTTACCTTCCTATAATCAATGCACATTCTATAACCAACTACTACCCTTTGAGGAATAAGCTCGTTATTCTCATTAGGCACAATAGTCATACCTCCTTTCTTAGGAACACAATGAACAGGACTAACCCATCTACTATCAGCAATAGGATATATAATACCAGCATCAAGGAGTTTTAATACCTCATTTCTTACCACATCCTTCATCTTGGGAATTAGGCGGCGTTGATGCTCCACGACTGGCTTTGCGTCTTTCTCCATATTAATGGCATGCTGACATAAAGTGGGAGAAATCCCTTTTAAATCATCAAGAGTATATCCCATAGCTCCTCGGTGTTTCCTCAATATCTCCAATAATCTTTCTTCTTCCTTTCCTGAAAGTTTAGAGCTAATAATAACAGGATATATCTTCTTATCATCTATATAAGCATATTTAAGATTATCAGGCAAAGGCTTTAATTCGAAAACAGGATCTTCTTTAGGTGGCAAAGTGGTACCAAGATCCTCCACAGGTAGATTATGCTTGATTAATGGTGGTTGACGAAGAAGAATATCGTCAATCTCTTCTCTTTCCTTACTGAAAACATCACTTTCGTGATCTTCCATGAATTGCTGCAAGGCATTATTAGGAGGAACCGCAATAGAAGTAAGCTGTTCAACTCGAAAATTTTCATTAGGCATGTCATTTTCATAAGAAGTCTTAGCAAACTTGGAAAAATTAAACTCATAAGACTCTCCATTAAACTTAGTAAAAAAATTCTCCTTCTTACAATCTATCACGGCGCCACAAGTGTTCAAAAATGGTCTACCAAAAATAATAGGACAAGTTTTACTAGCCTCCTTACCAAGTACTAGAAAATCAGTAGGGTATTTAGTCTTACCGCAAAGAACTTCCACATCTCGAACAGTACCAAGAGGCCAAACAGTCTCTCTGTTAGCAAGCTGAACAACCACATCAATATCTTTAAGTTCACAAGCGCCAATCTCATGCATAATTTCTTTGTAAAGCTCTAAAGGAATAGCACTTGCACTAGCACCAATATCGCATAAACCATAATAGCAATGATCTCCAATCCTGACAGAAATAACAGGAACACTTGTTTTCCTATGCTTTTTAGGATGTGAGAGAATGTTAGAAGCATCTTCACAAAAAAGAATATATTCATCCCCTACATCTTTAGTAACAAGATCCTTCAATATAGCTATAGGAGACTTAATAGTAATTTGCTCATCAGGCTCTGCAGCTTTCTTAGTGCTTTTATTAGACACACTTACCAAAGTAGAATACTTCTTTACCTTAGCAGGGAAAGGTGTCTTCTCAAAATAAGGTTCAGGCACAATGCTATCAACAGTACAAACTTCAGTAGCTGCAGCAGGTATATGACTAATAGAGTCTTTATAAGGCGCATGATATTTGTTCCAATATTTCTTTGGAACATCAAGATAAGAGGCAAAGGCCTTAAGACAATTAGCAAGTATTTGTGAATCAAGACCATAAGCAGTGCTAACACTATGAAAGTCATCGGTTCCCATAAAAGATTTAATGCATTCATAATCATAGTTTATACCTGACTTCCTACCTTTGTCGTTTTTCCAACCTTCAACATTCTCTTGTATACGGTCAAGAAGTTTCCACTTAGCATCTTCTTTCATATGAGTAAATGATCCAAAGCAAGAAGCATCCAAATAATCCTTATCAGGAAGAGTAAGCCACACATAAAAATTATCAATAACAATATTATTGGGGAGCTCATGAATGGGGCATTTGAGCATTAGTAACTTCAATCTCCCCCACGCTTGGGCAATACTTTCTCCATCATGATGCCAAAAATTATATATCCGATTACGGTCTTTATGAATTTCACTTGGAGGATAAAACTTGGAATAAAAGAGAGGTACAATATCCTCCCATGCCATAGATGGACCATCTTGGAGTAGTCGATACCACTCTTCAGCTCTGCCTTTCAATGATAAAGAGAATAATTTCTTCTTGACCTGGCTTGGTGAAATACCCGCACATCTGAACAACTCGCATAATTCATGTATAAATAATAAGTGATCACCCGGATGGACAGTTCCATCTCCTGAATAGCAGTTATCCATAATACGCCCAACAATTTTCATAAGTATTTTAAAAGGATCAATTTCAGCAGGTGCTGGCAGTGGTGGTTCATCCACATGTGCAGCAGTAGTAGAAGTGTTTCCAAATAGGAAACCAAATGGAGAGTTCTCCATAGCAGAGTAAAATAAAAATAAAAGACAAAATAAAAACAATACTCACAGTGATGGTTACCTTTACTAATTCCACTCTTCAATAGCGCTTCACTCCCCGGCAACGGCGCCAGAAAATAGTCTTGATGACCCACAAGTATAGGGGGTGTATCGTAGTACTTTCGATAAATAAGAGTGTCAAACCCAACGAGGAGCAGAAGGTGTTGATGAGTAGTTTTGATCAAGGATTCACTAAAAATACTAGCAAACAGGTTTTTAGGGGTAATTGGCAATACGAGTAAATAAAGTGCGAGTAAATAAAAGACAGTAGTAACAATTGCAGCAAGTGGCCCAATCCTTTATTCAGCAAAGGACAAGCCGGTTGTGTAACTTATAATAACCAAACATTCTCGAGGACACACGGGAGTTTCTGTCAAGAGCTTTCGCTTCATAAAGCCAATAGTCTTTATTGGTTTGATAGGTGTTATGGGGGTGAACCTGTGCTAGCGCACTACCCTTACTAGGATAAATACACACTTGTGATTATACCCTCCTGCAAGCATCCGCAAATACAAGAAAGTAATTAAGATAAATCTAACCACAGCCTAAACTCTAAGATCCTACGCTCCCTGGTGCAATGGTTTTCCAACGG
Organism: Dactylis glomerata; assembly: GCA_007115705.1. Classification (NCBI taxonomy): domain Eukaryota; kingdom Viridiplantae; phylum Streptophyta; class Magnoliopsida; order Poales; family Poaceae; genus Dactylis; species Dactylis glomerata. The sequence goes on along the minus strand of QXEO01002114.1, from coordinate 884,803 downwards.
AGGTTTAGGTTTCTGTCACTCCAGCAACCCCACAATTGGTAGCCAAATACACAATGCATCTCACTAGGCCCATAAATGGTGAAGTATCATGTAGTTGACGTTCACATGACACCACCAGTGAAATAGCACCACAACAATATCAAACCATTAAATATTTCTCAACAATAATTCACTACTAACATCTTGACTTCTCCCATGTCCTCAAGAACTAAATGAACTACTCACAAGACATCATATGGATCATGATTAGAGGTGAAATAATGGTAAATAACAATCTGGACATAAACCTTAATTCAACGGTTCCACTCAATAGCATCAACTACAAGAGTAATCAACACCGGGAAAGTTTCCCCTATGAATATAACAAGATCCAACTCAAGATGTTACAGCGGGATGGCGTGGTGACGGTGGAGATGAAGGTGCTGGTGATGGAGATGATGATGATGATGATGATCCCGATAAAGTCCGGTGCGATGGTGATGACGATGGCGACGATCTCCCCTCTTCGGGAAGGAATTTCCCCGGCAGATTTCTCCCTACCGGAGAGCTTTTCTCTCTCTGGTGTTCTCCGCCCCGCAGAGGCGGTTGTGTCTAACTCTGAGCCCCCCTTGACTTAGGTTTTCGGGGACGATGAAGTACGCGGAGGGGCGAGACCAGAAGTGGGCCAGGGTGGCCTCACACAGGGCTGGCGCGGCTAGGGGTCAGGCCGCGCCACCCTGGCGTGAGGGCCCCTCCTAGCTCCTCTCGACTCCTCCTTCTGGCTTCCTGAGTCTTCTGGGAAAATATAATTTCCTGGTATTTTTCTGGAATTTTCCTGTTCTTCAAAATATGGTCCCTTGATGGTCCTTTTTCTAGCAGAATCCTGACTCCGGCAGCAAATCCTCCGATGATCATCAAACATGTGGAAACAAAGGAAATGACATAAGTATCAACTCTAAATATGAAATATATCAATGAATAACAGTAAATTATGATACAAAATAGTGATGCAAATGGACGTATCAGTGTTGGATAAACGCAATTTGATGCTCTTGTTAAGCAAGACATCACTACACAATTATTGTTCTACTATAGCAATTCAATCATGCAATTTAATTTGAAAACAAGTAAATATGCAAGTTGGAAATCTAGGTATTAGGGTATGATTCAAAAGATGGCTTGCCTTGGTTGGCAAAGTGTCCGGGATAGTCTTCTTCTTCTTCTTGGTAGTATCCTTCCTCGGGCAGTTCTCTGGCAACACTAGCATCTATTATCGATAAACAATAATACACACAATCACCAATCATGTTCAAACATCACTCCAAGCATTCACACAGGTTTTCAAACCGAGAAACTATTATCTAACCCTAATTTGGTTAGGTTGCAATTATTTGGTTTTATTTTGAATTGCGGTGTAAGTTGAAGTATATAATGGTTACTATTTAATATTTGATTTTCCAATTGGCTCCTGTAAGTTTAAACTTGACTAAGGGTCAAGTCTTGCAAGTTACTGGTTTAGCCCAAGTAGATTTATATTCTATTTATAGACTTAAGTTTTCAATTCCCTAAGTCAATAACGCTTGTTTGACCATATAACGAATATCATTTGATTTATAAATTACTATTAGATAAACAGGTAGATATGATTATTCCTAAATTTTGAGAGTTAGGTACATATAATTTTGAATTTTCTATGATTTTCTATAATTTATCTAAGGTGGTAAAGATCATGTTTTGTTATTTTTATCAGATGAAGTATATATTTCTAAATGGGTTGAGAACGCTTCCATAGGCTAGTTCATGTTATACGCTTTCCAACGACATATTATTTGCTAAATTTGGATAGCTATAGCTCTCAGAAACTTAAATCTAAGACAGGTTCAGATCTAGATTTTAATTCCATCCCTACATTTTTTCTACCAAAAGGTAACGGGCCGGGTGCTAGAGAGTTGACGGGCCGAGCTATCAGGCCGAACGGAGCTGGCCCAACTAGCGCTTCTGACGCGCGGGTGGGAAAAACTAGAGCTGACAGGCGAGGCCTGCCTCTCAGGAGCCTTATAACGCGAAGGGGTACGGGGTGTCCTTGGCCGTCCGATTAGATCAGGATCCGACGCCCGAGCCTCGTCTTCCTTGTCTCGACGTAGACCAGAGAAGGAGAGGGAGTTGGGAGAGGGATGGTGATGGGGTGCTCACCAGAGGGGATGGGGAGCAGCGGTGAGGGTCGGAGGCGGCTGCGGTGGCTCTTCTCGGCCATCCTGGACCAGCAACAGGTCAGGGGAGCGCCGGATTTGTCGAGAACGGGCGAAGGCCTGGGAGCTCCTTGTTAGGGATGGCGAGCTTGATAGGGCGTGAGAGAGGGAGCAGTGTTGTCTGGGAGGGAGAGTGGAGTGATGTGAGTGAGTTGGAGCGCTCGGGGGCGCCTTTTATAGGCGGCAAAGGGGAGCACGGGCGGTGTACTAGGGCAGACGGGTCACCTCTATGCCGGCCAGGGAAGGGGAAAGCGAGTAAAGAGAGGGTGGCCTTGGTGTGCGATGCAGGCTGAAGCGTGCTGCAGGCACGTCCTAGCACGATGGGAGGCATCGAGGTGGTCTGGTTTAGAGGGGGACAAGCAAGGGGGCGGCGGTGGTTTTTCCTCTCCTTTTCGCCATGTCGGGTGAGACAGAGGGGCAACGGTGCAGAGAGTTATGGTGGAGGGAACGGCTAGGAAGGGCTAGGACACACCATATTGCTTTCTAGCCAGCTAGGTTCTGGAGTGATGCCAAGTCTTCTCCTAGATCAAGGGTGCACTTCACCTGTTCGACGGAATGCGTGGAAGAATTTTTGAATTTGATTTTTGAAATTTTTGAATTGGATTGACTTCATTATTGAATACAGGGTTTCTGTTATTTATTTGGAGTAAAATGGGTTCAGATTTGGTTGCAAAAAGTTAGGGTTTTGGAATGACCGCTGATTCGAGTTCAAACTTTGGCCAGAATTTAAATAGGGTTAGGATGAGAATTTGGGAAAGTTACACCCAGATCTTGAAATAATATTAGTTGTTCTTGGATTACTTGTAGAGAAACATCCATGTCTAGTTTAAGATTTGCTTAATCCAAGGGGTTGAAGTGGGCTAGTCAATAATATTTTGAAGATATCTTTGTTCATCTTTTCTTTTTTAGGATTTGGGATCTTTGTTGTTTCTTTATGTTTTCTTTAGTTTTATTTCTGATGGTTTGACTTTATTTACTTTAGGAGTGGGCTAAAAATATTTAGCATGCATCCATGCACGGTTTTTAAACAAAAGAAACCAATTTTTTAGTCAAATGAATTACTTGATAAAGAAAGACTTATTTTTTTCAAAAACATGGTTAAATAAAACCATGTGGTTTTTTTTAAAAGGTTTTGGCTCAAAGGATTGCATTTAAACCTTTCCCCTATTCTATTTATTTGAGGCATGGGAGCAAAATGCTCAAATTCCCAAGTGTTCCAAGACAAGAAAATTAATCTTGAATTTAAAATAAAGTTTTTGTTGGCTCCAAAAATTGGTATTTTAATTTATTTCTATTTTCCAAAAATTTGGGTTGTTACATTATGTCATCTGCTAAAGGCCCTCGTGTATGCCTCTCGAGAGTAGCGATAGTCTACGCCTCGTCTTGCTTACTATGTTTCTTCTTCTGGACGACCTTGCGGGCTTTTTCTAGGTAACATGTTTTGATGACTCCCCCTCATTTGTGAGAGGACTCGACACTCTAGGTACGGAAGAGGCCAATGGTGACTGAGGTGGCACTTCAGCTTCGGCTTCTTGCCGCTCCTCTTTGATAAACTTATTAAGGAATAGGAATAAAATCAGTAGTTCAAGGGAAAAGGAAAGGAAGATGCAAAAGAACTTACGAGTCTGATAAAGCTTGGTCGAACAAACTTTTGGCGGCAGCATCGGGAGTTGAAGTGGGTGTCTTTTATGGGGTACATCCAGAGACTTGGAGGTACCCGAGGATTCTAGGTCCTCTTCTCTTTGTTTCCTTTTTCCTCGGGCAGTAACTCCTTGCGAAGTAGCAGATGGAAGAGACGGGCTTGGTGATCCAGTTCTCTCGGAATTTTCAATTTCTTCCCCGTCTCGGCTTTCACTAGCCTCGGGGGCTTCATTATGTGAAGCAGATTCTTGAAGTATTTCTCCTCCTTCCGAAAGCGGAGGACTCGAAGAAAGGAAGACGTGTCTCTATCAAAGCAAGACAAGTCAAAAAATTCAGAGCAAATACGAGAAGGCAAAACTACAAGGGCACAACTATACAATTTCCACGACATACCTTGGGTAAAGGTTTGCTGGCAGAGTATGGTATTGCTGGACATGGCGGGATTGTATTATTCTTTGTCAGCTTGGTCAAAGAGCGGACCTGCTTTTGGATGACTTCATCGACAACTTCTTCTGCCGAAGTTCTCGATTTATCTATTGTACCAGAATAGGTCCACATCTGAGGAACTCTGGCTTTCACCGCTTGAATGCGAATCCGATGGAAATATACAATCAGCTGCAACCCGTTCATCTCCTTGTTAACCACAGTGTTTAGCTTGACAATACGAGTCATCAGTGAATCTTTTTCTACAAATTCAACATCGGAGGGGAGTTGATCCCAAGATTTCAGCTTTTTCAGCTGCTTCTTCGGGTCAAACGGAGCCAATCCATACTCCTGAGCTTCAGAAGATTTTTGGTCCTTAACATAGAACCACTTATTCCTCCAATTCTGAACAGAATCTGCAAAGCAGAATTTGAAGAATTGCGCGTCTGCACGCACAACAATGATTGCTCCACCTACATCATGGATCTCTTCTTTGGAGGCATTGCGGCAGAGGTAGTAAATCCGCCTCCGTAATCTCCAGTGAGGGTCGATGCCTAGAAATGCTTCACACAGTGTGATGAAACACGATATGTGGAGGATGGAATTTGGCGTGAGCTGATGTAGCTGCACGCCATAGACAAACAGAAGCCCATGAAGAAATTCGTGGGCAGGGAGAGAAAGGCCGCGATAAAGAAAAGGCAAGAACATCACCCGAAAACCTTCCGCCGGACGGGGAGCGACCTCGCCGCCGGGAAAGCATACTCCATGGAATCCGAGAGAAATCTGGCTATCTTCGCTTTCTTCCGATCGCCCTTGTTGATTGTGGACGCGGTCCAGCCAATGGTCGTTCCATGCTTGGTGGAGTTCTTCGTCATCAGGCGCTTCACGTGCATCCACAAAGGAAAAAAGCTTGCGGTAGAGGTGCGCGGAAATGGCAAGACAAAAGAGGCAACACGCGCAAGGAAGAAAAAGTGGCGGCGGCGAAATAACACAGGCCGGGTAAAAGTAAATGAAAAAGAGGGTCCCCCTTAAATATGACTGCGTCGAAGAGATCACGGCCGCGATGTGGCACACAAAGTGGAAGTGGCAGCCCGCTTGCGCGCGAGAAAATTGGAAGTTTTACCACGTTGCCCCCCATTTGCGACAGTCAGCGTGTAGTCAAATCAAGTCTCCGAATGGTCGCGCGTGTAGGACATGGTGACGCACAGTTGACACGTAAAAAAAAACATAGTGTGAAAACGCTAGAGAAAAACAGTCATCTTCGTCAGGAATGACGTCATGACTTGGCTAAAAGGAAAAAATTGCGAGTTATGACAGGTTAAAGAAATAAAATTTTGAGTCTATGATCAGCTGCAAGCACCCCATCATAGCCTTAGGGGCTACTCCCATCGGGAGCGCTGATCGCGCACCCGATAGAGCAATACGAGATATAGATATTTTGTGCAGAACAAGGATCGCAAAGACATCCAAAGGAAATTTGAGCCTATACTCGAATAGATAAAATTTGACTATAGCCTCGGGGGCTACTCCCATCGGGAGCGCTGGTCGCGCACCCGACGATTGGAATTTTTGACTATTACAAAGGAGTAAAAATTCTACTCCATCATCGGTGGTAAAATACTAGACAATGCACTCGACATTTTACTCCCATCGGGAGAGATCTGTGAGGAATTGAAGAAAGTAACCTGATAATTTTGGGTATTATAACAGCCAAACAAGGCTCTCGAATAATATTTATTCTTTTGGATGCCATGATCACAAAGATCATGAAGGTAAAGACATCATGATCCGTCATGTATGGCCTAGTATTTCACAAAGAATGCAATCTGCTAGCAATTTTCCGTATCCATGATAAGAAGAAAATCTCAGCGGACGCGTTGGGTACCCTAAGAAATACTAGAATTCAAAAATTCATAAGTCCTAAATGTGGCACAAGCTGGATTACGCCAGGTCCCAAATTTGAGTCCGGGGACTCGAGTTTGATGTAGGTAATAAGTATTTGCTCAGTCAATTAAGTGGTTCCTGATCCATCAGAAGCACAAGGCTCATTTACCAAAATCCCTATGAAAATAGAAAACATGAAAAATTGATAAATTATAAATGGAAAGTCGAAGATTTGAATTCACATAGAATCTCGGGGGCTACTGACAAGGGTACGCCCGCCAGGGCCCGTGGTGTTGGTACCCCTGGGATATATTTGGGTTAAAGCACATGAAAATATAGGTCCAAGATAGAAGCCGACATATGTTGTATTCGAATAAGAAAACAATATGTAAACCGTCATGACACGGTGAATTTGTATAGAGCCCGACCGGATCCTTGAGACCTGGCCACCTATAAATAGGGGCCAGGAGAGGCCGGCCAGGGAGGCATCAAGATTTAGCCTGTAAAACTAAGTTTTGTCTCATTACATATCAAGTTCGTCTTATTTATTTGATCATTTACCTTCGAGTTTATTCGACACCCTTTTCCCCGGTCCTAAATCCTTTATCTAGTACATTATCAAGAACGACCCTCGTCATAACCGTTGTTTGATGCGCCATACGTACGGCTTCAAAAAGAACTGGCTTTTCGTTATGCAAACCTTGCCTGAGTGCACTTTCATGGAGTTTTTGGCTCGTGGCTTAGAGTCCAAATTTCTGTTAATGCCAAAAATGCTAATGACTGGCGACCGTAACCCTGGTGTTTTTGTGGTTTCATGCTACTCCCTCCGTCCCGATTTAAATGATGTGGGGATTATTTTACAAAAACGTCCTTTTAGATATTTCCGACAAACACCGGACCCCTTCTTCCTCCCCGATGCTCTATTCCTCGATCTGTTCGTCGCCACGCAACGCAGCCCGCTCGTCGCCCGCCTTCCCCCCCTCCCTCCGCCGCCACCCGCCACTGACTTGCTTCCCCCACGCCGGCTTCCGCAGCCTTTCTCCCCGGCGCCTCGTTTCCCTGCGCCTGCGGGCTCACGCTCAAGGTCGTCGCCGCCGCGGCGAGTCCAGCGAGGAGAGGGAGGGAGGGTTGGAAGCTCGTGATCCTCGCCCTCCCGCTGGCTGCTCCATGGCGCGCTACCCGGCGGCTGAGCTGACAACCCGCTCCATGGCGCGCGACCTCCAGCTCCATGGCGCCCGACCCGCGGCCTCGGCCTGCTGCCTCCGCTGCTCCGCAGCCGCGACTCCCGCCTCCACCTCCGCGAATCCCGCCTCCACCTCCCCCCGATTCGCCTCCACCTTGAGCTCGGCCCCGTCTCCGGCTGCCGGCGGGGAGGTCCGACAAGATTCCAGTTTGGATTTCCTATTTCTGGCCTAATTTGAACTGTTTTTTAATGTGTAAGGACTTTTTAGTAAAAACGCTTTTGTACTGTGGTCACGTCACTTAAATCCGGACGGAGGGAGTACTATTTGAGGAGGGATCATTTGTAGGAATGCTCTTTGGATCAAGGTTTTTTGCCTCAAATTGCAAAAAAATGCTGTTTTTTAAAATTTGGGAAAAAGTATAGGATTGTTTTTGGAGATGCTCTCCGATGAAAACGGGGAGGAATCTGTTTCTCCAAAATTATTCGCATAATATATTGATGGAGAACTCATCCAGATACCAGTACCACCATTAGAATCGATCATCACATATGGAGCATCCACCGCTCAACAATAGACGAGAAATTCGGAAGGAAGAATATCACCGGAATCTCCGGTCCGTCGGTCCCGGCCAGGCACAGCGTGTCCCGTGGCCGTGGCTCCCCGAGGAGATTCCGCATCGTCCCGATCGATCCGCGGCATCCTCTCCTCCCCGTCGTGGTCAGTCGTCGGCCTTATCCTCTGCCCACTCACTCACCTTCCTTCCCTTCCCTCCCTCCCAAGCAAACAGACATGCAGCAGCAGCAGCTAGGCCCCACCACCCGCAAAACGGAATGGGAATCCCCCGCCGAATATTCATCCACGCCGAGGCCTATCCCCCTCCACCCACCCTTTCCATCTATCAATGCTCCCGTTTCTTCCCTTGTAAGAATAAGAGCAAGATACGCGACGCCCCGACCGCGATTCCTTTCCTTTCTCTTCCTCTTCTTCTTCTCTTCCCCGTCTCCTCTCGCTCGTTACGTCTGGATCGATCCCACCAAACGATACCTCGATGGAGATGGAGATGAAGATGGAGCTGCCGTCGGCGCACGCGGACGGCGTGGACGCCGCGCGCTACCGGGTCCGCGACTACCTGCTGGCGCTCGAGGAGGAGCGCCGCAAGATCCAAGTCTTCCAGCGCGAGCTCCCCCTCTGCCTCCACCTCGTCACCCAGAGTAAGTCCTCCTACGCTGCCTACCCACACTCGTCCTCCGATCTTTCCATGCCATCTGGTCAGATTCTCACTGCCGTCCGTGTGTATATGCTATGCAGCAATCGAGGGGTTGAGGAGCCAGCAGATGGACGGCGTCGCCCGCGAGGAGGAGGATACGGTGAGCGATCGCGGGCCCGTCCTGGAGGAGTTCATCCTGCTCAAGCCCAGCCCCTCCCTCTGCTCCTCCGGCGACGAGAGCGCCCACGTCGTACTGCCCGTACCGTCGGTCGCCAAGAAAGATGAGCCCGAGACGCGGCCGCCGACGCCCGAGACCAAGAGGCCCATGCCGGACTGGCTCCAGTCCGTGCAGCTCTGGAGCCAGCAGCCCCAGCAATCGACCCTTACCAAGGTATGTATATAGTGGAGCATACGTTGATATACCAAGATTTCTGTCTCTCTTCTCTCAAAAAAAAAGATTTCTGTCTCTCTCCTAATTTCTATTCGGAATAGATCGACAAACTACTGCGATGAATCGAATGATAATTGATAAACGTCCATCTCCTGATGCTAGGCATGCAAGCCGGTGGCCCTCAACGCCACCAGGGTCGGGGGAGCGTTCCACCCGTTCGAGAAGCAGAAACCACCCGAAGCAGCCGATGTGCCGGCGTCGTCAACCACGGCGCCGGCGATCTCGGCGGTGGTCGGAGACAGCGGCGACAAGGCCACCAGCGACACCGAGGTGCACGACAAGGACACCAAGGACCGTAAGGAAGACATCCAGAAAGACAAGGACAGAGAGGAGCAGTCGCAGCCCAGCCGGAAGCCGCGACGGTGCTGGGCGGCGGAGCTCCACCGCAAGTTCCTGCAGGCACTGCATCAGCTGGGCGGGCCCCACGGTTGGTCCCCCCGATTTGTTATTTATTGATTCTGCGTTATCCAGCCAGCTCAAAAAGAACTTCAAAAACCAAAATTGCGTACTTGTACAACACACTTAACTGATGTGGTCGTACGCATGCAGTGGCGACGCCGAAGCAGATCCGGGAGCTGATGAGGGTCGACGGCCTCACCAACGACGAGGTCAAGAGTCATCTGCAGGTCAGTGTGCTCCATGCCCTAGTTAATTTGACAGCTTTAATGCTCATCTCCTCTGTTAATTAGTCGTGGACTCGCTCCGATCTGACACTGATTTGCTGTGTTGGTGGTGTGCAGAAGTATCGCTTGCACACGTCAAGGCGGCCGAGCTCCACGGCCCAGAGCAGCGGCGCCGCCGCCGCGACACAGCCCGCGCCGCAGTTCGTCGTGGTGGGAAGCTGCATCTGGGTTCCCCAGCAGGAGTATGTTGCCGCCGCAGCGGCAGCAGCGGCGGCGGCACAGCCGCAGATGAAGCCCACCAACGTTGCGTCGAGCCAGGTATACGCTCCAGTGGCGACGAAACTGCCGTCAGGCTCGCAGCCGCACTCGGAAAAGCAGACGGAAGACCGGAGAAGCGGCGACACTGGCGACGATAGCTTCGACTCCCCGGCTGTATCGTCGTCGTCGCAAACAACCTCTGCTTAGCCTCGCCACCTTTGCAATCTTAGCGTAGGCCAGTGTGATAGGGACATATGTATACAGTATACGTGTGAGACGATGGTTGATTGCGTCCTGTTAGCGATACACATTGTGTAGCAGCCCACGCCCAGGAGGTTGCCACGATACACAAGTAGATATCGATTAATTTGTTTTCTTTCTTGTCGATCATATGGTATCAGAGCTAAACTCCTAAACACATCTATGTGCCTCGCTCTTTTCTCCTCCGCCACCATGACTAACCCCGTAGCTGGCCTCGGGGTGAGTGAGAAGCTTACCAGGTCAAACTACCTCATGTGGCAATCGCAGGTCCTACCTCCCTTCATGGAGCTCGGCTGATGCGATTCCTTGAGGGCAAGGAGGGGCCGCCGTCAGAATACATCACCGGCGAGAAGGACAGTAAGACGACCAAGGAGCCCAACCCCGACTATGATGCGTGGGTGGCCATGGACCAGCACGTCCTCTATTTCCTCGTCAACACCCTCTTGCCAGACATCCTCGTCACTACCATCGGGATAGAAACGACAACAGAGGTCTAGGGGCGATCAAGGCGATCTTCGCCTCCCAGTCCCAAACGCGGGTCTCAAACCTCCACGTCGCCCTCGCACCGATGAGGAAGGACAACATGATGATAGAGCAATTCTTCAACAAGATGAAGGGCTATGCCGATGAGCTAGCTGCAGCAGGCCAGTCGATCGACGAGGAAGAGCTCGTCGAGTATCTCCTCGCCGGCCTCGACAACACCTACAATCCCCTCTTTGCCACCATTGGGGTAAATAGTGGGGAAGACCTCACCGTCGCCGAGCTCTACGCCCAAGTCACCGCCTACGACAACCGCATCGCCCTCCTCACCAACGACCTTGGCGGAAACTCTTCCGTCAACTCCACGCAACGTGGATGCGGGCCACGTGGACGTGGCCATCATGGAGGACACAGAGGTGGCCGCGGTGGTGGCAACCGCAGACGTGGTGGTCGCTGTGGCGGCAGCGGCAATGCTCGCCGTATAGGCGGCAGAGGTGGTAGAGGTGGCAATGACCGTGATCTGGTCAACATGCCAAATCTGTGGCAAGCCAGGCCATGAAGCCTGGAAGTGTTGGCACCGTTACTCCATCAACGAAGAAGAAGAAGAAGAAGAAGAAGAAGAAGAGGAGGAGGAGGAGGAGGAAAAGTGTGCTAATACGGTGTCTTAGGGCGTGGACACCAATAGGTATGGCGACACTGGCGCCACCGACCACATCATCGGTGAGCTCAACAAGCTCACCATGAGAGAGAAGTACAAGGGCCATGAGCAAATTCACGTGGCAAATGGACAAGGTATGAGCATTAGTCATGTTGGTCATGCAATTGGTGACACCCCCTCTAAATATTTGCATCTTAAAAATGTTATTCATGTTCCACATGCCACCAAGAACCTTGTTTCTATTCATCGTCTCACTAAAGACAATAATGTCTTCATTGAATTTCATCCATGGTATTTTTATGTCAAGGATCAGGTCACGAAGAGAGTACTTCTTAAGGGTAGATGCTTGCATTGACTCTACCCTTTGATATCTTCATCAACAAACAAGAATAAACATGTCTTTAGTGCCACCGAGCCTTCAACTTTGAGATGGCATAGTCATCTAGGACACCCTTCTTTTCGAATTGTTCAACAAGTGCTTAGCAAGTATGAACTTCCTTATTCAAATAAATCTAGTATTGAGTCGGTTTATGACTCTTGTCAAAGAGCCAAAAGCCATCAGCGTCCTTATATGAGGTCTACAAGTGTTTCCACCTCTCCCTTACAACTTGTGTTCTCCGATGTGTGGGGACCAGCACCTAGTTCTGTAGGGAGATTCACATACTATGTAAGCTTCATTGATGATTTTAGTAAATTTTCGTGGATTGATCTTCTTAAGAAAAAATCAGATGTCTTCCAAATATTTCACAATTGTCAGCAACTTTTGAACACCAATTCGATAAGAAAATCATTGTAGTACAATATGATTGGGAGGAGAATGTGAGAAATTAAACTCCTTTTTCAAGCAAATTGGCATTGAGCATCATGTATCTTGCCCCATGCACACCAATAAAATGGTTTAGCTGAACGAAAGCATCGCCACATAGTAGAAGTAGGCCTTGCTCTTCTTGCAAATGCATCAATGCCACTCAAATTTTGGGATGAAGCCTTCTTGGCTGCCACATATCTCATTAATATGTTGCCTACTAAAGTCATTGATAATGAAACACCAATGGAGCGTCTACTAACACCAGATTATGCTTCTCTTCACACTTTTGGCTGTGCTTGCTGGCCAAATCTTTGGCCTTTCAACAAAAGAAAACTTGCTTTTCGATCCAAGCAATGTGCTTTCATTGGCTATAGTCCCATGCACAAAGATGTAAAATGTCTAGACATAAAATCTGGCCAAATTTACTTATCTCGTGACGTTGTCTTTGATGAATCAGTGTTTTCCTTTGCTAGCCTTCATCCCAATGCCGGTGCACTCCTTCGATGAGAAGTTCTTCTCCTACCCGAACCACTTCAAAATAATCCGGTGTCATCTCATGAGGGGGAACAACATTGCACTGAGCTAACACCTAATGACTCTGTAATTCCTGTCTTAAGTGATTCTACGCAGGTACAACAGCATGCTGGAGAAAATTCTACATAAAACGGTGAAGAAATGAGGCAAAATAGAACTGATTTACAAAACCAGGCTTCGAATTGGGGAAACATCAGACTGCACAGGCGAAGCTACACCGGGATCAGTGCACGCGTTAGGAAATCTGTCTCGGTCTGCGTCCTTGCAATCATCGCCGAGCGACACGACCGGTGCGTGACCAGGCGCAGCGACCCACGGAGATTCTTCGGACTCCACCCAGTTCAGCTTCAATGCACGTCACGACGTGATACGCGGGATAGCGCATGCATCGACTGGTGAACCAGCTGGCGACACGCGATGCGGGACCACATCATCTCTGACCAGGCGCGGGACCAAAGATCTCGGATGATGAGGACATCCCTACTATTGTTCCATCTCCACTTCGTGATGATGACAAGCAAGTTGCTGCAAAGAAGAAGTCCAATGATGAAATCAGAATTGGACCTATTACAAGAGCTCGTGCAAAGTTAATAGAACAACAGGTGAATTTGCTCCTAATAGAATCTGATTATTTTGTTAATGAAAATTGTTTACTGCCTAAGTCTTTGTGTGTTTGCATACTCAGGTTCATGGGAGAAGAAGGCATAGCACGAGGGAGCGAGGAGTTGAAGCAGCTGGAGCAAGACGTGATGATCATGCCCATGGACGCGAGGGAGGAGAGGGAGGCCGGCGACCAGCATGAGGAGGAGGAGGACATCACGCAGGAGGCTGCATATGGCGCACCATCAAGTGCTTGTGCGCCATACACCTAAGGCCTGCGCGCCTAGTTGGCTGCACCCAACCATTGGGTCAGTTTGTATCAAATAAGGTTGAGTCGAACCACGTTTAGAGGACCAGGTCAGGTCGGCTGTCTTTGGCCAGCCGCACCCCCCATATATTGAGTGCCTATGCGCCATAGAGAGGTTAGACCACGTTTTAGATAAAACCCTAGTTCTTGAGATTGCTCTAAGCATTCATCTGGAATTCTTGTCTCCAATTCGTTTCGATCTGGAGATTATATACTGCAAGTTAAGTGTGATCTGCTGTTCCATTGGGAATTAGTGAATTGCAATTATACCGTTTTGTGGTCGACGGCTACGTTGAGCAAGTGTGTGAAGTCGTGAATATCTGAAGGGTAGAGAGCTGTTGCATTGGCATCAGGGATCTAGCGAGGAGAGATCATCGGCGACACCAAGTTATCTATCATCATCATCATCACCACCGCAAGCTTACTGAGAAGATCGGGCCACCCCATATCATCGGATCTGCTCCTCTGCGCGTCGGGAGGGGACCGGTGCTGCCCAGGGATCCTCTGCGTTGGATCCTACTATATCTATTCCTACAGCAATAGCGCCGACAACAAGGTCCAAAACCAGTAAATCTAAACCAAAAATTTACACAGATGTTACGATCATATATGATTTATCTTGCTCTACTAATGAACCTAAAAATCTGCAAGTAGCATTAGCCAATCAAAATTGTAAGGCAACTAGGGATGATGAGTATAAGGCCTTAGTAGACAATAAAACTTGGCATTTAGTACCAAATAAAAACAATTGATAGACTGTAAGTGGGTATATAGAATTAAAAGGAGAGCTGACGACACCATTGATAGATATAAAGCTAGACTAGTAGCAAAAGGTTTTAAACAAAGGTACGGTATAGATTATGAGGATACCTTTAGTCATGTTGTTAAATCTGCTACTATTAGACTTGTTCTAGCTATTTCAGTTTCCAAAGGATGGAGCTTAAGGCAACTAGATGTGAAAAACGCGTTTGTCCATAGTGTTCTGGAGAAAGAGGTCTATATGAAGCAGCCACCTGGTTATGAGAATCCAAAGACACCACATTACGTGTGCAAGCTTGACAAGTCACTCTATGGGCTCAAACAGTCGCCAAGAGCATGGTTATCCAAATTAAGCTCAAAATTGCAAGAGCTTGGTTTTGTGGCATCCAAGGCAGGCACATCATTGTTCATATATAACAAGTCAGGTATCGTTATATTTATGCAAGTATATGTTGATGATATCATTGTTACTAGCTCCTCCAACAAGGCAATTAATGCACTCCTTCAAGATCTTAATTCAGCCTTTGCACTAAAGGATCTTGGTGACTTACATTATTTCTTGGGCATTGAGGTAAAAAGGTTCAATCAAGGTATTATATTGACCCAAGAGAAATATGCTTTAGATTTGCTTTAACAAAGTTGGGTTGAAGGCATGCAAGGCGTTGCCAACACCATTGTCATCATCAGAAAAGCTTATTGTCACAGAAGGAGAACTCTTAGGACCAGAAGATACTACAAGGTATGTGAGTATAGTTGGAGCACTTCAATACTTGACTCTCTGTGGGGACCCCGGCTTACCACCCGGGACTCCCGTTATGCATACAATTCACGATCCCAGGAAGATCGTCGTGAATCCACATAACAGAGTTGGCATTACAGAATACACCATCCATTACATAACGAGTTCAAATAGTCTTACATGGCCACTTGCTCGAATTCAAATGCCACGCAGGGCAAGTTCACTATCAGTTGCAGCGGATACACGGGTAGCATCGATAGCCCGGTTCATGCCTCTACCCTACAGGCGACTGACCAGGAGACGGATCCTAGTTCCACTACAAGAAATTGGGTCTATTGCAACAGTAGTATTCGTGGCAAAAAGTGCCAAATTGTGGCGATAGGTACTTATTGCCACGACATGACTTTCATTGCCAAGCGTTGCGATAAGACGCATGGTAATAGGTTATTGCCACAAAAAATGAATTGTGGCAAGAGAACGTATTATTGCAACAATGATGTGACAAGTTGCCACACTTTTTCTTGTGGCAGCACACGCTTGTCGCCACAATTTGGTTCGTGGGGATAACTTAGTGCAACAGGCACCAACATCGTGGCGAATAACTGTTTGTGGTGATAGACATTCGTGGCCATAGCCTATTCCAACAACACTTATTTCGTGGCGCATGTCCTTCTGTTGCAATAGCCAAATGTTGCAATAGACCCGAACCCTATGGCAACCACTATTTTTTCGTGGGTATACCTCTTTCACCATGAACCCTATGTTCGTGGTATTACTTTATGGCAACAACTCTCCAAACGTGGCGAGAAACTATTACAACATACTTATTTTGGTGGTGACATATAGTTATCACAACGGCCAAAATTTGTGTGGTGAGATGCAATTGCGACAATACAATGAGTTCGTGGTGAAAGGCCTATTTCAACAAAGAGAATTTTGTGGCATCAAGGGGTTATCACAACGGACAATATGTTTGTGGCACAAACCTATTGCGACATTACAAGCATTCGTGGTGAAAGTACTATTGCAACAAAGCTACATTTGGTGGCGTCAAATAGTTGCAACCGAAACTAGGTTGTGGTAATAGATTATTGCAACCAAAAAAAATATAGACATTCAATTATATTATTCAAACCATAGTTATATGATGTAGATTCATAAAATATCATAGCTCTCATCACAAATATCCATAAAACAAAATTGAAATCTAATTTAGCAATCATTCAACATACTGAATGTTTTATCCTAATTAAGTGCAAAGACTAAAGTGTTCCTGGTGTATATTCCGGCCGAGTTAAATTTTTATAACCTGCAATTAAGAAATCAAGAAACTGTTTAGATCAAGTTAATGAGTTGAACATAATAGAAGCATGGAAGGCAATATGGGCACATGTCAGTACATAAAATAGTTTCTAGAGATCAGTATTTGAAAAGTAACATCAATGGTTTTACATGAGCAACTGAGATAACATATATAATTGTCATAGCTAAGCAAGTGCACAAAAGCAGCTTCAGCATGACTTCCTTTGTTGACCACTATCATTTTGCAAATGATGCCGGTGAAAAAAGCATAAGATGCCTATTTCCTAGTCGGAAGCCTTTTCCCATTAGTGCTATTGGCAAACTAGAAACGCTATGAATCGGAATGTGCACAAATACAATCTACTAACAATCACTGCCAAATTATAACTCTCTAGCCAAACAACAACCATTGAGATAAAATAGATTTAACGGCTTAATATGATTTCACCATATATTAAATGTGTTGCAACTACACTGCGTGCAATAAACAACATGTCAGATTATCAATTTTTATACTAATTATCAATTTTCATACACCTATGCAGATTTAGTGAAAACTATAATGAAAACTGCAAATAAGTATAAAAGAGTGTATTTATAGTACTCCCCAATAATTATAAAGAAAATAGACCATTTCAGCAATCTATCTAGTTGATGACTTACATCAGGGAACTGTATAGAAAACAAACCAGCTTCAATTTTTTTTAGCTGAATCACAACAGGAATTCTTTTAGTGAGATATGGCATGAACATCCAAGGGAAAAGGGTACGGGCTAATTTTTTCATGTGGGATACTCAAGCAGCCCCACAGAAAATACTTTCTTTTAGAAATTCTATAATAATAATCAATAAAATCTATAGTCTGATATTTGGAGAAATAGACACCATGTTACATGTCAAAAAATTCACCATTCTGACTTATGCACATATACCTGCTCGTATGAAAACCCTCAAATATTTGCAGCTAATGAACAAGCTGTAGAATGTATTTTCAGCATCGTCGCCACGCGTGATGACTGAGAAATTGGTTTCTCAAACATAATAGTTATGCCCACATTCAAAGCTGTGAAAACATAAGAACTCATGTTAGAGTGGGCCTTGCTGAAAACGATCTGTCATCCTAGTCTTCTAGTAGAAGCCAAAGTAATAATTAAGTAAAGTCCAAAACCAGTTGGCTTGCCATATTACCAATGCATATACATGACCAAATCATGTCCTTGTAACAAAACCATGCTAATATTTGATTTAATATCCAGGCATAGGCTTCTCAGTTATTGCCATCTCCGATAGTCCTAGAAAACAGTCAAGTTAGCAGTACTCACCATATGCACAATTGAATAGTTCCCTTAATGAGAGTTAAGAAAATAACTCCGGTGACATGGAAAAAGGAACCATTTGAATATGATCAGTACAACTGTCATTACCTTCAAGTTTCTGATTAAAGCAACATCACTGTGATTAGAGGAAATGTTCTTCTCCAGTCAAAAGTAGCAAGACCTTGATTTCATTAGCACGTACTAACTCACAGATCTGTGTTCTTTGGTAAATTTCGACGTGAAAAGTTACCGAACTGCTGAGATCGCATTAAACTCATTAGCTTTAACATTAGGTATAATTTCGTATTTTCTCACAATAGTAATATTACTTTCAAATCACAAATTTTATTCATAATTTCCAACTTTCCAAAGAAGTAAAATGATGTGATGCATCACTCACCCGCAGCATACCATAAAGAAAATACAATCCATGCACATCAATCGCAACTCCACACTGGTAGAAATAGTTCATAGTATGGTAGACGTCATTTCACCTCATCAGGGACACGCATTCCTGATTCAATAGTAGATGTGTGATAATCTTTGATTTACTCTTCCCTTTGATCTGCATCCATTATTAATGGACACTTGTAAAATTTGCAATAGTGTAAGCAATTATTTCAACTGCAAGTTAACTGCTTTGTTGGCTAAATTGAACAAAAGAGAGAAGTTTCAAACAGATTTCACTCTACTGGTACTGCAAAAGTTTAAAGTAAGTCAGATAACATTGCAGTATACATATGCCCTACTCTAACATGCATAGACTGTAACTTAAAAATGACACTTGATCATCCCCAGCTAAACTTGCTCGCTGACTACTGCTAACTGAACCTAAATTCAGAACATGTACTTGCTAACTGAACCTAACTTCAGAAAACACTAATAGCAACATAACCTTCTGAAATCCTAGAAAACCGATGCTTTGAAATAAACATGCATGCACATTCGCTTATGGTAGGGTAAAATATATGCAGATATAGTTAATGCAATGACCATATATAGCAGAAAATTTTCTCGCAATATAGAAAACATTGCACAACATTTGTCAGACCAAGTGTATAACGCACAAGTATAACTAAAATAATATAAGATCTTCCATGTTCTAAAATAACAAAGCTACTTTGTGCAGGAAGCTGAAACACATGCGTGCAGGCTAGGTATGATGTTCAGTTAACTCGAAAGAGTGGAACAATTGGGAAAAAGTACGGGAGGAAGAGATCAAAGATCCATGGACAAGGAAGGGATAAATCAAGATGTGTACCGTGCCATCGTTAGGGGAATCATCGAGGTGTCAGCCATGGCTCTGTCGCCGTGGCCGAGGACGGCATGGATGGCAGCAGATCGAACGTCTTCCAGCTCGGCTTGAGCGCCGCTGCCTTGCTGGTCGCCGGCGAGGGGGTCTGTTGCATCCCGGTTGTTGTTCCAGTAGTACGGCGAGGCCGGCTATTGCATCCCGGCGGCCATGCCGGAGGCGACAGTGAGGAACGTTTCACGGCGGCCGTCGCGAGGTATTTCGAGTTGGAGAAAGGAATAACCTGTGGAACTCACCGTGCGATGGACTCCGGCATGGCTCGGAACGTTGACGCCGTCATGACGCGTGAGGACGGAGGAACGAGAGTACAGATCCAATCGCGTGGTGTGAGGATGCCGTGATTTGGTTTATAGAGCGCTAATTGCGATTAGTTATGAGTACTAATTAGGGAGTCGAGCGGGAAGGTTGATTTTTTTTTACGCAATTAAAGTAGTACACGCTAAATTATTTGGCGGGAAAGTACAATTTTTGTAGGCAACGTTTGAAAAATGAAATTAATTGGAAAATTAATAATTCGAAGCAATATAAAATATATGTAGTGCTGAAAATAATGTTACTAGTGTTTTTTTTTGGGTAAAAGGTTATGTCGTTGTGAAAAAACGCCATATCCAAGAATCATGGAGGGGCGATTCAGTTGTCCCCTCTAAGGTTATCGCCATCGGTCGAAGCTACTCTTCATCCTCCTTCGACCATCCACTTTGGCTGCTCGAAGGATGAAGCCATCGATGACAAGCGCGCACTGGTCGAGATCAATGTCTGCGTCGCTACCAATCATACATGGCGGTTGTGATGGTGTTGGGCGGGGGGGGGGGGGGGAGGGGAGGGGGGGATGCAGTCGGCACACAAACAACAAGCGACACTATCGAGGTAGTAGTGGAGGTGTTTTGGGCTACGTTCATTGACAAAAACCTTATGGCACACTCACTTCAAAACTGCACTAGGTTATACTCTTGCCTTGAGACAATAGAAATCGGTAATACCCCCCCCAAACAGAGCAACAGCTTTCTTCCTAATCATAGTAAGATCTAGCAGCCACGCCGAAGTCGAACCTCGCAAGGGAAAAGATTGGTGTTGTGCATACTAGATCACATGGGAGAAAGAGTAGCTATCAAGGCATACTAAAAAACCACATGGGAATATGTCCACGAAGAACTTAGATCATCTCCATCGGAGGGCTTGGTATTTCCACACACGATGGGGAAATAGAGCCAGAGCTCATCCATCTTATCATCATCTCTGTCCCTAATCAAATAAGAAGTTTATATTCTGACATGTTCCAACTAGCAAACCCTAGCTAACCTATCTAGCTACCTAACCCTAATCGGCGCTCCAATGCATTTATATTTAGCATTTTCCAACTAGCAAACCCTAGTTAACCGATCTAGCTAGCTAACCCTAACTGGCGCTCCTAGGCATTTATACTTTGGCAATTAGTGCACTATAAACCAAAGTTAGAATTCTAAATATGATTCAAATAATAATAACAAACCATTTGTACTAGGTTTTGTAATACCCTACTTTATGTTGTTTTTTCACCTCTTATTTATTTTCATCATTTAAGCAAACTAAGTGTCAGTGTCTATGTCAGTCCCGATCTCATGGTTCGATCTTGAGATGGGGCGATAAGAAGAGAGATGTCGAAGAACACGATGGAAAACATGCACACACACACACACATACACACACACATGGAGATAAATGATGAAGCGTACATGTCGATTCAAAACAGGTAATAAAATCCCAGCTGATAAGGGAGCGGCAACAACGGTGCGTCTTCAACAACAGCAGACCCGTTGTAGCGACATTAGTGGTTGTTAGGTAGTCCAAGAACCTCGAGGTATCTTGAATTGTGTTTAGGGGTGCTATGTACTTCTGTTGAACTTCTATTATAGATCTGATCATTATCAAAAAACCCTAGCCGACGCTCTCAGGCTCCTAGTACGAAGACGACGCCAGCGACCTACTCGAGTCGTTGTCATAGTCGGTAGAGGGGGGGGGGGGTCCTTTGCAACATAGTGCCCCTCCTTGCTCTAGCCATCTGTATGATCATCCATGGATAGGTCGAAGCTAGGGCAAGATGTTTAACAATGATTTGGGAGGGGTGGCCAGATGCAGGCGGAAACAACGAGATTGCACATCGGTGTTAGGGCTTCTACGCGGGCACAAAAGCATACATATTTTGCTCTATTTTTGTATGCAGCCAATCATAAGAGAGAAAAGGCTACCCACGGATCAGCCCACCAAAACCGATCTTAGCCGTCCATACATCTAGATCCAACGCCCCCAACACGCACCCCTCACCCCACAAAATTTTGAGGAAAAAATTTCGCGCGAGTTGCATTTGCCGCGTACCATTTTCGATTTTAGGCCGTGCGGGTGCGGGAGACCAAAATTTGGCCCAAGATTTTCTTCTTCTAACCGCATCCACCCACCTAACCCTCGAGCGCCGCCTCCACCTTTCCCCATCTCCTCCTTCCCAGCCGCCAGATCGCCGGCCACCCAAGCTCTGCGGCGCTCTTCCATCCTCTGCAGGCTTCCCCCCACCTCTGGCCCCTCATCCTCGGCCACCACCTCTCCTTACAAGATTCTCGGCCGTGCACCAACGGAGGCATGCGCCTGACCCGATCCAGATCAAGGAGGTGTCGCCGCTATGCTGCTCCTCCTCGCCGGTGGCCAGGCTTCCACGGCCGGCTAACCCGCAAGAAAGAAGGATTTTCTGCCGTGCGCCCGACCCGCTAGGATCCCCATGCTGCCGCGGTGTCCGCCCTCCGTCGCGTGGTCCGGCGAGCAGTTTTGGGCCACGGGCAGCGTCCTTGTCCTTCCCTGCGGGCTGGCGCTCAGTTCCCACGTCACGGTGGTCGCCTCGCCGCGGCGGGTGCCCAGCAGAGGCCTGATGCAGTTCGGGTAAGCCGGGTTCTCCAATGACGGCTGCGAAGTCCCCTGGTCCGGCCCGCCCCTCTCGTTACGCTGGTAAGCACCTTCTGGTTAAATTGCAGCATGCGTGCCCGGTTACCCTGTTTCTCTTTATCATCATTCAGATATGACTTATTCACTAGTTAGTATACTTAGTACGGGCGTCTGGGAAAAGCGATTAGCACCTATCGATGGTTTGCTATTATATTATAGTTAATTACATCAATGTTGTTGTATAATTTGATGGGTGTCTGCATTTCCTACTTCAAGTTATTCTTTATACCCCTATATAAGTAGGTCTACAGGTAGAGGTACTGATGTAATAATCTGTACTACGTATAGGCAAATAAGAGAAGCTCCAGTTTGATCAGTTCTTTGTGCAACCTGGTATTTCCAGCATCTTGTGTTACTAATCTATGAGAAGCGAGACATGAATCAGTCTGCACCTATCATTTCAGATTAGTTTGCCTTTTTTTCATCGATGCTATTGCTGTAATATAGTGTGCATCACAAACACCTTAAACTGTTTCTTGCTGAAATGGGCAGTGGTAGGAGTATTAGTCAACTTGTGATAACATTATCTTGCAATTTTGAATATGCTGCATATGTATCTGATTTCACCTTATCTTGGGCGTGATCTATCCTTTCTCTCCTCAGTCATAGGAACACATGTCTAAATAATATAACATGTATTTCCTAGAATACTGTACTTTTCAAGTTGCTTCTGTATGAGTTAGTTTTTGCACTCGAACAAAATTAAATAGAGCAAATGATCCTTGCATTTTCTTTTCATGTATGCCTGTCACATGTATTCAGGTTGTATTCTCTGGGATTTGTTTGCCCCTTTAGGTTCAATATATAATTCAGTCAAGCAATTTTAAACTCTTTTCAAACTAGACTAAAATTATACATAGGCAAATTAGGATTCCTCCCTCCGTTGAATTGTAGTTCTTTTTTTCTGAAGCCTTAACACCTCCATTTCATTTTGTACAGGTCATGATGAAATTTGTGTTGTCAAGGTAAACTGGCTTTCCTATAGGTAATGACTTAACATTTATAATTGACAGCTTCTTCTTTGTGTAAATTTGGTTGGAGAGAAACATAGAATGGCTAGAGAACTTGCAATCGAATGCTACCATTCAACATGCTTAGCTCCATATTCTCCTGTTTTTCTGCTAATCACATAGCTTGATGTACTATTATAAATAGATCATGTTCTACATTTACCAACTAGGAAATTGTCAGTACCTTTTTTGTATTCACCTAATACCTTCCAATCTTTTTGTTTGTACTGCTTTGAAAACATGGCAGAATTATATAAAGTTTCATCCTGTCGTGGTACACTGTGCTTGAACTTGTCTGTATAGCAGTCTTGTTATCTGGACATTGCAACTCTAGGTCTGCACTTGACAAAATAAAAACTAGAGTTAGCGGCCTGGGCTACATGTCGAGTAGTCTTGTTCTTTTTTCGTTGAGTGCAGACCGATCAATAGAGGAACTCTATGGGTGTTGGCTGCTTCTGGTCTGGGGTGCATGTGGCCTCCTGCATATTGGTGCGGTTGTAGGCTGCGTCTGCCCCGCTTAGCAGTAGTGACAACATTGTTTCATTGATCGGTAGCAGCAGTAATAGTCAGGGTATAGTTTCTGTGATTTTTTTTGCCCTGCTCATAATGTTTACTGAGTGTGTTTTGAAGACACACGATAAAGCTTGGGTAGTTTGGTGACAGCTGAATTTTTGCTCATGGCAACCTTTTTGCTGTGAGGGATGTGCCCTTTGCCGTGTGCCGGCACATGGCAAAATATTGATTTCCTGTAGTGATATTCTAATTAAAATATCCAAAGTGATACAATGAACCCATAGAACCTAGGCCGTTCGATCTTGTATGTACGGGCATGTTCAGCATCTTGGAAGCATTTTCGTTACCTGTCTATTAACTTTAGATTTCTGAGAGGGCATGTAATTTAAGTAGTCCACTGATGCAATTATTACTTAAGATATCGATCAAAGTGTGTACTAATTAATTGTAATTGTGAAGCATCAATCTTAAAATAACATCTCTTCTAAATCTGCACATCAGCGCAGGTAACAAAGGTCCTTTTTCATCGATACCAACTCATAAGCACTAGCTGTGTAATTCATTAAGGCCGACTTCTTTTCGGCTTAAGCTTATGGAGAAGCCGGCTTCTAGAAAACGGTGGGGAGAAACGGTAGTGGGGAGAAGCTCCTAGAAGCCCCACTGGACACTTCTTTTGGGCTTCCACAAATTTGGCTTATTCGATGTGTTGAATCGTGAAATGTCTGTAACGCCCCTAAATTAATAATATAAGCTAAATAAGTCATAATACCATATATATATTAGTTTTTGTGTGTACAATGAACAAGAAATAAGTCTTGATATTACAATAACAATAATAATTTTTTGACAGAGACATATGTATCAGCAGTACCACAAATATCCATGGTAAAAATGAACCATGAGCTAACTAATTTTTTGACAAAGACATGTATCACACATATTTGAAACAAGGATGCATGATATCAGATCTTGGCAAAAATACAAGATGTGTACAGAGGACTCCAGGCGGAGCAACGACCGGCGGAGGTGCAGCAGGCAGGGAACTCCAGGCGGAGGAGATGCCGGTTGCAGGCGGAGGTCAGAGGGAGCCGGCGGAGGGGGAGCAGCACCAGCGGCGGCGGATTGGTCGACGGCGGCGGAGATGAGTGGGAGACGCTGGCGGAGGGGGGGCAGCACCGGCGGCGGCGGATCGGTCCACGGCGGCGGTGGGGAACCCTATCGCCTCCCTGCTGTCGCCCTGGGAACGAGATGCGGGAGGGGGGAGGAGGGATACCGATTCATTTTTTTTCTCCTTTCCTTTTCCTGCCGTCCCAGGTGGGAGTGTGGGCGGTGGCATCAGCTGTAATTTCGAATGAAACAAAGGGCATAGCAACATACCGCTTCGGTTCTAAATCCAGAAGCTCGGGAAACTGCCCAGAAACACCTCCGACCCAGTTTCTGAGAATACATGTAAAGAGAGCTTAACGGTGGAAATAAGCTGAGTTTAAGCCGAAGAGTTCTTTTGGGCTTCGGCTGTTCTGGACCTCGAAGCTGGACTAGGAGCCCAAAAGAAGTCGGCCTAATACCAACTTGTAAGCTCTGACTATGTATGAAAAAGTCAGCTTCACGCGAATATGCAAATAGCTCGCATGTTTGAGTTGCTGCATGTTGAAGCGACAAAGGCTAGAATCTTTAGGAGTGCAAAAACTCAGAGTTGATCATGTTCCTACGTAGTAGATCAAATGACTCAGGTTATATATGATCAATTATCATCTAAGGCCTGGTATCACCTGATATCTTCCGTGCTGAGTGAGGACCAAGAAAAGTATAATAAATTTAAAAGAATAGGAGCGATAGGCCACTTTAGAGAATAGTGTTGCGATAGCTGGTTCCTTTTTTGCAACATTGGCGGATTGTCGCAATATGTTTTCTAAATTACCATGGATACACAAGTTGTTGCATTATGTGACAAATATTGCGACAAGGTGAAATAGAGGCAAAAAAATATGCTATTGCGACCAATACGTATTTTGTTGCAATAAGCATCTCTTTTTTGCAACAGAAGCCACAACGAATGCAACATTTCAAAATTGTTGCAATATCTTTCCAAATATTACCACTAAGATCTATTTGGTTGCAATACCTAGACTATACTGCAACAAGATAAGTAATTCACGCAACGAATCATGATTGTTGCAATATCTCTATCTTATCACAACACTTAGGCTTTTTGTTGCAACACGTGGTTTCTATTGCAACAAAGAAGGCGCGTAGCGCGACAAACCTAAATTGTGGCAATATGTGCACCTTATTACCACAATCGTGAATTTCGTGGTAATATCGCGTTTAATTGCAACGGAAAATAGTTGTGGTAATAAATTTTGTTGCAATATACCGAAATCCTTGTAGTGTTCGCATCGGCATCGTCGAACTCCTCACCATCGTCATCATAGTCTTCACCATAATCTAACCAAGTTAATAGCCAGGGACAAAGCCGTGAGTACATTTTGAATTGTACTCGCAAACCATCTAAGAGAGAGTGATTAACATGCAGTTTGGCTGTAGCAAAAAGGGAAGTGGTTTCAGGCTGGTTGCTCTATGCTAATCATAGCTTCTCGTGTCGATATAGCATGTCATATGACATCTCTATATCATAGTTTCTCCTGTCGATATAGCATGTCATACGACATCTCTATATCCTTATTAAAGAAGAATTTTTATAAAACCATTTTTATTAAAAGCTCTAGGGAAGGGGAACTCATTTATTTTCTAAGAACAACAATGGCCAATCTAACATGACCATCTCCTTTCCTCGGCAGTACCCTCCAAGTACTCCGAACCATCATCGTGCCACGACAGTACCCTCCGAGTACTCCGTCCGGCACCTTTCTCCTTTTCTTTCCAACAAAAATATCCTTTGAAAACAAAACCGACATTGGGCTAGATAGCGACCATTCCAACCGTCCATGACGGAGGAGTCGGCTATTCGAATAGAATTTCACTCTACAGAGGTTGTACACTTTACCCACAAGATTCGATAAATCCGCCGGGTTACCACCACGGACCGTCATACACAAGTATGCGGGGTTCGGATAATCGAACAAAGTCTTCCATCTACCTACCTTAGTACGGGTGCCTGCCCTACGGAGTTAACTTCCCCGGCAAACCCTGGCAGCCTACCTCCATTTTGAGTGTAGCTCCAGTGCCACAGCGGGAGAACCCAAGTGTCTTCCGGCCGGATAAATCCTGTAACACCCCCGAATTTATCACAAATTCGAAGTGCCCGTTATGCATTCCACCACAATCCCAGAATAATTGTTGTGATACACATAACGTAGTTGGTAACCAGTTCCATAGACATTACAATACGAAGGTTCAAATACAATGGTCATAGTGACCAAGTTCATATTACAACACAATATAGCAGCGGAAATAACGTCTTCGGGTCCATGCCTTCACCCTACAGGCAATGGTGACTCAGTAGAAGATCTTTGCTCTGATACTCCTCTTCATAACCCTCCTCCGGATACTCTTCCCCATAGTCTGGCCAAGTTGATAGCCAAGGACACAGCCATGAGTACATTGGATGCACTCGCAAACCATCTTATAAACGAAATGATGAAGTAGATATGCAAGGTTCATATGGTGGACTAAGTACTAAGTTTATTTGCAAAAGCTAGTTTTATTTCCCAAGAAGGTTCATTGGTAGAAAAGAGGTTTAGTTCTCTAAGTTCAATCTAAAAAGGAACTTCAAGTGTGTCAATATCAATGTCAAGTCAAGTTATGTCATTCACCAAGTTCACCATAGGTTATTATATTCTTGACAAAAGTCAAGTACAGTTTGCCAACTGTCCATAACCGAGGACGCGGCTATTCGAATAGTTTTGAAACCTCTGCAGAGGGGTACACTTTACCCACAAGATTCGATACATCTGCCGGGAGAAATCCACGGTTCGTCATACACAAAGTATGCGGGGTTCAGATAATCAAACAAACTCTTTCACTTGCTCACTCTAGTATAGGATCCTTTCCTAGAGCCCGAGACACGGACATCTCCGTTTCGGCGTCTCTAGTTTTGCCCGCTCCGGGATGCCGGATGAATGGAATTTCCACTCGGTTCAGAAATACCCGTGCACGGTGCACTTCTATAAAGGATGATACAAGACCTCCCATACTAGGGCAAACAAGCTACGGACTAAGCCCCTTCCCATTTAGGGGTAATGTGGTCGTACGGTAATGGTTGGCTCACATGGTACATCACTTATTATCATTTAGCAAATACATTCCATAGTCCTTAGTCAATATTCTTTTCCTTCATAAAACATCAGATAGGAGGGATCTCCAATTTCAGCTTTCAAGTTCAAGTCACCAAGTTCAAATGGGGTTCCACTTAGAGATGGCCTCAATGTTATTAGCGACTAAGCAACTACATTGAGTAATGATACCACTAAAATATGGTTGGATAAACTCAGCTTGATGCTCTTGCTAAGCAAGATATCACTACACATCTATCATTCTACTCTAGCAATTCAATCATGCAATTTACTTAAAACAGGTAGAATGCAATAGTAAAACTAGGCATTTGGAGTATGATTCAAAAGATGGCTTGCTTTGGTTGGCAAAGTGTCCTGGGTAGTCTTCTTCTTCTTGATAATATTCCCCCTCAATATCCTCCTCAGCAACACTAGCGTCTAATAACGAATAAACACAAAACACACAATCACTACACAATGCTAACCACATACCAAGCACACATACTTGTTTTCAAACCAAAGCCTCCATGTTGGATTTTATTTGAATTGGTTTGCAAGTTTTCTTCCAAGTTTGCATTGAGTGTGCAAGTTAAATTTTCTACCATATGCCATGTGTGGTTTACTTTTTAAGTATGGGTATTAAACTAAGGGTATGAGTACTAGTTCCAATGAGGATTGACTCATTAAGTGAATTGGTATTGAGGGAAAATTAATTCTAAGTGTATAATAGAAATCTATCATTTTATGTGACCCACTAGGATTGGATTAGGGTCTAATTGGTACTACTAACAAGGTTTGAGTGATTAAGGTTGAACTAAACAGTAGGGGAGTTAATTAGTGAGTTCACAAACCAAGTTTCATAATTTTAGGAGGTTTAAATAATTTTCTAGAATTTTCCTATGATTAATAAGGCTATGGTCAAAGTATTCTTATTTATTTAAATCCCTAACTCAATTTGAATTCTAACCAGTTTCAGATGGTAGAGCATGTCCTAAGCTTTCCAACACATATTCATTTGCTAGAAATGGATTTCTAAATCTCTGGGAATTAAGGTTTGAAATTCATATCTGAAACATATTTGAATTAATTCGAAATAGGCGGGAAATAAATAAAATCGAATCGGACCGAATTCTAAACGAACAAGCCGAGTTTTCTACAGAACCCGAACGGGCTGGCCCAATAACGCTTCGCACGGGGCGGGAAAGGTTTTAAAACAAACTGACAAGGGGGTCCCACTCGTCAGATAACTTAACCGCCCGAACCGGTACGCTACCGACAGATCAAGATCCAACGGCGCACAGGCATCGTCCTCGTTGGCTAGGGCTGGAGCTCACCTGCGCACGGCGAGGAAGACGACGGCGACGGCGAGGCGCGTAGAGGAAGCAGGGCTCGACGGCGGCGGGCGAGAAAGAATCCGGCAGCACTCCTTCTCCAGCTCCCGGCGTCCGTTCGTCCAGCGGCGGCCCAACGCGGCGGCGCTGCCTGCGCCCAGTGGCTCGCCGGCGTTGCAGGCTACTTCGGACGAGAGCGAGAGGGAGGGAGAGAAGATGTCTGGGAGGTAGCTGGGAGCGGGGTGAGTTCGCTCGTTTGATCGGCGGGGGCTTTTATAGGCCAGAGCGTCGGGGGCGAGGGCGTCCAGTAGCACGCCGGTGCGGGGGCCCTGGCGATGCGCGTCGAGCAACACCGGGCACGGCGGCCTTGCTCGCGTGCTTGCGGGGTTCTGTCTCGACGACGGGGTGCTGTGGGTCGGTGCTGGCGAGGTCGCGACGGTCGGTGACGTGCAGCGAGCAGAGGAAGAAGAGAGGGGGGTCCTGGGTGCTGTCTTCCTCTTCTCCTCCCTTTCTCACGGCTCGGGTCGGGGCAGAGGGAGCTGGGCTCGACCGCGGGGGTCTCTACGAGCATGGCTACAGGCACGAGACGAACGGGAGCAGTGATCTTCACAGTCACCACGATTTTCTCCGATTTTTGCTCTCCAGGTGTTCGGTCAAATGCCCGCAAGAAATTTAAATTCGAATTTTTGAAATTTTTCACTTTGGGTGGTCAACATATTAGATAAGGTTTCCAGAGATATTTTTGTTACCAAGAAAGGTTAAGTTTTGCAGAAATCATATTTCAAATTTTGGTATTGTCACTGTTTCAGATTCAAAGTTTGGCTGATGTTTGTGTTGAGTTACACTTTGAATTTTGGTGTGAAACTTCTTGGTTGAGTTAGTATGTGACTTGGTTAAGCTCAACTAACTGACCAAACCTTTGCTCGAACTACAGATTTCTTAATATAAGTGTCCAAAGTAGGGTGGTCAATAATATTTTCTAGATCACCTTATTCTTCTCTTTTTCTTTCTTTCTTTTGTTTCTTGTTTCTTTAGCTCTGATAATCTTTCTCTAATGCTTCTGTTGGTTAAGTTAGAATTAACTAACTATTGCACAACAATTAATAACACACATGAAATCATAAAATACTTATCATGGAAAATACATGCATACATGCAATAATAGATAAAAAGTTTTTGTTGGTCCAAAAATTTGGTACTTTCATTAATAGGAAATGGATTACAATTTTCTGAGTTGTTACAATCTTCCCCCCTTAAAAAGAATCTCGTCCCCGAGATTCACTAATTAAGAACTAAGAAGATTGGGAAATTCTTTTTGAAGGTAATCTTCTCATTCCCAAGTAGCTTCATCTTCGGTGTGATTACTCCACTGAACTTTTAGAAACTTGATGCTTCGGGTTCGAGTGGTTCTATATGCCTCCTCGAGGATACGGATAGGCACTTCACGATAGGTCAAATCCTTGTTGATGTCCACAGAACGGTGATCAATATTCTTGAAGACTTCTGGCTTCTCCGGAACTTCAAGACATTTCCGAAGTAAAGACACGTGAAAGACATCGTGCACTTCAGACAATTCAGGGGGCATTTCTAACTGATATGACACTTCTCCTTTGCGGCTTAGTACCTTGAAGGGTCCAATATACCTTGGTGCAAGTTTTCCTTTTATTTGGAATCTTTGCATTCCCTTGAGAGGTGATACTCTAAGATAAACAAAATCTCCAATCTGAAAGGTCAGTTCTCTACGTCTCTTGTCGGCATAGCTCTTCTGTCTAGACTGGGCTGCCTTGAGGTAATCACGAATCATGCGAACCTTCTCTTCAGCCTCTTGCAGAATGTCTTGTCCAAATATCTGACTGTCTCCTGTTTCAGACCAATTCAAAGGGGTACGACACTTTCGTCCATATAAGGCTTCAAATGGGGCCATTTGCAAGCTGGCTTGATAACTATTGTTGTAGGAAAACTCCGCGAAAGGCAGACAATCTTCCCACTTAGCCCCATAGGCTAGAACATAGGCTCTCAATATATCTTCAAGTATCTGATTTACTCTTTCGGTCTGTCCATCAGTCTGGGGGTGGTAAGCTGTGCTAAAGGCTAATTTGGTTTCCAAGGCTTGATGCAAACTTTCCCAAAATCTCGAGGTGAATTGGGTTCCTCGATCAGAAACTATGGTTTTAGGGACTCCATGCAAACTAACAATTCTGGATAGGTACAGATCTGCCAGCTGTCCTGAGGTATAAGTGGTCTTGACAGGAATAAAGTGGGCAACTTTGGTCAGTCTATCCACAATGACCCAGATAGAGTCATTTCCGCGGCTAGACCTTGGAAATCCAGTGATGAAATCCATTCCAACAGATTCCCACTTCCATTCTGGAACTTGCAAAGGTTACAGCAATCCCGCAGGACGTTGATGTTCAGCCTTGACTCTTTGACAAATATCACACTTAGATATGAACGATGCAATCTCACGCTTCATTCCATGCCACCAAAACTGTTCCTTTAAATCTTGGTACATCTTAGTTCCACCGGGATGAATGGAGTAAGGTGTCTCATGGGCCTCCTTCATAATGACTTCCTTCAATTCTGAATCAGCAGGCACACAAATACGTCCTTTATACCAAAGAACTCCTCGATCATCTTCTTCAAATCCTGGCACCTTGCCGGAACTAATTCTGCGCTTAATTCCGTCAATACTCTCATTTCCCTTCTGGGCTTCTTTGATTTGGCTCATCAAGGTGGGTTGAAACTCAAGGTTGGCTAGGAATCCTTGGCTGACTAGTTCCAATCCAAATTTTTCAAACTCTTGATGCAACATAGGTTGCTCCTCTTTGATCATCATATTCAACGAGCATGGCTTCCTACTCAATGCATCGGCCACTACATTGGCCTTACCGGGGTGATAATGAATTTCCAGATCATAATCCTTGATCAACTCTATCCATCTTCTTTGCCTCATGTTCAACTCCTTCTGGGT
Source organism: Dactylis glomerata (assembly GCA_007115705.1). Lineage (NCBI taxonomy): Eukaryota > Viridiplantae > Streptophyta > Magnoliopsida > Poales > Poaceae > Dactylis > Dactylis glomerata. Next base: position 852,804 of record QXEO01002114.1, on the reverse strand, counting down.
GAAAATATACTTCAAACTCTTGTGATCAGTGTAGATCTCGCAACGGTTACCCATAAGATAATGCCTCCAAGTCTTCAAAGCGAGAACTACAGCTGCTAACTCCAGATCATGGGTTGGATAATTTTCTTCATGAGGTCGAAGCTGCCGGGAGAGGTATGCTATGACCTTGCCTTCTTGCATTAACACACAACCAAGTCCAAGTTTGGAGGCGTCGCAATAGACATCAAAGTTCTTGGTGATATCGGGCATGGTTAGGACGGGGGCGGTCACCAATCGCCTCTTGAGCTCCTGAAAACTTTCCTCACACTTAGGGGTCCATTTAAACTTCTTGTCCTTCTTCAACAATTGGGTCATGGGTCTGGCAATGCTTGAAAACCCTTCAACAAATTTGCGGTAGTATCCCGCTAATCCGAGAAAACCTCTAACTTCAGTTTGAGTGGTAGGGGCTTCCCATTCCATGACTGATTTGATCTTCTTTGGGTCTACTGATATTCCTCCCGCTGATAATACATGGCCTAAGAATCCAACTTCTTTCAGCCAAAACTCACATTTACTAAACTTGGCATATAGCTGATGCTCTCTCAGAGTCTCTAAGATTAATCTCAGATGGGTTGCATGCTCTTCTTCAGACTTGGAGTAGATAAGAATGTCATCAATGCAACAAACTTATCCAAGAACTCCATAAAAACCTTATTCATGAGGTTCATGAAATAGGCAGGGGCATTGGTTAATCCGAAGGACATTACGGTGTACTCATACAATCCGTATCGGGTAGTGAAGGCTGTTTTGGGTATGTCAGTTGCACGGATTTTCAATTGATGGTAGCCAGTTCTAAGGTCTATCTTTGAAAAGACTCGAGCTCCAGTCAATTGGTCAAACAGATCATCTATCTTGGGAAGAGGATACTTATTCTTGACGGTCACATCATTTAACTTGCGGTAATCAGCGCACAGACGGCTGGAACCGTCACTTTTATCCACAAACAAGACGGGTGATCTCCAAGCAGAAGAACTTGGCTGAATCAATCCCTTACTCAGAAGGTCATCCAATTGCTTCTTCAACTCTACTAGTTCAGCTGGGTTCATACGATAGGGTCGTTGGGCTATGGATCCAGTTCCGGGGATAAGCTCAATGATAAACTCGATATCCCGATCCGGTGGCATTCCGGGTAGCTCATCGGGAAAAACATCCGGGTATTCACAGACGATGGGGACTTGCTCCAGAGTTGGCCCTGAGATACTCTTATGACATCTGGGGATTTGGGTGGGTTTAACTGACACATGCTTTACTACAATTCCATGGCTACTCCTCATAGTGATGGTCTTTTTGGCACAATCTATCACTCCTTGATGTTGAGACATCCAATCCATACCCAAGACTACTTCCAAACCCTTGGTTCCTAACACAATCAAACTGGCTAAGAATGATATCCCATGGATTTCTATGGGCACTGCCAAGCAGGTCCAACTAGCCTTGGTTATTGACCCGGGTATTTGCACAGACATGGTATTTTTCAGGGGTGTTGGTTGAAGTCCACTTTTATCAACAAATAACTGAGTAACAAATGAGTGGGAAGCTCCAGAATCAAACAGAACTCTTGCAGGAACTGAATTAATAGGGAACATACCAAGCACAACGTCGGTTGCTTCCTGAGCTTCTTCAACATTCATGTGGTTCAGACGGCCTCGAGGGTGAGGCTGGTTCCTTGGTGGATAATTTTTGCCATTTCCCACACGGCGCTGCTGCTGAGCAGGAGCAGTGGTCTTGGATGCATCATTCAGCTTCTTGGGGCACTCATTGGAGTAGTGCCCTTTGAGTCCGCACTCATAACAGGTAACACCAGACTTGTCACCAAACTTGGGCGGCACAGGTGCTCCATTGGGCCTTGGAGCATTGGGGTGGAAGTTGTTGCCATGAGGTCTCGGAGGTGCACGGTTGAAGTTGTTGCCGGGCGGACGGTTGGGAAAGTTGGGACGCGGAGCAGGTGCAGATGGTCTCATAGGTCTAGGGGCGAAACCCATAGGTGGATTTCCCCTTGGCTTCTGCGAGTTGCTTGAGTTGCCTTGATACATCATACGGCGCTTGCGGTTCTCTGCCGCTTGCTTGAGTTTGCCCTCCATTTGAATGGCAGAGTCCACCAATGACTCCAGGTCTGCAAAGTGAATGCTGACCAAGACGCATTGCATCTCATCATGAAGTCCATCCAGAAACCTTTCTTGCTTCTTCTCAGTGGTGTTGGTGTCATCTGGGGCATACCTAGACAAGGTAAGGAACTTGTCACGGTAGTCAACCACAGATAGGGAACCTTGCTTCAGATTTCTGAACTCATCTCTCATCCTTTTAACCAATCCCAAAGGAACATGGGCTTTGCTAAACTTGCTCTTGAACTCCTCCCAAGGCATCACATACCCTTGGGCTTGCATTGCACGAGTGCTGTCCCACCAAGCTCTTGCGGCTCCAGCAAGATAGTGGGTGGTGTACAAGACCTTTTCACCTTCACCAACTTCGGCGACTGGCAAGTTGTTCTCCATAGTGCGAAGCCAGTCATCAGCATCTAAGGGTTCTTCAGACTTAGTGAACATAGGTGGGTTGGTGTTTTGGAAACTCCTTAACTTGGATCGGTGATCACCATGGCCATTGTTTTCTCCTTCACCATGGCCATTTCCATTGCCATTGTTGTGGTTCATTGCCATCTGGGTTAGTTGCTGAAGAGTGGCCAAGTTAGCTTGGCGCTCAGCTCGGGCTGCTTCTCGGTCTTCCATGATCAACCTTAGCAGTTCGGCCATTTCCGGGTTCGGAGGTGGGGGTGCTCGCGGCATCTGAAGATAAGGTGTGTAAGACAAGAGGGAAAAACTAATTTGCTAAGATCTAAATGTAACATGGATGATGCAATTTTTGTCTTACTAAGGCCTTAAGGACCAAATTCATATTTCATTCAACAAGCATCAAACATACCATACATACGGGTTCACACATTACAAATGGTTTACATTAAACCATGGCGACTCGTCTACTAGAGATGGGGATACAACTCACACCTACACGAAGTGACTTAAAGTAAAACTCATAACTAGATAACACGGGAATCTCCCATCTAAACATCGGGCTCCTCGGGGTCTTCCTCCTCATCATCCACAATGAATCCAGCATCCTCATCATGCTCCGAATCATCAAGGTCCTCCATGAAGTCATCCTCGTCACTAATGAGGGCATTATCCTCCTTGCGGAGATCAATGCCTTCCTCCTCACCAAGGTGGCTCTCTAGACTCTCGATGTACTCAGTCAGCTCAGCCACATTGGCCTTCAACTCCTCAATGGTCTGATCCCTCTCATCGCGCTGGCGACGAAGGCCCTTGCGGTCCCTAGCAAGGATCCTGATAGTGCTTCTCGCCTCCACAAGTGCGAAGTGCTCGAGGTTGGCCTTGGTATGGGCACGATCCGCCTCCTGCTGAGTGGAGTACAGCAAGAAGTCCATGTGATCGATGTAAGTACTCGGCTCATTTTGCCCTGGCATGTTTGCGGGACGCCCATCCGCATCACGCCGAGCAAAGTTCCTAAAGCGCTCCCCCTGGACCTCCTCAACATGCAGTCCGCACAAGCGGGCGTGCATCTCCTGCATACCTCGGACCAAACCATCGGCCCAAGTGTTCTCCACAAGCTCAAACTTGATCCTTGGAGAACTCAAATCCCCCTTCTTGCCACGGCAACTGGCCCTGACAAGCCACTGTAGCTCTCCATCCGGGTGCTCATTGAGCACGGCTCCCTTGAACTCCGGATACAGACGATCCAGGAACAAGGTTAGGGTGGTGAGGTCGCGCTCGAAACAAAGGCTGCCACCATGGCCCAACTGGTACTGCTCAGTGAATACCGGGGCCATCTACAAAATTTTAGATTTAGATTAAGTTAGTGATCCACTCAAGTGTGTAAAATTTTAAGTAGGCAAAAACTGAAGCATGTACAAAGCTTTGTAAACAGAGAGGAAAAGACTAAGCAATTTTAAACCATTACTTATCTCTTTGCTTTCATAAGGGTTTCATTTAACGCCCATTCTAACTAAGGTCTCCTATGGTCAGCCTAGGCTCTGATACCAACTTGTAACACCCCCGAATTTATCACAAATTCGAAGTGCCCGTTATGCATTCCACCACAATCCCAGAATCATTGTTGTGATACACATAACGTAGTTGGTAACCAGTTCCATAGACATTACAATACGAAGGTTCAAATACAATGGTCATAGTGACCAAGTTCATATTACAACACAATATAGCAGCGGAAATAATGTCTTCGGGTCCATGCCTTCACCCTACAGGCAATGGTGACTCAGTAGAAGATCTTAGCTCTGATACTCCTCTTCATAACCCTCCTCCGGATACTCTTCCCCATAGTCTGGCCAAGTTGATAGCCAGGGACACAGCCATGAGTACATTGGATGCACTCGCAAACCATCTTATAAACGAAATGATGAAGTAGATATGCAAGGTTCATATGGTGGACTAAGTACTAAGTTTATTTGCAAAAGCTAGTTTTATTTCCCAAGAAGGTTCATTGGTAGAAAAGAGGTTTAGTTCTCTAAGTTCAATCTAAAAAGGAACTTCAAGTGTGTCAATATCAATGTCAAGTCAAGTCATGTCATTCACCAAGTTCACCATAGGTTATTATATTCTTGACAAAAGTCAAGTACAGTTTGCCAACTGTCCATAACCGAGGACACGGCTATTCGAATAGTTTTGAAACCTCTGCAGAGGGGTACACTTTACCCACAAGATTCGATACATCTGCCGGGAGAAATCCATGGTTCGTCATACACAAAGTATGCGGGGTTCAGATAATCAAACAAACTCTTTCACTTGCTCACTCTAGTATAGGATCCTTTCCTAGAGCCCGAGACACGGACATCTCCGTTCTGGCGTCTCTAGTTTTGCCCGCTCCGGGATGCCGGATGAATGGAATTTCCACTCGGTTCAGAAGTACCTGCGCACGGTGCACTTCTATAAAGGATGATACAAGACCTCCCATACTAGGGCAAACAAGCTACGGACTAAGCCCCTTCCCATTTAGGGGTAATGTGGTCGTACGGTAATGGTTGGCTCACATGGTACATCACTTATTATCATTTAGCAAATACATTCCATAGTCCTTAGTCAATATTCTTTTCCTTCATAAAACATCAGATAGGAGGGATCTCCAATTTCAGCTTTCAAGTTCAAGTCACCAAGTTCAAATGGGGTTCCACTTAGAGATGGCCTCAATGTTATTAGCGACTAAGCAACTACATTGAGTAATGATACCACTAAAATATGGTTGGATAAACTCAGCTTGATGCTCTTGCTAAGCAAGATATCACTACACATCTATCATTCTACTCTAGCAATTCAATCATGCAATTTACTTAAAACAGGTAGAATGCAATAGTAAAACTAGGCATTTGGAGTATGATTCAAAAGATGGCTTGCCTTGGTTGGCAAAGTGTCCTGGGTAGTCTTCTTCTTCTTGATAATATTCCCCCTCAATATCCTCCTCAGCAACACTAGCGTCTAATAACGAATAAACACAAAACACACAATCACTACACAATGCTAACCACATACCAAGCACACATACTTGTTTTCAAACCAAAGCCTCCATGTTGGATTTTATTTGAATTGGTTTGCAAGTTTTCTTCCAAGTTTGCATTGAGTGTGCAAGTTAAATTTTCTACCATATGCCATGTGTGGTTTACTTTTTAAGTATGGGTATTAAACTAAGGGTATGAGTACTAGTTCCAATGAGGATTGAATCATTAAGTGAATTGGTATTGAGGGCAAATTAATTCTAAGTGTATAATAGAAATCTATCATTTTATGTGACCCACTAGGATTGGATTAGGGTCTAATTGGTACTACTAACAAGGTTTGAGTGATTAAGGTTGAACTAAACAGTAGGGGAGTTAATTAGTGAGTTCACAAACCAAGTTTCATAATTTTAGGAGGTTTAAATAATTTTCTAGAATTTTCCTATGATTAATAAGGCTATGGTCAAAGTATTCTTATTTATTTAAATCCCTAACTCAATTTGAATTCTAACCAGTTTCAGAGGGTAGAGCATGTCCTAAGCTTTCCAACGCATATTCATTTGCTAGAAATGGATTTCTAAATCTCTCGGAATTAAGGTTTGAAATTCATATCTGAAACATATTTGAATTAATTCGAAATAGGCGGGAAATAAATAAAATCGAATCGGACCGAATTCTAAACGAACGGGCCGAGTTTTCTACAGAACCCGAACGGGCCGGCCCGATAACGCTTTGCACGGGGCGGGAAAGGTTTTAAAACAAACTGACAAGGGGGTCCCACTCATCAGATAACTTAACCGCCCGAACCGGTACGCTACCGACGGATCAAGATCCAACGGCGCACAGGCATCGTCCTCGTTGGCTAGGGCTGGAGCTCACCTGCGCATGGCGAGGAAGACGACGGCGACGACGAGGCGCGTAGAGGAAGCAGGGCTCGACGGCGGCGGGCGAGAAAGAATCCGGCAGCACTCCTCCTCCAGCTCCCGGCGTCCGTTCGTCCAGCGGCGGCCCAACGCGGCGGCGCTGCCTGCGCCCAGTGGCTCGCCGGCGTTGCAGGCTACTTCCGACGAGAGCGAGAGGGAGGGAGAGAAGATGTCTGGGAGGTAGCTGGGAGCGGGGTGAGTTCACTCGTTTGATCGGCGGGGGCTTTTATAGGCCAGAGCGTCGGGGGCGAGGGCGTCCAGTAGCACGCCGGTGCGGGGGCCCTGGCGATGCGCGTCGAGCAACACCGGGCACGGCGGCCTTGCTCGCGTGCTTGCGGGGTTCTGTCTCGACGACGGGGTGCTGTGGGTCGGTGCTGGCGAGGTCGCGACGGTCGGTGACGTGCAGCGAGCAGAGGAAGAAGAGACGGGGGGTCCTGGGTGCTGTCTTCCTCTTCTCCTCCCTTTCTCACGGCTCGGGTCGGGGCAGAGGGAGCTGGGCTCGACCGCGGGGGTCTCTACGAGCATGGCTACAGGCACGAGACGAACGGGAGCAGTGATCTTCACAGTCACCACGATTTTCTCCGATTTTTGCTCTCCAGGTGTTCGGTCAAATGCCCGCAAGAAATTTAAATTCAAATTTTTGAAATTTTTCACTTTGGGTGGTCAACATATTAGATAAGGTTTCCAGAGATATTTTTGTTACCAAGAAAGGTTAAGTTTTGCAGAAATCATATTTCAAATTTTGGTATTGTCACTGTTTCAGATTCAAAGTTTGGCTGATGGTTGTGTTGAGTTACACTTTGAATTTTGGTGTGAAACTTCTTGGTTGAGTTAGTATGTGACTTGGTTAAGCTCAACTAACTGACCAAACCTTTGCTTGAACTACAGATTTCTTAATATAAGTGTCCAAAGTAGGGTGGTCAATAATATTTTCTAGATCACCTTATTCTTCTCTTTTTCTTTCTTTCTTTTGTTTCTTGTTTCTTTAGCTCTGATAATCTTTCTCTAATGCTTCTGTTGGTTAAGTTAGAATTAACTAACTATTGCACAACAATTAATAACACACATGAAATCATAAAATACTTATCATGGAAAATACATGCATACATGCAATAATAGATAAAAAGTTTTTGTTGGTCCAAAAATTTGGTACTTTCATTAATAGGAAATGGATTACAATTTTCTGAGTTGTTACAAATCCCAAAGGATCCCGATTCACTATTGCCCATACTCTTGCGGCAACCCAGATTCTGGGGTCCTACAAACCCTTATATAGTGTAAAGTTCCCCGCACTAAAGCAAATAAACTTCGAACTAGGCCCCGTCCCATACCGGGGTAATGTGGTTGCACGGGTAAATTGTTCTGGTGGATACCTAGTGATCACCAATGTCATTTGAAAACCACCAACTCCTTTATCCTCCATGAGCATCACCATTTGTTCAAAGCCATTTGTAAAACATCTCAGTGGAGTAGATGCTACTCCAAGGTTTTCGAAATCATTTTCAAGAAAAACTTTTTGAGTGTTCCCATCCTAGAGTTTTTGCTCCACTAGAGGGTTTCCAAAGGCCTTATTGCTAATCAACAAGCCACTACTACAAGGATAAGTAGTAGGTGATCAAGGGGGTCATCTCAAGGGATGATAACAATAGGCTCGTGGATCTTGAGCCAACAACATAATTGCTACAACAGCTATAGCAATATAAAAATATGCAATTTCATAAACCTTTATGCAACCTGCAAAACAAGTGAATAGGATTCAGATATGCAACAAGTTAGATGGCTTGCCTTGAGTGGCTTGTCCCTGGTCCTCCTCTTCCTGATATTCAATGACTTCCCCCTCTTCGGTACACTCCTCGTTCAATTCTATCGCCGGAAAAATAATAGTACACAATGAATATACATGCATACACAAGTCTCAACATTTCATGCACTCCATACCACTCAAGCAAAGAGTATCAGAAGCAAACAAGTTTAGAAAACAAAAAAAGATTTTATAGGTTTTAGTTATTAAGTTAATCCTATTAGAATCTAGGGTTTTTCAAATAAAGCAATTACCACATCAAATCATTCCCAACAAGCATGCATGTGATATTATGGACCAAATAACACATTCAGTATACTTACAGGTTGAAAACAATCTTAAGAATCCAACAAAGTTGGATTTACACAAAAACAGTTTGTGGTTTAATTCCTATGAATTAAACAATAGGGAATAATACTAGAATACCAAAATAAATCTCAGATATTCTCTGAGCATCAGAAAAATATGAACTAAAATGTTCTGGAAAGCTCTTCCAGAGCACAATTCAAATAATTTGGATTCATAACAAAATTCCTAATCTACTGCAGATGATAATTTTGCTAAGATTAAATACACAAACAACCATATCAATTACTACTGCAAAAATAAAGATCCTAAAATAGTGAAACCAGTTGGTCAAGGAAACTAACATGTTAAGCTATCACTAAAAATTGCATCTACTAATTTTCAGTATAGAGAACCCAAGATATAAAATAAACTTGAAAAGTGATCTAATTAACTTCACTATTTACCATTTCATCTACAGAGGGTCTACAAACATGGGACCTATGCCATCTGAAAGATATCACAACAAGCTACACATAGAAAATTGAATCATTCAATTTTCTCATACAGAGAATATTCTATGAATTTTTGAATCTTGCAGAGAATCAGAAATAGAGAAAATCGTTTGAAAAAATGTAACAGGCCGGATTTTCGAGCGGATCTGGCTAGATCCGGCATGAGCCGGCCCAGATCTGGTGGCCTGCCCGGGGTCCAACCGAGCGAAGGGGTATGCCACCATCCGATCTAGATCAGATGGCGCGCCGTCCTTCTTCCTCGCACGGGCATGCACGCAGGGCATCGCCGGCGAGCTAGCTAGGGTTTGGGGGCTGGTGATGCTCACCGTGGGTGGTTGGTGGCTAGTCGGCGGCAGATCGGAGGCGGAGGCGTTCAGAAGGTGATCTAGCTCAAAACGTGCTGCATGCAGGGGCTGGTGTGCTCGCGTCGAAGCCGAGGTCGTCGACGTTCCTCCTTGTAGAGATCGGCGATGGCAATGGCTCGAGATCGATCTGGACAAAACGAAAGGGTGCGTTAGATCGAGGGAAGCAAGAGGGTTTTGGAGATGTAGAGAAGAAGGCGGGAGAGGGTTTGCTGGCAACGGTAACCTTTCCCTTCTCCTCGGACTCCGGCGATGGCGTTCTCCCTCTCAGAGAGAGAGGGAGAGCAGGGACTAGCAAAATGAGCTCTGGGAGGTGGGGAGAGGTGGATGGGGGCGAATGGCATCGAACCGGTGGCTCAGATGCTCGGGCTCGACTTAAAAAGGGTCGGGGTAGACGCGGTGTGTAGTGGTTCTCGTCGGACGCGATTGGCTAGGGTGGCAGTGCTCCGTGGACGGCATTGTGGACTGAGTCCAACGATGCAAACGTTGAGCTCAATCGCGTGCTGTATTGGCCAGGGCAAGGTCGGTTTCAGCTCGGGTGCGCATGATTTTGGTCACGAGCAGGACACGTCAAGGCGTAGGCGTGCTGGGCGTGTGTGTCACGTGAGTGCACGCTCGATGCCGCGCAGAACGGTGCGGGGCGCGAGAGAAGTGGATATGCACACGCTTGGGAACGCATTGCACGCTCTCGGCGTCCATGGCGCGTGCACGACCAGTTCAGAGCAAGGGCTGTGGTGGGACCTACGGCTGGTTGGGGCAACTGGCAGTGATTGGGCGGCATTGACGGTGGCTAGGGGGGTGCTGATGGCGAGGCAGCAACGGCTGGCTTGCCGCCGAAGCCTCTGTCTCCACGGGCATGCGCACGTTCGGCGTCGGTGAGAGAGAGAGGGAAGGTGAGGTGCAGGGGTCTCGGTGGCTGATGAGTGGGGTCGTGGGGGTCCTCCTGGGCAGCAGCTCATCGCCGATTGGGGGTCTGAGGTGGAGGGGGTGAGAGAGAGGGAGTAGGGCAATCTTTGCAAAGATTGCCTCGGGCTCCTCTCCTTCGTTGTGTTCAAGCACAAAAGGACAAATAGAATAAGAGGGAGAGAGAGAAGGGTGGCCGGCTAGGGTGAACTCCTGGTCGGTTTGAAAAGAGAGAGGGAAGAAAAGAGAAGAGAAGAAGAAGAAATGGGGAGTTTGGCCGCAATTAGATTGAATTTTGAAAAGTTCAAAGTTTGGGTCCAAGTGGTGGTGATGATTGGCTACGAAGTGATTTTTAAATAGCAGAAGTCCATCTACTAAGTTTCAGAATTTTTGAACAAGTGAAGGTGGGGTTTTGGTGATGTTCCTATTTTCAAATAGTGGTTCAAAAATAAAAGAGAAAGAAATTCTAATAGAGTGTGATCAAACAAAGAAGTCTAGCTAAGGTTTTTGTTTTACCTAAGCAAGCATCAAGATCAAGAATCTCAGCATAAGATCATAGCACAAGGTGGAATTCAAGAATAGTAGGTGTTTGTTGTGTTGAAAATAAAATCAAACAAAAATAAATAAGCACACACATGCACTCACATAAAATCATGCATACACACATATGAAATCATACATGCTAGCACTCAAGCACATATATGGATAAAAGTTTTTAATTTACCCCAAAAATAAAGTGTCAAACTTTGGTCTAAAAAGGTTTACAAAAAAGTGGGATGTTACAGACCTTCCCCCTTAAAAGAATCTTGTCCCGAGATTCTGTAGCTAAGCGCTGATCAACTCGGGAAATTCCCGCTGGAGATAATCCTCACGTTCCCAAGTGGCTTGGTCTTCGGTGTGGTTACTCCATTGGACGTTATACATGTTGATTTTTCTTCTACGAGTAAGACAGACATCTTTCTCCAAGATATGGATTGGTCTCTCGCGGTAGGTCAAGTCGTGGTTGAGGTCAATGGAGTCTTGGTCGACTTCTTTGAAAGTTTCAGGTTTGTTGGGGGCTTGAAGGCATTTGCGTAACTGTGATACGTGGAAGAAATCGTGGAATTCGGACAGCTTCGGGGGTAGCTCCAATTTGTAGGACATCTCTCCGTGGCGTTCTAGGATTTTGTTTGGGCCAATATAGCGGGGTGCTAGCTTGCCCTTGACATGGAATCTTTGCATCCCCTTGAGAGGTGTAACACGGAGATAGACAAAATCTCCCACTTGGAATGATATGGGCCTCCGTCGGGAATCAGCGTAGCTCTTCTGCCTAGATTGGGCGGCTTTTAGTCGGTTCCGAATTAGTTGCACTTGCTCTTTGGCTTCCTTAATGATGTCGGGTCCAAACACCTGGCTTTCCCCGGTCTCGGACCAGTTGAGAGGGGTACAACACTTGCGGCCGTATAAAGCTTCAAAGGGGGCCATTTGCAGGCTCGCTTGGTAGCTGTTGTTGTAGGAAAACTCGGCGAAGGGTAAACAATCCTCCCATTTGGCTCTATATGAGAGGACGCAGGCGCAAAGCATGTCTTCAAGAATTTGATTCACTCGCTCGGTCTGACCTCCTGTTTACGGATGGAAGGCGGTGCTAAAGGAGAGGTTTGTCCCAAGGGCTCGGTGCAGGCTTTCCCAGAATTGGGAGGTGAATTGTGACCCTCGATCAGACAAGATCCTCTTTGGTACTCCATGCAGACTCACAATTCGGCTTATATAGAGCTCAGCCAGATTCTGACCTCGGTCGGTGGCCTTGATAGGTAGGAAGTGGGCAACTTTGGTTAGGCGATCGACGATGACCCAAATGGAGTCATGTCCCCTATTTGACCTCGGAAGGCCAGTGATAAAGTCCATACCAACTTATTCCCATTTCCACATGGGTACTTTCAATGGCTGCAGCAGACCCGCAGGTCTTTGGTGCTCGGCCTTGACACGCTGGCAGACGTCACACCGTGCAATATAAAAAGCTATCTCTCGCTTCATGCCATGCCACCAAAACTGCTCTTTCAAGTCTTGGTACATCTTGATACCTCCGGGGTGAATTGAATAAGGAGTATCGTGGGCCTCTTTTGAAATAAGCTGCTTCAACTCATCGATGCTGGGGACGCATAGGCGTCCATTATACCACAGCACACCTTGTTGGTCAATCGAAAACCCAGGTACTTCTTCTCGTCCCATCCTACGCTTGATCCCTTCAATACTCTCGTGACCTTTCTGGACTTCTTTAATTTGATCAAATAGAGTAGGCCGGACTTCAAGGTTGGCCAAAAACCCATGGCTTACAAGCTCAAGTCCAAACCTTTCAAACTCCTCGCATAGGGTAGGTTGGTTGGTCTTTAGTAGGGCATTTAGAGAGCAAGGCTCTCGACTGAGGGCATCGGCAACAACATTTGCCTTACCCGGGTGATAGTGAATGCCTAGATCATAGTCTTTAATAAGCTCAATCCATCTTCATTGCCTCATGTTCAACTCCTTCTGAGAGAAAATGTACTTCAAGCTCTTGTGGTCCGTGTAAATTTCACACCGGTTTCCCATAAGGTAGTGTCGCCAAGTTTTTAGTGCATAGACCACAGCGGCGAGTTCTAGGTCATGGGTAGGGTAGTTTAACTCTTGCGGTCGTAGTTGATGGGATAGGTAAGCAATGACGTTGCCATCTTGCATCAAGACACTTCCAAGTCCAAGCCTAGATGCGTCGCAATAGACGTCAAAGCTCTTGGTAATATCGGGCATGGTTAGGATAGGGGCTGACACAAGTCTCTTCTTAAGTTCTTGGAAACTTTGCTCGCACTTTTCAGTCCACTCAAACTTTTTATCTTTCTTGAGAAGTTGGGTTAATGGGCGAGCAATGCTGGAAAACCCTTCAACAAACTTTCGGTAATAACCAGCTAGTCCAAGGAAGGCTCGAACCTCGGTGGGGTTAGTTGGGGCTTTTCTATCCATGATGGAAGTGATTTTAGAGGGGTCAACGGAAACTCCACCGGCTGAGATAACATGACCGAGAAATCCAACTTCCTTTAGCCAAAATTCATATTTGCTGAACTTGGCATAAAGTTGGTGCTCGCGCAGGGTTCCCAACACAAGCCACAGATGTTCTGCGTGCTCTTCCTCTGTCTTGGAATAGACCAAAATGTCATCAATGAACACCACTACAAATTTGTCGAGGAACTTCATGAAAACCTTGTTCATGAGATTCATGAAGTAGGCAGGGGCATTGGTCAGGCCAAAGGACATTACTGTGTACTCAAACAAACCATAGCGGGTGGTAAAGGCGGTCTTGGGAATATCAGACTCACGGACTTTCAGCTGATGATATCCAGTATGGAGATCAATCTTGGAGAACACCTTGGCCCCATTCAGCTGATCAAATAGGGCTTCAATCTTTGGAAGCGGATACTTATTTTTAATGGTCACCTCATTAAGTTTACGGTAGTCCACACACAATCGAATGGTACCGTCCCGCTTGTCCACAAAAAGAACAGGTGAACCCCAAGGTGACGCGCTGGGACGAATAAGACCCTTGCTGAGCATATCAGCGAGTTGCCTTTTTAACTCTTCTAGTTCTTGGGGGTTCATGCGGTACGCTCTTTGCGCAATAGGGGCTGTTCTAGGAACCAACTCAATAATGAACTCGATATCCCGGTCAGGGGGCATACCTGTCAACTCTTCAGGGAAAACATCCGGGTATTCACATACCACTGGAACTTGATCGAGAGTTGGCCCAGATATGGACTTCTTGTAGTAGGCTTTGCGGGATGGCATGGTTGCAACGTGTTCAATTCGGATACCATCACTGTTGGTCATGGCTATAGACTTCCTGGCGCAATCTATGTGTCCCTGGTACTTGGACATCCAGTCCATTCCAAGTACCACATCCAACCCCTTCGTGCCTAAGATGATCAAATTGGCTCAAAAAGATACCCCGTGAATATCTACCGACACATCTACACAATTATCCTTGGTCTTCACGACGGAACCGGGAATCTGAACTAGCATGGCTCTAGTCATCATGGTAGACTCTAACTTCCCCTTTTTCACAAAGTGCTCGGTAACAAAAGAATGTGATGCACCCGAATCAAACAACACTCTTGCAGGGATGGAGTTGACAAGAAACGTACCAAGCACAACATCAGGGGCCTCGGCAGCTTCTTCAGCAGTGACATGGTTCAGACGGCCTCTTGCATTATGGGCTTGGGTCTTCGGGTTTCTACCAGAAGGTCCACGGCCTTGACCCTGATTGGGTCGCGGCGCACTGAGGCTCGGGGCAGAAGGCTTCTTCAGAGGGCACTCCTTAGAGAAGTGTCCAGGCTGACCACAAGTGTAGCATCCACTGCCCTGACTGCGGTTGGTGGGGTTGAAAGTGTTGCGGTTGCTTCTAGAGAAGTTTCCTCCTGATGGGCGGTTGCTGGGGTACTGATGCTGGGGTTGTTGGGCCTAGGGGCTTGAGAGGCGAACCTCTGCGGTGGCGGCGCGGCTCTGGATGGGGGCATGCTGCGGGACCTATGACCACTAGGTCCTCCCTGGTTCATCATCCTCCTCTTGCGACTCTCACGGGCAGCTTTGTTCTTGTCTTCGACCATGATGGCAGCATCTACCATGGCCTCCAAATCGGGATAGTGAACAGCCACAAGGTAAGTCTGCAGCTCCTCCTGTAACCCGTTGAGAAATCTCTCTCTCTCTTCTTCTCATCGGTATCAATATCGCTTGGGGCATACATTCCCCAGGTGGTGAACTTGTCGAGGTAGTCGGTAACACTCATGCCTCCTTGCTTCAGATTGAGGAATTTATCCCTCATGATCTTGATAAGCCCTGAGGGCACGTGGGCCTTGCGGAACTTGGTCTTGAAGGCATCCCAAGTCATAACTTGACCCTCGGGCTGCATGGCGCGGACATTCTCCCACCATGCTCCAGCTGGTCCAGCTAAGAAGTGAGTTGCATACAGGACCTTCTTGTTTGCTCCCACTCCCGCATACTCAAGCTTATTTTTGATAGTCCGGAGCCAATCATCGGCATCCAGAGGCTCAATGGACTTGGTGAAAGTGAGTGGGTTGGAATTTTGGAAATCCCGGAGCTTGGTTTGGGGTTCATCGTTGCCATTGCCACCATTGTTGTTGTTGTTATTGGTGGCTAGCTGGGCGAGGTGTTGGAGAGTGGCGAGATTGGCTTGGCGTTCAGCACGTGTGGCTTCACGTTCTTCTAACATGGGTCGCAGCACCTGCGCCATGTCGGGCTCAGGTGGAGGGGGCGGATTGCTTCCAGCTTGGCCTCGCGTTTCCGGAGCCATTCTGGAGAAAAGTGGGGTGGTGAGAAACCAAGGCAAAATAAATAAGAGTGATCGAGTTGTGCATAAATACTTTATAACGAATCATGCAAGAGAGACATAAATAAACTAAGCATCCATATCATATTAACATCCAAAAGCCAAGTCCAGCACATGCATACATACATACCAAAGTAGTGCCACATAAGTCTAGCACACACCACTCATAGTCTCATACATCACCAACATCAATGGTTTCAACAGAACCATGCAACACATACGCAAAAGGGGGTAAGTAGTCCTACTCGGTAGTCGTCATCCTAAGTGAGGTAGCAGTGCGCCGGACACCTACTAGTCAATGGTAACGTGAGGATCAACCTCCTCGGGGTCCTCCTCGCTCGGAGTCTCGGGCGCGTAGAAGTCCATGATAGCGTTGCGGTCATCACCATCATCGCTACGACGGTCGTCGTCGTCGGTGCTCGCGGGCTCCTCATCGTAGGGCTCCTGGTGGTCGTCGTCATGTCCAAGGACTGCCTCATTCTCCTTGTGGAGCTCGGCGGTCTCCTCCTCTAACTCTGACATGTGACTCTCGAGAGAAGCTAGGTGGTCCTCCAAGTCGCGGACACGCTGCGCAGGGTCCTATTCTCTTCGAGATCCTCCTCTTGGCTGCGAGGAGGTGGTG
Organism: Dactylis glomerata; assembly: GCA_007115705.1. NCBI lineage: Eukaryota > Viridiplantae > Streptophyta > Magnoliopsida > Poales > Poaceae > Dactylis > Dactylis glomerata. Next base: position 836,492 of record QXEO01002114.1, on the reverse strand, counting down.
GCAAGAGAGGATAGTCTCCTGAAGGTCCTCACAAAGAACGGCTAACTCCAAGCCCCTTTCGTTGGCGACCATACGGACATGGTCCAGCTGCTCCTGAGTATGGTGCAGCAGGGCCTCCGTGTGGCAAAGGTGGCGGCTGAACGGAGTGTGAGCGGCGGCCTGATAGGGAAGACCGTCGGAGTCGACCCGTCCGTAGTGCTCGTAGCGAGTGCCGAGTAGCTCGTCGTAGTGGAGGTGGACGAGGCGCGAGATGGCGTGTCGCAGAACACGCATCAGTCCATCTCCCCAAGTACGCTCAATCACCTCGAAGGTGAACCCCTGAGAAATCGGCAGAACCTCCTTCCCACGGACCTGACAGACAAGCTGGTAAGCCAGCTCCCGGGTACCCTCCTCGAAAAGACGGTAACCCCGAACCTCCGGACGCGGGCGTCCGAGGCGCGCGGCCAGCTCCACCAAGTCGCGCTAAAAAACGAGCACATCCTCGTGGGTACCGACCTGACAGTGTGCGGTAGGAGCGTCCATCTACACAAAGTTTTAAGGTAGATTTAATTAATAACTTACCCAAGTGTGCAATATTTTAAGTACAGTAAAAACTTGAATTAAAATGCAAGTAGTCTATATGCTTAAAGAATGAGGGAAGAGATTTAGCAATATATATTTACCTTATATATATTAAGCCATCTCTTTTAGTTTAGTAGTGAAAATAAATTTTGGTTCGATCTAACGTCCATGCTACTCTAGGGTCTCCTAAGGTCAGGATGGCTCTGATACCAACTCTGTGGGCACCCCGGCTTACCACCCGAGACTCCCGTTATGCATACAATTCACGATCCTAGGAAGATCGTCGTGAATCCACATAACAGAGTTGGCATTACAGAATACATCATCCATTACATAACGAGTTCAAATAGTCTTACATGGCCACTTGGCCGAATTCAAATGCCACGCATGGCAAGTTCACTATCAGTTGCAGCGGATACATGGGTAGCGTTGATAGCCCGGTTCATGCCTCTACCCTACAGGCGACTGACCAGGAGACGGATCCTAGTTCGCACCGGCATCATCGAACTCCTCACCATCGTCATCATAGTCTTCACCATAATCTGACCAAGTTAATAGCCAGGGACAAAGCCGTGAGTACATTTTGAATTGTACTCGCAAACCATCTAAGAGAGAGTGATTAACATGCAGTTTGGCTGTAACAAAAAGGGAAGTGGTTTCAGGCTGGTTGCTCTATGCTAATCATAGCTTCTCGTGTCGATATAGCATGTCATACGACATCTCTATATCATAGTTTCTCTTGTCGATATAGCATGTCATACGACATCTCTATATCCTTATTAAAGAAGAATTTTTATAAAACCATTTTTAGTAAAAGCTCTAGGGAAGGGGGAACTCATTTATTTTCTAAGAACAACAATGGCCAATCAAACATGACCATCTCCTTTCCTTGGCAGTACCCTCCAAGTACTCCGAACCATCATCATGCCAAGGCAGTACCCTCCGAGTACTCCGTCCGGCACCTTTCTCCTTTTCTTTCCAAAAAAACATCCTTTGAAAACAAAACCGACATTGGGCTAGATAGCGACCATTCCAACCGTCCATGACCGAGGACTCGGCTATTCGAATAGAATTTCACTCTGCAGAGGTTGTACACTTTACCCACAAGATTCGATAAATCCGCCGGGATACCACCACAGACCATCATACACAAGTATGCAGGGTTCGGATAATTGAATAAAGTCTTCCATCTACCTACCTTAGTATGGGTGCCTACCCTGTGGAGTTAACTTCCCCGGCAAACCCTGGCAGCCTACCTCCATTTTGAGTGTAGCTCCAGTGCCACGGCGGGAGAACCCAAGTGTCTTCCGGCCGGATAAATCCCGAAGGATCCCGATTCACTATTGCCCATACTCTTGCGGCAACCCAGATTCCGGGGTCCTACAAACCCTTATGTAGTGTGAGGCTCCCCGCACTAAAGCAAATAAACTTTGAACTAGGCCCCGTCCTATACCGGGGTAATGTAGTTGCACGGGTAAATTGTTCCGGTGGATACCTAGTGATCACCAATGTCATTTGAAAACCACCAACTCCTTTATCCTCCACGAGCATCACCATTTGTTCAAAGCCATTTGTAAAACATCTCAGTGGAGTAGATGCTACTCCAAGGTTTTCGAAATCATTTTCAAGAAAAACTTTTTGAGTGTTCCCATCCTAGAGTTTTTGGCTCCACTAGAGGGTTTCCAACGGCCTTATTGCTAATCAACAAGCCACTACTACAAGGATAAGTAGTAGGTGATCAAGGGGGTCATCTCAAGGGATGATAACAATAGGCTCGTGGAGCTTGAGCCAACAACATAATTGCTACAAGAGCTATAGCAATATAAAAATATGCAATTTCATAAACCTTTATGCAACCTGCAAAACAAGTGAATAGGATTCAGATATGCAACAAGTTAGATGGCTTGCCTTGAGTGGCTTGTCCCTGGTCCTCCTCTTCCTGATATTCAATGACTTCCCCCTCTTCGGTACACTCCTCGTTCAATTCTATCGCCGGAAAAATAATAGTACACAATGAATATACATGCATACACAAGTCTCAACATTTCATGCACTCCATACCACTCAAGCAAAGAGTATCAGAAGCAAACAAGTTTAGAAAACAAAAAAAGATTTTATAGGTTTTAGTTATTAAGTTAATCCTATTAGAATCTAGGGTTTTTCAAATAAAGCAATTACCACATCAAATCATTCCCAACAAGCATGCATGTGATATTATGGACCAAATAACACATTCAGTATACTTACAGGTTGAAAACAATCTTAAGAATCCAACAAAGTTGGATTTACACAAAAACAGTTTGTGGTTTAATTCCTATGAATTAAACAATAGGGAATAATACTAGAATACCAAAATAAATCTCAGATATTCTCTGAGCATCAGAAAAATATGAACTAAAATGTTCTGGAAAGCTCTTCCAGAGCACAATCCAAAGAATTTGGATTCATCACAAAATTCCTAATCTACTGCAGATGATAATTTTCCTAATATTAAATACACAAACAACCATATCAATTACTACTGCAAAAATAAAGATCCTAAAATAGTGAAACCAGTTGGTCAAGCAAACTAACATGTTAAGCTATCACTAAAAATTGGATCTACTCATTTTCAGTATCGAGAACCCAAGATATAAAATAAACTTGAAAAGTGATCTAATTAACTTCACTATTTACCATTTCATCTAGACAGGGTCTACAAACATGGGACCTATGTTATCTGAAAGATATCACAACAAGCTACACATAGAAATTTGAATCATTCAATTTGCTCATATAGAGAATATTCTATGAATTTTTGAATCTTGCAGAGAATCAGAAATAGAGAAAATCGTTTGACTAAAATGTAACAGGCCGGATTTTCGAGCGGATCTGGCCAGATCCGGCCTGGGCCGGCCCAGATCTGGCGGCCTGCCCGGGTCCAGCCAAGCAAAGTGGTATGCCGCCGTACGATCTAGATCGGACGGCGCGGCGTCCTTCTTCCTCGCGCGTGCATGCACGCAGGGCGTCGCCGGCGAGCTAGCTAGGGTTTGGGGGCTGGCGATGCTCACCGTGGGTTGTCGGCGGCTAGTCGGCGACAGATCGAAGGCGGAGGCTTTCAGAAGGTGGTCTGGCTCGAAACGTTCGGCATGCAGGGGCTGCTGTGCTCGCATCGAAGCCGAGGTCGTCGATGTTCCTCCTTGCAAAGATCGTCGATGGCGATGGCTCGAGCTCGATCTGGACAAAACAAAAGGGTGCGTGAGATCGAGGGAAGCAAGAGGGTTTCAGAGATGCAGAGAAGAAGGCAGGAGAGGGTTTGCTGGTGACGGCAACCTTCCCCTTCTCCTCGGACTCCGGCGATGGCGTTCTTCCTCTGCAGAGAGAGAGGGAGAGCAGGGGCTAGCAATATGAGCTCTGGGAGGTGGGGAGAGGTGGATGGGGGCGAATGGCGTCGAACCGGTGGCTCAGATGCTTGGGATCGACTTAAAAAGCGTCGGGGTAGACGCGGTGTGTAGTGGTTCTCGTCGGACGCGATTGGCTAGGGTGGCGGTGCTTTGTGGACGGCGTCGTGGACTGAGTCCAATGATGAAACGTTGAGCTCGATCGCGTGCTGTATTGGCCAGGGCTAGGTCGGTTTAAGCTCGGGTGCGCACGATTTTGGTCACGAGCAGGACACGTCGAGGCGTAGGCGTGCTGGGCGTGTGTGTCGCGTGAGTGCACGCTCGATGCCGTGCAGAACGGTGCAGGGTGCGAGAGAAGTGGACGTGCACATGCTTGGGAACGCGTTGCACGCTCTCGGCGTCCACGGCGCGTGCACGACCAGTTCAGAGCGAGGGCTGCGGCGAGACCTACGGCTGGTCGGGGCGGCTGGCAGTGATTGGGCGGCATCGACGGTGGCTAGGAGGGGTGCTGATGGCGAGGCAGCAATGGCTGGCTTGCCGCCGAAGCCTCTGTCTCCACAGGCGTGCGCACGGTCGGTGTCGGCGAGAGAGAGAGGGAAGGTGAGGTGCAGGGGTCTCGGTGGCTGACGAGTGGGGTCGTGGGGGTCCTCCTGGGCGGCGGCTCATCACCGATTGGGGGTCTGAGGTGGAGGGGGTGAGAGAGAGGGAGTAGGGCAATCTTTGCAAAGATTGCCTCAGGCTCCTCTCCTTCTTTGTGTCCAAGCACAAAAGGACAAAGAGAATAAGAGGGAGAGAGAGAAGGGTGGCCGGCTAGGGTGAACTCCTGGTCGGTTTGAAAAGAGAGAGGGAAGAAAAGAGAAGAGAAGACGAAGAAATGGGGAGTTTGGCCGAAATTCGATTGAATTTTGAAAAGTTCAAAGTTTGGGTCCAAGTGGTGGTGATGATTGGCTAAGAAGTGATTTTTAAATAGTAGAATTCCATCTACCAAGTTTCAGAATTTTTGAACAAGTGGAGGTGGGGTTTTGGTGATGTTCCTATTTTCAAATAGTGGTTCAAAAATAAAAGAGAAAGAAATTCTAATAGAGTGTGATCAAACAAAGAAGTCTAGCTAAGGTTTTTGTTTTACCTAAGCAAGCATCAAGATCAAGAATCTCAGCATAAGATCATAGCACAAGGTGGAATTCAAGAATAGTAGGTGTTTGTTGTGTTGAAAATAAAATCAAGCAAAAATAAATAAGCACACACATGCACTCACATAAAATCATGCATACACACACATGAAATCATACATGCTAGCACTCAAGCACATATATGGATAAAAGTTTTTAATTTACCCCAAAAATAAAGTGTCAAACTTTGGTCTAAAAAGGTTTACAAAAAAGTGGGATGTTACACTCTCACCAGACCAGATATATCTTTCTCTGTCACTAAGGTATGCCAGTTTCTGCATGTGCCTACTACCACTACTAGGAAAACGTCTATAGGTAATACAACTACCCGTAGCGCATCATATATGTGGTGCGCTGCGGGTATTTACCCGTAGCGCATGTGTGTACATGCGCTGCGGGTATGTCACATACCCGTAGCGCACCATATATAAAATGCGCTACGGGTATATGTAGGCCCGGATGGGGATATCTGCCCACACTTACCCATAGCGCATGTGATATACATGCGCTACGGGTAAGTATGGGCACAGACAGTGCTATGGGTAGTTGAACTACCCGCAGCGCATATATATCACATGCGCTACGGGTAACCTGGGATTCAGATTTTTAAGGCATTGAGCCACCTAACACCAATCATTGCCCCCTCTCTTCCCCCTCTCATTCTGGTCGTCCCCCTCCTCCTCCCCAACCTATTTCCATCATTCTTTCACCTATTTTAGCTTATTGGAGCTATTTTGGTTGGTAGATATGTGAGTGCAATGTCTCCCGACCTTTAGATATCACTTTATTACATTCTCGTCCATACACAATCTCTCGGGCTCCCGTATCGCGGTAACTTCTATAATAGGTGAGTAATATGAGGACATCCATGCTTAAGATTGTGTGGCAACGGTGTTTGTATGCCCTACGGGTATGCTTGTATGCGCATGTGGCATCGTTTGTTTGTATTATGCATGATTGGCATCGGCACGTGTTTGTATATATATATATGTATGCATTAGCTTGGATATGTTTATGAAATGTTGATTTGCCGATGGTGCCAATGTTGTTTTTGCCGAAATGTTGATTCACTTCCATTTCGGCATATTTTGGCACCACGCATAGGTCCAAATTTAGGCAAGGTCATGCCAAAATTTTCGGACGACCATATGTGTATGTGGCCGGTTCTAAAATATTCTCTTGCTCTTTATATACCAGGCGACCATGGTCCGCTCGATGAGCGAAGGCATCGTGGCAAGATATATGAAAGTCGCAACCCACGATATGATTCAAAATAACCAGACGGAGATAAAATGTCCGTGTAAGAGATGCAAACTGAAGTGCTATCTCGACCCTTATTCCGGAGTATTGCAGAGCCACCTGCTATCTCGCGGTTTCATGGATGGCTACACTCGGTGGATAAGTGATGAAGATGCCGATAACGTGCATGGTGGTGATCACGAAGATTCTCCCGGACATGACGATGCCGAAGAAGATGCCGGACATAGTGAAGAAGATGAAGATGCCGGACAAGGTCAAGACAATCAAGATGCCGGACATGGTGAAGAAGATCAAGATGTTGGACATGGTGGCGGTGAAGAGGATCAAGATGCCGGAGAAGATGGAACACCGTCAGGTAGCTGGGTGCAGAACCCTTACGTTCAAGCACTGCTTCTCAAGCAGACGAGCAATGCTAGGGATGCGGCTAGAGAGAAAGCCAAGCTGGTGAGCCTGGAGAAGGACGCGGTTACTCCATTGTATGAAGGATGTAGGCCCGGGGATACCCGTTTGGACGTCACGCTCAGGGCTCTGCAGATGAAGGCAAGGCACAAATGGACCGACAAAAGCTTCGATGAAAACATGGCATTCTGGCAGGAGCGTCTACCCGAGGGGAACAAGTGTCCAACTAGTATCGAGGAGGCCAAGAAAATCGTGTGCCCTCTAGATTTACCGCATGTGAGATATCATGCTTGCATTAATGATTGCATGATTTATCGGGGCGAAGACGCGGAGAGAAACACATGTTCAGTGTGCGGCGCATCTCGATACAAGAGTGGGAAGAAAGCTCCTCAAAAAGTGGTATGGTACTTTCTGATCACTCATCGTCTACAGCGGTATTTCGCAGACCCTAAGGAAGCAAAGCTTATGCGCTGGCACGCGGAAAGGAAGAAGCCAGAAGATGATGCCGATGATGATGAGGTGGACAAGATACTGAGACACCCTTCAGATGCTAGCCAGTGGAAGGCATTGGACATCGAGTACCCAGAATTTGGGGACGATCCAAGGAACGTCAGGCTGGGTGTGAGCACCGATGGACTCAATCTGTTTGGCAGCCAGAGCAGCACCCATAGCACGTGGCCCGTGTTTGTATGGATGTACAACCTACCCCCCTGGCTGTGCATGAAGAGGAGGTACATACAAATGACTATGCTAATTCAAGGTCCAAAACAACCGGGTAATGACATCCAAATGTATCTCGGTCTGTTGAAAGAGGAACTAGCAACGTTATGGGACGCACCACCGAATACGTGGGACGCTGTCGCACAAGATTATTTCCCTATGAGAGCCGCGTTGGTCACGACGGTGCATGACTATCTCGGTTGCGGATATGTCTCAGGGCAGGTGGTCCACGGATACTGTGCATGCATTCGGTGCATGGACGACACAACGTATCACCAGCTACAGAAAGATCCCTGTTCTTCGAAAACCATGTTCATTGGGCATCGAAGGTGGCTTCGCAAGGATGACCCGTGGAGAAGACGCAAAGATCTGTTCAATGGGAAAGTTGAGCTCCGAGGAGCGCCATCTCTGAGGAGCGGCGACGAAATCGATGAGTTGTTGACAAATTGGCCAGAGTGCCCAGCGCCGGGAAAGAAGCGAAAGGCGCCCAAGCCACTGCTGAAAGTATGGAAAACGAGGTCTGTTTTCTGGGATTTGCCGTACTGGAAGATCCTCCGCACGCCCCATAGCCTTGATGTCATGCATATCACGAAAAACGTGTGCGAGAGTCTGCTTGGCACCCTTCTCAACATGCCGGATAGGACCAAAGACGGGCCGAAAGCAAGGCACGACTTGGAATTTATGCAAATTAGGAATGACCTTCACATAGGACGTCCTGATGATGATGATGTTGATGAGGAGGAGACGAAAGGTCGTTGCAAGGGCAAAAAGGCCAAGAGGAACGATTATCACTACCCCGCTTCGTGCTTCACTCTAAGTCCTCAGGAGATCGAGCAGTTTTTTAACTGCCTACTAGGAGTCAAAGTTCCTTACGGTTACTCAGGCAAGATAAGTAGATACCTAGACAAGGCGAAGCAGAAGTTTAGCGGGATGAAGTCTCACGACTGTCACGTGCTGATGACGCAGATAATTCCGGTTGCAATCCGAGGAGAAAAAATGAATTACCAAGCACTTCAACTTTAAAAAGTATATCACCTTAGTTAGCATGTCAAGATGCACACACCATACTCGGGCATGTGCCACGCCGCTTTGTCTGCCTTGTGCTTGACTTAGCTCTAACAACACCACAAACAGCCATGATCTGCCTACACCATGAATACAAGAAATGGCTTTCTTAATCCGAAAATAAATAAAATATTGGATGAAGAAATGGTATAAGGAAGAACCTCCACTACATGTGCATTGGAGTATTCCTCCCTAAACTATCTGATGTAAACATGGGATCTCTTGTGCAATATAAGTTGAGTAATGTTGTATCTCTAACTTAAGAGATGCACGTTATGTAAGCATCATAAAACGCAATCCAAAAGAAACTTAATGAGGCATAAGACCCATTAGAACATCAATATCCAGATTAAAGCTGCTGAAAAGAAATAACCTTTGAATTTCAGACTGCAAGATTTTTTAGTATTGTTGCTGAGATATTTAGCCCCTATGTGCATCATCCAAACTGTTCAGAACTTAATTAGTTTCAATACAGCGACGGATAATCCATTAAAAGATTTAATTTTTCCATTTCCTCCATACTGTTACCGTCATATGAAAGCATTTTTCTGAACCACCAAGTTCTGTATATATCATATTATACTGAACTGATGGTATGACCAGGTGATAATGTGCTAATCAAATTTTCCAACAAAAAAATGATTTTTTTTCTCAATAGCTGTAAATAGCATCAACCCCGCTAAACATGATGTACACATGTGTTAATAGATTACACAGGTTAACAAAAAACGAAGTCTACATGCACACATGAGTTAACAGATTACAGACTACATCCATTAGAGCAATTGGATTATTTCAAATCAATGCGAGAAACCTGAACTAATCATCTTCACACATAGCATCAACAGTTATGTTCTTGGCATGTACCGATTGGTGACAGCTTAAATGTTAGAGTGTTTGGCATGTACCAATCAGCAGCATGTGTTCATCGGATCATGATCAATGCATTCGGAACTGCGGCAAATTGGGCGAAGTCGGTACCTTGATGTAGGTGCACAAGAAACTCTAACAGGCTGACACGAAAATCTGGGCATGCCCCATTGGCAGCGATGTCCTCGTTGACGCTAGATCGAGAGGTACGGCTGCATCATCACTTGCAGCAACAGGCATGGAGGGTGGGCGCTTTGGCCACGGCAGCCATGGATCGGACTCGGACAGGGCAGCAGGTGGCGGCCTTGCCGTGGCAAGTGCTAACCAAAAATTAAGTTAGAGTTTGTCAATGTATCTCAATATAGTAACTAGTCACTACCGAAACACGCAAGACAGGCTCTGCATTGCAAACCTTGAAGATTTTCAGATACTAAAATAATAGAACCAGTTTCCTTTTTTCTCAAGACATGTGTAAAGTCCACGTTTGTCTAGTGTTTGCTCTGTGACAATCTGGAAGTTTTTGGTTATATGAAATCTGGGAGCTTATACTGTTATATGAAATTTGGGAGTTTTTTGCATATGAAATCTGGGAGCTTATACTGTTACTGTTATATGAAATCTGGGAGTTTTTTGCATATGAAATCTGGGAGCTTATACTGTTATATTGCTACTGCTAGCTGTTGATGGACCTGCTACTGTTAGCTACTGCTAGCTGTTAGCTACTGCTACTGTTAGCTTAGTGTTCAAAAGCACATATTAATGTTAGCTTGCTGGGACATATCTGTAGCTTGCTGGGACATATTACTGTTAGCTTGCTAGGACATATTACTGTTAGCAGTGTTCAAAAGCACATATTACTGTTAGCTACTGCTACATTTTATAATGAACTGATGTACAGAGATGTATAAGAGCTTGTTGGGACATATCTGTAACTCATGTATATTGAATCTAGGATACTATTCTATGAAATCTGGGAGTTTTCTTTATTATTGCTGCTTGCTGGAACATGTATATTGAATCTGGGATACTATTCTATGAATCTGCTATGAATTTTTGTGCAGGGGATTCAAATGAGTGCCCATTTAGCAATGAAATGTCGATTTACTTCCGTTTCAGCAAAAATGGGCACTCCCTATGTCAAAAAAACAGCATAGGTCATGCCGAAATTTTCCGTGAATTTTTGTATTTCTACTAACTCGGCGCATTTTCTTCATTTAGTGCGAAAATGGCCGACAACGATGATGCCGGTGGATCTGGCAAGCAATTCTGGGAACTTTCCCAAGAGTTGGAAGAACAACTGGCGATGGGGCAAGAAGAAGAGGAGATGGAGGTAGACGAAGAGGAGAGGGAGGTAGAAGAAGAGGAGATGGAGGACATATATCAAGATGATATGTATGTAGAAGGAGAGGATATGGAGGGCGCCGACGACACCACTACCACCACATCTTGCGGCATAGATGGTACCCAACGGACGAAGAGGCCACGGAAAGATGGGAAGGATCGGAAGGATTGGCGCCCGAACCAGCTGGTGGTCGACCGCAATGGAATCACGCGTGTGTCGGCAAGGGGGCATCCTCTCGAACCCGAGCAGTTTGTGGCCGGTTACGGAAACCAACTCGGGTGCATCGTCCGAAGCACTGTCCCGCTCCACACCGTGAACCTAAGGAGTGAGGACAATGCGCATTACCGCAAACTCCTCTTGCAGAAGTTGCATGCCCGATACAAGTTCCCTGACGAGTTTGTCAACTTGAAGGTTAGTGGGAATCTAGTGAACAATGCCGCTATCTCGAAGATGAACATAGCCCTGGCCAGCTGGAAAGTCCGGGTGAAGAAATTGATCATTAAGGGTAAAACATTTGAGGAGGCCAAGAAGAGCAACCCGACGCTCACGGAGAATGACTACGAACAGATGAGGCTCAAGTGCGACCCCAGCGATGTAGAGAGCAACAGAAAGAGTCTCTGGGGGAAGGAATTACAGTCCAAGAACTTAGGTGTCCACAATCTCGGTGGCGGCGGTTACCGAGGGAAGGACAAGATATGGGTGAAGGAGGATGCGGAGATGGAGGCGAAGGGCATCGAGAACCCTTGGCACCGAATCGCAGATCCGCAGGCCAGGAAAGTAATTAGGTCCAAGTACCATTACGACCCGATAAGCAAGCAACTCACCACAGATGAGAAGGTGATACGGTTCGAGGAGATTCTGGCAGCTGAAGAAAAGATTTCCGCATCTCAGACCTCCTCATCCCAGGGTTCGACGACGATTGGGTCAGCTAGGTGGAACACCGCTTTGAATAGGGCGGTGAACGTGATGAAGGGATGTGAAAAAACACTACCGCCGACGTCAGCTGGCCGTGTGCTCGGTGAAGGCTTGTCCGTGAAATGGTCGGACAAGTATGGCAGGCAACAGAAGGGAAAGAATACACTCGGTGAGGATGAAGCCCGCGAGCTTCACAAACTCAGGGAGAGAGTGGCACAAATTCCGGAGATTGTTGATAAACGTGTGGCCGATAAGGTCGACACGCTTTTCACAGAAAAGATGACCGCCATGATGCCTCGCCTATTTGAAGCGTTTGTGAATTGGGATGCGGCAGGTCGAGTTGGTCCGCCCCCGATACCCAGTATAATCGGCAGCAACTCGAGCGCCGCGGCGCCTAATGTATTGGTGACACCGGCCGCTAACACTGCCGCGGCGCCCCACGTCGCCGACATCGCGGTGCCGGTCGCCAACACCGTGGCGAAGGGGCTTAATGCATCGGGAGGTTCCGGGCAATGAAGCACCCCCTCCGTCTCCTACACGCCGATGTACGTCGGCGTTCCTTCGACGGCAGCGGAGCTCGACGCCGTCAAGGTAACACACTTTTTGCATCGTTTCACGTAATATACACTTGGATAACTAAGCGGCGGTGGCTCAACCTACGTACACTTCTCGTTTTTTGCAGGCCGCGGGCACCGACGTTCCTTGCACTCTCCTACATTACATCGACGGCGTGTTGAAGGATGTTGCCACGGGTAGTATCATGCAACCGGGAAACAGGTTGTTCCACGGTAGGCCGATGCCACCCAACGTGTTGAGGGTCTCATTGGCTCGGACGCTGCGGAACTGTGACGAAGTGATGCCTCCCTTTCAGCCCATGGGAGACGAAGAGGATGAAGAGCTAAAAGTCCTCAGACAGTGCTTTGGCTATTCAATGCTATGGCCAGAGAATCAGATTCGTCTGGGGGTGGGGAGCACAACTCCACGGATAACACCGCCGGTCATGCCCGGGCCAAGCAGCTATGTGGCGGCCGATCCTAATCATGATATGCAGATGGCACAGAATCCGAACGATGACGATGATGATGAAGTCAACGTTGATGCCTTCATGAATACTGCATATTGTGATGACAATGAAGAACCGGCGCCAGGTCCCTCGGAGAAACGACCTACTATCAACAAACGTTTGTCGTTCCATTCTCAGGAGACGCCTCCAGATGTTGTCTGCACGGAGCCTCCACAGCCTGGAAACATTTTCACCCCCAACACGCTCCATAAGTGTGCCGGTGAGCAGATTGTAGTTCCCATGAAGAAGAAGGAAAGGAAAAGGAAGAGCAAGAAGGATACTATGAGCCAGCCAGCACCGATCCGGGCTCAGGATGGGCCACCAAGACCCAAGGGTCTTAACCACATTGTGCATACTATGGGCCAGCCGATGCTGAATGCGCAAATGCTCCATGCTTGTAGTGCGGATATGCGGAGTCTGCATGACGCTATTCTCTACCTAGAGACGCGCCAACTTGGAGATAATGATTCATCATACCCGCTTTACATGGCCAAGGTACCAACGGGCAGGGGCTTCATCGAGGATGCACCCGCAGATACTATGCTGCTTCGGTTTGCCGATATCTTCGACATATTTCACCAGAATCGGCTGTACCAAACTCTCGTCCGCCTATTTTCCCTAAGTATGGCGATGCAGGTTATTAGAGATAAGACCCCGGGCATCGCGATAGTGGATCCCTACTACATGCGTGAGAGCCAGTTGTCAAAATGGGAGGGCCAGAAAGTCGCGTCTGAGTATCTCAGCGTCGTATTTCGGAAAAATATTGGGAAGGACTTGCTCATGGCCTACTTTCCTGAGTAAGTGATAATTGGCTCGCCGCCGTAATGTTTTCTTAGATTTCCATCTCGTTCTTTGCCAACATTCTGTTTGAATTGTTTTGCGCAGCGACGAATACTGCACGCTCATCAACATCTCGGTGAGAAGTGCGCAATGCGTGTATTTGGACTCGGGCAGTGCAAGAAAGAAAAACTACACGACTATCAAGGCAGTTTTGGATGAAGCTCTTACCAAGTACGCCCGTCTGGGAGGCTTATTGAAGACTAAACGGCCGCTCAAGCAAGGCATGTACACGTTCGGCCACATAACGGCGTTCCCCTGTGTCAAGCAGCCTGAGGGCAGCCAGAAGGAGGCCTACTACGCCTTATATCAGATGCGGGCGTACGTACGCGACCACCATAACTTGACGCTGCCAAATTCACTTAAATCCTGGGCCGAACACTTGGCGATGATCCAAGATAATCAATTAAGAGCAGAGTTCTATCGCATCTAGGAGCAGTTTGCAACGATCATCTTTCAAGATGTCATCAGAAAAGGGGGTTTGTTCTACACTGCCGCTATGAAGCCGTCAAATGATGAAATAGATAAGAGACTGCTTCTTCAGGGTGACAACAGGCCGTTCTTGATCGTGGGAGGCGGCTTCCACTTTGTTCCTGATGTTGGCAAGCCGAATGTTTGATTCACTAGTTGTAAACTTATTAAGTACATCCTAACTTGCCTAGCACGACAAGTTTGGTAGATAATCGTTGAACTTAGTTGTGATCGTTGGCTCGTTGCTATTTGCCATGTCATGTAATGAACTTATTTGTGGTGTACTTCATCGATCGTACTGATGTTAATTATATCATGTGATGTTAATTGTATCATTTAATTATATGATGAACTATTGCTTTCTGTTCTCTAACCTTATTTGTGTCTTAAAGGTAGAGATGCCGTACGTGGTGTACAGGGGTAGGGTTCCTAGAGTTTACGTCCACTGGGAAGATTGCTTGAAGCAAGTCAACATGTTCAAGGGCAATAGCTACAAAGGGTACAACACCATGGCGGAGGCGGAAGCTAGGTGGAGGAACCACCTGCGAGAGGAGAGGAGGACGATCTTCAGTGTCACCACCGCCGTCTTGCTCACCGCGGTGATTACGGTTGTAGTGTACTTCATCGTAGTGTAGGAGACTACCTCATTCATGTAAGATGTGATGATGAACTTGTACGTATACTTGATCGGTGTAGGTGTCTTAGACTACGAATGTGTTTGTTTCATTTCGAAACAATGTGATTCATATGCTATGCATGTTTTATGCTATTTATATTGCATTATCCTGTATACCTGTTATATTCTCTATACTGTACTATATTATGTATAAAAACTGTAATTTGGCAGCAGAAATAGAGTATTTTTGAAAATCAAAAAACAAATACCCGTAGCGCATGTGTCTGGTGCGCTACGGGTAATATGCATACCCGTAGCGCATGTGTGTCTGGTGCGCTACGGGTATGCATATTACCCGTAGCGCATGTGTGTATGGTGCGCTACGGGTATGCATGTGTGTATGGTGCGCTACGGGTAATAGACTTACCCGTAGCGCATGTGTGTTAGGTGCGCTACGGGTAAGCATATTACCCGTAGCGCATGTGTGTATGGTGCGCTACGGGTAATAGACTTACCCGTAGCGCATGTGTGTTAGGTGCGCTACGGGTATGCATATTACCCGTAGCGCATGTGTGTATGGTGCGCTACGGGTAATAGACTTACCCGTAGCGCATGTGTGTTAGGTGCGCTACGGGTAAGCCTATTACCCGTAGCGCACCATACATGCGCTACGGGTATTTTTTACTAGTAGCGTGCTACCCGCAGCGCACGGCATATGCGCTACAGGTAGCCATATTAGGTGCGCTACGGGTAAGCTTTTTTCTAGTAGTGTACTGTGCACTGGACAGCTGTAAAAAGAATACTGAGATATGTCAATGGAACAACAAATCTTGGACTAACCTTCAGAAAATCATCATCTACATTAGTGAGTGCCTTTTCAGATGCTGTTTGGGCAGGTTGTGTAGATGACAGAAGGTCTACAGGAGGTTTTGCTGTGTATTTTGGGTCTAATCTGATTTCTTGGAGTGCCAGGAAACAAGCAACAGTGTCAAGGTCAAGCACAGAAGTTGAATACAAATGTCTAGCAAATGCTACAGCCGAGGTTATATGGATAGAATCTCTATTGGGAGAACTTGGAATCAAAAGAGATCAAACCTCATGTCTATGGTGTGATAATATGGGTGCCACATATCTTTGTGCTAATCCTATTTTTCATGCTAGGACAAAACATATTGAGATTGATTTTCATTTTGTTAGAGAAAGAGTAGCAAATAAACAGCTAGAGATTAGATTCATTCCATCGAAGGATCAAGTTGCAGATGGCTTCACTAAAGCACTACCAACTCGACAATTTAAAGAATTCAAGTACAATCTCAACTTAAAGAAAGGTTGTGATTGAGGAGGAGTGTTAGCGATACACATTGTGTACCAGCCCACATCAAGGAGGTTGCCGCGATACACAAGTAGATAGGGATTAATTTGTTTCCATCTTGTACAAGTCTGATCGTTATATGAGATCAGAGCAAATCCCACAAATCTCTCCAAACGTTAACCTTCCTTGTACTTATCCCATCGATGTATGGCAGCTATATAAACGCGCAATCGATGGGAGCTCCAACCATCATTCTCAGAAAACCTCTAGCGATCATACGTCCATCTTTGAATAGTTTCTTGGAGCTATCTAGCTTATCTAGCTAGCTATAGCCTATGGCTTAATTGCTTCGTACGTGATCCATTTTATTACGAGGGCACTCAAGCGATCTCTCTCTGTCCTTTGTGAGTAAGACACACATTTGTGAATCGAAATAGAATCATACGTTCTACCATGCTCTCGTCCTGCTACTGAATTAATAGGTCGTTCGTGATTGTTAAATTCGTTGGTGGCGTTAGGTTCCTTTCATGCATCCCCTTTCCTGGCAACATTACATGAGTTTTATCCGTCGCTAGTACTTGCGCACCTGCAATACACATTGTTCGCAAATATGTGCAGCCTATAGCTTAGGAAATGTATTAGCTTAAATGTGTTGTATTCTGTGTTCAAGAAAAAAATCCAGTCCCCTCGTGGTCGATGAATTGACTTCATTTGATTTGGCTTACATGAAACTACAATGCAATATACCAACTTCACATAATTTGTTTTGATTTAGCAAACTATAATGCATTTTGAACACACACGTATTTATGGATGTTAATTGTATATGTGCTATTAGTGAGAGTGTGTTCTGATTATTAGAGAACTACATTCCATCATACACACTAGACTTTAAGTTTTGACTCGATGCCTTAATTACGTCTATTAATTGGATATGTAAGGTCGATAAAAAAGTGTTACAAGAAGAGAGCCTAGCTCACTTGGTTGAGAAAGTGGATATACAACCTAGCCACCTAGATTCAAGTCTCCATGGAAATATATTTGTGTTTTATGATTAAAATGAGCACCACATACCCATGGCTGCTTTGTTGTGATGTCTTATCAAAGTGTGGTGGAACCTTTACTTGGGACTAGCGGTCGATGATAACTATAGCAACTGATCTGAGAAACCTAATGGTGATTTGTGTGAGAGAGGAAGGGCAAATGCAAGGGTACAGCATGAAATGAGAGGGTAGGGGCAGCCAATGTGAGAAACTAGAAGGCAAGACAATATAGATGGCATTCATGCATTGGTATGTACATCGTGCACCTTATGTGTTCATAAGTCATTTCAAACTTATTTATTTCTAATTTCATAGTTGATTAAGAAATAATCATGTAACATAATGGCCAGGCTCTAGACGAAATCAACTCAGTGTAGGTAGTATTCCACCTAAAACAAATGAAGTTCGCAAAATATAATTTAGATGTTCTTTTTGGTGGGGTTGTAAAAACAACGAAGTAAAGAAGGTATACAATTAACTATGATAGGGAAGTTTGTGCAGAATTATGATTTGGAAAATCGAGAAACTTGCATTTGGTTCATAATTGACAAGGGTATAGCCAATAAGGCCCATTATCTTGGTACCCCTGGGGTCCGTTAGGGAGGCCTAAGCATAGATGTAGTCGAAAGCTGAGATGATATCGTATACAGATATTGTAATTTGTATTGAACCCGACCGGTTCCTCGAGATCTGGCCACCAATATAAATGGGGCAGGAGAGGCCGGCCAGGGACAGATTGAGATTGAGCTAATTGAGTACCACGCTTATTCTCGATACGCACCAAACCTCGCCTTGTTTGTCTGACCTTTACCGTCGAGTTCATCCGACGCCCTCTTTCCCCGATCCTAAGTCCTTCATCTAGGATGTTTGCTGAGTTAACCCTCATCAATTGGCGCCGACCGTGGGGAGCTTGGGCATTGGAATCATGAATTCGATGGCTTTTTCACTTCTAGCCAACAGCAACTCAAAAGTCGATGAAAACCAGATGTCCTTTGGGACCGTAGATTTTCTACTGCATCCACCAACCCTTACTCCGGTCTTTGCAAGCTTGGATCAGGAGATGGACCTAACGATTGGAAGCCCAAACTTTTGCGTCGGATCCTTGGGTTCAATTGCCTCTCAGATCCGTCAAAATCGGATCCGTCGGCAGGAAAAATTGTGACTATGGCGATGCCAAAATCATCGGTAGGCTCTTCCAGCGAGGTAAACTCGCCGATCAGCTTCGCGATGATGGAAAATATGGAAGACAAAATCGAAGAACTCAAAGAAATCATTGGAAAGCTCAACTTAGGAGAAGCAATGGATCACTCAGATTTCAGCCAAAAATTTAGCAAAAACAGAGCAACAGACTTCACCACCTCGCGAAGCTAGCAAGCATCACCTTCTTAAGTTTGGCTCTCTCCTACTGGATTGATTACCTTGGTTTCATAACTGAGGGAAAACTTGTTGTTGTGCTCATCACACCTTCTCTTGGGCTTCCCAACTGGTCGGTCATTTACATCATCAACACCGCACCATCAGCCGGCTGTGGCGTATACAGCATGGTCAGCGAGGCACTCGGGGAGAGCACCGCCGTGGTCGCGGCTGTAGAATCGACAGGCACGAGGGCCAGCGACGATGAAGCCAAGGGCGGATAGGAGTACATGGAGCCCACCGCAAGAGTGCTGAGCAGTGACGTAATCATGGAAGCGCGATCCAGGGGCACGTTGAGGAGGGCAGCAAGAGATGCGAGGAGATACCCCGCCTTGGTGAGGCCAGCGGAGGCGGCGCTCGTCATGGCGGCCGCGGCTGAAGAGGAGGAGGCAGCGGCGGTCACAGAGGTGGGCAAAAGCATGGAGGTGGTGGAATCCTGGGAGGTAGCGGCCATGAGGTGGGTGGAGCCAGAGGATCGGAGGGCAGCGGCGGCCAAGAGCAGGCGGCGGCCAAGGGGTAGGCGACGGCCAGGAGGAGGCGGCGGCTACCCTAACCCTAACCTAATCTGATACCATGTAAGACAATGAGTTTGGGGGAACTGGCTCAACCCTCTAAGGATGGCTGATACGTCTCAAACGTATCTATAATTTTTGATGCTCCATGCTTGTTTATACACCATTTGCTTTGTGTTTTGTTTACACTTCGTGGCATTTTTATGCATTTTCCAAAACTAACCTATTGACAAGATGCCACAGTGCTAGTTCCTGTTTTCTGCTGTTTTTGTGTTTCAGAAAAGTTACATAGGAAATAATCTCGGAATTGGACGAAACAAAAGATGAAGTTCCTAATTACCTGACACGAAGACGGAGTCCAAAGGAGAGCTGGAGGCGGACCAAGGGGCAGCCACACCAGGTGGTGGCATGGGCCACCCCTAGGCCGCGCCACCAGGTGGTGTGACCACCTGGTCCACCTCCTGACATCGCCCTTCCGCCTATTTATTCCCTTCGTCGTGAAAACCCTGAGGGCCCGAACACTTTTCTAGAAAACATACTACAAGCCGCCGCCGTCATCGACGCAAGATTGGTAGGGTCTAGAAGCTCTTCCTGGCACCCTGCCGAAGAGGGGAATCACCACCGGAGGCCTTCTTCATCACCATGCCTGCCTCCAGAGTGATGCGTGAGTAATCTATCTTGGACTGTGGGTCCATAGAAGTAGCTAGATGGATGTCTTCTACATGTGCTTCATGTTTAGATCTTGTGAGTTGCCTATCATGATCAAGATCATCGTTATGTAATTCTACATGTTGTGTTTGTTGGGATCCAATGAATATTGAGTACTATGTCAAGTTGATTTATTGATTTATCATCTCTATGTTGTTTATGATCTTGCATGCTCTCTGTTGCTAGTAGATATCTTGGCCGGGTAGATGCTAGTAACTCCAAGAGGGAGTATTTATGCTCGATAGTGGGTTCATGCCTCTAGTAATCTGGGAGAATGACAATAACTTCTAAGGTTCTAGATGTGTTATTGCTACTAGGGAGAAAACAACAATCTTGTGTTCAAGGACATTTGTATTGTTTACATTACACACTTTGCTTAAGGCGATAATCTGTTGCTTGCAACTTAATACCCAATGGTTGCTCGGATGACATCCGGCGGGTGGATTATTAGTCATAGATGCAGTTGGATTACGGTCTATGTATTATGTTGTAATGCCCAAGTGACTCTCATAGTGATCTTCATGACATGTACATGCATTGCTTTGCATTCTTTATTCTGTCAACTTCCCAACTGTAATTTGTTTACCCAGCATATTATTTATCTTTATGGAGAGACAACTCTAGTAAACTGTGGACCCCGGTCCATTCTTTTACATATATATTACCGTTTACTTTCTACAAGAATTATTTTCTTTCTTGCAAACAAACATCTATTACCACACAATACGTTTAATCCTTTGTTTACAACAAACCAGTGAGATTGACAACCTCACTGCAAGTTGGGGCAAAGTACTTTGGTTGTGTTGTGTGCAGGTTCCACGTTGCTGCTGACGCCGGTAGTGCGCCCTACCAAAAGCCAGCTAGCATCAACCTTCAGAAGTGGTTTCTTTCTCCTACTGGTCGACTAAACCTTGGTTTCACAATCGAGGAAAACTTGTCGCTATGCTCATCACACCTTCCTCTTGGGGTTCCCAACTGGGCGGCTAGCACCGCTAACAAGCATTTTTCTGGCACCATTGTCGGGGAGAAAGAGGATTTCTGCAAGGGGAGTCTCTCACTTCTAATTTTTTACTTTGTTATTGTTTTTCTTACTTTCTTTAGTTTAATTTTTTTGCATCTTTTTATCAAAAATACAAAAAAAATATTTCCTTTATAGTTGTTATTTTTGCTTGTCTGCTTTTACTCTTGCTAGAATGAGTACTCTTGAGAACACCAAGTTGTGTGACTTTACTAGCACAAACAACAATGATTTCATCTGCACTCCTATTGTGCCACCTGCTCCTGAGGCAAAATTTTATGAAATTAAACCTGCTCTGTTGAATCTTGTTATGAAAGAGCAATTTTCTGGTGTTAGTACTGATGATGCTGCAGCTCATCTCAACAATTTTGTTGAGCTATGTGAGATGCAAAAGTATAAGGATGTGGATGGATATATTATTAAGCTTAAGTTGTTTCCTTTCTCTTTGAGAGGAAGAGCTAAGGATTGGTTGCTATCTTTGCCTAGAAATAGTATTGATTCTTGGGTCAAGTGCAAGGATGCTTTTATTGGAAAATATTATCCTCCTACAAAGATTATATCTTTGAGAAGTTATATTATGAGGTTTAAATAGTTTGATAATGAACATGTTGCTCAAGCTTCGGAAAGAATGAAATCTTTGATAAAGAATTGTCCCACTCATGGACTGACTACTTGGATGATTATCCAAACCTTTTATGCAGGACTAAATTTTTCTTCAAGAAATCTTTTGGATTTAGCTGCTGGAGGTACCTTTATGTCTATTACCTTGGGCGCCGCAACAAAGCTCCTTGATAATATGATGGTAAATTATTTTGAGTGGCACACCGAGAGAGCTCCATAAGGTGAGAAGGTAAATTCTGTTGAAGAAACCTCTTCCTTGAGTGATAAGATTGATACCATTATGGCTATGCTTGTTAATGATAGAGCTCATGTTAATCCTAATAATGTTTGTTTAGCCTCTTTGGTTGCTCAAGAAGAGCATGTTGATGTAAACTTCATTAGAAATAATAATTTCAGCAACAGTGCGTATAGGAACAATGTTGGTAGCAACAATTATAGGCCGTATCCTTCTACTAATGTAGGTTATGGTAATTCTTATAGTAATTCCTACAGCAACAATAGGAGCCTGCCCTCTGATCTTGAATTCATGCTCAAGGACTTCATTAGTAAACAAACTACTTTTAATAAGTCTGTTGAGGAAAAGTATGGTAAAATTGATGTTCTTGCTTCTAAAGTTGATAGCCTTGCTCTTGATGTTGAACTCTGAAACTAAAGGTTTTGCCTCATGATGTGAAAGAAAGCAATACTTTGATTGCCATTCAGGTTAGAATTGATGATAATGTTAGGATGTTAGCAGAATTGCATGCTAGGTGGGAAAGAGAACATGAGATGGCTAGAAATATGAAGGTTTATACTATTACCACCACTAGTGATGTTGTTTCAAATACTAGCAAACCTCCTTTTTAATGGTAGAGTGATTGGTGTAGAGAAAATTCCTACTCCTTGTGCAAAATTGCCTAAAACTACATAAACTTTTTCTAATAAAAGTGCTGAAATTTTTTGGAGTATGGGAGAAAATAGTTCTACTACCTTTAATGATTTTGATGTTGATGGTTGCAATATTTCTAAAGTAATTTTGTTCCTACAAAAGCTTGCTAGAAGTCCTAATGCTAGCTCTATGAATGTGGCTTTTACAAAATATATTGCTAATGCTCTCATGCAAATTAGAGAGGATAAGTTGAACAAAAAGTTTCTATTTCTAAAAAGTTAGAAGATGGTTGGGAGCCCATCATTGCGATGAATGTGAATGATTTTGATTGTAATGCTTTATGTGATCTTGGTGCAAGTATTTCTATTATGCCTAGAAAAATTTATGATATGCTTGGTTTACCACCGTTAGAAAATTGTTATTTTGATGTTCCTCTTGCTGATGTTGCTAAGAAGAAACCTTTGGGAAGGATTAATGATGTTCTTATTATGGTTAAAAATAACCTTGTTCCCGTTGATTTCCTTGTTTTGGATATTGAATGCAATGCTTCTTGTCCTATTATTTTGGGAAGACCTTTTTTTAGAACTGTTGGTGCTATTGTTGATATGAAAGAAGGCACCATTAAATATCAATTCCCACTCAAGAAAGTTATGGAACACTTCCCTAGAAAGAGAAATAAGTTACTTTTTAACTCTATCCTTAGAGAAAATTATGATGTTGATGCTCTTTCATTCGAAAATACTTGATTTCTACTTTTTGCGCCTAGCTCAAAGGTGTTAAAGAAAAGCACTCTTGGGAGATAACCCAATGTTTCCTTTTCAGTAATTTTTCTTTTTGTTGAGTCATGGAAGTTATTACTGATGTAATGACCTCTCCTTATCATTTTTATTTCATTTTTGTGCCAAGAACCTCTAATTGGAGGAAGGTAAGATTTGGGGAAGTTGCTTAACTGAAATAGATTTCTGCGCTGCACCATAAAAATTTGTGAAAATCCCCAGAACATCATTTTGATCTGCAATTTCTTGTGAACATGCCCCAGGTTATTGTCTAACTTCCATTAGTTTTGCACTTTTCGATTTGAGCAACAAAAATTTTCAAAAAAATCGATCTTTACCAGCTGTTCTATTTTGACAGATTTCTGCCACTATTTGCATTTGCCTCTTGATCTCTTTCTTTCTGAGTTCTTTTGATCACAGAACTTTTGAGAGAAGTTGCTACAGTAGCTAATGTTTTAATAGGTGTTATGCTTGAGTTGAAACTGAACCAAAGAGTGGATTTACTATCTTGCATACACTAATGTTGCTAATAGGAATTGTGTGAAGTTTTGTATAAAGGAAGTTTTCAAGTGTAGGGAAAGGAGAATGATGAGATGAGATGAAGTATGGACAAAAGCTCAAGCTTGGGGATGCCCATTTCACCCCAAGAAATATCCAAGAAGTACAAACGTCAAAGCTTGGGAATGCCCCAAGGCACCTCTTCTTCATCAACAAAATATCAGGTCATCTTTCAAAACACTATATTTTTATTGCCTCATATGCTATGTGTTTTTCTTGGAGTGTCTTTATTTTTTCTTTCAGTTTTCTTTTGTTTTGTTTGCTATAATAAATGGTTGGACCCCAACATGTTTCTTTTGGAGAAGACACACTCCGTTTTCATTTCCTAGACCACTCTAGTTTTCACTCTTATCATTCAACGAGTGTTCTATTTTTCTAGTACTGCATTCAACTTTTGTTTTTCGCCTTGATTTTTGTTCAGAAGTTGTTAGTTCTTTGTATCTAGGTGTGTTTAGACCTCTGGTATATGTTGATTTTCATCTTTAAGAGTTGTTTCAAAAAGGTTGATTGGTGTTGGAAAAGAGTAAAAAGTTTCATGCTTATAGTGGTATAAATGGGAGCTTGTTTAGACTGTGGCTTAATTAGAGTTTTGCATGTCATGCTTGATGTTATTTTGATTATATGCTTAGTAGTTATTGTTGTAGCATGACTTGTCTCAAATGACTGAGATTGCTTAATGTGCCTTTGAAAGAATCATCGTTGTTTTTATCATATGGGAGCATATTATTGTGGTATTCTCCTTTGATGCTTTATTTGGGTTGACTTGGCGCATGCTTACACCATGTTTGACTACAAACCAGTCGCCTCAAGCCTCTATGATCATTTGGTTTTTGACTTGTGATATCACTTTATACTTTGGTTAATAATGTTTTGTCGCTATGCATGATTATGGCCGTTATTGCTCTCTTAGTTGGTCGCTCCCAGTCTTTTGATAGCCTTTATCTGTACTGAGAGGGAATACTTCTCGTGCATCCAACTACCAAAAAACCAAGTTATTTCAAAGAGTCCACTATAAATTCCTATGCATGGTATTTTCAAGCCATTCCAAGTAAATTTTCATGTGCTACCTTTCAAAAAACCCTTCAAAATACTTCTCATTTTGTGACACTGTTTTCAGCTCATGATGACGTAGTGGTCGGGTTTGATGTCTTCCATATTGAATTAAGTACCCCTTGACTTGCATGCTTCATCAGCTCGTCACTAATTTTGCAAGGGAGTTGGTCAGACCATTGTAACCTTAATAAAAAAGAAAAAAGGCACTCCTCCATGGTATGTGAAAGTTGGTGGGCACCCGAAGGATTCGGTTAGCCATGGTTTGTGAAAAGAAAAGTGGGGAGGAGTGCCAAGCTTTATAAAAGAGCACGTATGTGCCAATTTTTCAAAGAACTCAGAACCGCTCTCAACTTGTTTAGTATGGAAGATGGCAAGAACCCCATTGCCAGTCGTTGACAAGAACAACCACCTCTCAAAACAATTTTTATCTATGTTTTACAAATGAAAAGCTCTAGCACATGTTAAATCCCTGCTTCCCTCTACGAAGGGCCTTTCTTTTACTTTTATGTTGAGTCTTCACCTTCTACCTTTATGCACGGTCTAATAGAGCATAGTTGTCATTCTGAGTATAATGTGCATAGTCCCAAAATTTATTATTGATTGATTCATGATTATGGTATTGCTTGTTCTCAAATTATTTGTATCTAGTCGCCCTCTTAAACTTGAAGGTCTCCTATGCATTTATGTTTTGCTACTCCATGAGGGACAAGCTGAATACCACTTTGCTATGTTTTCTATATGCTTCAAAAAACATACACCTTTCAATGCATTATTAATCATGATCTTTGTTTGTGTTTCTTTTCATGTTGTAACATGGTTGCTAAGTTCTATGGTTAGAATTATATCTCATATGCCCATGTTTAGAGTACTTTGATCTCAGCATGCAATGCTTTAACTTAAGTTGATCAAGATTGTGCTGGTGCATGTCACCTCAAAAATTATTGTTTTGTTATCACTTACCTACTCAAGGACGAGCAGGAGTTAAGCTTGGGGATGCTTGATACGTCTCAAACGTATCTATAATTTTTGATGCTCCATGCTTGTTTATACACCATTTGCTTTGTGTTTTGTTTACACTTCATGGCGTTTTTATGCATTTTCTGGAACTAACCTATTAACAAGATGCCACAGTGCCAGGTCCTATTTTCTGCTGTTTTTGTGTTTCTGAAAAGTTACACATGAAATATTCTCGGAATTGGACGAAACAAAAGCTGAAGTTCCTAATTACCTGACACAAAGACAGAGTCCAAAGCAGAGCCAGAGGCGGACCAAGGGGCAGCCACACCAGGTGGTGGCGCGGGCCACCCCTAGGCCACGCCACCAGGTGGTGTGACCACCTGGTCCACCTCCTGACATTGCCCTTCCGCCTATTTATTCCCTCCATCAAGAAAACCGTGAGGGCCCAAACACTTTTCCAGAAAACATACTACAAGCCGCCGCCGTCATCGACGAAAGATCGGGAGGGTCCAGAAGCTCTTCCCAGCACCCTGCCGGAGAGGGGAATCACCACCAGATTCATCACCATGCCTGCCTCCGGAGTGATGCGTGAGTAGTCTACCTTGGACTATGGGTCTATAGCAGTAGCTAGATGGATGTCTTCTCCTACATGTGCTTCATGTTTAGATCTTGTGAGCTTCCAATCATGATCAAGATCATCGTTATGTAATTCTACATGTTGTGTTTGTTGGGATTCGATGAATATTAAGTACTATGTCAAGTTGATTTATTGATTTATCATCCCTATGTTGTTTATGATCTTGCATGCTCTCCATTGCTAGTAGATATCTTGGCCGAGTAGATGCTAGTAACTCCAAGAGGGAGTATTTATGCTCGATAGTGGGTTCATGCCTCTAGTAATCTGGGAGAGTGACAATAACTTCTAAGGTTGTAGATGTGATGTTGCTACTAGGGAGAAAACAATAATCTTGTGTTCAAGGACATTTGTATTGTTTACATTACACACTTTGCTTAAGGCGATAATCTGTTGCTTGCAACTTAATACCCAACGGTTGCTCGAATGACATCCGGCGGGTGGATTATTAGTCATAGATGCAGTTAGATTACGGTCTATGTATTATGTTGTAATGCCCAAGTGAATCTCATAGTGATCTTCATGACATGTACATGCATTGCTTTGCATTCTTTATTCTGTCAATTGCCCAACTGTAATTTGTTTACCCAGCATGTTATTTATCTTTACGGAGAGACACCTCTAGTGAACTGTGGACCCCGATCCATTTTTTACATATATATTACCATTTACTTTCTACAAGCATTATTTAATTTCTTGCAAACAAACATCTATTACCACACAATACGGTTAATCCTTTGTTTACAGCAAACCAATGAGATTGACAACCTCACTGCAAGTTGGGGCAAAGTACTTTGGTTGTGTTGTGTGCAGGTTCCACATTGCTGCTGACACTGATAGTGCGCCCTGCCAAAAGCCAGCTAGCATCAACCTTCAGAAGTGGTTTCTTTCTCCTACTGGTCGATTAAACCTTGGTTTCACAATTAAGGGAAACTTGCCGCTGTGCTCATCACACCTTCCTCTTGGGGTTCCCAACTGGGCGGCTAGCACCGCTAATAGTGGCCTATTGATACGTCTCAAACGTATCTATAATTTTTGATGCTCCATGCTTGTTTTTACACCATTTGCTTAGTGTTTTGTTACACTTTGTGGCGTTTTTATGCATTTTCCGAAACTAACCTATTAATAAGATGCCACAGTGCCAGTTCCCTATTTTCTGCTATTTTTGTTTTTCAGAAAAGTTACACAGGAAATATTCTCGGAATTGGACGAAACAAAAGCAAAACGTCCCAATATTAACGAAGCTTCCAGAAGACCGAAGAGGAGACAGAGACGAGCCAGAGGCTGGCCTCACCACCAGGGGGCGTGGCCTAGGCCCTGGCCGTGCCGCCCTATGCTGAGGGCCACCTGATCCACTTCTGATGCTGCCCCTTCGCCTATAAGGACCCCCGAAGGGGAAAACCTAAAGACCCGATCACTTTTCGAGAAACACATCGCGATCCGCCGCCATCGTCAACCTGAGATCGGGAGGGTCTAAAAGCTCTTTTTGGCACCCTGCCGGAGAGGGGAATCGCCACCGGAGGTCTTCTTCATCGCCATGCTTGCCTCCGGCGCGATGAGTGAGTAGTCTACCTTGGACTGTGGGTCCATAGCAGTAGCTAGATGGTTGTCTTCTCCACCATGTGCTTCATGTTTAGATCTCGTGAGCTGCCTTACATGATCGAGATCACCGTTATGTAATTCTACATGTTGTGTTTGTTGGGATCCGATCAATATTAGTGTTATGATTGAGTTGATGTGCTGAATATTATCTTATGTTATCTCTATGTTGTTTATGATCTTGCATGCTCTCTGTTGTTAGTAGCTATCTTGGCCGAGTAGATACTAGTGACTCCAAGAGGGGGTATTTATGCTCGATAGTTGGGTTCATGCCTCTATTTAATCTGGGGGAGTGACAGAAACCTCTAAGGTTGTAGATGTGTTGTTGCCACTAGGGAGAAAACAACATTCTTGTGTCCAAGGACATTTGTTTTGTTTACATTACACACTTTGCTTAATGCAGTTATCTGTTGTTCGCAACTTAATATTCATGGGGTCCTCGGATGATTCCCCGTGGGTGGATTATTAGTCATAGATGCAGTTGGATGGCGGTCTATGTATCTTGTTGTAATGCCCAGAGTAAATCTTATAGTGATCCTCTTGACATATGCACGTTATCTTTATTCTATCAATTGCCCAACTATAATTTGTTGACCCATCATGTTGTTATTTATCTTATGGAGAGACACCACTAGTGAACTGTGGACCCCGGTCCAATTTCCTTTACATTGCTATCACCTATTTACTTTACTCACACTGTTTACTTTCTCGAATACTACTATTGCTTTCCACTCGATACGCTCATTCCTTTGTTTACAGCAAACCGGTGAGATTGACAACCTCATCGTAAGTTGGTGTAATATCCTAGCATTTAGGATCAAACGAATGGTAGAAATAGGACCTTTGTGCATTCATGCATCTAAAATCTGAGTAAATTTTTCGCAAATTCAAAAACCTGAGAGAGCAAAGCTTCTATCCAATCACCTTTAGAGTTAGAGGTTATTAGAATGTTATGGGCTTTGTTATGATCTCTTGATGTTGTTGTTTAAGTGATTTTGGAATCTTAATTTTGATTTTTGAATATTATTAAACTAGAATAAATAATAATTAATAAAGTACAACTCAATAATAAATAGAGTTGGAAAATAGAAATGAAATAAGTAATTAAAGATTACTGAAATATTACTTTATTAATATTAAACACATTTACAATGTCTTTACATATTGGTAAAGTAAAAAGAATATTACATTGTAAAAATAAAAGAATCACTAAATCCTAGAAACTATCTAATTAATCTTCAATGTCTTCACTTGGATCTTTAAGTTATTACCTGCAAAACAAACAATGCTCAAATAGAAACAGAGTTAGGGTTAGATTAAGTGACTCTCAGATTTTGGCATAACTCATGCCATTTTCATCATTGAGTTCTAATGACCAAGTGTAGTATCTGTTCTTTTAATTACTGGGGGTACAAAGCACTTGGGTACCTAGCCATTTCACAGAACGTCCATGAGATGGATCAGATCAACACATAGGCAAGCAGCACACAAGCAGCTCAGTCACTGGACTGAGAAGGAGCTGCTGGTAGCACCACAGCAACTCAGCTGAGCCAGCAGCTGGTGAAGATGAGCTCGGCCAGAGCAAGAAGCTCACAACCGAGCTGCACAAGACCAGCTCAAAGAACACCAGAGTTCTTCCACAGCACCATAAATCCATTAGAACAACACCCAGCAAAACCATGGAGTAACCTGAAGCTCAAGACCATCCCAGGAGGAGAAGGACAAGCAACCAGCAGCAAGTCCAGGAGGAGAAGGACAAGCCCAGCAGCTGAACCAGGAGGAGAAGGGCAAGCCAGGAGCAAGCCGCAACTCACCAACTAGAAGTAGCAGATCAGCCACAAGATCACAACATAAAAGTATTCCACCTCAGGTTGGTATTCTGCACTGAATACCAGCAGTTGCTTGATAAACACACAATTGCAAGCATGGTTGGGTCTTGGTAGCTTTTTCCTCAAACTAGCAAAGTGATGCTTTGCTTAGTACATCATTGGAAGTAATTTGTGCAAAGCCAAATAGATGCAACCATAGGTATAGCCTCAGCTTTTGCTTCATAGGCATATTACAGTAGTAACAGCTGAAGCTACACAGAGCAGGCATGTGCTGGGCACATGTCCTGATGGACATGCACCTCAACCACACCAGTCATGCTAGCACTAATTCAAAATCAAGCAGTGGGCACAAAAGTATGCAGAGCACCTCACTACTTAACCTAGCCTCAGACCAGCATCATGCGCTTGTACAAAAGGGGCAAGTTTAACCATAAACATTTCACAGAAAACTGTTGCTGGGCACATGACCAGATGGTCATGCACCTCAACACAACCAGCACTCTAGCTGACAATCAGGTCAGTAAATATAATCAAAATCATCTTCCTAGTTACATGACCTAGGAATCATATTTAGTTCAATTAAGTTTATAACTGAAACCTTGCAATCAGCAAGATTCAGTCTAACTTGCCTGTCAAATAAACTCACTGACAGAGAGGTGTTGGCACAGCAAAGTCACCACCTGACCAAGCATAGCCACATAACTGAAATTAGGAATTCAGTTGCACACACATACAGTTACAACATCATGGCATCACTGGGATTAGAACCTAACAGAGCAAGTTACAGGTGTTAACTGAACATTGCAATAGGGCAAGATTCAGTATCACACCTCTGTCAGAAAAGTTAACTGACAGAGAGAGGAGCACAGTAAGAATACCACATGATCAAGCATTTGAACAGCTAACTGAATCCAACACCACAAACTAACATCAGTAGACAGCATCACAGAGATAGGTCTATGAGCTTGGCTCACTGGTCATGGCCAGATGGCCAGTAACCATGGCCAGAGAACAGAGGAGAGGGGTAGAAGGAGAAGAACACGCTCACCATACACCCAGGCGTATGTCTGGATGGCATGGCGGGGCAGTGCCCGCGCGGCCGGCCAGAGACTACCCGGGGAGGACTTCACCATGGCACCACTGGCGAAGCACACATGCCTGGACCACTGTAAACGCGCATAGCAAGCCCAGTGAGGAGATTCGGCGAGGTGTGAGATCGGAGGCGATAGGAGCCGGCAAGATCCCGAGCGGAGATTGAACCCCGATCTCATCGGAGAGGCGAGGAGTTCCAAATCCACTCAGTGGAGGAGGAAGAGGGCCGAGGGGCGCATCATATGCTCAAGCATCGGCGGCAGAAGTCACCGGAGTTGGTCGGGATCTGCAGGCGACGACGGCGGTGACATCGATTGCAGGAGGAGCTCGGGAGAAGAAGAGAGGGGAGTGAGCGAGGAGAGAGTGGGCTGGGTCGGTTTGACCGACCCAGACCCGAGTCACTCAGGTTAGTTAGGTGGTGGGCTGGGCCTGACTATTTGGGCCTAGGCCAAATATTTTAAAACCAAAGGATTTTACCAATTCTGCTGAATTTTTAAATAATTCAAATTCTAATCAAATTCATAATTGATTGGTTTAATTTTAAGAAAATAATCCTTTATTTGAAATAAATTGTTTACTTAAAATATATTTCTTATTACAATTCAAAAATCAATTCATTATGTGATTTTATTTTATTTCCAAATTTTCAAAAACACTTAATTTTTAATTAATTAAACCAAAATAAAAATTAAGTCTTTTCTTAATTCAAATTAATTCCTTTCCTTTTCAAACAACTCTAATCAATGTTTTATAATTTCAAAATTGCTTTCAAACTCAAAATGATTGTTTGAATTACCATGTCTAGGGTAAAACACACCAATTTTACCAAGTGTTGTATCAAAACACTTTAATAATACTAAGTCTTGGGTAAAACACACAAATAAGTAAACAAAGACAATGAATCACCATGCATTGCATATCATTGCACCTAGCATCCATTTTCTTCTTTAAACATTGTCCTTACCGGACAATGATTGGATTTTTGTAGAACAAGGAGATTAGGAGCATCGCCAAGTATCCGACTCCACTACCTTTCAGTCACAA
The DNA here is from genome assembly GCA_007115705.1 of Dactylis glomerata. Classification (NCBI taxonomy): domain Eukaryota; kingdom Viridiplantae; phylum Streptophyta; class Magnoliopsida; order Poales; family Poaceae; genus Dactylis; species Dactylis glomerata. Next base: position 804,787 of record QXEO01002114.1, on the reverse strand, counting down.
GGCAAGTTTATCTTGCTCATATCTCTTGGTTGCACTGGTTTTGAAACTACTTGCAAAGTGTTGACTTCAAACTCTAACATTTCAAAAAGGGATGGAAAATCTATTTTCATAAGTAATATGACTAGTGGTTATCGACCAGTGGTGATAACCTAGTAAGGCTGGCAGGTGGAACCACGGTAAGATTGTGGTGGTGGAGGTTCCACTTGCACGGGAAAGTAAACCTAGGACTAACTACCAATGCCACAGTTATTCTTGTGACGTCAAAACCGTGTCGTCCAAGAGACTTGGAATGGGACGGGAAAGTCAGCTGTATCTTCTCTCGTTCGCATGTCAACGGGAAGCCAGCTGCCGGTCGCGGTAGATCTTGCGAGACTACTTGCACATGGGTGGGACACCTCAGTTCTCATGGCACTGGTGTCTATGATGGTCCGCAAGGGACGCCTAGGTACTTCATCGTTGGGGGTGAATATCAGGGGCACAACCTGCTTGCGTGAATTGGGTGGGCATGCGTTGTGCGGAGAAGGCAGTGAATGGCTTGGATCAATGACTGGGCCCCACACCATGGAAGTGTGGACAGGAATGTACGTCCGGTTGTGCAGCAAGGCTTTGATCTCTTTTGGAAGGACACACCTCTGCAGAGTGTAAAAGGATGTGACATGTTACCCCTTGTTCCGGGAAGGAGCTGCGAACGCGGTAGGAAAGGTGCTCTCAAGGCACTAATACCCTGTGTTGGCTATTGGGCATAGTTTTCTAAAGTAAAAGCAATCTTTCAAGAAACCTTTGATAAAGCTTTGCATTGGCCTACGACTCTTTTGAGTCCATGGCTGTAGATAGTGCATATCACACAACTTCTTTCTAAAGAAACTTGCTGGGTAACGCTCGTTACTCACCCCAATCTCTTAAACCCTTGCTAGACTGTGAAGAGCTAGATGAGGCGGCTCTGAACGCCATCGGAGGCCAGCAGGACATCTTCTACGAGGAGCCAGATCTTTCTCGCGGGGTCAAAGGCGTGGATTACTTCATACGCTATGGCGCGTCTTCCGACGAGGACTCAGAGTGAAGATTGTCTAACTAGTAGAATAGCTCCGTAGTCGAGGAACCGAGCAGATGTAGAATAGGAATAAGTTGTTGAGTTCTTCACATGTTTAATTATTTGAAGCATTCCAGTTGCTGTAAACACTAAGCACTTGAGGTGTTCTCTTGTGGGGAGCATTTCGTAATCGTCACGCTTTGGTTTGTAATAATATGAAGTTCAGTTGTATTTGGGCCCGCAATGTTTCTGCTGTACCATTCCGAGGGATGTAATATTCGTGGAGGGTTGTTCCACAAGTGTTATATCAACGACTTGCATACTACAACATGCAGTGGTATGCTGGGTCACCGTAGCTGGTATCAGAGCAATTGCTTTGACCTTAGGTTGGAAACCTAGTAAAGGGATAGAACCTATAGGAGTCTAGTAGCAACGGTAAAGAGTTCTCTAAATCTATGATGGTTATTCACTTGGGAATAACATGGTCATATTTTTAGTGTTACAATTCTTTATTATGATGCATCATACTAATTCTATATCCTATTCTTGTACAGCTACTATGGCATCGAGAATTCCAGCACGCACCGTTTGGTCACAGAGGAAGACTCTGGAAGACTATGAGGGAACTTTGACTGAGCAGTTAGGATCACTGCTACGGGCTTTTGGACTCAGCACCGACATCCCTGTTAAGACCTATACTTACAAGGATGATGGGACTGCGGTCAAGTACCGTGTCGTGATCATGCTACCCGATGGATTAGCACCTAGTCCAGTTCAGCCTTCTAGAGAAGGAAGAGGAGAGACCGCAGCTTATCACGAGGCGGTAGTCCAAGCTATTGCGACTATCAGGGAGTACAGAGCGATGGAGTTAGCAGGTACCACTTTTACCGCTATTCCTCATGACTCGCTGATGGATGAGCCGGGAATGGATCGTGATGTTCTGGTGAAGAAGAAGCCAAAGTTGGCAGCCAGACTCCTTGATAGGTATAGGAAGATGGTGGGATCACTGTATAACACCCACCAGGTCATTGTTGAGGACAAGGCGGAGATGCTTGATGACCTCACAGACACTACTAGGAGGCAGGAGCGAGCACAGATGACTAGGCAGGAGTCGGACTTCTCACTGGTTGTGGGAACTCACAGTTACCCGACACAGCCTGGACCTTCTATGTATTCACCCACTCCAGAGCCTATACATTACCCAGTTATCACTTCTAGTATGGAGGCGCAGCAGGGTCTCAAGGGGGTCTCGGAGTCCAAGCTTCCCATTGAGAACTCTGATGGGTGGAGGTTTGACTGGCTGGGAGATGGTCAGCAGTATACTAGCTTGTATGGAGGGACAGCTCAGGCGGCAGGAGGAGGAGATGTCGTAGTTACTCCTGTTGTATCTGTAGAGGAGGAGGACCCTATGGAGGTTCAGTTTGAAAGTCAGGAGCCGGTTGAGATACCTATGGAGCAGGATACACCGTTTGACCACACCTATTGCACTGAGAGTATGTGTTATGGTGAGGAGGAGCCTTTCCCGACTATGACTGCTCACGAGACCAGGGTGTACTTTGAGAGTTACCTCGGACTAAATGGACTTGTGTTGAGTGATACCTCTACGATGGACACGTCTGACTCGGACTATGTTCCGGGCGGTAGGCCGTTCATTCCAGAGACAGTGCGCCAGACTACACGCCAGCACGGGTGGACTCCGGGCATGTACTATGAGCCGTGAGACCAGGACAGGATGTCAAGACCAAGTCAGAAGCTTAGTTGTATCTGTGAATGCAGCTAGTGCTAGTAGTATGTTGTAATAATAAGTGAGATGGTAGAACTTTCCAGTCTCGATCTATGAGTGTACTCCACCTGTGAGAGTACGTGTTGTAATAATGACTATGTATCAGTTTGTATGTGTTGTATAATATGTACCTTGTATTTGGTTTTCTTGCGATCTTCCATTTGGAGTTGGATTTCTGTTTTCCATTGTGTGACTAGTTCTGGGCATGAAGTGAAGCTCAGAAAGCATGGGCATGGTTTAATTATGAGATCTTCATTTTATGTTACAGGATTAGAGGGGCTATGGATGCGGGTTTAGCTGCCGAAGCCGAGGAGCAACGCTTGGCGCAAGAAGCTCAAACTAAGGCAATGAATGACTAGCAGGCAGAAATGGAAGCCAAAGCAAAGGCTGATCAAGAAGCTCAAGTTCATTTACCACTACCACCATTCAGGCCTTTGGCGGAGCAAAGCTTTATGCCGTATATGCAGTTCACGCAAGAGACACAGAACAAGTTTATGCAAGAGCTCATGGGGCAGGTTGGAGCCGGAAGGATTCTGGAAGCGAGGGGGGGTAAGTCTTTCTGACTTCCTCAATGCTAAACCACTTCCCTTTGCTTCCGCGGTGGAACCAATGGATGCAGAAGACTGGCTTATGGACACGAAGAGAAAGTTGAAGGCTGTTGGAGCCAATGACGAAGAGAAGGTTTGTTATGTTGTACATCTTTTATCTGGACCAGCCGCAGCATGGTGGGATAACGAAGTGACACTGCAACATCCAAAGAAGGTATTCTCTTGGGAAGAGTTTAAGGAAAAGTTCCGTACCTTCCATGTGCCAGAAAGTGTGGTTGAGCTTAAGAGGCGGGAATTTGAAGACCTCAAGCAGGGGAGTGCAACAGTGATGGCTTATATCAAGGAGTTCACTAGACTCTCTCGTTACACGAGTGACGAGGTGAGTACTGACAACAAGAGGATGAAAAGGATCCTCAGGGGATTGGATCCATACGCGGCAATGCAGATGAAGTTGACTAAACCGCGTAACTTCCAAGAATTAATGGATACAACCATCACATGGGAGAATGATTACAAGTTGGTTCAGATGAGCCGACTGAAGATGGCCAAGACTGAGGCCAAGAGAGTTCAGCCAACTCAAAGTACTCCGAATTTGAGTTTCAAGCCCAGAGTGAGGACTGGAGGGATTCCTCCAACTCGGAAGGTATTCACACCAAAAAGTCAACTCATTTGCCATAAATGTGGACTTCTGGGTCACGTCAAGAGCGAGTGCATGAAGCTGAGTGTTATCTGCTATGCTTGTGGAAAGGAGGGGCATATTCATCTGGATGGTCCAAATAAACCAGCTGGTGGTTGGCCAGTTAACAGTGGAGGCAAGACAGGAGGTGGTGGACGACCTGCATCTGGAGGTGGCAGTAGCAGCAAGAATGGAAATGGGAAAAGAGGCCGGACATTTGGGAAGCTGAATTGCACGTCTCTGGAGGAAGCTAACAACTCTGAAACGGCGGTCATAGGTACGCTCAGCATCCTTACCCATCCCGGCAAATTTCTTTTTGATACCGGTGCCACTACATCATTCATTTCCAAAGATTATGTCAAAAAATATGGGTTAAGGTGTCAGGCGATAGCTCATCCTATGACTGTGGTGACGGCCGGGGGTAAACTTTTAGTATCCCAACTCAAACCAGACCAGGTCATTACGATCTGTGACAGTCCTTATTTCGCCGATCTCTATGTTCTTCCACTTAAAAACATTGAAGTTGTTCTAGGTATGGATTGGATGTCCGATCATGGAGCACACATTGATTGTGAAGAGAAGACTGTGTCAATCCGGAAGCCTGGAGGTGGGAGGATCACTTATCAAGCAGATAAGCACACCCATGTGGAGATTGGAATTCAACTCAATTCTCTGAAGGAGGCCAAGTTAGAGGATATTCCAGTGGTTAACGAGTTCATGGATGTATTTCCTCAAGAATTACCGGGAATGCCACCGGATCGGGAGATAGAATTCACTATTGATCTGAAGCCAGGCACGTCACCAATTTCTCAAGCACCCTATAAAATGGGCCCTAAGGAGTTGAAAGAACTCAAGGAGCAGCTAGATGAGTTGGAAAGTAAGGGATTTATCCAAGAAAGTATATCACCTTGGGGTTCGCTAGTCATATTTGTTGATAAAAGAGATGGAGGCAGAAGAATGTGTGGGGATTTCAGGAATCTGAACAATGTCACCATCAAGAACAAGTATCCTTTACCAAGGATTCAAGATTTGTTTGATCAAGTTCATGGAGCTGGGGTTTTCTCAAAAATTGATCTGAGATCTGGTTATCATCAAATCAAGATCAAGCTAGAAGATGTACCAAAGACTGCATTTGTCTCAAGGTATGGGCATCACGAATACTTAGTCGTTCCTTTTGGTTTGACCAATGCTCCAGCCATCTTCATGAATTTGATGAACAAGATTTTCATGCCATATCTGGACAAATTTGTGATAGTGTTCATAGATGACATTCTGATATACTCAAAGAATAAAGAGGATCATGCTAAACATCTTAGAATAGCATTGCAAGTGCTAAGGGAACATCAGCTGTATGCTAAATTCAGCAAGTGTGAATTCTGGTTGGATAAAGTAGAGTTCCTTGGACACATCATTAGTAAGGAGGGGATTGCAGTGAATCCAAGCAAAGTTCAGTCAGTTTTGGATTGGCAAGCACCGACCAATGTAAAGGAAATCAGAGGTTTTCTGGGAATGGCTGGATACTATCGGAGATTCATTGAAGGATTTTCAAAGATAGCAGGGCCAATGACAAAATTGTTAAGGAAAAATACTCCATTTGAGTGGTCTGAAAAGTGTGAAGAGAGCTTTCAAGAGCTAAAGAAGAGACTCACAATAGCACCAATCTTAGCAGTGCCAGAAACTGGTAAGGATTACACAGTTTATTGCGATGCATCCAAGAATGGATTGGGTTGTGTTTTGATGCAAGACCGAAAGGTAATTGCTTATGGTTCAAGACAACTCAAGCCACATGAAGTCAATTACCCAACACATGACCTAGAATTGGCAGCAGTTGTGTTTGCTCTCAAGCAATGGAGGCAATTTCTCTATGGAGCTAAATGTGAGCTATACACCGATCACAAGAGCCTTAAATACTTCTTTACTCAGAAGGAGTTGAATATGAGGCAGAAAAGATGGCTAGAGTTGATCTAGGATTATGATCTTACCATCAATTATACTCCTGGAAAGGCTAATGTGGTAGCCAATGCATTAAGTTGGAAGAGCACAGAAACTCAGTTAATGGATAGAGAACTCCCGGAGGAATTGCTCAAAGATCTTGAAAGACTGGAAATACAATGTCTAGAAGTCAAATCTTTGGGAAGTATATTCACTATGAGGGTGATGGAGGAAAGACAAAGCGACTTGAAGTATACTATATTCAGAAGACAAGATGAAGATCCTTTCATCGCTGAAGAAATACGCAGGATTGAAGGGGGTAGACCATCTGAATTCCGTCTAGGTGACTTCAATTCACTCTGGTTCCAAAATAGAATTTGTGTGCCAGATATACCAGAGATCAAAGGACTGATACTCAAAGAAGCTCATGAGACACCATACTCCATTCATCCGGGAAGTACGAAGATGTACATGGATCTCAAGGAGTTGTTCTGGTGGAATAACATGAAGCGGGATATAGCCAAGTATGTAGCGGAACGCCACACTTGTTAGAGAGTCAAAGCAGAACATCAAAGTCTAGCAGGGTTACTACAACCTTTGGATATTCCGGAGTAGAAATGGGAGGAAATCGGAATGGATTTTATTACCGGTTTACCTTTAACCAAGAGACACAAGGATATGATATGGGTGATAGTTGATCGACTCACCAAAAGTGCACATTTCTTGGCTGTGAACCAGAAAGATAGTGCAGAAAAGCTGGTAGAGATTTATGTAAGAGAAATCGTCAGCAAGCATGGAGTGCCCAAGAAGATCGTCTCAGATCGAGGGTCAGTTTTCACATCAACATTCTGGGGAAATCTTCATGCAGCACTGGGATCACAGTTGGATTTTAGCACTGCTTATCATCCTTAAACTGGAGGGCAAACGGAAAGAACTAATCAAATCCTGGAGGATATGCTACATGCATGTGCTCTAGATTTTGGAGGTTCGTGGGATGAACACTTACCGTTAGCAGAGTTTTCTTACAACAACAGCTATCAAAGCAGCCTAAAGGCAGCACCATTTGAAGTACTCTACGAACGCAAGTGTAGATCTCCAATATTTTGGTTTGAGCCAGGAGGCAACCAAGAATTTGAAATTGATTTCATCAAGGAGATGCAAGGCATCATTGATACCATCCGTGACTGTTTGAAGATAGCCCAGAGTAGACAAAAGAGTTATGCAGATCAAAAGAGGCGGACATGGGAGCCCAAATTAGGGGATATGGTCTATTTGAAGGTTAGTTCTATGAAAGGAATCAAGAGGTTCGCTATTAAAGGGAAGTTAAGCCCGAGATATATTGGATCATTCAAGATTTTGAGTCAGAATCGGAGTGTTGCTTTTGAATTGGAGCTTCCAGCAAAATTGAAGCAAGTTCACAATGTTTTCCATGTTTCTCAACTTTGAAAGTGTCTGAAAGCACCTGAAGACTCTATTACTCATGATGACCTAGATCTTCAAGCAGACTTGACTTATGAGGAGAAACCAATAAAGATCTTAGAGGAGAACTAGAAGAGGCTTCAAAATCGTTCAATAAAGTTCTGCAAAGTGCAATGGAAACATCACTCTGAACGTGAAGCAACTTGGGAAAAAGAAGAAGATTTGAGACAAGCATATCCAGAACTCTTCAGGTATACAAAGTTTTAACTTCGGGATGAAGTTCTGATATGGGGGGAAGACTGTAATATCCTAGCATTTAGGATCAAACGAAGGGTAGAAATAGGACCTTTGTGCATTCATGCATCTAAAATCTAAGTAAATTTTTCGCAAATTCAAAAACCTGAGAGAGCAAAGCTTCAATCTAATCACCTTTAGAGTTAGAGGTTATTAGAATGTTATGGGCTTTGTTATGATCTCTTGATGTTGTTGTTTAAGTGATTTTGGAATCTTAATTTTGATTTTTGAATATTATTAAACTAGAATAAATAATAATTAATAAAGTAGAACTCAATAATAAATTGAGTTGGAAAATAGAAATGGAATAAGTAATTAAAGAAAACTGAAATATTACTTTATTAATATTAAACACATTTACAATGTCTTTACATATTGGTAAAGTAAAAAGAATATTACATTGTAAAAATAAAAGAATCACTAAATCCTAGAAACTATCTAATTAATTGATAAGTCTCTAACGTATCTATAATTTTTGATGCTCCATGCTTGTTTTACACCATTTGCCTATTGTTTCGTTACACTTCGTGGCACTTTTATGCATTTTCTGGAACTAACCTATTAACAAGTGCCACAGTGCCAGCTCCCTGTTTTCTGCTGTTTTTGTGTTTCAGAAGTGATACACAGGAAATATTCTCGGAATTGGACGGAACCACATCCTGAAGTCTTATTTTACCCGGAAGCTTCCAGAGATCCGAAGAGGAGTAGGAGGTGGGCCACAGGGGCCCCACACACCATGGTGGCGCGGCCAGGCCCCTGGCCGCGCCAGCCATGTGTGAGAGCGCCTGGTCCCACCCCTGACATCGCCCCTTCGCCTATATAAAGCCTCGGGACGGAAAACCCTAAAAGAGTCAGCAATTTTCCAGAAAGAGTTCCGCCGCCGCCACCGACGAATTTCGGGGGACAGAAGTCTCTGTTCCGGCACCCTGCCGGGACGGGGAAGTGCCCCCGGAGCCATCTCCATCGGTCTCCATCGCCGTCTCCGCCGTCTCCATCGACCTCACCGCCATCTCCATCAACCTTGCTGTCTCCTATGATGAGGAGGGAGTAGTTCATCCCCGGGGCTGAGGGCTCTACCGGTAGCTATGTGGTTCACCTCTCTCTCCCATGATGTGATCTTTATGTGATCGTGAGCTTTGTATCATGTTGAACAAGTAGATGTTATTATTCAGATATTATGCTACTCCTATGCTTAATTATTATAGTGTACTCTAGTGATGTTATTAAAGTAATCTATTCCTCCTGCCATGGTGTAACGGTGACAGTGCGTGCATCGTGGTGGTACTTGGTTTAGGCTATGATCGTGATCTCTTGTGGATTATGAGAGTAATTATTACTATGATAGTATTGAGTGATCTATTCCTCCTTTCATGGTGTAATGTTGACAGTGTGTGCACCATGTTAGTACTTGGTCTAAGTTGCAATGATTTCTATCTTGAGTTGTGATCTGATTTGGATGTCTCTATGAGTGGTGTTTGTCAAGTACTTGATGAACTTTAAGGGGTGCTTCTGTAGCCACTACGCAATGATTAGTGTTATTCAATAGGAGAGTAATTCAGAGTACCATATTGGAGAGAAGTTGTTTATTTGTTCAATCATGTTATATTGTTGGGAGTGTGTCCACTAGTGAAAGTATGATCCCTAGGCCTTGTTTCCAAGCTTTGCATACCGTTTACTTGCTATTTTGTTACTTGTTTGCTTGCAGCGATATTTATTTCACATCACGTTTGCTACTTATAATCATCTATACCAGTTGTATTTCACTATCTCTTCGCCGAACTAGTGCACCTATACATCTGACAAGTGTATTGGGTGTGTTGGGGACACAAGAGACTTTCTGTATCGTAATTGCAGGGTTGTTTGAGAGGGATAGCTTTGACCTCTAACCTCCTTGAGTTCGATAAACCTTGGGTGATCCACTTAAGGGAAACTTGCTGCTGTTCTACAAACCTCTGCACTTGGAGGCCCAACAAGTGTCTACAAGAATAGAAGTGCGTAGACATCATTAATCTTCAATGTCTTCACTTGGATCTTTAAGTTATTACCTGCAAAACAAATAATGCTCAAATAGAAACAGAGTTAGGGTTAGATTGAGTGACTCTCAGATTTTGGCATAACTCATGCCATTTTCATCATTGAGTTCTAATGACCAAGTGTAGTATCTGTTCTTTTAATTACTGGGGGTACAAAGCACTTGGGTACCTAGCCATTTCACAGCACGTCCATGAGATGGATCAGATCAACACATAGGCAAGCAGCACACAAGCAACTCAGTCACTAGACTGAGAAGGAGCTGCTGGCAACACCACAGCAACTCCGCTGAGCCAGCAGCTGGTGAAGATGAGCTCGGCCAGAGCAAGAAGCTCACAACCGAGCAGCACAAGACCAGCTCAAAGAACACCAGAGTTCTTCCACAGCACCACAAATCCATTAGAACAACACCCAGCAAAACCATGGAGTAACCTGAAGCTCAAGACCATCACAGGAGGAGAAGGACAAGCAACCAGCAGCAAGTCCAGGAGGAGAAGGACAAGCCCAGCTGCTGAACTAGGAGGAGAAGGGCAAGCCAGGAGCAAGCCGCAACTCACCAACTAGAAGTAGCAGATTAGCCACAAGATCACAACATCAAAGTATTCCACCTCAGGTTGGTATTCTGCACTGAATACCAGCAGTTGCTTGATAAACACACAATTGCAAGCATGGTTGGGTCTTGGTAGCTTTTTCCTCAGACTAGCAAAGTGATGCTTTGCTCAGTACATCATTGGAAGTAATTTGTGCAAAGCCAAATAGATGCAACCATAGGTATAGCCTCAGCTTTTGCTTCATAGGCAGATTACAGTAGTAACAGCTGAAGCTACACAGAGCAGGCCTATGCTGGGCACATGTCCTGATGGACATGCACCTCAACCACACCAGTCATGCTAGCACTAATTCAAAATCAAGCAGTGGGCTCAAAAGTATGCAGAGCACCTCACTACTTAACCTAGCCTCAGACCAGCATCATGGGCTTGTACAAAAGGGGCAAGTTTCACCATAAACAGTTCACAGAAAACTGTTGCTGGGCACAGGACCAGATGGTCATGCAACTCAACACAACCAGCACTCTAACTGACAATCAGGTCAGTAAATATAATCAAAATCATCTTCCTAGTTACATGACCTAGAAATCATATTTAGTTCAATCAAGTTTATAACTGAAACCTTACAATCAGCAAGATTCGCTCTAACTTGCCTGTCAAATAAACTCACTGACAGAGAGGCATTGGCACAACAAAGTCACCACCTGACCAAGCATAGCCACATAACTGAAATTAGGAATTCAGTTGCACACACATACAGTTACAACATCATGGCATCACTGGGATTAGAACCTAACAGAGCAAGTTACAGGTGTTAACTGAACATTGCAATAGGGCAAGATTTAGAATCACACCTCTGTCAGAAAAGTTAACTGACAGAGAGAGGAGCACAGTAAGAATACCACATGATCAAGCATTTGAACAGCTAACTGAATCCAACACCACAAACTAACATCAGTAGACAGCATCACAGAGATAGGTCTGTGAGCTTGGCTCACTGGTCACGGCCAGATGGCCAGTAACCATGGCCAGAGAAGAGAGGAGAGGGGTAGAAGGAGAAGAACATGCTCACCATACGCCCAGGATGTTTGGACGGCATGGCGGGGCAGTGCCCGCGCGGTCGGCCAGAGACTACCCGGGGAGGACTTCACCACCGCACCACCGACGAAGCACACATACCTGGACCACCGCAAACGCGCATAGCAAGCCCAGTGAGGAGAACCGGCGAGGTGTGAGATTGGAGGCGACAGGAGCCAGCAAGATCCCGAGCGGAGATCGAACCCCGATCTCATCGGAGAGGCGAGGAGTTCCAAATCCACTCGGTGGAGGAGGAAGAGGGCTGAGGGGCACATCATATGCTCAAGCATCGGCGGCAGAAGTCACCGGAGTTGGCCGGGATCTGCAGGCGATGGCGGCGGTGACATCGATCGCAGGAGGTGCTCGCGAGAAGAAGAGAGGGGAGTGAGCGAGGAGAAAGTGGGCTGGGTCGGTTTGACCGACCCAGACCCGAGTCACTCGGTTTAGTTAGGTGGTGGGCTGAGCCTGACTTTTTGGGCCTAGGCCAAATATTTTAAAACCAAAGGATTTTACCAATTCTGCTGAATTTTTAAATAATTCAAATTCAAATCAAATTCATAATTGATTGGTTTAATTTTAAGAAAATAATCCTTTATTTGAAATAAATTCTTTACTTAAAATATATTTCTTATTACAATTCAAAAATCAATTCATTAGGTGATTTTATTTTATTTCCAAAAATTCCAAAAACACTTAATTTTTAATTAATTAAACCAAAATAAAAATTAAGTCTTTTCTTAATTCAAATTAATTCCTTTCCTTTTCAAACAACTCTAATCAATGTTTTATAATTTCAAAATTGCTTTCAAACTCCAAATGATTGTTTGAATTACCATGTCTAGGGTAAAACACACCAATTTTACCAAGTGTTGTATCAAAACACTTTAATAATACTAAGTCTTGGGTAAAACACACAAATAAGTAAACAAAGACAATGAATCACCATGCATTGCATATCATTGCACCTAGCATCCATTTGCTTCTTTGAACATTGTCCTTACCGGACAATGATTGGATTTCTGTAGAACAAGGAGATCAGGAGCATCGCCAAGTATCCGACTCCACTACCTTTCAGTCACAAGGCAAGTTTATCTTGCTCTTATCTCTTGGTTGCACTAGTTTTGAAACTACTTGCAAAGTGTTGACTTCAAACTCTAACATTTCAAAAAGGGATGGAAAATCTATTTTCATAAGTAATATGACTAGTGGTTATCGACTAGTGGTGATAACCTAGGAAGGCTGGCAGGTGGAACCACGGTAAGATTGTGGTGGTGGAGGTTCCACTTGCACGGGAAAGTAAACCTAGGACTAACTACCAATGCCACAGTTATTCTTGTGCTGTAAAAACTGTGTCGTCCAAGAGACTTGGAATGGGACGGGAAAGTCAGCTGTATCTTCTCTCGTTCGCATGTCAACGGGAAGCCAGCTGCCGGTCGCGGTAGATCTTGCGAGACTACTTGCACATGGGTGGGACACCTCAGTTCTCATGGCACTGGTGTCTATGATGGTCCGAAAGGGACGCCTAGGTACTTCATCGTTGGGGGTGAATATCAGGGGCACAACCTGCTTGCGTGAATTGGGTGGGCATGCGTTGTGCGGAGAAGGCAGTGAATGGCTTAGATCAATGACTGGGTCCCACACCATGGAAGTGTGGACGGGAATGTACGCCCGGTTGTGCAGCAAGGCTTTGATCTCTTTTGGAAGGACACACCTCTGCAGAGTGTAAAAGGATGTGACATGTTACCTCTTGTTCCGGGAAGGAGCTGCGAATGCGACAGGAAAGGTGCTCTCAAGGCACTAATACCCTGTGTTGGCTGTTGGGCGTAGTTTTCTAAAGTAAATGCAATCTTTCAAGAAACCTTTGATAAAGCTTTGCATTGGCCTACGACTCTTTTGAGTCCATGGCTATAGATAGTGCATATCACACAACTTCTTTCTAAAGAAACTTGCTGGGTAACGCTCGTTACTCACCCCAATCTCTTAAACCCTTGCTAGACTGTGAAGAGCTAGATGAGGCGGCTCTGAACGCCATCGGAGGCTAGCAGGACATCTTCTACGAGGAGCCAAATCTTTCTCACGGAGTCGAAGGCGTGGATTACTTCATACGCTATGGTGTGTCTTCCGACAAGGACTCAGAGTGAAGATTGTCTAACTAGTAGAATAGCTCCGTAGTCGAGGAACCGAGCAGCTGTACAATAGGAATAAGTTGTTGAGTTCTTCACATGTTTAATTATTTGAAGCTTTCCAGTTGCTGTAAACACTAAGCACTTGTGGTGTTCTCTTGTGGGGAGCATTTCGTAATCGTGGTTTGTAATAATATGAAGTTCAGTTGTATTTGGGCCCGCAATGTTTCTGTTGTGCCATTCTGAGGGATGTAATATTCATGGAGGGTTGTTCCACAAGTGTTATATCAACGACTTGCATACTACAACATGCAGTGGTATGCTGGGTCACCGCAGTTGGGAGCAAAGTTCTTGGTTGTGTTGTGTGCAGGTTCCGCGTTGCTACTAGTTGAGGACGCGCTAACAAGTATCGTTAACGGTGCCCTTGTTGGAGTGTCACTAGGCTAGCAGGCATCACCTTCTGGAGTTTGGCTTTTTCCTACTGGATTGACATACCTTGGTTTCATAACTGAGGGAAAACTTGCTGATGTGCTCATCACACCTTCTCTTGGGATTCCCAACTGGCCGGTCATTTACATCATCAACACCGCGCCACCACCTATCACATCTATACCTAATAATAAAAGCAGTAAGGTTTCCGTCGTCAACCACTTTTTTAGACTAATTTGCCCTCCCACTAAATCACATATTTGCCGCAATGCCACCGGTAAGTGAATAAACGTTTTTGTGTCTGTGCGCCTAAACTGTCGTGGACGTGGGGGATTGGACCGACTCGATCAGTCATGGTTTGAATCCAAGTCGGATACCATCTTGCTTCTGTTAAATACGTACATCGACACCATAATCCTAGACTGAACAGAGACAGAACCTTCTACGGCAGCGCTGCGTTTCCGGCGAGAAAGCTCCATCTTCATCAAGTGTAAGCGCTTTGGAACGAGGGAGCGTTTCCTCAAGCTCAGTTTTTTTTGTGAGGGGTCTCAAGCTCAGCTTTACCGACACCTGATAAGGAACCACCACCGGAACCACCGTCGGAACCACGTGGAGGCCCGATTCTTCACGGCGTGCTCGCTTTGGCAATTGCTGATTCATCACGAGCGCAGCACAATGCCGCATTGCCGCTCGTCGCCCCTTTGTCTTGCCATTGAACCGCTTTCGTCCAATCATGTCTCTTCCTTAACACACGACTATCGAGACGAGATTGACCACGAGGAGAACTACCCCGCCCTAATCCACAATCATCGATCGATCCTGAGAGGGAGCGGTTTGTTAATTTGACGATGCAGATGCTCATCATGACCCTGATGGACTGACCAGGTTCTAATCTTATATTATCGGAATCTCTTCTAATCTCATATCATCGGAAATTTGACATGAGATGAAGACCAACGGTGCAGATGCCGATGAACGCTGCAGCGTCATGGGGACACCTTGAAGCACAGCCGGATCCGACCATCCGCCTGAGCACACGAGCAACACCGGGTGAATCATCGTAATCGGATGGAATCATCTCGTAGCATGGATGAGGCCAAGCATGATGTCGTCTCCCTCGCCGTTGGCGGCAACCTGAAAGACGTGGAGGTGTACCTCTGGCTGTGCAAGCCTGCAAGGTTGAGACGCCACCGTCGCTCAGGCGACTTACCTCAGGAAATCCGTCGAGGCACTCTAAGTTAATCCTTAGTCTCGAATGCTCTTGGCCTTCCCTCCAGCCGCCTCCCTTCCTGCTCAGCACCCTGCGCCAGTCACACTTCTGGCTATCTACAAGGAGCAGCAGCATCTACTGCTTCAACAAGGCGAGCTACTCGTGGAGGCCTGCAACTTGGCCGTGTGTTCCGGAGGCGGGCAGAGTATGCACGGGAGCCGTAAGTCAAAACGTGCTCTTTGTAATACCATAGTATTTTCACAAAATTTGGTCGATAATATTTTACTACACCACTATATACCTTTTTTTAGATTAAAATGGGCTGCCTTTATTCAAATCCTGGCTTCACGAGCCAATAAATCCAGAACACAATCAAGAAAAGTCCCCGACCAGGACGAATTACATTTATTTTTGCAGCCCTCCTTTGCTAAATGATGCGCTACTTCATTCCCCGACCATCGCACTTGACAAATCACGACGTCCTCAAACTCTCTAAGAAGAGTCTTAATCTCTTCCACCAGCGGACCATGAACCGATCGATCCAAGTCTTGAGCCCTGAGCTTGTTCACCGCTCCCACACAGTCCGTTTCCAGCACCAGTTTTCTGACAGCGTCCTCCTTCGCCACGCGCATAGCTTGCCGACAGGCAAGAAGCTCCGCTCGCTCTGGCTCCATGACCTGCATGAAGAAGAAGGACGCCGCTTCTATAGGAACCCCTTCATCATCACGTAAAATCACTCCACCGCCCCCCTGACCATCCGTGGCTGAAAATGCTCCATCAGCATTTGCTTTAAACCAGCCCCGCTCAGGTGGACGCCAGTGCTCCACCACTTTCGGAGCCCGATTCGGACTCAGATCCCTCAACTTGCCCCACTCCTCCATGATCGCCAGCACTCGTCGGGCCATTCTCTCTGGATCTTTGATCATTGGCTCATCGCGGGCGCTATTCCAGGACAACCAAATGTGGTAGAGGGTTGTCATCACCAGACCAAGATCCTTCGCCGGCAGAGAATTAAACCATTCCAGAACCCAAGCATGTAGCTCTCTGTGGGATCGCAGGTCGACCGGCGGCATCATCAGTGGCCGAGACGGAGGAGCGTATATAGTTCCACACCTGAACCGAATGTTGACAGTGCCAGAACCTGTGCGCAAGAGTTTCTTCACGATTACACGCGATACAATGAATCCCCTCTTTGATTTTCCTCCTGCCCAGCTCCGATCCCACCGCCAAACCGTTCTGGACCAGTCTCCAACAATGCACCTTGATTTTATTAGCAACATCAGCATTCCACAGAGCCAGCCAGCCATGATGTTCTGTAGTGCTCAGAGAGGCTTCCGCAATGCCCGCTGCACACTTCTTTAGCTTCTGCTTAAGGTGATATGCTGAATGAACACTAAAGACCCCGTTTTTGGTGTAGTTCCAAGCCAAATAGTCATCAGTTCCAGCTCTACCTACGGGTATCTTAAGGATATCATTCACATCCACCTCAAAAAAGCATTCATTTAGTTTCTCCACATCCCATCCACCGCCATTGTCCAATAGAAGCTCACTGACAGTATTAACATTTTGATCTGGCTTAGTCCCCAACGGTCTTATGTGATATGACCGTGGGATCCAGTTGTCCTCAAGAGCCTTGATCTTCTCCCCACTGCCAATGCGCCAAACCACACCCTCCTTAAGTTCTCAACCATAGAGGATACTCTTCCACGTAAAGGAGGATCTCTTCGGGTACCTTGCACTCATAAAATCACCATCCCCAAAATACCAAGCTTTCAACACCTGGGCACACAGAGAGTCTGGGTTAGTGGCCATCCACCAAGCTTGTTTGGCTAGGAGCGCCTGGTTGAAATTACCATAGTCCCAGAAACCCATACCCGCACTGCGCTTCATGGTACACATCTGATTCCAGCTAATCTAGTGTACTCTCCTCTTATTCTCCAAGTCACCCCACCAGAACCTCGATGCTCATGCTGACAGCTCGCCACACTGGCCCTTCGAAAACTGAAAACAGCCCATCGGATACGTTCCCACCGCCTGCAGGACAGACTTCACTAAGATTTCCTTTCCGGCCATCGAAAGTCCTTGTCCTTTCCAGCCCGAGACTTTCCCTTTAGAACGGTCATTAACATACTTGAACACCCCATTTTTAGACCGCCCCACCACACAGGGTAGACCCAGGTACCTCTCCGATAACGCCTCACACTAGATGCCAATTAAAACCTTAAGCATAGTGCGAGTCTCCTCCCTGGACCCTCTACCAAAGAAGATCGAGGATTTTTGCATATTCACTTTATGCCCCGAGCTTTCCTCATACTTCTCCAGAACCTTTTTCAGAGCTTCCAGATTCCCAGGGCTGGCCTCAAGAAACACCACACTATCATCCGCAAAGAGAAGGTGAGTAATTGTTGGACCCCGACTCCCAAAAATCACTCCGGCCAACTCCTTTTCCATCTGTGCCTGACGAAGCAACGCTGAGAAGCCCTCAACGCAAAAAAGGAACAGATATGGAGACAAAGGATCTCCCTGTCGGAGTCCCCTAGAAGGCCAAAACGAGTCAGAGAGGCAACCATTGAGCTTGACTGAAAACCGGACAGATCGAACACACCTCATCACCATTGCCACCCAGACCGGAGCAAACCCCATCTTCAACATCATTTCTTCCAAGAAAACCCACTCGACGCGATCATACGCTTTCATCATATCTAGCTTGACAGTACACAGTGGTTTCTTCCTATTCCTTGTTCTGATCGCATGCACACATTCATATGCTATAAAAACGTTGTCAGTTATCAACCACCCTGGAACAAAAGCACTCTTCTCTTCCGCAATTAGAATACGCAAAATCTTCTTAAGCCTGTTAGCCACAGCCTTCGAAGCTATCTTATATAGAACGTTACACAGGCTTATAGGCTGGAACTGAGACAGCAGGTCTGGAGAATTTACTTTCGGAATTAGTTATGACGTATAATCTCAAACTTGGCCTTGTGGCTCTTGGTTTAATATCTAGACTGCTTTTATTTTTCTATTCAAAATTTTCCAAGATTGGGCAGAACAGATTAACATCAGTTAATCTTTATAGAGTCAAAGTGCACATACCACATAATAGTGGAACTCTACCTCATGCACTGCGACCAGATTTTTTATTACTTTTACCCTTTAATTTAATTGTCTATATAAGTGTCTTGTAAGAACGAAACATAATTATGCCTAATAAAATCAATTTTCCCTACTTTTATTTAGCAAAAAAATTGATCGGTGCAGTCATATGTGTAAGTTAACAAATAACTGTTCATCACAGTGCTATAGTATTTACTTTAGGGTCATTTTACAGTACATCAAATTATTTTGGGTCGTGCATTTGTCATGATCCAACAGCCCAGATTGGTAGTACTACACAAGAATTCATGTAGTACTAGTTGAATGCCCGTGCGTTGCTACGGCGTTTTATATAAGTTTTCTTACCGCACTTATAACGCAACACATGTTGCATTTAAAAAATATCCTTCCAAAACATCCCCTCTTTGTATTGCACTTCTTATATGCTAATCTTCTCATTCTGAGACAATTGTCAACATTATGTCTGAGTATTGCACTTCTTATATAATCTTCTCATTCCGAGATAATTGCCAACCTTATCTTAAATAGCACTATAACATCGATTAATTCTATAACTGATTGATGTCACATGTTCATATAAAGAATGACACCTTCTCAGTACCATATTGTGAACTACTGTCTAGAAATCTGGTGGTGAGCGTGCCTGTAAGTTTGGAGTGTCTGGTGACTGGTGTCAATTGGAACATAAGATCTCCCAAGTAGAAAACACACACGGAAAAACAATTTAACGTCACCACTACTTACCTTTCATATTTTTCTTATGCTTGAGTCATAGGTAGGAGACATGTATAATAAGACATCTATACATTATGCCTAAATAGCACCGATGATTCTTAAGTCATAAAGTTCAGTTCTTTAGTTAACTACACATTCTAACCAGAACAAGGATTCGAACAAATGTCTAAATTTTGATTCAGAGAACAGATCTCGTGCTTCTCATGCTAGTTAACAAAACAAAATATTTTCTGATGGTAACATGAACTAAATTTTTATTTCTTCCAGCCTTGTGCTAAAGGCTAAAGACCTGAAGCATACAAACATACTTTCATGTTCAAAGATACACTTTTGAGTAGTGAGCTTACAAGATACATATGCTCATCTTACATTTAAACACAACACTTTAACACTACCTACTGCTATAACTTCTCTGACATGTATGGTACACTGTTGAGCGCTCATTCTTATCAGTTGGGCTCACGTGAAGGGGCGGATAACTATTCCAGCATCGTCTTCTCTTCTTTAGTGCAGATGATAGCTGCAGAAAGAACGGTTCACATGAGGGAAGAGGTGCCTAAGGCCCCATTTGGAAACACAATATTTTCTCAGTATTATTGTAATAACATAGTTTCTAGGAAAAAATTAGTTTTAAATACTTTAACGTGTTAGGTTACACTGAAATACCATGTTTTTTAAACCAACGTATTCCAAAAAACGGAGGTATTTTCACATTTTTGAAGAAAGAGGTCCAGACCTCTTTTTTTCTATAAACCGTGGTTTTATAAAAAAACTATAGTATCTCTTTCTCTGGCATTAAAATGCCATGGTTTGAGAATACTTCGGTTTAACTAAAACCAAGCTACCTTCTGCAAAAAAAACTAAAACCAAGCTGCTAAAGTGAGTGTGCAAGAAAATTCCTTACCAGCGCAGCTAGCATACTCCAATCGCATACACGAGATTTCCCCATGAAGCCGGTCATCATCAAAGATGAAGGGCGTGTTTGGTAGCCCGGTTACACTATCCCATCTTAGGCAAGCTGAGTTCAGCTTGGTTGGCCTCGTACAAATGAGATTTTTGTGTTGTGTTTGGTAGCTCGTATGAGCCAAGCCGAGTTCAGTTGAGATCCTGTTTGGTAGGTCGTATGGATTGAGCCCTGCCCTAAAAATATAAAAAGCAATCAGGTCCCTGGAAATAAAACAAAAAAGCCATCGGGTCCTCAAAAAGAAAAGAAAAAAGCAATCGGGCCCTCCTCGAGCTCCGGCGCTGCCGCCGGCGAGAGGAGCCGCCGCCGGCGTTGAGAGGGGCCGCCGCCGCCGGTCCGCCGCCGGCGAGAGGAGCTTCCGCCGCCGGTCCGCCGCCACACGCGTGCGGTGGACGTCGTACTCGGCCTCGACATGGAAGGCGAGAGGTGGAGCGCGGTGGTCGATTCTGGAACGCCGCCGTGACCTGTGCGACGGCGGTGGGGCGGCCTCTGCTGCGGCGCCGGTCGCTCTGGCCGTGGGCGGCGGTCTGCGTCCGTGGGCGGCGGAATCTGTCGTCGACGAGCGGAGGCGGGTGTGGGATGTGCTCGGGAACGGGGAGAGAGAACGAGAAGAGGAAAGAATGAGGGAGAGAGATGGGCCGGGACAGGGTCTGCGGGGTGGGGGGCCCACACGCTTGCGGGTCGAACGCGGCCGGGCTGAGGTGAGAAGCTCGATTTGAGCTTCTCACCTCGGCCTGGCTGAGGAGGCTTTTTCGGCTCAGTTGGGCACTGCCCAACTCATCGAGCCGGGCTAACAAACAGCCAAATTTTGGCTGAGATGGAATTTTCTGAGCCCGGCCGGGCTACCAAACACGCCCGAAGTGTCTATCTCACGGGTGGGGAATCTGGCATGTAGGGATACCCAACAGTCGCAATGGAGGCCAGGCTATCAGGGTATCATTTAGCCTTTGACCTACATGTGTCCGACGACAATAAGAAAGATAGCATTCCAACGGATTTACTTTGAACCATTAGCTGTATCCAGATAATCCAGATATGTCTGGATGTAGCTGTTCACTGAAAAAAAATCAGCAAGGTAAGACTATACATTTTTTATTGTTTGACTTTCACTAACAAATAAAAAATGCCAAAGGTCAGGCGAAAGTTGTGGAGGACAAAGATTTCATTGCTGGTTCTATATGATCACTGTGCATGAATGTCTATCACCTCATGATCCAGCTCAAGGTAGCAGATCCGGGCCGAAGGTCATGGGCGTCGAATTCTGTTGTGTACCTCGCAAGCGCCTTTAGGATGTTGCAAAGTCCCCCTCCAGAACCACGACCTCCACCTGCATGATTAATCAATCAAAATTCAAACTCATTCTGCATTTAAGCAATCACATAATTTACAGCCAAGCAATAGCAGTTTTCAGAGGAGGCAATTACAAATCATCAGGAAATAAGTAAGAGAGACATTAGTAAATAAAAAAATGAATTAATACACAGCTATGCAGAAAAAGATGTATATCATGTAACTGACATAATGAAATGGTATGTGTAACAGTGTATAGATGCATGAGTACAAATAAAAACCAGTAATCATAAATCTGAAACACATTATGAAATCTGCTATAATAGATTCAGGTAACAGATCATTATCAGGCAGAAGGGATGCAGCCTCTAGACCCATGGATATTACTTAAGAGATCATTTGAACATTTCAGACATCCATTAGTCTGTACTTATGCATCGCTAGAGGACATCTCACTTCAGTGAGTACCACTACCATCCGTCATATAGCCCGCACTAATTTCTCATTCAGATGAGCGATGTATCTCACAAGAATCCATATCTAGTAGATAGTTTCAAAAAATAATTACCATTGCCTCACACATACCTCACTATCCTACGCGTCCATCCCTAGTATTGCCCAAATGTGTCTCATATTTAAAATAGGAATAGCACATGTTCAGGCTTTGGAAAGCCACATAATTGAACTCCATGCTAAAATGAACGAGCTTCATAAAAAATCTTCTAAAGAAAACCAAGCATGAATTTTGTCATCAGGTGCACTACGTATCAAATGTATCCAAGTACCAAATTTTGTGTCAAATGCAGTATACTCTAGAAAAATATTATCAAAAGAATAGGGAAACATTTTGCACTTTGGATCAAGTACCTGAAGTTTCTATATCTTGCTCAAGTATGATTCGGTCTTTCTCCTAGGGAACCAATCAATAGAAGAACCACTTATGCGAATCACTGATTTATTGAACCGGGATGTCGACTTAATCACAGAATGAAAACTGAGCTTCCCAATTATCTTAAGCTCGTAATCTACATAAAACAAATAAATAAATATTAGAAATGTGGTTTACGAATCATGGATTTCTTGAAACAGGACGTGGTTTGCGGTTTTTTCATGTCGCTTTTTACTGCCATGGGTGTGGGATGCGGGCGAGTTTTTCACCACCATCGCGGACACCACCTGTAGTGGTTTAGTTGTAAAGATATACTTAATTACTATTGATTGCCATATCTTTTCCAGGAAAGAGTGGCCATAATTGTGAAGGTTAAACATTCCATAATTTGGAGTCCTGATATCGCAAAATGGTTAGGGAATCATCACAAAGGAAAATATAGAGAAAGATCTTACAGAAAAAGCAATATCACATAGGTCAATCACTGCCAGAGTCAACAGTAATGGTGAGGCCTGCAAACACCAACCAAAACATGACATATTATTAATCAAAGTTTTCTTATGAAGTATGATAAAAGAATTCAGAACCTGAAAACGTAGAACATGAAAGAACTCGTGTGTATTATGTAGCAGGCAAAATAGACCAATTCCATATTGCAATCATGAACCCTAATTAACTAAGGTATAATTGTATAAACTAAATGGTTCAAACAACTTCAAGAAAAGAAGTAGGCCAGTTCTTAAATGCATGTACACTTGATCAGTTCTTATTTTCTATAGGCATGGATGACGAAGACGATCCATCAGCAACACTTGATCAGTTCTTAAATGCTAAAAAGAGGGTATAGTAGCAGAAGCAATAGAGTAAGTTAGATTCTGCTTGAGATATCACTAACACCATGTAATCAAAACGACCAAAAAAAGTGAAGCCCCACTAATTTTAATAATTGTTGAAAAGCATGGATGGTCGTGGATACTTTGCATGGTCATTCGTGGATAACTTGGGTGACAAATGGGATACACAAAGAGGTTTGGTCTTGTCTATGTTGATTACAAGAATAGGCTCTCCGGACGCCCTAAAGCATCAGCCATGTGGTTCTCACGCTTCTTGAACAGAAAGGCTATTGACAGCAAACCAGAAAGAAACTAAGCCCGCCTTAGCCATGGTGCTAAATAATTATACTGTAGTTGTTTCTATCAATGCTAAAAATGGGCTTTGTGACATTCCAAAGCAAGCAAGCAAACATTACACAACAATTGCTTCACCTACTATTGTAATATACTTCTACTGTTAGTGTATCTCTACTCAGAATAGTAATATATATATCCTACGATGGTCTTACAATCTGCCATCTATCCAACTATTGTGGAATGTGGATTGATCAAAATGATTTTTAAGGAACCAGCTTTTCCTGCTTTCCTAATTAATGGATGTGTTGGCTGGCAGGAAGACTGGAGGGTACATTGAAGGTGACCTCTCGCCCCCTTCTCGCCCCCTCTCGCCCCCGCGTGGCGGCAGGGGGAACCCTAATTCCGCCGCTGCCGCCCCCTCCCTACCTCTCTCTCCTCCTCCCGCCACCGCCCGAGGGCGCGGCCGGTCAAAGCCTGGCCGTTGCCGGCGGCGGCGGGGACTGCTAGTCGGCACGCGTGCTAAGGATGGTGCGGGCTGTCTCCTTCATGGCGTGGGCATGGTGTGGACGCCGGGCACCATGGCGCGGTAGCTCTCCGGCGTGCGGCGGCGAGCCGCGGCGATCTGGAGCGGTGGCTGCATGGTGGACGGCATGGCGATTGGGAGGCGCGGAGGAGGCAGAGAAGGTCGTGGAAAAGGCCAGAGGCGGTGGCACGGCCTGCCCTTCGTGGCAGCCTCGTTGCATCTCCTAGGCTCGATTCACGTGCCTAATCTGGGGATACCTTAGGCTCGTCTGAGCCGGAGGTCGCTCCGCTTGATCCGTTTGATGGGAGCCAGCCAGTGGTGTGGGGACTGCTGGTTCGGCATGAATAAAGGAGGTGGTCCTATGGTTCCTCCTCACCCCAAGATGAGGATCTACCGGAGGCCCTTCTTCATGGATCTGGTAGGAGTGACGTGTTCCGGAAGGCTCCACCGGCGAACTCCATTGGGCAATCATGCCTGGAGATTGCTGGATTGGATGGGATTCGGTCGGGCGCACCCATGTTTTTATCTGACCGTTTGGTTTCAGAGGGAGCGTTGCGAAGCTCTGCTGGCTGTTACCATCATGCGACATGATTTCTCATTCCATGGTGAAGTCATCTAGCGGGGAATATCATGGCTGCTGAGTCCTGGAGAATTGCATTGGTGGTTTGAGTCTTTGTGGCAAAGAGGAACTTGCTTCGTGATTCGTGACTCATAGCAGCGACATGGCTAGTGGGGGCGACAGTATAGGTGACAAGGGTGTAGATAATAGAGCCCGTCAGTTGAGTACCCCTGAGGCCCATTAAGCTAGGCCCAATTGTAATGCTAGTCGAAATATGAGTTCATGTCGTATGTCGATATTGTAATCTGTATCGGATCCCTCCTGATCTTTGAGACCTGGCCACCTATATATAGGGGCCATGAGAGGATGGTGAGGGACAGATTGAAAGAAAGCCAGGTTTTACACCCACGTTTACTTTCGATACACACCTTGTTTGACTGATTTTACCTTCGAGTTCATCCAACGCCCTATCTCCCCGATCCTAAGTCCTTCATGTAGGGCATTTGTCGAGTTAACCCTCATCAATTGGTGCCGATCGTGGGGACTCTGGGCATTGGAATCATGAATTTGATGGCTTTTTCGCTTTTAGCCGATAGTACTCCAGAAGTCGACGGAAGTCAAGAGATGGAACTGACGATCGGAAGTTTAAGCTTCTACGTCGGACCTTCGGGTTCAACTTGCCTTTCGGATCTGCCGAAATCGGGTCCGTCGGCAAGCAAAGTCAAGAGAATCACAATATCTGGATCATCCGTGGGCTCTTCCAGCGAGGTAAACTCGCCGGTCAGTCTCACAGCAACAGAAGATATGCAAAAGAGACTCGAGGAATTCGACAAAACTCGAGGAAAGCCCGACATGGAAGCAACAGCAGTTAAAACTCACGATAGTCCAAGGGATTTCGCCATCAGAAGCAGTGGCGTCTCCAGAAGCGTACACCAGTTATGCGTCATTATCACTAAAGCAGCAGAAGAGGATAATCACGAAGGCAACAAAGAGGTCGATATGCAAGTCGACAAACCAAGGAGTAACAGCAAAAAGGAAAAGGAGAAAGTTCACGTTTCAATCGGAGAATGGAGAATCATCATTTCAGCCATCAATCACGGCACAGAAATACCCGCAGATTCAAGGAGAGAAGCTCTGATGGGGTATCAATACGCGCTACACCAGCATAAAAAGAAGTTAAGGGAGGAAAGAGACATGTTTATGAGAAGCCGAGATGACAACAGTACATCAAGTGGAGGATATTGGGATGAGTATAGCGATGCATCAGACTGCAGCATGGAAAGGCACAGAGACCCGAAGCACAACAGAAGGACAACAACACAGACAAGAGAAGAAAGCTATGCATAAAAGTTTAAGCGCGCAGCAGTCAGAAGAGGAAGAAGACTTCATGCAAGAAACGCCAGAAGCAGCATTGATAGCAGCACATGCGTACCTACTAACCACACAACCAGAGCCCGGAGATCCGCGAGAGCACATGCATCAAGCTGCAATACGAAGCCTCGGGTTGATTGAAGACAAGCTAATGGGAAAACTTCCAGAGGAAAAGGCGACACATCGTAAGGAAAGACGAAAGGAAGAGTTCAAGCGCAAATCCTCGCGAAACGAATCCAGTGAATCATCAGGTGACGAGAGGCGACAAAAACGGAAGGAGGACGCAAGGAACATAATAGCACAAGCACGAGTAAACAACTCACGCTATGCGTGGAGACAAGAAAATTACGAAGACAATGAAAAAGAGATGGGCGCGTTATGCTTTACCCGCAGGGTTCACAAAACGCGGGTACCCAAAGGTTTCAAGTTGCCGCACGATCAACAAAAATATGATGGGTCGCAAGAACCCACTCTATGGTTGTCAGATTACCTGCAAGCAGTACAGATACTTGGAGGAACAAGAGCAACAGCTATGCAAACTTTGCAGTTACACCTCACCGGCACAGCACGGTCCTGGTTGAACACCCTACCCAACGATTCCATCGGGAGTTGGGGAGAATTAGAGAGTCAATTCGCAAGAAATTTTCGCTCAACATATAAGCGCCCAGCGTCGCTAGAAGAAATTAAGTTGTGCGTACAGAAGAAAGATGAAACCCTACGCTCTTATATACAACGCTGGAGTGTAATCAAAAATTTAGCAGAAGACGTCTCCGACGAAAGAGCAATAGATGCTTTTTCGGCTGGCCTTTGTCGTTCGGACCTCGTGGAAGAGATAGGGAGAACAAAGCCAAGGACAGAATCTGAATTAATGGAAGTAGCCAACAGATTCACCGATGGAGAAGACGCGTATACCAACAAAAGCGGGCGTTCACCAGAAGTCGATAGAGCGAGCAGGCAAAGGCGAAGATACCGAAACGGAGATAGCCACGCAAGGCGAAATCAGATAGCCGCAGGATACGAAAGAAGGGACAAGGAAGGCTATGAAAATAGGGAGTTCCAGGCAAGAGGAAATTATGGAGTAGAAAAACCAAAATACTCTGGCCCATCGGCGGAGGACATGCTATACGGACCCTGTCAAATCCACTATGCGTACCTAGATGGAAAGGGAGTTTGTAACCACCAGATGAAGGATTGCAGAACCTTCTTAAGGTTGCAAAGTGCCATGGACTCAAACCAAGGAGCACGGCAGGAAAAGAAAAGTATTAGTCAAGGATACCAAGTACAGCGACTAGCAAAGCATCTGGAGTCGAAAGTATATATATCTGCAATGATCCAATCGGTGCGAAAGTCCAAGAAAGAGTGGAAGAACATATCCAGACAAGTAAACTTAGCTATATCATCACCACCAGCCACTACAGAGTACCTGCAGTGGTCCGATCAACCAGTCAGGTTTAGCAGAGCAGACCACCCAAGGAAAGTGCCCAGGCCGGAGCACTCACCGATGGTGCTAAAGGCGCAAATAGGAGGATACGATATCGGGAGAGTATTCATGGATGCAGGAAGTGGCATAAACCTAATATATGCAAGAACTCTGAGGCCAATGTGCATCTCACTAGAAAGTGTAAAGCCAACAGACTGTTCTTTCCACGGAATAGTACCAGGAGGCGCAAATTACCCTCTCGGAAAAATAGAACTCGACGTTTGCTTCGGCAATAGCAACAATTATCGCAGAGTGAAGCTGGAGTTTGAAGTCATGGACTGGCCTTCGCAATATCATGTAATCCTGGGGCGCCCAGCATTTGCAAAGTTCATGGCAGTACCTCACTACGCATATCTCACGCTCAAAATCCTAGGACCCAAAGGAACGATCACGGTACAAGGCAGCTTTGAAGTATCCAACACTTGTGACAAAGAATTCAATAGGCTGGCGCAAACTTTCGGCATGACAGCGGAGTACGCAAGACTGAAAGGTGAAACTGACCACAACGTGCTACCCGACGCCGGACGATCCCTGCTAGATTAGGCTTTTGATGCAACTCAAGACTCGAAGAAAATCCAGGTCCACCCCATGGACCCGAACAAGACCACCTCTATAGCAGTAAACCTGGATCCCGCATAGGAAAGCGCACTCATCGAGTTCCTCCGTGAGCGCTGGGAAATCTTCGCCTGGTGTCCTTCAGACATGCCAGGGGTTCCTAGGGAACTCGTCGAGCACGCACTAAATGTGGATCCTAAAGCAAAGCCAGTCAAGCAACCACTACGACGATTTGATGAACCCAAAAGGAAAGCAATAGCATCCAAGCTACACAGGATAGAAAACATCGGATTCATCCGAGAAATCAAGTCATCAACCTGGGTATCCAACCCAGTCATCGTACCCAAGAAAAACACAGACGTACAAAGAGTGTGCATCGACTACACATCTCTCAACAAGCACTATCCAACGGATCCCTTCCCTCTACCTCACATTGATCAGATAATTGACTCAACAGCGGGGTGCGCAAGGCTTTCTTTCCTAGATGCATATTCTGGTTACAACCAGATCAAACTGAAGAAAAAAGACAAGGAAAAGACAGCTTTCATCACACCATATGGCGTGTTCTGTTATCAAGTCATGCCCTTCGGCCTAAAAAATGCAGGAGCAACCTACCAGCGGATGATGCAAAATTGCCTCGGAAGCCAAATAGGACGCAACATCCAAGTCTACATCGACGACGTGGTCATCACCACAAGGAAAGAAGAGTCTCTGATCAGTGACTTGGCAGAAACTTTCGACAATCTGAATAGGTACAAGCTCAAGCTTAACCTGACAAAATGTTGTTTCGGCGTATCAGCAGGACAACTCCTGGGGTTCCTGGTATCAGCAAGGGGAATAGAAGCAAACCCAGAAAAGATTCAAGCGATCCTAACAATGGGGAAACCAATGAATCTGCATGATGTACAAAAGCTCGCAGGACGCGTCGCGCACTAAGTCGATTTGTTGCTCGACTGGGAGAGAAAACACTCCCTTTCTATGCACTCATGAAAAAATCAGATGACAAATTCGAGTGGACAAAAGAGGCAGACGTAGCTTTCGCGCAGTTGAAAAAAGTGCTCTCCACGCCACCAGTGCTGGTCGCACCAAATGAGAAAGAGCCACTACTACTCTACATCGCTGCAACATATCAGGTGGTGAGTACAGTATTGGTAGTCGAAAGAAGTGAAGAGGGAAAAGCTCACGGTGTCCAGAGGCCAGTATATTTCGTCAGCGAAGTACTATCTCCAACAAAACAAAGGTACCCGCACTATCAAAAGCTTGCATATAGTGTATTCACAACAGCATGAAAACTACTGCAATATTTCGCGGTACACCCAATCATAGTGGTTAACGAAGCACCACTATCCAATATACTGAACAACCCTTCAGCAATAGGATGTGTCTCCTTATGGGGAATTGAGTTATCACCCCTGGACATCACGTACGAAAAGCGAAAGGCGATCAAATCACAAGTTTTACCAGACTTCACAGCAGAATGGCTAGAGTTACAAAACACAGGACCGCCAGATCTATCGAGTGTATGGACAATGTACTTCGACGGTTCAAAAAGAATCCAAGGCGCAGGAGCAGGAGTGTGATACGTCTCAAACGTATCTATAATTTTTGATGCTCCATGCTTGTTTTTACACCATTTGCCTATTGTTTCGTTACACTTAGTGGCACTTTTATGCATTTTCCGGAACTAACCTATTAACAAGTGCCACAGTGCCAGTTCCCTGTTTTCTGCTGTTTTTGTGTTTCAGAAGTGATACACAGGAAATATTCTCGGAATTGGACGAAACCAAAGCCAGAAGTCTTATTTTACCCGGAAGCTTCCAGAGATCCGAAGAGGAGTAGGAGGTGGGCCACAGGGGCCCCACACACACAGGTGGCGCGGCCAGGCCCCTGGCCGCGCCAGCCATGTGTGAGGAGGCCCTAGCCCTCCTCTGACATCGCCCCTTCGCCTATAAGAAGCCTCGGGACGGAAAACCCTAGGGGATTCGGCAATTTTCCAGAAGCAGTTCCGCAGCTCCGCCGCCACCACCGACGAATTTCGGGGGACAGAAGTCTCTGTTCCGGCACCCTGCCGGGACGGGGAAGTGCCCCCGGAGCCATCTCCATCGGTCTCCATCGCCGTCTCCGCCATCTCCATCGACCTCACCGCCATCTCCATCAACCTTGCTGTCTCCTATGATGAGGAGGGAGTAGTTCATCCCCGGGGCTGAGGGCTCTACCGGTAGCTATGTGGTTCACCTCTCTCTCCCATGATGTGATCTTTATGTGATCGTGAGCTTTGTATCATGTTGAACAAGTACATGTTATTATTCAGATATTTTGTGTACTCTAGTGATATTATTAAAGTAATCTATTCCTCCTGCTATGGTGTAACGGTGACAGTGCGTGCATCATGGTGGTACTTGGTTTAGGCTATGATTGTGATCTCTTGTGGATTATGAGAATAATTATTGCTATGATAGTTTGAGTGATCTATTCCTCCTTTCATGGTGTAATGTTGACAGTGTGTGCACCGTGTTAGTACTTGGTTTAAGTTGCAATGATTTCTATCTTGAGTTGTGATCTGATTTGGGTATTGCTATGAGTGGTGTTTGTCAAGTACTTGATGAACTTTAAGGGGTGCTTCTGTAGCCACTACACAATGATTAGTGTTATTCAATAGGAGAGTAATTCAGAGTGCCTTAGCAAATAGAAGTTACTTGTTCAATCATGTTATATTGTTGGGAGTGTGTCCACTAGTGAAAGTATGATCCCTAGGCCTTGTTTCCAAGCTTTGCATACCGTTTACTTGCTATTTTGTTACTTGTTTGCTCGCAGCGATATTTATTTCATACCACGTTTGCTACTTATAATCATCTATACCACTTGTATTTCACTATCTCTTCGCCGAACTAGTGCACCTATACATCTGACAAGTGTATTGGGTGTGTTGGGGACACAAGAGACTTTCTGTATCGTAATTGCAGGGTTGCTTGAGAGGGATAGCTTTGACCTCTAACCTCCCTGAGTTCGATAAACCTTGGGTGATCCACTTAAGGGAAACTTGCTGCTGTTCTACAAACCTCTGCACTTGGAGGCCCAACAAGTGTCTACAAGAATAGAAGTGCGTAGACATCAAGCTCTTTTCTGGCGCCGTTGCCGGGGAGGTAAGGTAAAAGGTACTCGCATCCTCCTGTGTGAGTGCTCGAAGTTATTTCCTTTAGATTCTGCAATTACATCTTTTTGTTTCTTGTTTTTATTTTCACTAGTTAGGCTTAATGGAAAACAATGAGTTTTGTAGTCTTTTTCCTGAGTTTAGATATGAAGTGTTTGAAGAGAAAATTGAAAAACCTTTGGAGCTTAATTTGCATGCTAATAGTGTTGTTAGTATGAATGCTTTGAACACTGTCATTGCTAATGCTATAGAAAAGTCTAAGCTTGGGGAAGCTAGTTTTGTTAAGCATGATATTTTTAGTTCCCCAGCTTTAGTGGAGAAAATTTGCTCTGATGATATTTTATCTCCCATATGTGATGTTCCTTCTTATGATGATATGTTTGATGAGTATGCTTTGCGACATAGTAGTTCTCTAGCTTGTGATGATGAGTATAATATTTTCAGTTCACCTACTATTGAGGATAAAACTAGTTATGATTACAATATGCCTCCTATTTATGATGATTATGGTGATGAGAATAATTATTCTATTGAATTTGCTCCTACTACTATTGTTCCTGTGGTGAGTATTAATTCTTTTATGCATGTGGCTCATGATAGAGATGCTTTATGTGATAGTTATATTGTTAATTCTATTCATGATGCTACTGAAAGTTATTATGATAGAGGGAAACATGGTTTGATGGATCTCAACAATATTAAGTTTCCCCTCTTTATGTTGCAAATCTTGAAGTGGCACTTGTTTTATCTATCCATGCTTGCTACTATGTGCCTCATTGATTTATTTTCTTACAAGATTCCTATGCATAGGAAGTGGTTCAGATATAAATTTCTTCCATACTTGCTTTTTGATGCTCTCTATTGCTTTAAATTCCTATATGGCGTCTTTGCTTCAAGCTCTTATATAGCGCCCACATGAGCATCTTTGCAAATTACTGCGCCTAGCTCAAAGGCGTTAAAGAAAAGCACTCTTGGGAGATAACCCATTGTTTTCTTTTCAGTACTTTTTCTTTTATTTGAGTCTTGGAAGTCATTACTACTGTAATGACCGCTCCTTATCTTGTTTATTTCGTTTTTGTGCCAAGAGAAGCCTCTAATTTGAGTGAGGTAAAGATTTGGGGATGTTGCTGTCCTGAAACTGTTTTCGGTGCTGCACCGTAAAAATTCGTGAAAATTCTCTGTTTATCTTTTGGACCTGCGATTTCTTGTGCATATGCCCCAGGTTATATCCAAACTTTTCTTAGTTGAACACTTTTTGATTTGAGCAACAGAAAATCCCTCAAAAATTCGTCCATTATCAGCTGTCCAGTTTTGACAGATTTCTGCCAATATTTGTTTTTGCCACTTTATCGCTTTCTTTCGAGTTCTTTTTGATCATGGAACTCTTGTGGAAGTTGCTACAGTAGTATATACTTTATATGTGGTGGTTTTGGGTTGAAACCTGAAGCTAAAAGAGGTTGAATATATTTTATGCTTACACTAATGTTGCTAATAGAATTGTGTTTAGTTTTGTATGAAGGAAGTTTTCAAGTGTAGGGATTGGAGAATGATGAGATGAGTTGAAGAATGGACAAAAGCTCAAGCTTGGGGATGCCCATGCATCACCCCAAGAAATATCCAAGAAGTACAAGCGTCAAAGCTTGGGGATGCCCCCGAGGCACCCCTTCTTCATCGGCAAAAATCAGGTCACCTTTCAAGACACTATATTTTTATTGCTTCATGCACTATGTGTTTTTCTTGGAGCGTCAGTTGTTTTAGTTTTCAGTATTAGTTTAGTTTAGTTTGCTGCAATAAATGGTTAGATCACATCATGTTTCTTTTGGAGGAGATGAACTCGTTTTCATTTGCCAAGAACACTCAGTTTTTCACTCTTATCGTTCACCGAGTGTTCTTCTTTTTCTGCTACTGCTTTTGGTTTTCGTTTTCGCCTTGATTTGCGTTCAGATCTTGCTATATCTTTGCATCAAGGTGTATTTTTGCCTCTGGTATTTATTGGTTTTCATCAAAAGAGGTGTCTTTAAAAATTTCAAATGGTGTTGGAAAAGAGAAAAAGCTTTGTGCAAAATAGTGGTACGAGAAGGAGCTTGTGTAGACTGCGGCTTAGGCTTTTTCATGTCATGCTTGATGTATTTTTGATAGTATGCTTAGTGGTTTTGCTGTAGCATGACTTGTCTCAAATAACTGAGATTGCTTAATGAGCCTTTGAAAAAATCATGCGTTGTTTTTATTGTATGGAAGCATTATTTTGGTTTTCTCCTTGATGTTTTATTTGGGTTGACTTGGCACATGCTCATACATGTTAGACTCTTACAAAGTCGCCATTAGCCTTCATGATCATTTAGTTTTTGACTTTTGATGCCATCATATGCTTCTTTTAATGTCGCTTTGCATGATTATGGCTATTATTGCTCTCTTAGTTGGTCGCTCCCAGTCTTTTGCTAGCCCTCGCCTTGTACTGAGTATGAGCTCTACTCGTGCATCCAACTCCTAAAAGCCAAAGTTTTCCATTGTGTCCACCATACATACCTACTAGCAATTTGCTATTCCAAGTAAATTTGACTTGCTTTTATTTTCTCTTCAAATTAAACTCTTACCAGTGTTATGCGAAACTCGGTTAGTAAAGCTCTCACGAACCGGAAGGCACACTTTACTTTTTCCTGTTCTTAAAAATTTGACATTGTGGTCTCTTATGTTGAGTTGTTATGCTTGCAAGTTGTAAGTTGGATTCTAGCCCAGCCATGCTGTCATGGGGCAAGCTTTCAACATTGCACTTCTTATTTGAGTTGATATCGTGATCTTTTGTTTATGGATGCCCGCGGTGTGAAATGAATTGGGAATCTTGTGGGGATCATGGAGTTTGTATATGTGTTAGGGAAACGCCGGGCCGCCAATCTAAGCCATGCATAATTCATGGTGGAAATTTGCAGCATACCCATGGTGAACATTCAATGACGCATCTCACAATAAAAAGCTAAACAATATAGCAAATAAAAGAGATGTCGAGGTGTTCATTGTCTGCTTGTCCTGTCATTTTGGTGTGGGCTTGTTCCATGTCATCGGGCACGGAGGTACCCCATTGGCGGTTCTCAATGATATGCATATACTTACAATGACAAGAGCCTTGCTTGGGACTCTAAGTAAAGTAGCATGAGGTTTGGGTACTCGTATTCACGGGGCATGAGGTTTTCAACTTATGATTTGTCAACATATGCATCATAATTGTTCTCGCATTAACTTTAACCATTCAAGATGCTTATGATGGGGGCAATGAGAGCTCAAAGCCGGTAAGTACCATAATTTTTGAAGGTTATAAAACTTGCAATCACTGCTTCCCTCTGCGAAGGGCCTTTCTTTTACTTTTATGTTGAGTCACCACCTTCTACCTTTATGCACCATTAAGAGAGCATAGTTGTCATTCTGAGTATAATGTGCATTGTCCCAAAGTTTTCATTGATTGATTCATATTGTTGGTTTCACTTATTCTCAAATTATTTGTATCTAGTCGCCCTCTTAAACTTGAAGGTGTCCTATGCATTTATGTTTTGCTCTCCATGAAGGACAAGCTGAAAACCATTTGTATGTTTTTCCTTATGATTTGAACACACGTTTGGCTTTCATTGTTTCATTTTCATGATCTTTTGTTTGTGTTCATTTGCATGTTTACAACATGGTTGCTAAGTTCTTATTGTCATGATTATATCTTTCATGCCCATGTTTTAAGTTCTTATGATCCCAGCTCACAATGCTTACATATATGATCAAGATTGTGTAGGTGCATGTCACCTCAAAAATTATTCTTTTGTTATCACTTACCTACTCGAGGACGAGCAGGAGTTAAGCTTGGGGATGCTTGATACGTCTCAAACGTATCTATAATTTTTGATGCTCCATGCTTGTTTTTACACCATTTGCCTATTGTTTCGTTACACTTAGTGGCACTTTTATGCATTTTCCGGAACTAACCTATTAACAAGTGCCACCGTGCCAGTTCCCTGTTTTCTGCTGTTTTTGTGTTTCAGAAGTGATACACAGGAAATATTCTCGGAATTGGACGAAACCAAAGCCAGAAGTCTTATTTTACCCGGAAGCTTCCAGAGATCCGAAGAGGAGTAGGAGGTGGGCCACAGGGGCCCCACACACACAGGTGGCGCGGCCAGGCCCCTGGCCGCGCCAGCCATGTGTGAGGAGGCCCTGGCCCTCCTCTGACATCGCCCCTTCGCCTATAAGAAGCCTCGGGACGGAAAACCCTAGGGGATTCGGCAATTTTCCAGAAGCAGTTCCGCAGCTCCGCCGCCACCACCGACGAATTTCGGGGGACAGAAGTCTCTGTTCCGGCACCCTGCCGGGACGGGGAAGTGCCCCCGGAGCCATCTCCATCGGTCTCCATCGCCGTCTCCGCCATCTCCATCGACCTCACCGCCATCTCCATCAACCTTGCTGTCTCCTATGATGAGGAGGGAGTAGTTCATCCCCGGGGCTGAGGGCTCTACCGGTAGCTATGTGGTTCACCTCTCTCTCCCATGATGTGATCTTTATGTGATCGTGAGCTTTGTATCATGTTGAACAAGTACATGTTATTATTCAGATATTTTGTGTACTCTAGTGATATTATTAAAGTAATCTATTCCTCCTGCTATGGTGTAACGGTGACAGTGCGTGCATCATGGTGGTACTTGGTTTAGGCTATGATTGTGATCTCTTGTGGATTATGAGAATAATTATTGCTATGATAGTTTGAGTGATCTATTCCTCCTTTCATGGTGTAATGTTGACAGTGTGTGCACCGTGTTAGTACTTGGTTTAAGTTGCAATGATTTCTATCTTGAGTTGTGATCTGATTTGGGTATTGCTATGAGTGGTGTTTGTCAAGTACTTGATGAACTTTAAGGGGTGCTTCTGTAGCCACTACACAATGATTAGTGTTATTCAATAGGAGAGTAATTCAGAGTGCCTTAGCAAAGAGAAGTTACTTGTTCAATCATGTTATATTGTTGGGAGTGTGTCCACTAGTGAAAGTATGATCCCTAGGCCTTGTTTCCAAGCTTTGCATACCGTTTACTTGCTATTTTGTTACTTGTTTGCTCGCAGCGATATTTATTTCATACCACGTTTGCTACTTATAATCATCTATACCACTTGTATTTCACTATCTCTTCGCCGAACTAGTGCACCTATACATCTGACAAGTGTATTGGGTGTGTTGGGGACACAAGAGACTTTCTGTATCGTAATTGCAGGGTTGCTTGAGAGGGATAGCTTTGACCTCTAACCTCCCTGAGTTCGATAAACCTTGGGTGATCCACTTAAGGGAAACTTGCTGCTATTCTACAAACCTCTGCACTTGGAGGCCCAACAAGTGTCTACAAGAATAGAAGTGCGTAGACATCAGAGTGGTCTTGATATCACCACAAGGCGACAACTTGAAGTATGTGTTAAGGATGAGTTTTCCCCAAGCTTCTAATAATGAAGCCGAATACGAGGCGTTGCTCCATGGAATGAAAATGGCCAGGCCACGCGGAGCAACTCGACTGAAAATATTTGGAGACTCGAATCTCGTCGTCCAACAGGTGATGAACAAGTGCGACGCCATCAGTGAAAATATGACAGCATACAAAAACTTATACTATTACCTAGAGGGAACATTCGATGAATGCGAAGTTTCGCACGTCAGCAGAGCCAGTAACGAGGAAGCTGACAATCTAGCAAATATCGGGTCCCAGTGCCTACCCGTACTGCAAGGAGTCTTTTGGGAGGAAATAATAGAGAGATCAATAAAGAGCAACAAAACTTCGGCTACAGAGGAACAAGGCCAGCACCAAGCAACAGGCTCGGGGGCTGGAAAAGCAAGCACAACAGAGCCAGAAGAAGTCATGATGATCGAAGAAACCTGGATGCAGCCATACTTGGCATACATGATAAACAAAGCACTACCCGAAGACACAGTAGAAGCGAAAAGGATAATACGACGATCCAAGGCTTTCGTCGTGTTACAAGGAAAATTATACAAGAAAAGCATAACAGGCGTATTGCAACGATGCGTCACCCCTCAAGAAGGACAGGAAATCTTAAAGGACATCCACGCAGGAGTGTGTGGACATCATGCCAGCAGCAGAGCAATCGCAGCTAAAGCCTTTCGTGCAGGATTTTACTGGCTAACAGCCATTGAAGATGCGAAAGATATCGTGAGGAAGTGCGAGGCTTGTCAACGATTCGCATCTCGACCACACGCGCCAGCAGCAAAATTGCAACCAATACCACTATCCTGGCCATTCACGCAATGGGGTCTCGACATGGTAGGAAAATTACATAAATCGTGGCCAGGAGGGCATGTTTACATGCTGGTGGCAGTCGACAAATTTACCAAGTGGGTAGAAGCAGCCCCTGTAACAACCCAAGACTCCACAACCGCAATCAACTTCATCAAGTCAATAGTCCTTCGCTTCGGAGTACCACACAGCATCATCACAGACAATGGGACAAATTTCACATCGAAGGAGTTCAAGAATTATTTTGAAGGTTTGGGAATCAAATTGAAATTTGCATCTGTAGCGCATCCAAAGACAAATGGACAAGTCGAGAAAGCCAATGGCTTAATATGCAACGGGATAAAGAAAAAGCTGTTAGCACCCCTCGAGAAGGCAAAGCATGCTTGGGTAGATGAGCTACCCTCCGTACTCTGGAGTCTCCGAACTACACCTAACGCAGCAACTCAAGAAACGCCCTTTTTTCTGGTCCACGGCGCAGAAGCCGTGCTTCCAGTAGAGATCACCCATGAAGCTCCAAGAATCGCGGCGTATGATGAGACAACTTCCACAGAAGCACTTCAGGATGATGTTGATGCACTCGACAAGGCGAGAGACGTAGCACTCGCCAGAGCCACTCAATATCAGCAAAATCTATGAAACTACCACAGTAGTCGAGTTCGTCCACGATCTTTCGTGGTGGGAGATCTAGTCTGACGAATCAAGCAAGACGGGCATGGAAAACTAGAGTCCCCATGGGTGGGACCTTACATCGTGACAAAAGTAATACCAGGAGGAGCTTATCGACTACAAGATAAGAAAACGGGGAAAGACGAAAGAAACCCGTGGAATGCAGAGCAACTACGGCGGTTCTACGCATAGGTGACATAAGGCGACAAAGAGCTTTCGAGTTATGACCCTCTGGACCCAGAACATGAGGCCACAGGTCGGGTTCCTTGGGTCAACTGGACAATATATATAAGTATTTTACTTTCCACTCGGGGGCTCAGACCCTCAAGTGGTACGAAATAAAGTTAATAAGTTTTCAAGATTTGTGATTATTTGAGACATACTATTAGGTTGTTCGCAACCTGATATTTGGCAACAATACGAACGGTTCAAGGGAACCCGATAATATATTAAGTGCATACCTCGGAACGACGACCCGTTCCCATGGTCTATTAATAAAGCAAGCACAACATATAATCCAAACACGACTATTTATTACAGATAGTACAAGAAAAGACAACTAAGAAAAGAGATTACATAAAGATAATCTAGTGAAAATGCACTTCAGCTTCGTACTCCTTCTGGCACTGCCGTCATAGATCCTCACGTCGAACTTCGACGTGCCAATATGGAAATCGAAGGTCATGAAGAAGCCTTGGTGGAGGTTATGGTCTTCTGCAAACTATGACCAGCCACCCTTGAAGTACATCTCATCGGCCCCGTCGTACCATACCTCCACTTAGTAGGGAGTTCCTTCCCCAGAGTGTTCATGAAGAACCGCCTTCCACAGTTCTCGCCCGTCCATAAAATTGGTGAACTTCACCGGCACCCACTGAATCTCACGGCACTGAGCGCCGGCGATGCAGAAGAAGGAGTATACTCTAGGCTGAGGAGGAGGAGCATTGTGAGGAGGAGCGCTTGGACCTGGCGCAGCAGATGAAACCTTGGGTTTATTTTTACTCCCGGCCAGACGGCCGGGGCGCCGCTTCACCGGAGCGGACGACGAAACTACCACAGCTGCGATTGTAGCCTTGTTCTTACTGCCGCGAGGGCGGTCGCGACCCCGTTTCTCTATCAGGGCGCCGATACTCAAATGCGATCCACTTGCATCGGCCATGGAGACAAGCGGTGTGAAGGAAAAACCCTAGATGGGACGAGGAAGAAGATGATGATGCGGCGGAGGAAGATACTAATGAAGGAATTAGGGTTTTTTACCCTCGCCATACGTGCTTTATTTATAAGTACACACTAATGGGCCTCTGCAGAGTCTAGGTCCAAAGTATATCAATGGGCTTTTATATTCTGCCCACAGCAGATGATAAAGAAGAATTAACGTATCAAAATAAAAGATACGCACAAACAAATGAGGGGAAAGTATCTGTCAAGAAGTGGAGCATACCTCGTCTTGGACTCGGGGGCTTACATCATAAGAGGAGAAGAAAAGAATTATTAAGTGTGAATCATCTCGAAAAATATCACAAGAGATAGTATATGGAACAGGCATGTCTATAGTTTTGAGCCTATACCCGAAAAAATTCGGCTATAGCCTCGGGGGCTACTCCCATCGGGAGCGCTGTCGCGCACCCGATAGAAAGAAGTCGACAGAAGAAGGATGAGAAGTTGAGATGAAAAACCAACTGGTGGACAAGTGATTTAAGACTAATCGGCTACAATTCGTCAACAACAAACTTCGACTACATTGTTGACAAAATAAAGATCGATTACTCCCATCGGGAGCTATTTATGAGAATTAAAAAGGATAACTCGATTATTTCAAGTCTTGAAACAGTCAAACAAGGCTATGACATATGATTCTCGAGTTGCGTCATCGCGACAAAACTTGAATGCCATGGTTGAAATATATCATGAAGGTAAGACCCCAGGATCCGTCCTGTGTGGCCTAGTATACGCACATAGATGTGCTCTACTGGTACTTATCCGTGTCTACGACGCGAAGAAAATCCCGGTGGTCGCACTGGGTACCCTGAGAACTACTGGGATTCATTCTTTGTAAGTCCTAAATACGGCAAAAGGATGGGTTTGACTGGTTTCCCGAATTCAAGTCTAAGGGGATTGAATTTTAAGTAGGTGACAAGTATCTGTCCCGGCAGTTAACTGGCCTCTTGATCCGTTAGAGTTGTCAGGCTTGTTCATCAAAACCCCTTGAGAGACATTACGAAAAAAGATAAAGTCGAAAGACCAAGTCAAAGATTTGAAGATATGGAGAAGTCAAGAATTGATCAAGTCGAAGATTTGAAGATTTGAGATTCAACCCGAATCTGCAATTCTGGTAGAATCTTGGGGGCTACTGACAACGGTGTAGATAATAGAGCCCATCAGTTGAGTACCCCTGAGGCCCGTTAAGCTAGGCCCAATTGTAACGCTAGTCGAAATACGAGTTCATGTCGTATGTCAATATTGTAATCTGTATCGGATCCCTCCCGATCTTTGAGACCTTGCCACCTATATATAGGGGCCAGGAGAGGACGGTGAGGGACAGATTGAAAGCAAGCCAGGTTTTACACCCACGTTTACTTTCGATACACACCTTGTTTGACTGATTTTACCTTCGAGTTCATCCGACGCCGTATCTCCCCGATCCTAAGTCCTTTATCTAGGGCATTTGTCGAGTTAACCCTCGTCAACAGGAGAAGTTCAAGGTCCAACCTTGCAGGGTGAAAACCCAAGGTCTGGCCTTAATTGGTTGTGCCTGGCAATTGCCTTGTTGAAGGCATTGTTTTGTAAGCGCGGACTTTTCTCCAGGGTGAAAATCTAAGATCTATGATCGGACGACGACAGTGTTAGTGCATTGTTCCCTTCTTGGAGGCGTTGCTTTTTGGAGATGTTGGACTTTTGGTGCTGTCTTGGTGGTGTTAGTGTTGCTACTACGAGGAATTTATCACTGTAGCGGGCCTTTTTCTTTTTCTGTAATTCTTCTTCTTTTTTTGGCTGTGTGCATCCGTATTGCCACTAGGGCACTGCGTTGTTGCAGAGGCTGGATGTAATTGGTATCGGCTTGATATTAATATATATTCTTTATCTAAAAAAAACACTGTTAAACAATTAACCAAATGATCTTTACAGCCTGCCATTTATCCAATAAATAGCAGGATGATAATTGCTCCATACCGATGATATATGCACTCATATACTAAACTTGAGACCTACAAATTTCTATTACCTCTCCGGCCCAGCTCAACGAAGTGGATCCGAGCAGAAGGTTGCGGGCGACAGAGTCCGTATCTTGCAAGATTCTCCGCGATGCTACGATGTTTTTCTCCTGAACCACCGCCTCCAACTGCACGATCCATCAATCAAATATCAAACCCAAAGAGCATGCAACAACAGCGTGGAGAACAAAGGAGTGGAGCAGCCTAACTCTTCTGCCAGAATGGGGCGTGTCCAGCCCCGGCGGCGTCAGAAACGGTTTTGTTGTCGAAGATACGCCGGCGGCTGGTCCGCTCACCCGATTTGAGAGGCAACGGGGGTCAAGAGGAGAGTAAGGGGATCTTTGAGGGCTCCCGGGACGTTCTGTAGCGGGCGAGGTTCCACGACCTCCACGATCTGCAGTCCACAAGCACGGAGATGACCGGTGGTTGCACACATCCAGCGAGAGGCTACGCAGAGCCTCGTCTCGGCCGGCGCGACGTTGTCTGTGAGAAGGCGGCAGGAGTAGCGCCACCACAGCTCGGGGATGCAACCGACCAAGAGCTTTGACTCGCCCAGCGCGACGTCGTTCGGAAGGAGTCCATGGCGGGCGCGGTAGAGAGCTGGGATCCCTGATCGGTGCAACATCATCTCGAAGGAGGCGGAAGGATGGGATCTATGGCGGCTGGCGGCAGGGAGCAGGCACGGGATCCATGGCGGCTGGCGGCGCAGAGCAGACACGAAATCCATGGCGGCGGGGAAAAGGGAACCGTCGAATGACGAGGGACTGGCTCAGAGCTTGTGGTGGCGATGCAGGGCGGGGCGGGGCGCAAAGGAGCTCATGACGGAGCGCACGTCTAGGGCAGGGGAATCGAGGGGTTTCCAGGGAAGTTATGAGGGAGGTGCAGGAGAGGGAGAGCGATTGGTTTTCTGCTGCTATTGTGCCCGCCGCCGGGCTGACGGGAGGCCGAGGGGCGCGCATTCGTCGGCGCCCTGCTAAGAGGAGCCAAGGCTGCCGGGAGATCTTGAGGGAGGCACCGAGAGATCTTGAGGGAACCGTCTCAGGAATGATATCTGAGAGGTTGGCGTGCAGTATCTCAATTTTCTTTTTTCAGACGGTGGGAGGTTAAGACGACGTACGGGCAGGAATCCATCACCTTTAGACAATCTTTATTATTGGTTTCGAGTTGGTGGTGAAGCCACCCACTCGACATACAACATTTGAGTGACGATTCTACCCCCGACAAATAACTGCTAATTTAGCGATTCAGCGATCATGGTAATTAATCATAGTATCAAACGTCAATTAATCATAGTGTCAATCGTCAATCATGGTAATTAGGAAAGAGATCAATAACGGTGTACTCACCCGACAGTCGCCGCCCCACTCCCCTCTAACCCAATCCTTCGTGCCTTTCGCACCTTGCCATTATCCCCATCATCCTGAGCTCGACGGGAGAGCCAAAGGTGAACCACCGCATCCCTCCCTCCCTCCCACTCCGCTCATCTCGCGTGGACTCCGTCTCAAGTGCAGACACAGCCATCCCTGGGCAGGACGCATGACTCATGTTGCCTCCAGCTTGCGAGGAAGACGCCGAAGGCACTGCTCGTGCGGCTACGGTCGCCAGCGAAGGCGAAGGAGATGATGGGTTGAGGGGATCCCCAAACTCCTTGATGAGATGAAGGCATCAATGCCGGCGGCGGCGTTTGAGAGCGAGATGGGCCTCTTATGGTGTTGTTTTAATCTTACTTTCTGGTATGCTCCTTCTTCATCCACCCCCATCTTTCCTCTGTGAAAGATTTGGCATATCGAAATCTAGGATTCATGCTCGTTGTAAAAAAATGGAAGCATTGGATTAGGATTTACTGTTATTGGCGATTTAGGTTTTCATCAGCGAGTGTTCTAGATTTACCCGGATGTCCGCCATATTACTTGGTTACTAATTGTTTCAGATTTCTGAAGTTAGGGATGCTCTTACATTGATGTTGTTCCTATGAGGGATGCATACATCCATGGATTTTTGTATGGATTTAATTAACCCTCTCCTCTATTGATGGCCGTTAATGGATTTTGTATGGATTTACTGTAAATTCCCCAATCAGATGCAAACATCCATGGACGGAGTCGGAA
Organism: Dactylis glomerata; assembly: GCA_007115705.1. Lineage (NCBI taxonomy): Eukaryota > Viridiplantae > Streptophyta > Magnoliopsida > Poales > Poaceae > Dactylis > Dactylis glomerata. The sequence continues at coordinate 761,674 of QXEO01002114.1, read as the reverse complement.
AGCTTCCACCTTTCGACATGATCTGGTAAGTTTTCGACCACTATCCGCTCCCCCTACCTGACCCGATTGCATTTTAGTTCTCAGCACGTGTGTTCACTTCCATTGATATCTCCACAGTAGGATAGAGGCGACATGGATCTTGCTGCTGTCGAGTTCCCCGATCTGCATCTGCCTCGGCCACCAGGTCAATAATTCGTTTGGTTCATTCTTGATTGGCTCCTCTGATCCTTGACCTCTGTTGATATCTCTACAGTAGGATAGAGGCAGTTCGTCAATTCTCATGAAAGAAGCGATTGGATGCCTATAACAATTTTGACAATTTAACCAACAGATATCGCGCATGTATTTTCATTGAATATCCAACAATGGAATTTCATGAATTGTTGAATCACAATATTTTTTGTATTGTGGCCATTTTATTTGCATATGTGGTCTTGTATGTGTAGCATCGTAGGGGTAGCGGCACTATCTGCATTGAGCACTTCATGCACCAGTGGCGAAGCAAGTTCCTGTCCAATGGTGTACACAGCCAGGGGCCAAGATTAGGGAAGAAGTTCATGTGACAGTCTACATTGAGAAGTAAGTACTGTTGGTATATAGCCATGCCTAATGTTTTACTTTTTCTGGAAGCAAGCTATGAAGACTATCTATTTTTGTAACAGGTAACTACACATCACTCTTCATGTCAGGACTCGATATCCAGGTCCTCGTCAGTGGTTTACTGCTGCATATGAAGAGACAGTTTTATGGAACACAATGCCAAGAATGCATTAATGTCAGTTTACATTACACTTTACACAAGCAACATCATATCTATATGAATCCTTTATAGTTACAATATATGTTTAACTCTGCGCTCAAGTGAGTATTTCATCTTAACTTTTGACTGGTTAAAAATCTGCTCTCCATCCAGTGAGCAGTTTTACTTTTACATTATTAACTATGTACTAATGAGTGCCATATAAAATATACTGAATATGAATGTGAAATTGGAATTGTATGGCTATTTAAGTAAGCATGTACATACACAAGGATCTGGAAAGTAGAAAATGATATGTTATGTTACCATTCATTTGACGGGTCTTCTTTACCTCAGGTTATTATCGAACTCTTCATGAAGCAGTGCACATCGTCCTTGCCTGCACAGGATGTCTCAGGCCGCTGACCAGCAAGATCAACCAGGCGTAGGAGGATTCACAGCGCCATAAGATTATTTTTGTAGGTTTCACATGCACTGAATTTTTTGTTATTTGAAGAGTGAACGACATCAAAATATTGGTAAATAATTGAATTTATATAATAGTCACAAGTGATTTTGATTTATCTCTTGGATATGTGCACCTTAGGAATACTGTTTTGCTTCGGTTCAATGTAACGTTCATGGATAATGAATTTCGTTGAGGGAACATTGAGTCTTAGAGAATGAATTTGGTTTAGGGACCTTTGAGTCTTCGACATACCAATGATGAATGGAAGTTTCACTATTAGAGCACTGAGAATGGACCATTGCGTAGAATAGTGAATAGTTATCGACAATTTTGTGCTTGTATATGTCACTAAATTTATATTAATTAAGATGTTCCATGTACATTTTAACTATTTTGAAGGGAATTTAAGATTAATGTTCATAGAGATCAAAAGGGATGTCAAAGTGCATTTTCAATTTATAGAAGATTATTTTTGTGCATACAATTTTTTTCACATATATTATATTTACACATGCCGGCAAAAAAGAAACAAAACAAGAGGAGCCGTGACAACGCACGGGCACTCAACTAGTTAATATAATAGAGATATTTATTCATGTAGTATATTTACCCACCAAGGGCATTTTGGGTAGTTCAGTTGTTATAAATCCCGTAGGTAGTTTTCCTCAAAAAGTAAAATATGAAGGGTATATTTGAAGTTTACATGTCGTCTCCTACATCGTGCCCCTTTCCAGAGATTGACATCATGGTCATGCACCGTGTCCGCCGTCGTTTGTGCGCCGCGGTAAGGCTGGCGGCTGCCGCCACCGTCACCCTTGACATGCCCTAGCTGCCCTGTGCCCTCTGATCGAACCCTGCATCGACCTCCCAATCAAGACCAACCCACGGTGGCCGTTGCGCCCAAGGACGGGCGCGGCACCCCTCCACCAACAACCCTGAATCGACCCCATGGCAAACTCTAGAAGATGCTGCCGGACTGAATCCCCTCACAGTCTCCTCCTTCCCTTCCTACTCTAGACAACCCAGTTCGCTGTATTGCGGCCGTTGTACTGATACTGCTGCCTGCTGATTTTTTAGTTTTCTAAAATTGTATAGTTTGCTCTTGGCTGCATGGTTGACAGCTCGATAACATAGACTTGATGGAGATTGATAACCTGAGATGCGTAATGTTTCGTCTATTGTTTAGTAAGTTGTGTGTGAGCCTTGGCAATTTCTGGAGTGTTGAAACTTGGAACTCATTCATCTTTGAAAGACAAGACGTTCCAATAGTCTTGTACTCTTGACCTCCGTATGCTAGTGTCTATCAGACATGTCTTTCTTAAATTCTACATTGCACAATCTTTGGGCAGCAGAAATAATATAGCCTTCGGAAGATTTTCACTGAAAATAGAAACAGATGGAGATTAGTCTGTTCACATATGTAAATTGCAGTATTTTGTTACATTGTGGATGAGAACTTCGGCAACAATTTTCGGTGTTGGATACAGATCTGCTGCTTAGTTATGACTGAATAATTCCAACCATATCTGGTTTAGAGTCAAGCAACTTCTTTATTTAGTCCTGCTTATAATTTATTTTCACATAACTAAGAGAGAATTGACTCCATGAGCACTGCTCTTCCTGACAAAAAATCTTCAAAGCATCTCTATCTGTGTGTGTAAACTAGAGGTCAATATAGTTGTTCGTGATGATGACAACTGAATTACTTCTCAACTATAACTGTTACTCAATTATTTCTTCCACAAATTTTTCATAAGTGTATACTGTTGTTGGACTACCCAAGTTGAATGGCATGCGATCTTTATGCTTGCATATATACGATCTCTTTTACCAACATGATTTCCTAGATATTAACTTTGGAATAACAACAAGACCATTCCTACTGCTGCCCTTCCTAAATTTGTACTCCCTCTGATCAGAAATAACTGTCGGTGATTTTGTACTATCTTAGTATAAAGTTTGTACTAAGTCACCGACACTTATTTCCGATCGGAGGGAGTATTACTGTTATTTTAAATACCATTTTCAGATTTTTTTGAAAAACCACTGCTCACTGGAGCTCGGACTTCACGCCTCACTCGTAACCACGGTACTTCTTAAGGTGTATACACTACACAAAAGTCACTGTTTATCGGAGCTCACATGTACAGATACCATAAATCAATCAAGAATTGTCAGTATCATGTAACATTACAAATGTAGCCTAGAACACATATTTAGTAGCAGAGTTGATCAAATCATCAGGATTTAGGCTATCGTATCAAATACTCCGAATAAATCATCTGAACAATTAATCCTTAAACAATAATAACAGCCCAAGAATGCTCTCATTGCGTACAAGAAATGTTACATTGGGTTCCAAAACTTTATGGTCTTAGTAGCAGAGTTAACAGTTGGTGCTTGCAGATAGGGCACATCTCGCTCTCCTTGTGATTGAGCTCGAAGCATGCACCATGGAAGGTGTGGGCATGGGGCATCCGGCAACTTGGATGCATTCGGTCTCGACCAGCTCTAAGCAAAGAAAACACTCCTGCCCGGTGATCTACGTGATGCCTAGCTCCCCTCGCCAACCACATCATCGCAGCAGTGTGCCTTTCGCTGGTTTAAACATGCAGCTTTATCAGTTGTCTAAAGATCAATGTGTTAGTCTGAGAACATCTCAACAGCCGTCAAAATAGAATATATAAGGAGTAAGCATCACTAATCAACTGCTGTCAAAATAGAATATACAAAGAGTAACATCACTAACCACAGAGCCTTAAATAAGTTGCAAATCAACTTATAATAAACACACCGCCACAAAGAAAAGCAGTAGGAATGTTGCAACCAAAGGCTACAGCTTTCAGGCACATGTTGGCCCCTTCAATGATCTACCAGAAGCTATAATTTTTTCAAGAATGAGCCAGAAGCTATAATCATAACGGAAAGCATAGCATCTATCATACATGGCTTATATCTCGATCATATAAGGTTAGGAATAAAACACACATACTACAGGACTTTGTGATTCTATTTGGCAGTGAGATATTCATGCACCTGTATACTTGAGTGACCAGTCATTGCTTGAACTTTGCTGCTATCATGGCGAATGGTCGTCCCCTACTCCAGCGTAATGCCATAGGCTGATTGTTCCATTACTCTTCAGCAGATGACTTTGATGGTAAAATCCCACACCTAAAGATTCATATGATCACAAAGTAATATAAGAGACCTTGCTTAATTTCCATTTGCTCTTCAGCTCTTGGAGTGATAATGTGATATCATAATATTTTGGGATTTTGAGGACAGAAGTAACAGATTAAGAAATCTTCAGAGATCGATGAAGGATGTTTCCTTCAAATGGTTTTGTATTAGAAATAGCTGCTGCTAATACCCAAAAATGTTTAAATTACTTCACATCACTTCTAGGAATAGGATATTGGAATCAAAATAGAAAGGAGAAAATGAAATACTCCCTTCGTTTATAAATATAAGATGTTTTAGGTTTGTGAAGCAAATGTATCTAGACTAGTTTTAGTGTGTATATTCGAGTGATCCTACACACTAAAACATGTATAGATACATTTGCTTCATAAAGCTAAAACATCTTATATTTATAAACGGAGGGAGTACATCGTTGTGGGGATACAACAACCATGTGTGATTTAACAGAAGCCATTATTAGATTGAAAAAATTATCTGGCAAATTTCTAGTAGTAGAAAGATATGCAGAAACAAAATGCACATCACTATATCAGAGTATATACTGACCACATGGCAGCATGATCCTCCTTGCTCAGAGTGTGAGAGGTGCCCGGCCTGCCCACCAGTAGGCAATCAAGAAGAAGCCATCCCGTGAGGCATCCGTCACGGAGTTTGAGGACAACGAACGTAGTGAGGACCTACGGCGTCCGGAGGAGGAAGCACAGCTACAGCCCCCTTTGCGGCCCACAATGGGATCCAACGCCAAAACCTCGTGAGAAGCCGAGCGGGCGGAGGCCACCGGCCCACCGCCCTTGCTACCTGATCTAGAGAAACAACATTAGCCTGCCGCTCAAGACGTGGCCGAGGGAAAGAGGCTGGTGGTGGAGGCCATGGACAGCAGCTTGGAGACGCCGAGTAGCGCCCGGATGTGGACTGGGACAGCGGCGGCGACCAGCGGCGGCGCAGCAGGAGTCGAGGGCGTGCGTCGCCAGAAATTATTTGATAACACGATTCAGCTTACTTCCACATTAACCCCTATTGTAATTTACTGCCCTCTTTGTCCTTCAGCGCTAATACGATCTAAACAATTATAACCATCGGATCTTTTTATATACTACCACTAAAATGTATAGTCCGATGTACCGTAAAATTTTCCTTACTTTATAACTTGCTGGGATAATGGATGCGGAATGCAGTGAAGAAATTTGGCTGTATTAGAAATAGGCCACATATTTGATCCTCCTATGCAAATAACCCGAATCTTCTGCTAATGAAGGATACTTACACGTTCCAACCAACATGTTGGGGCTAGACAACATAACAATATCCAGCCACTACAAGACAAACGGATAAAAAAAACTTTGGTGTAGGATTTCCTACATTCAGTACACACAAAAGCAAAAAAAAATAATTCTAAAATTGCAATTTGTGAAGATAAAAAAGTGTAAGTGATTCAACAACAAACCAGCAACCATGAGAAGCCACGGCAGACGCAACAACCAAAGTTTGACATGGGCAGCAACCGACCGCAACAAACCGGTTTCAGATGCCCCAAGCCACGCTTTAAACTTAGAAGTCGAGTTCCACTCAACAGACCTTGCGAGTAAACAAGGGTGTTGCCCACAATCATAACAAGTACATGGAATTACAATGTGGGGATAGACCATACACCAAGTTTAAATTACATAGGAGTGCGACCAACGTCATTACAAGCCTACGGTATTATAGGGGCATCAAGCACATCTTCTTAGGATTGATCGTATTTGTCATGAATATGAGAAAATATGACCACCTTTATCGATGTTGGCAAAGAGGAGAAGTGTGATCTATCGGGAGCATTTGAGATTTTATTTCTTCCGGTGCAACGCACGGACATTTTTTCTAGTATATATAATGAGTGTGTTACAATAGTACAATAAACATACACATATACAAAAGCTATACAGTCTAACAATAGGGCATAATACTAATATTAGTTTATTACAAGTTGATATGCCCATCATAAAAATGGCCCACAAAACCAAAAAGGCCTATCCTACAGGCTATTGGTCAATTTCGGGCGCCGGTGCCACTGGCGCCGCCGTCCCGGCGGGGGAAGTCGTGGCTACGTAGCTGTCGACGCCGTCTCCCTACAGCAACGCTGCTCCGTCGCCGGCAGCGTCGATCGCCACCATCGCGGCGCGGATAGCAGCGTCCTGGCGACGCACAGTGCGGCTCCGCTCAAGGCGGTACTTAGTCTGGGTGCGGCGGCAAGCCTCCCTCCGATCGACGTCCTTCCGGTAGGTGAGGGCCTTGTCCATCTCGGTCGCCCAGTGGGCAGCCCGCTCTGCCGCCTCGCGCTTCGCCTCCACTGCGGCGAGCGCTGCCTCCACCTTGGCGTGTGACTCGGCGAGGTCCTCCACATGGCGACGCACGTAGCGCTCCTCTGATTCGCACACCACCAGCTCGGCATCGCACTGAGCCGCTGCCTCGCGGATGGCCGCGTCTGCAGCAAGTAGCTCGGCGTCGCGCTCTACCTCCTCGTCCTCGTCGTCTTCCTCCACCTCCGTCTCGTTGCCGTCAACGAGCAACCAAGTAGAGGTCCTCCCGGCCGCCACCACGGTGGCAGTCACAGCGTGGGACTCCTCGGTCACGGCGTCATCAATGTACATCTGCGCCTCGGGCTCGACCTTGGTCTTGCGTGCGACGACACCTTCGTGCAGCTCACGCACGGCGACCTTGGCAGCCTCCTTGGCCACTTCCTCTAGCGATACCATGGCCCCATCGTTGCGGATCGCGCGCAGGGTCGCCATGCGGGTTCCATCGCCACCACCTCCACCGCCTTCCTGGCAGCGCGGCGTGCATCTTGCTGACGGCGATGTCCGCAGCCACCGCGGCCGCCTCCTCCATCACCGCCTCCTGGGCCACCTCCTCCTCGCGTGTGCCCGGGCCAGCTCCATGGCCCGCACCTCCACCTCCTCCGCCGTTTGGCCGGCGAAGCACCACCATCACATCTCGCGGATCGTCGCCCAGTTGGTGATCTTGCGGCGAGGCGTGGTTAGGGTGTGTCTTGGGTGGTAATTTCTCCTTGGCTAGGTTTTTGGTGGATGCTCATCACCGTCGGCAGCGCCTGTTTATATAGACGGCATGTGGCAGGAAATGGCGCCGGGCGCAGGATAATTTCTGGCCACGGCCGGTGACGAGGTTCTACCCCGGCAATGCCCATGTTTAAGGGCTTTTGATCTATGGAGCGCATTGTGGGACCTGGCGAACTCGACGGCGATCAGACAAAAGCAGAAGAACACGGAATTTTACCCAGGTTCGGCCCCCTTGGTAGGGTAAAGACCTACGTCCTGCTTGTCTGACTTTGTATTGATGGGGTGGTGTTTGCAGTGGTGTTACAACGATGGCGTAGATTGAATCTAGCCTAAGACAGAGAGCTCTAAGATTTTGAGCGCTCCGGCGTGAGGTGGTGGCCAAAGGCGTCTAGGGTTTTGAGACCTCCCTCCCAGCCTTTTATATGCGAAGGCTGGGTCTCAGGATTGTCCCTCAAGCCAAGTACAGATCAGATCGGTTCAAAAACAAAACCTAAACAAAGACGAGTCCAACTTGAACTCCTCGAATCTTTGCTTGCACGCCAAGTGTCGCTCCTGGGCCATGCCGGGCCGATGCCTTCGTGGGCCTCGAGAACCTTTTGAAGGAGACTCCTCCTGGACCAAAAACCAGGTAGGCGAATATCGGGGACCCATTTGTCATTCCTTCGTCAGTAGCCCCCGAGTGCCTGGTATAGCCGAAGACTATGGCAGGGACTCTACCCCGAAAGCTTTCTTAACTGCACCCGATACATTCGCCTGACCTGTAAAACCACAAAAGCACAGAGAATATTTGAATGATGCACTCATCAGGTGCGAAAGATTCGAGCGACGCTCGTTCAGAGCCTCGAAAGTGCCAAGTCGGGTTTGCAGAGGGATACGCATAACCGGCCTGAGACTCACGCCGGGTCTCAGTTAATTGCATAGCCGCAAAAACATTCGTTAGCTTACTCAGATTCGAGTCCCCCGACTTGAACCCGCGTGGGCTGGCGCTACCTCGACCCGGGCCGTGTTGGACTCACCAGGTCGAGGCCCAGTTCATTGTGAGGCACCCGATGCGTCCATCGGTGCAAACTTCATATCGAAGGTATGGAAAATTTCTCGGCAGAGCACGCTTGATACGAATACCGGGCCATCTAGTGTTGTAAACCGTGGACTTACCTTCGTATTTGACATACGGCATCCGAATTGGTATTAGCCACCTAAATCCGGGAATTTTGAATGCATATGTAAATGTGAAGTTGAATTCGTGAGGCTGAAGCCACCCCGAATTATAGGCGTGGCACGACTGGCCCCGAGCTAAAAGTGATCTGGGAACTGCAGCCCCCGATTAGTGGTTGTGCGGGGCGACGATGTCATCACTCAGGTGAAACTGACAGCTCTGCTGGCTGTATCATGACTTGGGCGATAAAGTGGCGTTGCTAGCCAGGTCGTGATTCAGAAGACTACCGAACTTCAGCCAAAAGCCGAAATGACACATCCCACCTGAAGATGGAGGCATGGGAGAATCGATGTCCTCAATCAAGGAATGCTCGGAGGCTCTGCTGGCCCGTGACGAATAATACGAGAGGGAAAATTCCCCCTCGAATCACCAAAATGGTACTAAGTAAGACATAAGAATCTGTTCGAACGGTCATGGCAAGAAAACCACTCGAAAAACTCTAAAGGCTCGAAAACAGGGAAAAAAGCCTCTCGAAAAGCAACGCCTTCAAAAAGGTCGGGCAGAAAAGTTTCGAGACAAAAGCAACTCCGAAAGAGCCAGTCCAAAGGACACATACCTCAAAAATGCCGGGGTCCCGAGATTGAGTCCATCTCTTAACCCCTCAAGAAACCGCTCTTTGGGCCGTGACGTCAGTAGTGATGCCTGGATTTATCGAGTCGTCACGCCATCTTCTGCCATTACGGACTGACTTTGACAAGACCGGACATGCTGGGGCCCAGTGGCCGTGCGTCCCGGCTACTGACCGTATTTGACCGCATGTCCCGCGTTTGGGTAAAAAAAGGTTTCCCCGTCTCCTCAATTACCGTGCATAGTGGAGGCTGCGGCTCCCGTAGCGCTGACACGTGGATGGCCAGATCTGTCTTGCCATTTCCCCTTCATGGCGGACGGCTAAGATGACTTGACGGTTTTCCCGGAGCAAGATAAAGACAGCGGAAAAGGTTAACTATACACCCCACTCCGCCGCCGTCATCGTCTTCCTCGCACTCATCTTCTGCAATGCTCCACTCTCATCCCCACTCCTGCAAGCCTCCGCTGAGCATTGCGCTCATGGGTAAGAGAGGTTCATCCACCGCCAGCGCTGCCACCGGCGTCGCCGCCAAGAAGGCCAAGACCGCGAACATCGACGCCTCCATCGTCGGCAATTGGGTGCCGACCAAGATGGAAAGCAAGGAGATGTCTGCCGCTGAGAAGATCGGCCTCCTCAAGAATGATCCGGCGGAATCGCTCGCCGCCGGCCCAGAGATCATTCCCCGGCCGCCTCCAGGTTTCCGGGTAATCTTCCTAGCTTTTCTGTTGTGGGGGTTATCGCTTCCCCCACATCCCTTTCTTTGCGGCCTTCTTTTTGCGTATGGGGTTCAGCTTCATGATCTGAACCCCAACACAATTCTCCACATTGCGTGTTTTATCACGTTCTGTGAATGCTTCCTGGGGATCGAACCCCACTGGGCGCTTTGGCGCCGGATTTTTATGATTCGGCAGCCCCTGTAGTTCCAGACCGGCGGATTTGGTTGCCAGGTCCGCCCTGATGTCCCCTACTTCAACCTGCCCACGCTCGAAAACAATCCGGGCTGGCGAACGAAGTGGTTCTATGCAAAGGACAAATCCTCTGATGGCGAAGAATTCAGGCTTGAAGAATTTCGAGCCACCACTGTCCTTCGACCTCGGGTGTCTTGGCGGCATGAGCTCTCTGAAGAAGAGTTGAAGACCACCGAGCCCCTAATGGAGAGGATTCAGAAGCTTCGAGCCACGCCCAGGAAAGAGCTTTCGGGCGTTCAGCTCATCCAAACGTTCATCGAGCGTCGAATCCAACCGCTCGCCGCTCGGGCCCATTGCATGTGGGACTACACCGACCGCCGGGATTCGACGCGGATCTCTCCCGACGAGCTGCACGAAGCCGACATTGATGACAGCGTGTGCGCTGTCACCAACATCAAGAAGAAAGATGTCGTGCCGAAAGTCTTTGGCGCGGTGGCCTTTAGCAAGGCCTTCCCTCGCACCGAGGTACGCTCCTTGCCTTAGTTCAATGTTACAAGTCTCGTTGATCTGGGTCGAAGAAGTGATGTACAATGACTGCACAGGTTATCAACGTGGCCCGTTGTTATCCACCTCAACCCGAGGAGGGTGAATACCCGGGGCGAGATTTCATCGAAGCCCCTGAAGAGTCGACCTCTGCCGCGACATCGCCTCCGCGAGCATTGAAGAAGAGGAAGCAGATTGCGGACGCTGACGTCGTCGAAGATTCGGAAGACGCCGGCGACACCCACTTATCTTCCGGTGACGACGACGATGGCGTGATTCTGGCCAAGCCTTTGGACAGCCGGCCTCCTCCTCGATCTGGGAAAAGGGCCCTCCCAAAATTCGGCCTCGATGCCTCGTATGTATCTCTGTAGAACTTTTTGTAGTAATAACTTCATCTTTGGGTAATTGTATTGTTTCTGACGTCCTATCCTATTTCAGATCTTTGACTGAGGAGACTTCGGCGAGCTTACACGATCGTGATCGATTCGAGCTTCGTCCCCACAACTCTGCTCTTGAGCAGACCGCGAACTATCGGGAGAAGATAGCTGGAGATGCTGCGCCAGGGGATGACCTCCAGAAGCCGCCACCTCCCTCGAAGAAAAAGAGGACCGAACCCGAGGTTGTTCTGGTTTCCTCCTCTGGCGAACCTTCCGATCCAAAAAGCCATATAAGCCCCGAAAAACCTGGACTTGTAATTTCGATGATTGCCTATCAGTAGCCCCCGAGGGTGAGTCGAAGTGTTTACACTTGGGCTTGCCCTCTGAACGATTATTCGAGCTCTCATCTCCTGCGTATATTTTTAGCCCGTTGTCCGGGATCTTTCGAAGGTATGCAAGGATTTCCTTGCTCTGGAGGAGGATAACCGCCAATTGGCAAAACAGCTAGAGGATATTCGCCGTGAGTGATATCTCTTTTCTTCTGGCTCTTTCTTCTGGCCACCGTTATCCTGGTCTTTAGTGTGGTGCTCTTTGAATGGGTAGGGATTGCGTCTCAGGCAGCCGCCGACAAGACATCCCTAAAAGCTCAATTGGATGATCTGGCGGCCGAAAAGACCAAGCTGGCGTCGAAGGTTGATGCGCTTACCGAGGAAGTTGCCCGGCTCAAAGCTGAATCTTCCAGGGCTCAAGAGCTCGCCAATCAGCGTCGGCTGGAAGCTGAGTCCAAAGAGCAAGCTCTAAATGAGCGCCTCCAAGCCGCCATCGAAACATTGCGTGGTAAGCCTTCGACATACTGATCTTCAGTGTTTCCTGTTGAACGCTTGTAGTTTTGATTGGGGACCTTACTGCTTTATGAAGATGCTGCCGAATTCGACGCCGGGGCACTGAAGGAACCATCCGGGCTTGAGTCGAGCGTCGGCGGCGCCGAGCGCCACTGCCAAGATGCAAGAGATCTTTTGGCGAAGGTGCGGTCGACCTTGGAACATGTCCGCGATATCTCCATCCCGGAATCGACCAGCAACACCATGACCGGCATCCTCGAAGCTCTGGCGGTGAAAGAAGATGGCGAGGATCCTTTGGTTGCTGCGGTTCGCCGACAGGTAACTACCGGCTCCGAGTCTGTCTTCTCTATGCTGATGATGCACGGGGTTCCATTCGATGCCGACAAGGTCACGGGCACATATCCGAAGGATAAGGACGGGTGCGACATCTCCCCCAAGATCTTCCTTGAGCGCGCCCGTAAGTTATCTGCCCAAATGACGAGTTTTCTGGCGGAGAGGAACGAAAAGAGGGCAGCTGCCAAGGCTTGCAAGCGCAGCACGTCGGGTGCGCCCTCCAGCAAGGCCACCGGTAGCTCGTCCTAGTTTATGTGTGTGTGCTTGTATGTAATTGACAATGTAGTTCCTCCTCCGAGGCTGTGTCTGACTCTTGAACATTACTCATTGTAAAATTCGTCGCTTCATATTTTTGCACCCCTTTTTGCTGTTTGATTGCCGATGTCTTTGCATGATTGAAAAACTCCTGTGCAGGATTCGTCTGTGGTTGCTGGTGCCTAGCCTGTTTCGTATGAAACAGCCGCTAGTTCCTCCGGCGCCGTTGATAGGAGAACGCCTTCCGCTGGCGAACTCTCCTTGATCTGATCATTGCATGATCCGCTCAAAAATGCCCAACAGCAGCTGAAGATCGTGACCGCCAAAGTCGACATCGCCCTGTCCAAGGCTTCACTAGCTAAGGATGCGGAAGAATTCCTCCTTGGCGAGATTGAAAATCTTGGCAAGGCTATGGAATGTAAGTATGCTTGCGTAGATAAGAAATCTTCTGTGACAATATGTTCTGATTCTCTGATTTCGTCGGCTATAGATGCTTGCCTCGATAAGGTGTCTGAAGACCGCCGAGTAGATGCGCACCTTCGATCTGCACGGTCGTTTGCGAATTCGACCGCAGACAACTTCTGGGCCAATTCTGCGAAGGCTAGGAAGCTGACCGTGCTCCAGGACCAGGTCACCCAGGCTTCTACCTTAGCTGAATCCAGCCGCGCTGCCCTTGCGATAGTGCATCAGGTTATGTTTCCTTTGAACGATCAACCTATCGGTCTGTCGGCATTGCTCAGCCGCTTCGAGGATGGAGAAGCTATATACCGATTTGTACGCGAGCATCTTCGATGTGGAGCGCTCGTGGCTCTCTCTTTCATGCGTGCCTACTATCCAGAGGTGGAGATGGAGCTCCTGAAAGGGTTGCCGCGGACACCCAGCGGCCGAGTCGACATGGAGAATCATTATGCGGCATGCAGGGACACAGCCGACTGTATCGCCCAACAAATCATGACCGAGAGCGATCGCCAGCGGGCGAGCCAAGGTGTTGTAGCTTAACGGCTCGGCCGCGTACATGAATTCTGCTTGTTTTCCGTTTGTATATGTATCCTTAGAGATTTTCCAGTGCACTTTCTGTGAATCTTTTTAAGGGTTATTTTGACTACTGGACAGAATCTTCGAGTGTTGGTCGAAGGGTGAAGCCCCCGAGTATAGGTTAGAGGGCGAAGCCCCCGAGCACAAGTCGAAAGGCAAAGCCCCCGAGCGTAGGTTGGAGGGCAAAGCCCCCGAGCGTAGGTTGCAGGGCAAAGCCCCCGCGCATAGGTCGAAAGGCGAAGCCCCCGAGCGTGGGTCGAAAGGCGAAGCCCCCGAGCGTGGGTCGAAAGGCGAAGCCCCCGAGCGTGGGTCGAAAGGCGAAGCCCCCGAGCATGGGTCGAAAGGCGAAGCCCTCGAGCGCGGGTATACACAAATGCCGACTCGTGAAATGAGGAACTTGAACTTTATTGCTTGGTGCCAAAGGCACAATGTTGGGCGTGGACTGCTGTCGACGATTGATTACATAGTAGAGGGGATGGGGGAGAAAGCTTTGTGTGCTAAGTGTGGGGACCCAGGATTACTCATCCGGAATACCCGTTATGCATACAACTCACGATCCCATGATCAGTATGTGATACGTCTCAAACGTATCTATAATTTTTGATGCTCCATGCTTGTTTTTACACCATTTGCCTATTGTTTCGTTACACTTAGTGGCATTTTTATACATTTTCCGGAACTAACCTATTAACGAAGTGCCACAGTGCCAGTTTCCTGTTTTCTGCTGTTTTTGTGTTTCAGAAGTGATACACAGGAAATATTCTCGGAATTGGACAAAACAAGTTCCTGAAGTCATATTTTACCCGGAAGCTTCCAGAGATCCGAAGAAGTGTCGGAGGGGGGCCACCAGGGCCCCACACAAGGGGGCGGCGCGGCCTGGCCCCTGGCCGCGCCATCCCTATGTGAGGGTGCCTGGTCCCTCTCCTGACATCGCCCCTTCGCCTATAAGTACCCCCCGACGAGAAAAACCTAAGGCGCCCGATCAGTTTTCCAGAACACATCGCGATCCGCCGCCGCCGTCGACCTGAAGATCGGGAGGGTCCAGAAGCTCTTCCCGGCTCCCTGCCAGAGAGGGGAATCGCCACCGGAGGTCTTCTTCATCGCCATGCTTGCCTCCGGAGCGATGAGTGAGTAGTCTACCTTGGACTATGGGTCCATAGCAGTAGCTAGACGGTTGTCTTCTCCACCATGTGCTTCATGTTTAGATCTCATGAGCTGCCCTACATGATTGAGATCACCGTTATGTAATTCTATGATGTTGGTTTGTTGGGATCCGATGAATATTGGTGTTTATGATTAAGTTGTTGTACTGAATTATATCTTTTGTTATCTCTATGTTGTTTATGATCTTGCATGCTCTCCGTTGTTAGTAGCTATCTTGGCCGAGTAGTTGCTAGTGACTCCAAGAGGGGGTATTTATGCTCGATAGTGGGTTCATGTCTCTATTTCACCTGGGGGAGTGACAGAAACCTCTAAGGTGGTAGATGTGCTGTTGCTACTAGGGAGAAAACAACATTCATATGCTCAAGGGCATATGCTTTGTTTACATTACACACTTTGCTTAATGCAATTATCTGTTGTTCGCAACTTAATACTTTTGGGGTGTTCGGATGATATCCCCGAGGGTGGATTATTAGTCATAGATGCAGTTGGATGGCGGTCTATGTATTTTGTTGTAATGCCCAGAGTGAATCTCATAGTGATCTTCTTGACATATCACGTTATCTTTATTCTATCAATTGCCCAACTGTAATTTGTTTACCCAGCATGTTATTTATCTATGGAGAGACACCACTAGTGAACTGTGGACCCCAGTCCTATTTTAATCATATTGCAATCACCTGTTTACTTTTCCCGCACTGTTTACTTTACTAGCACATTACTACTGTTTTCCACTCGATACACTCATAACCTTTGTTTCAAGCAAACCGGTGAGATTGACAACCTCATCGCAAGTTGGGAACAAAGTATTTGTTTGTGTGTGTGCAGGTTCCACAAACACCTTCAGTCATCATCGTCTCTCTTCTTCTGTTCGATATACCTTGGTTTCTTAACTGAGGGAAAACTAGCCGCTACACTCATCATACCTTCCTCTTGGGGTTCCCAACGGGCTGGTCATCACCACGCACAAGGACTTACTGCTCCCACGTCAACTACACGCCACAGCTCTTTTCTGGCGCCATCACACGAGTAGCAGCTTCTTTTCTGGCGCCGTTGCCGGGGAAGAGAGAAGACTTCTGCGAGGGGAGTTCTTCGCACACACATTCTTTACTTTGTTATTTGTTTTGCTTTACTTTATTTTATTTTACCTGCATTGCTTTTTATATCAAAAACCCAAAAAAATTAGAATCCTTTGTAGTTGTTATTTTTGTTGGTCTGTTATTGTCTTGCTTTATCATGCTTTCTTTCAATGGTTGGTTTCTTTGAAACTAAATCTTTTTGGCAAGGTGGGTTCATGGAAGAGCAGCAAAATTATTATGATGAACACCGCTTGTCACAAAAAGGGAAACACTTATGGGAACAAATCAATAGATTATATATCATTGCTAGAAATGTGTGCTCTACTTATAATGTTACTTATTGCTTTGATGAATCTTGTTGCTGTAGGAGGTATAAACACCTCCCTTTTCAATGTGAGTATAATGATGATGTTACCATATCTTCTTATATTAATGGAAATTATGACTTTTATGATGTGGAACAAATTGAAGAATTTATTGCTTGGAAGGGTGCATTCGAACTTGCTTATTTGCTTGAAAATATTGATGATGCACCTTATAAATATGAGGTTTATGATATACTCACATTTTGCTTTGATAATTACAAGGAAGGAAATGGCTATATTCTTAAATATCTTAATAGATGCTCTCCAACGGAAGAGACTAATGCCTTGAAGGAGCCTATGGAAGAAGAAATTGGAAGCTCATTGGATGAAAAAGAGGAGGAGAGTGATGATCAAGAGGAGGAAGAATGGAGCTACCCATGTCTACCTCCCAATAAGAGTAACTCTTTAACTAATACCTTATTTGATCGCCCTCCATGCTTAACAAAGGAGGGAGAGTGTGATATTTATATTGCTGATTTTGTTCATGATGCTACTGAAAATTATTATGAGAGAGGAAAATATGGTTGTTGGGATTCTCATGTTACTAAAACACCTCTCTTTTTATTGAAAGTTCTGAAATTGCTCTTGTTTTATCTACCCATACTTGTGGCTATGCGCTTCTTTGATTTATTTTCTTACAAGATTCCTATGCATAGGAAGTGGGTTAGACTTAAAGGTGTTTTATATTTGCTCCTTGATGCTCTCTTTTACTTCAATTCATATTTCTTATGTGAGCATCTTCTCAAATTTTCTGCGCCTAGCTCCAAGGCGTTAAAGAAAAGCACTCTTGGGAGATAACCCAATGTTTTCTTTTCAGTACTTTTTCTTTTATTTGAGTCTTGGAAGTCATTACTACTGTAATGACCGCTCCTTATCTTGTTTATTTCGTTTTTGTGCCAAGAGAAGCCTCTAATTTGAGTGAGGTAAAGATTTGGGGATGTTGCTGTCCTGAAACTGTTTTCGGTGCTGCACCGTAAAAATTCGTGAAAATTCTCTGTTTATCTTTTGGACCTGAGATTTCTTGTGCATATGCCCCAGGTTATATCCAAACTTTTCTTAGTTGAACACTTTTTTATTTGAGCAACAGAAAATCCCTCAAAAATTCGTCCTTTGTCAGCTGTTCAGTTTTGACAGATTTCTGCCAATATTTGTTTTTGCCACTTTATCGCTTTCTTTTGAGTTCTTTTTTATCATGGAACTCTTGTGGAAGTTGCTACAGTAGTATATACTTTATATGTGGTGGTTTTGGGTGGAAACCTGAAGCTAAAAGAGGTTGAATATATTTTATGCTTACACTAATGTTGCTAATAGAATTGTGTTTAGTTTTGTATGAAGGAAGTTTTCAAGTGTAGGGATTGGAGAATGATGAGATGAGTTGAAGAATGGACAAAAGCTCAAGCTTGGGGATGCCCATGCATCACCCCAAGAAATATCCAAGAAGTACAAGCGTCAAAGATTGGGGATGTCCCCGAGGCACCCCTTCTTCATCGGCAAAAATCAGGTCACCTTTCAAAACACTATATTTTTATTGCTTCATGCACTATGTGTTTTTCTTGGAGCGTCAGTTGTTTTAGTTTTCTTAGTTGGTTTAGTTTGTTTGTTTGCTGCAATAAATGGTTGGACCCCAACAAATTTCCTTTGGAGGAGAAGTTACTCGTTTTCATTTGCAAAGAATGCTCTAGTTTTCACTCTTATTAAAAATCGAGCGTTCTACTTTTTCTGCTACTGCTTTTGGTTTTCATTTTCGCCTTGATTTGCATTCAGATCTTGTCATATCTTTTCATCAAGGTGTATTTTTGCCTCTGATCTTTATTGGTTTTCATCAAAAGAGGTGTTTATAAAAATTTCAAATGGTGTTGGAAAAGAGAAAAAGCTTTGTGCAAAATAGTGGTACAAGAAGGAGCTTGTGTAGACTGTGGCTTGGGCTTTTTCATGTCATGCTTGATGTCTTTTTGATAGTATGCTTAGTGGTTTTGCTGTAGCATGACTTGTCTCAAATAACTGAGATTGCTTAATGAGCCTTTGAAAAAAATCATGCGTTGTTTTTATTGTATGGAAGCATTATTTTGGTTTTCTCCTTGATGCTTTATTTGGGTTGACTTGGCGCATGCTCACACATGTTAGACTCTTACAAAGTCGCCATTAGCCTTCATGATCATTTAGTTTTTGACTTTTGATGCCATCGTATGCTTCTTTTAATGTCGCTTTGTCGCTTTGCATGATTATGGCCATTATTGCTCTCTTAGTTGGTCGCTCCCAGTCTTTTGCTAGCCCTCGCCTTGTACTGAGTATGAGCTCTACTCGTGCATCCAACTCCTAAAAGCCAAGTTTGCCATTGTGTCCACTATAAATTCCTATGCATGGTATTTGTAAGCCATTCCAAAGTAAAATTTTCGTGTGCTACCTTTCAAAAACCTTCAAAATACTTCTCGTTTTGTGACACTGTTTTCAGCTCATGGGGACGTAGTGGTCGGATTTGCTATCTTCCATATTGCTTATTCCAAAAAGAAAAAAAAGAGAAAAAAAGAAAAAAGGCACTCCTCCAAAGAATGTGAATGTTGGTGGGCACCCGATGGAATCGGTTAGCCATGGTATGTGAAAGGAAAGGTGGGGAGGAGTGCCAAGTTTTATAAAAAGAGCACAAGAGTGCCAATCTCTCTCTCAAAAACTTGCTTTATTTTTGTATGGAAGATAGTAAGAACCCCATTGCCAGTCGTTGACAAAGACAACCACCTCTCAAAATCAAGTTTTATCTCTCTGTTTTACAAATGAAAAGCTCTAGCACATGTTTAAATCACTGCTTCCCTCTGCGAAGGGCCTTTCTTTTACTTTTATGTTGAGTCACCACCTTCTTTCTTTATGCACCATTAAGAGAGCATAGTTGTCATTCTTAGTGTGATATGCATTGTCCCAAAGTTCATTGATTGACTCATATTGTTGGTTTCACTTGTTCTTAAATTATTTGTATCGAGTCGCCCTCTTAAACTTTGAGGTGTCCTATGCATTTATGTTTTGCTCTCCTTGAAGGACAAGCTGAAAACCATTTGTATGTTTTTTCTTATGATTTGAACACACGTTTGACTTTCATTGTTTCATTACCATGATCTTTTGTTTGTGTTCATTTGCATGTTTACAACATGGTTGCTAAGTTCTTATTGTCATGATTATATCTTTCATGCCCATGTTTTAAGTTCTATTGATCCCAGCTCACCAATGCTTACATATGATCAAGATTGTGTAGGTGCATGTCACCTCAAAAATTATTCTTTTGTTATCACTTACCTACTCGAGGACGAGCAGGAGTTAAGCTTGGGGATGCTTGATACGTCTCAAACGTATCTATAATTTTTGATGCTCCATGCTTGTTTTTACACCATTTGCCTATTGTTTCGTTACACTTAGTGGCATTTTTATACATTTTCCGGAACTAACCTATTAACGAAGTGCCACAGTGCCAGTTTCCTATTTTTTGCTGTTTTTGTGTTTCAGAAGTGATACACAGGAAATATTCTCGGAATTGGACGAAACAAGTTCCTGAAGTCATATTTTACCCGGAAGCTTCCAGAGATCCGAAGAAGTGTTGGAGGGGGGCCACCAGGGCTCCACACAAGGGGGCGGCGCGGCCTGGCCCCTGGCCGCACCATCCCTGTGTGAGGGTGCCTGGTCCCTCTCCTGACATCGCCCCTTCGCCTATAAGTACCCCCCCCCGACGAGAAAAACCTAAGGCGCCCGATCAGTTTTCCAGAACACATCGCGATCCGCCGCCGCCGTCGACCCGAAGATCGGGAGGGTCCAGAAGCTCTTCCCGGCTCCCTGTCGGAGAGGGGAATCGCCACCGGAGGTCTTCTTCATCGCCATGCTTGCCTCCGGAGCGATGAGTGAGTAGTCTACCTTGGACTATGGGTCCATAGCAATAGCTAGATGGTTGTCTTCTCCACCATGTGCTTCATGTTTAGATCTCATGAGCTGCCCTACATGATTGAGATCACCGTTATGTAATTCTATGATGTTGGTTTGTTGGGATCCGATGAATATTGGTGTTTATGATTAAGTTGCTGTACTGAATTATATCTTTTGTTATCTCTATGTTGTTTATGATCTTGCATGCTCTCCGTTGTTAGTAGCTATCTTGGCCGAGTAGTTGCTAGTGACTCCAAGAGGGGGTATTTATGCTCGATAGTGGGTTCATGTCTCTATTTCACCTGGGGGAGTGACAGAAACCTCTAAGGTGGTAGATGTGCTGTTGCTACTAGGGAGAAAACAACATTCATATGCTCAAGGGCATATGCTTTGTTTACATTACACACTTTGCTTAATGCAATTATCTGTTGTTCGCAACTTAATACTTTTGGGGTGTTCGGATGATATCCCCGAGGGTGGATTATTAGTCATAGATGCAGTTGGATGGCGGTCTATGTATTTTGTTGTAATGCCCAGAGTGAATCTCATAGTGATCTTCTTGACATATCACGTTATCTTTATTCTATCAATTGCCCAACTGTAATTTGTTTACCCAGCATGTTATTTATCTATGGAGAGACACCACTAGTGAACTATGGACCCCGGTCCTATTTTAATCATATTGCAATCACCTGTTTACTTTTCCCGCACTGTTTACTTTACTAGCACATTACTACTGTTTTCCACTCGATACACTCATAACCTTTGTTTCAAGCAAACCGGTGAGATTGACAACCTCATCGCAAGTTGGGAACAAAGTATTTGTTTGTGTGTGTGCAGGTTCCACAAACACCTTCAGTCGTCATCGTCTCTCTTCTCCTGTTCGATATACCTTGGTTTCTTAACTGAGGGAAAACTAGCCGCTACACTCATCATACCTTCCTCTTGGGGTTCCCAACGGGCTGGTCATCACCACGCACAAGGACTTACTGCTCCCACGTCAACTACACGCCACAGCTCTTTTCTGGCGCCATCACATGAGTAGCAGTATGTCGTGAGTCCACATAACCGAGCTGATATCAAAGTTACATCATCCATTACAGTACCAAATATAATAGTCTTACAATTGGTCACATGACCAAGACTGATATTGCCACGCAGGGTAAGTTTACAACTAAGTAGCGGATAGCAAGCAGCGTTGATGACCCATGTCATGCCTACTACCCTACATGCAACTGACTGGGAGACGTTCCTAGTTCGCATCGGCGTCATCATACTCCTCACCATCATCCTCATAACCTTCTTCATAATCTGACCAAGTTAATAGCCAGGGACAAAGCCGTGAGTACATTCTGGAATTGTACTCGCAAACCATCTAAAGGGGAGAGAACAATATGCAGTTTGGCTGTAGCAAGGAGAAAGGCTCTAATCTAGTTTATCCTGGCTAGTCAATTTCTCGTGTCGATATAGCATGTCTTACTACATTTCTATATCCTTATTAAAGAAATATTTAGAAAACCTTTTTAGTAAAATCTCTAGGAAAGGGGGAAACTCATTTGGTTTTCAAGAGAGAGCCGGTGGTCAATCAAACATGACCACCTTCCTTTATAAAACCAGGTCAATCACACATGACCATCTCCATTCCCTCGGCAGTACCCTGCAAGTACTCCGAACCATAACCGTGCCACGGCAGTACCCTCCGAGTACTCCGCCGGCACCTTTCTCCATTTTTCCGAAAACTTTCTTGTAAAAACCAAAACTCGACACAGGTTAAGTATGACCATTCCAACTGTCCATGACCGAGGACGCGGCTATTCGAATAGATTACACTCTGCAGAGGTTGTACACTTTACCCACATCATCCGATAAATCCACCGGGATTCCACCACGGACCGTCATACGCAAGTATGCGGGGTTCGGATAATCGATCGAAGCCTTCCATCTATCCACCTTAGTACGGGTGCCTGCCCTGTGGAGTTTACCTCCCCGGCACATCCCGGCAGTACCTCCTTCAGAGCGTAACTCCAGTGCCACGGCGGGAGAACCCAAGTGTCTTCCGGCCGAATAAATCCTGAAGGATCCCGATTTACTATTGCCCACAAACTGGCGGCAACCCAGATTCCGGGGTCCTACAAACCCTTATATAGTGTGAGGCTCCCCGCACTAAGACAGATAAACTTCAAACTAAGCCCTAGCCCATACCGGGGTAATGTGGTTGCACGGGGGTAATTGGTTTGGTGAACACTTATACACAATGCCTTTTTCTTAAACCCACCATCTTCTTTTTCCTCCATTTTCTAGAATATATTTTCCTAAAATCACTTCAGTGGAATAGAGCACTATTCCAAGGTTTTCGAAACCATTTTTCAAAGTCCCATTTGAGTGTTCCCAACCTAGAGTTTTTGCTCCACTACAAAGTTTTCCAAAAGTTATGATGCTAACCATCACGCCACTATTCTGGGGAATAAGTAGGTGTCAAGATAGGGGTCATCCATGAGGACGATATCATTTGACTTGTGCAGCTAAGTCACCAACAATTGCTATTTAGAGGCAATAGCAACAAAAAACAATGCATTTTCATAACAGTAATAAATCATGCAATAAGTAAAATTGGGATCAGATATGCAACAAGTTTAGATGGCTTGCCTTGGTTGGCTTGTCCCTGGTCTCCTTCTTCTTGATATCCAAAGACCTCTCCCTCCTCCGCACACTCGTCGCTCGCATCTATCGCCGAAAAAATAAAAGCACACAATAAGTATACATGCATACACAAGTCACAAACACTTCATCACTCAATATCACATAATCAAAGAGTATCAGAAACAAACATGTTTAGAAACTAAAATAAGATGTCATAGGTTGTTAGTAGCAAATTAATCCTATTAAAACTAGGGTTTTTCAAACATAGCAAACACCACAACATTTCAATTCAGTCAAGCATGCAGGGGTTAAAATGGACCAAGCAACACACTCAGAGCAATTGCAGGTTGACAACAATCTTAAGAACCTAACAAAGTTGGATTTACTGAAAAACAATTTAGGGTTGATTTCCTATGAATAAATCAATAGGAAATATCACTAGGGCACCAAAATAATCCTCATATATTCTCAGAATCTCAGAAAAATATGAGGTAAAGTGCTCTGGAAAGCCCTTCCAGAACATGATTCAACAAAGTTGGATTCAACACAAAATTCTATACCTACTGCAAATGGAAATTT
Organism: Dactylis glomerata; assembly: GCA_007115705.1. Taxonomy (NCBI): domain Eukaryota; kingdom Viridiplantae; phylum Streptophyta; class Magnoliopsida; order Poales; family Poaceae; genus Dactylis; species Dactylis glomerata. The sequence continues at coordinate 738,405 of QXEO01002114.1, read as the reverse complement.
TTCAAAGATTAAGTACACAAACAACCATATTAATTACTACTGCAAAAATAAAGTTTCTAGAATACTAAATCCAGTTGTTCCTGCAAGATAACACACCAAGCTATCACAGAAAATTGGATTCACTCAAAAAAATAACAATTATTATAAGCACAATAAATAAAATCATGCAAAATCCTAGTATCACTAAAGTAAATACTGCAGAAAAATAATGCTCCTAAAATAACAAACCTAGTTCCTCATGCTTCACAAAGTTACAGGGCAACACTGAAAATTAGAAACACACAATTATATTGCACAAAACATCAGATTTGGATTTATGAAAGATAAGTGACTAGATCTACCAATTTAAATTCAAGTAATTCTACAGGGCTTAAAATGACATGCCACCATGACCACTGGATAGATAATAATCTAAGGAGTTCACAGAAATTTGAATCATTCAAATTGGGCTTATATTTATTTTTCTATGAATTTTGAAAGTTTGCAGATCTGGGAAAAAGGTTAAAAGATTTTGTCCTAAAAAAAAGACAGGGGCCTGATTGGAACCGATCTGGGCCGGTCCGCCGGGTTCCGGCCCGTTTCGCCTGTAGCACAGGGGAAGGCCACGGTCAACCGCCCGACAGGCGGGGCCCGCCGGTCAGCGGCCGAAGAGGCCAAAGCGGTACGCTGGGATCGGGGGCCGTCCGATTAAAGTGGGATCGACGGCTCTCGTGCATCTTCTTCCTCTGGTCACGGGAGGCCATGGACGAAACCCTAGCCAGATCAGGGTCGCACAGGGGCTCACCCAGGGCGGTCGCCGACCGTCGGGGAGTCATCGGAGCAGATGCGGAGGTCTCAGGGGTCCCGGGAGTGGTCTCAGAGTGGCTCCAGGTGGTCGGGGCCGTCAGGTCTATCTTCGACCGGATCTACAGGGACGGGATAATGGTGGCGGATCCAAGGTCTCCTACGGACATGCAATTACACGATTAGATAGATCTAGGAGAGAGGATTCAGATGATATAAAGGAGAGTAGCAGAGGTGGGTTAAATCGGTGTCCATCCTCCTCGAAAGTTTGCAGCATCGAAAATGCAAACTCGCAATAGCAGGGTATTCTAGGGCGAGAGCTTGAGTCCAGGCTCAAGGAGTGGTAAAGGGATCTCAGGGGATTGGAATGAGTGTACTGTGAGGGGCTGTGGTGCGCTGTAGGTTTAATACCAGAGGGGAAAAGGTATAGGTCGGTTTGGGGCATGAGGGGTCCACAAGAGGGCTAGGGTTGGGGAAGAGGGGCAGTGGAGAGTGTGAGAGGGTCCAGCAAGGAGCCTTGCTCGTCCAGGAACCGAAGGTGGGGCTGCTGCCCAATTGTTTAGTGTTACACAAAAAGAATTTGGTACAACCTATCTCCCTTTCCTTCCAATCACTACAAGACAAGGGTGAGAGGGGGTTGCTACAGTAGATTTTGACCAGAGAGAGGGAGGGGTGCTGGAGAGATCAGAGTAGTGGTTTAGTGGAGTTGCATTTGGATTTTGAGAAGTAGAGAGGAATATGGAGGGGAATGCATGCATGCTCCAAACTTGAAATTGACCAAATTTAACTACCTACAAGGAGTGCATAGGTGGATGAATTTGGGATGGGGTGGTGGTAGAGAGTTTGGATAGGGTCTTGCCAACTAAAATTGATCACCCAAAGTTATAGCATGAAGATTTGCCCTCATATAATATGATCAAGATTTTTGAATATTTTGGTGTTGACAACTAGGGCCTTTGGGTTCATAGGGGTCTACAGGAGTAGGATGGCATGGTGGGAGAATATCATATTTATTCGATAAGAAGGGTGCATGAAATAACATAGCCACTAATCATATGCATTTTATTAAGCAAGAAAAAATGAGAATAGGGGATAGTCATTTTGATGGAGGAAGAGTGATATTGAGCATGAATAACATTTACAAATGCTAGAAGAGAGGGAATGGCTCATGGGGAGAATTTATGGTGAATGCTAAAAAGTGATACAAAGATTCATGGAGAAAAAATTAATGGAAGTAGTTTTGATTAGGGTTCAAAACCATCCCACATAAATGGGTGGCATACCTCAAAATGCACATGCAAGTGCATAGGTAGTTGGAGTAGATCAAAAATAAGAGGAATAGGTCATAGGATGGTCTCTGAACAATTTATTTCGAAATTTAAAGGTGGGAGCCAAAGTGCAACTGATAATAGTCAAATGGTCAGTAGTTTGATTAGGGTCGGAAACAGGATTAGAACAAGTAGCAGATGACCTCAAATGGCTAAGTGGTAATGGAAAGAATGAAAGAATATAAATCAAAGATGAGTTCTAAGAAGGTACATTGCCATGGATAGGATAGATGAGCTTAATATAAGCGTCAGAAAACTGAATCTGTTAACAGGGGTGTAGATAGTCTGCACACTAGATGTTTGATAAAATGACTGCAAGAAAAATATTTTGCGAAAACTGAGAGGAGCCTTCTAAGGTGGGATGTAGATGATTCTAATAACACCATGGGTGCTTTCCTTGGGTTAGTTTTGATTAGTGTTAAGATTCCTCAAAATGGGGCCCCTAATGTCTCATGATAAGACTAAGACATTAGAGTTAGGGATTCAGGATCAAGAGGAAAATAACAAGATGGTTTTTATTTGAAGGATAGCATGAAACAACTTATATGAGACAGAATATTAATGAAAGTATTTTGAATAGGTTAGGCCACAGGCCTATATGGGAATTATATCCACACACAAGCAACTCATCAATGTCAAACAGTCACACAAAGTCAACTCACCACACAAGGTTAGTCATTTGCAGCTAATCTAGTATCACCAGAATCAGTGATTGAACAAGTGCTCAATGATGATCATGCCATGGTCAAGTAGAAAAGATTTTTTCAAGCAAAGGAGTAAAGCTTTTGTAGATTTTTCAGAAACTAGTGGAGACATAGCATATCCTTTAGAAAGTTTTCTTAAAGGTGTTTGAAATCCTTTTATAAATGTCAACAAAATATAAGTTTGTAAAAATAGTGGGACCACTCTACTTTGTAGGTCCCGATAATTTTGTAAATACTTAGTTTTGATAAAAGCTTTGCCTCCAAGATAAATCTTGGCTCTGGTTTTGGTCAAATAGGATAATATGAGAAAGGAGAGGTTGCGAAGATAATGGTTTTGGAAAAATAGCTAGAAGCATAATAAAGGCATGACCACAAGGGCACAAGGTTTGTGTTGGTTCACAATAGTGCTCCACAAGCATCTCAAACAGGCACCATTAACATAACAACAAAGACAAACAAGCAAGAAATAGTACTTCCAGAGGTTTGCTCAAAAAGTTTTTGTTGGCCCTCATTTTTGGCTCACTAAACACTACCTAAACAGGGTTACAAAAAGTGGGGTGTTACAGCTCTTCCCCCCTTAAACAGAATCTCGTCCCGAGATTCCTAAGCATAGTAGTAAAAGGTGCTGAGACTAAGTTAGAGTTAGGCCTCAGTGGTTGCTCTTCCAATTCACCGGTGGAAATCTGAGTTGCATCAAAGACTTGCTTTTGCCGAAGGTGTCGATCGTCTTCATTTGCTAAAGTTGATGGCTGAAGAGTTGATATTGCCGAAAGTATCCTGTCGAAACCTTGTCGGGGCATTTTTAAGGTTAGTAGGGTCAAACTACCTAGTATGCACGAAAAGATCCTACAAGAGTTAGAAGGTTTTCATCTCGCAGAATGAGGTCTTGAAGAGTCGAGGCTTCCCGGGTAGCTTTTGCTGTCTTGGGGTTGTCGCTTCCTTCATGCATGTTGATGGAGTCTTCAATCCTTAGGGTTGCATGTTGAAGCTTGATGTTGGTGTAGACCTATAATCTCGAGCTTGTAGTCCTCGGAGGATGGTAGACAAGAGCATTTATGCTTCGATCCTGATAGGCACGTCAAATCTGTCGAGTTGGTCCTCTACACTTCCTAACTACCAAGGCGCAGGTTGGTTCTAATAGAAATCATTCTTCTGGGTTGTCTTGTGCTTGAGCTGAAATCGCTTCAGGTGGCGGCGCACCACCAACGATGTGTCTTCTAGTAGTCAATGATTTATTCCTTCTTATCTCCGGGTTGGGGGAGACCATTGAAGATCTTCTTGTAGCCTTGAGAATCTTGAGGTATATTGGGATACCTTGAGTTGACTTCATCTTTCGAGAAATCTTCAGGTGGATTTATTCCCGTGGCATAAGTCAGTTTTGGTCTCTAACCCGTCAAAATTTGAACGAGAGAGTGAGCTAGTTAGAAAAGTCTTCACTTCTTCTCGTTGCTACCTCCCTTGGTACATTCTAAAGGCAGGGTCGATGTTGATGGCTTGATTTTTGGAGAGTCTTCATCTTTCTATTTGCTCCGTGGAGATCAAACACGTGAGTCTTCAGGCCTCAAGTGATGATAACGGGTTGATGCTCGAAAGTTAGGCTTGGCTTTGATACTTGCATGCTCCATGTTAGTTGGCTTATTAGCAAGTGTTGGGGTGTTGAGAGGGTATCATCAATGTTAGGAAACTCTAGATTTAGGTTAGTCGATCCGGGTTAGTGAAGTCTTTGTCTTCTAGAAGTCCCTTGCATCCTAGGCGGGTCTTCCGTCTTCAGCTTCCTTGACGTTGTAGAGGGGGTCTTGATGAAGCTTGATACACTCAACACAAATCATTGTATGAGATCTCGGGTATGTGCTGCGAGAAGAGTCATACCCCACTATTATCAAGGTTAGAGTTAGTGTTATTCCTAATACCTTACGTATGCTACTCGAGTTGACACAAATGGATGAGAGGGAAACACACTTTAGGGAGGTTTTTCTATTTGGGGGTTTTACAAGCCGGAGGGTTTTGTAAGGCTAAGAGGCCAAGTCAAACATTAGCACAAGGTACAACACACATTCAAGAAACACACAAGACAACTGCAAACACTATCAAGAACACACAAGGCAAACAACAAACAATTGCAGAGATCACACGAGGTACTTTAAGTACCAGCGATGCCTAGCAACGCGCGATATTTGGGGTTAGTCCTATTCATCCTAGGGTCATGGTTGGCCAAAGTTGTTGATGTCTTCATTCTCATAGTCTCTCACTTCAGCAGAAACTTGATGACAGTTGGTGGTGAAATTGTAGTGTTGTTGAGCTGTTGATGTTGACTTGGAAAGTGCAGTTTTGTAAGTCTTCTTGTATCACATCACATGGTTGTGAGGTCTTCAGAGGGATCGCTGAAGTGTGCCATTGGTGGCATACACGCTCAACAAACCTAATAAATACTAGTCAAGCAACTAAGTACTTGGTCCTTGGCGACTGCAAAAGTGCGAGTCCAGGGAGGAACAAGGTCAGCTTCTTGATAGAGCAGTTGGTGTCAACCAAGGGGCAAATATTTGTTAATGTCCTTCTTCCTTTGCGACTGGAGAGGTTTGAAGACGTCCTTCTGAAGTTTGCTCCATATTGTGCTGCTAAGCTCCAGGTCTATTTGGGGTCATCGTGAAACAGGTAGTTTTGAAGAAGATGAGACAGATGGAGTGGTAAGCCTCAAACATCTTTGGAAACTAGAGGGATAAGATTAGAAGTTTTGAATAGGTGAGAAAGGTATAAGCCATACTATGGGCTACTTAGAGGAAATAACCTTTGCAAATAGTTTTTAGCAGAATATTTCTTTCCTATCTAACGCCCATGCTAACTAAGGTCTCCTACAGTCAGGACGGCTCTGATACCAACTCTGTGGGGACCCAGGATTACCCATCCGGAATACCTGTTATGCATACAACTCACGATCCCATGATCAGTATGTCGTGAGTCCACATAACCGAGCTGATATCAAAGTTACATCATCCATTATAGTACCGAATATAATAGTCTTACAATTGGTCACATGACCAAGACTGATATTGCCACGCAGGGCAAGTTTACAACTAAGCAGCGGATAGCAAGCAGCGTTGATGACCCATTTTATGCCTACTACCCTACAGGCAACTGACTGGGAGACGTTCCTAGTTCGCACCGGCGTCATCATACTCCTCACCATCATCCTCATAACCTTCTTCATAATTTGACCAAGTTAATAGCCAGGGACAAAGACGTGAGTACATTTTGGAATTGTACTCGCAAACCATCTAAAGGGGAGAGAACAATATACAGTTTGGCTGTAGCAAGGAGAAATGCTCTAATCTAGTTTATCCTGGCTAGTCCATTTCTCGTGTCGATATAGCATGTCTTACTACATTTCTATATCCTTATTAAAGAAATATTTAGAAAACCTTTTTAGTAAAATCTCTAGGAAAGGGGGAAACTCATTTGGTTTTCAAGAGAGAGTCGGTGGTCAATCAAACATGACCACCTTCCTTTATAAAACCAGGTCAATCACACATGACCATCTCCATTCCCTCGGCAGTACCCTGCAAGTACTCCGAACCATAACCGTGCCACGGCAGTACCCTCCGAGTACTCTGTCTGGCACCTTTCTCCATTTTTCTGAAAACTTTCTTGTAAAAAACCAAAACTCGACACAGGTTAAGTATGGCCATTCCAACCGTCCATGACCGAGGACGCGGCTATTCGAATAGATTACACTCTGCAGAGGTTGTACACTTTACCCACATCATCCGATAAATCCGCCGGGATTCTACCACGGACCGTCATACGCAAGTATGCGGGGTTCGGATAATCGATCGAAGCCTTCCATCTATCCACCTTAGTACGGGTGCCTGCCCTGTGGAGTTTACCTCCCCGGCACATCCCGGCAGTATCTCCTTCAGAGCGTAACTCCGGTGCCACGGCGGGAGAACCCAAGTGTCTTTCGGCCGGATAAATCCTGAAGGATCCCGATTTACTATTGCCCACAAACTGGCGGCAACCTGGATTCCGGGGTCCTACAAACCCTTATATATTGTGAGGCTCCCCGCACTAAGACAGATAAACTTCAAACTAAGCCCTGGCCCATACCGGGGTAATGTGGTTGCACGGGGGTAATTGGTTTGGCGAACACTTATACACAATGCCTTTTTCTTAAACCCACCATCTTCTTTTTCCTCCATTTTCCAGAATATATTTTCCTGAAATCACTTCAGTGGAATAGAGCACTATTCCAAGGTTTTCGAAACCATTTTTCAAAGTCCCATTTGAGTGTTCCCAACCTAGAGTTTTTGCTCCACTACAAAGTTTTCCAAAAGCTATGATGCTAACCATCATGCCACTTTTCTGGGGAATAAGTAGGTGTCAAGATAGGGGTCATCCATGAGGACAATATCATTTGACTTGTGGAGCTAAGTCACCAACAATTGCTATTTAGAGGCAATAGCAACAGAAAACAATGCATTTTCATAACAGTAATAAATCATGCAATAAGTAAAATTGGGATCAGATATGCAACAAGTTTAGATGGCTTGCCTTGGTTGGCTTGTCCCTGGTCTCCTTTTTCTTGATATCCAAAGACCTCTCCCTCCTCCGCACACTCGTCGCTCGCATCTATCGCCGAAAAAATAAAAGCACACAATAAGTATACATGCATACACAAGTCACAAACACTTCATCACTCAATATCACATAATCAAAGAGTATCAGAAACAAACATGTTTAGAAACTAAAATAAGATGTCATAGGTTGTTAGTAGCAAATTAATCCTATTAAAACTAGGGTTTTTCAAACATAGCAAACACCACAACATTTCAATTCAGTCAAGCATGTCGGGGTTCAAATGGACCAAGCAACACACTCAGAGCAATTGCAGGTTGACAACAATCTTAAGAACCTAACAAAGTTGGATTTACTGAAAAACAATTTAGGGTTGATTTCCCATGAATAAATCAATAGGAAATATCACTAGGGCACCAAAATAATCCTCATATATTCTATGAATCTCAGAAAAATATGAGGTAAAGTGCTTTGGAAAGCCCTTCCAAAACATGATTCAACAAAGTTGGATTCAACACAAAATTCTATACCTACTGCAAATGGTAATTTTTCTAAGATTAAGTACACAAACAACCATATTAATTACTACTGCAAAAATAAAGTTTCTAGAATACTAAATCTAGTTGTTCCTGCAAGATAACACACCAAGCTATCACAGAAAATTGGATTCACTCAAAAAAAAATAACAATTATTATAAGCACAATAAATAAAATCATGCAAAATCCTAGTATCACTAAAGTAAATACTATAGGAAAAATAATGCTCCTAAAATAACAAACTAGTTCCTCATGCTTCACAAAGTTACAGGGCAACACTGAAAATTGGAAACACACAATTATATTGCACAAAACATCAGATTTGGATTTATGAAAGATAAGTGACTAGATCTACCAATTTAAATTCAAGTAATTCTACAGGGCTTAAAATGACATGCCACCATGACCACTGGATAGATAATAATCTAAGGAGTTCGCAGAAATTTGAATCATTCAAATTGGGCTTATATTTATTTTTTATGAATTTTGAAAGTTTATAGATCTGGGAAAAAGGTTAAAAGATTTTCTCCTTAAAAAAAAGAAGCGGGCCTGATTGGAACCGATCTGGGCCGGTCCGCTGGGTTCTGGCCCATTTCGTCTGCAGCACAGGGGAAGGCCACAGTCAACCGCCCAACAGGCGGGGCCCGCCGGTCAGCGGCCGAAGAGGCCGAAGCGGTACGCTGGGATCGGGGGCCGTCCGATTAAAGTGGGATCGACGGGAGGCCATGGACGAAACCCTAGCCGGATCAGGGTCGCACAGGGGCTCACCCAGGGCGGTCGCCAGCCGTCGGGGAGTCGTCGGAGCGGATGCGGAGGTCTCAGGGGTCCCGGGAGTGGTCTCGGAGTGGCTCCAGGTGGTCGGGGCCATCAGGTCTATCTTCGACCGGATCTACAGGGACGGGATAATGGTGGCGGATCCAAGGTCTCCTGCGGACATGCAATTACACAATTAGATAGATCTAGGAGAGAGGATTCATATGATATAAAGGAGAGTAGCAGAGGTGGGTTAAATCGGTGGCCATCCTCCTCGAAAGTTTGCAGCATCGAAAATGCAAACTCGCAATAGCAGGGTATTCTAGGGCGAGAGCTTGAGTCCAGGCTCAGGGAGTGGTAAAGGGATCTCAGGGGATTGGAATGAGTGTACTGTGAGGGGCTGTGGTGCGCTGTAGGTTTAATACCAGAGGGGAAAAGGTATAGGTCGGTTTGGGGCATGAGGGGTCCACAAGAGGGCTAGGGTTGGGGAAGAGGGGCGGTGGAGAGTGTGAGAGGGTCCAGCAAGGAGCCTTGCTCGTCTAGGAACTGAAGGTGGGGCTGCTTCCCAATTGTTTAGTGTTACACAAAAAGAATTTGGTACAACCTATCTCCCTTTCCTTCCAATCACTACAAGACAAGGGTGAGAGGGGGCTGCTACAGTAGATTTTGACCAGAGAGAGGAAGGGGTGCTGGAGAGATCAGAGTAGTGGTTTAGTGGAGTTGCATTTGGATTTTGAGAAGTAGAGAGGAATATGGAGGGGAATGCATGCATGCTCCAAACTTGAAATTGACCAAATTTAACTACCTACAAGGAGTGCATAGGTGGATGAATTTGGGATGGGGTGGTGGTAGAGAGTTTGGATAGGGTCTTGCCAACTAAAATTGATCACCCAAAGTTATAGCATGAAGATTTGCCCTCATATAATATGATCAAGATTTTTGAATATTTTGGTGTTGACAACTAGGGCCTTTGGGTTCATAGGGGTCTACAGGAGTAGGATGGCATGGTGGGAGAATATCATATTTATTTGATAAGAAGGGTGCAAGAAATAACATAGCCACTAATCATATGCATTTTATTAAGCAAGAAAAAATGAGAATAGGGGATAGTCATTTTGATGGAGGAAGAGTGATATTGAGCATGAATAACATTTACAAATGCTAGAAGAGAGGGAATGGCTCATGGGGAGAATTTATGGTGAATGCTAAAAAGTGATACAAAGATTCATGGAGAAAAAATTAAAGGATGGAAGTAGTTTTGATTAGGGTTCAAAACCATCCCACATAAATGGGTGGCATACCTCAAAATGCACATGCAAGTGCATAGGTAGTTGGAGTAGATCAAAAATAAGAGGAATAGGTCATAGGATGGTCTCTGAACAATTTATTTCGAAATTTAAAGGTGGGAGCCAAAGTGCAACTGATAATAGTCAAATGGTCAGTAGTTTGATTAGGGTCGGAAACAGGATTAGAACAAGTAGCAGATGACCTCAAATGGCTAAGTGGTAATGGAAAGAATGAAAGAATATAAATCAAAGATGAGTTCTAAGAAGGTACATTGCCATGGATAGGATAGATGAGCTTAATATAAGCGTCAGAAAACTAAATTTGTTAACAGGGGTGTAGATAGTCTGCACACTAGATGTTTGATAAAATGACTGCAAGAAAAATATTTTGCGAAAACTGAGAGGAGCCTTCTAAGGTGGGATGTAGATGATTCTAATAACACCATGGGTGCTTTCCTTGGGTTAGTTTTGATTAGTGTTAAGATTCCTCAAAATGGGGCCCCTAATGTCTCATGATAAGACTAAGACATTAGAGTTAGGGATTCAGGATCGAGAGGAAAATAACAAGATGGTTTTTATTTGAAGGATAGCATGAAACAACTTATATGAGACAAAATATTAATGGAAGTATTTTGAATAGGTTAGGCCACAGGCCTATATGGGAATTATATCCACACACAAGCAACTCATCAAGGTCAAACAGTCACACAAAGTCAACTCACCACACAAGGTTAGTCATTTGCAGCTAATCTAGTATCACCAGAATCAGTGATTGAACAAGTGCTCAATGATGATCATGCCATGGTCAAGTAGAAAAGAGTTTTTCAAGCAAAGGAGTAAAGCTTTTGTAGATTTTTCGGAAACTAGTGGAGACATAGCATGTCCTTTAGAAAGTTTTCTTAAAGGTGTTTGAAATCCTTTTATAAATGTCAACAAAATATAAGTTTGTAAAAATAGTGGGACCACTCTACTTTGTAGGTCCCGATAATTTTGTAAATACTTCGTTTTGATAAAAGCTTTGCCTCCAAGATAAATCTTGGCTCTGGTTTTGGTCAAATAGGATAATATGAGAAAGGAGAGGTTGCGAAGATAATGGTTTTGGAAAAATAGCTAGAAGCATAATAAAGGCATGACCACAAGGGCACAAGGTTTGTGTTGGTTCGCAATAGTGCTCCACAAGCATCTCAAACAGGCACCATTAACATAACAACAAAGACAAACAAGCAAGAAATAGTACTTCCAGAGGTTTGCTCAAAAAGTTTTTGTTGGCCCTCATTTTTGGCTCACTAAACACTACCTAAACAGGGTTACAAAAAGTGGGGTGTTACACTAAGGGTAGAAGCGGCGTAGTTGCGCAGCATTCCACGGGTTTTCTACATCTTTCCCAGTTTTGGGGTTGCGTAGTCGATATGCCCCTCCTGGGATGACCTCGTGGATGAGATATGGGCCTTCCCATGGCGGCTCCAGCTTCGACGTGCTTGTCTGCTTGAGGCGAAGCACGAGGTTGCCCGGCTCGAAGGAGCATCCGCGGACCCGTCTGCTGTGGTAGTTGCGGAGGCTTTGCTGATAAACCGCTGAACGAACGAGGGAGACGTCTCGAGCTTCGTCTAGTGGGTCTTGGGCGTCTACTAACGCCTTGTCTGCATCTTCCTCGACATAGGCGACCACGCGGGGCGCACTGTAGCGCACATCCGTGGATAGCACTGCTTCTGCTCCGAAAAGCAGAAAGAACGGCGTGTAGCCAATCGAAGAATTGGGTGTCGTCCGTAAGCTCCAGAGGACTGAAGGCATTTCCTCGACCCAGGCGCCCGCCGCGCGCTTGAGGGGTCGAAGGAGTCACTTCTTCAGGCCTCCGCATACGAGTCTGTTGGCCTTTTCGACTTGGCCGTTGGACTTGGGGTGCGCAACCGAGGTGTACTTGAGCTTGATGCCGAGGTTTTTGGTGAAGTCCTGGTATTCGCCCGAGGTAAAGTTGGTGCCGTTGTCGGTGATGATGCTGTTTGGAACGCCGTACCGGTAGACGATGGACTCGAAGAACTTGACCGCCGTGGTCGCCTCTTGGTTGGTGACCGGTATAGCTTCTATCCATTTGGAGAACTTGTCCACTGCGACTAGCAGGTATGTGTGGCCTCCTCAGGATGACTTGGGGAGAGGCCCTACTTGATCGAGGCCCCATTGTGCGAAGGGCCAAGCAACAGGGATGGTATGCAGCTCTGACGCGGGTGCATGAGGCTTGGTGGCGAATAGCTGGCACGCTTCGTAGTGCTGGACGATGTTTCTGGCGTCGTGGAGTGCGGAGAGCCAGTAGAACCCTGACCGAAAAGCTTTAGCCACGAGGGTTCGACTATAAGCGTGATGCCCACAAGTTCCTTCATGGATTTCTCGTAGGAGAGCGATTCCATCTTTTTGCGCTATGCATCGTTGAAGTACCCCTGTGGTGCTGCGCTTGTAGAGCTCCCCGTTGATTATCGTGAAGGCCTTGGAGCGCCGCATGACTTGTCGGCGATGGATGGGGTCTTCTGGGAGTTCGCCCCTTATCAGGTAGGCCAGGTATGGCTTCGTCCAGATAGCTTCGACAAGCATGACCGCAGCCGCGTCTTTGGGGGGTTCTTCTGTTCCCGCTGCTAGGGTGGTGCTGCCCTGCTGAGCCCCCGAGCGTGTTGCTAACGCCGGGTTGATGACTGGCTTGATCTTGACAGAGCGTTCGAATATCTCTTCGAAGAAAACTTCTGGCGGTATCGGGAGACACTTTGATCCGATGTTGGCCAGGTTGTCTGCCTCTTTGTTGCTTTCCCTACCGATGTGCATTACTTCGCAACCCTCGAAATCGCCTTCGAGCTTGTCGTACATGGCGGGATATGCGATCATGTTTGCGCAGGTTGTGTCGCACTCCTTCATGACTTGCTGGGTGATGAGGTTCGAATCTCCATGGATCTTGATGCGGGTGGCCCCGCAGGCTTTCGCCATGCGCATGCCATGGAGGACGGCTTCGTACTCTGCCTCGTTGTTTGAGGGGTTCGAGAAGCGCATGCAGAGGACGTAGCGCATCCTGTCCCCTTGCGGTGATACGAGGACCACTCCTGCTCCTGCCCCCGAAACCCGCTTGACCCATCGACGAATATGGTCCAGCTATTCGACAGCTCTAGGAGTTCGGGCATCTGAGATTCTATCCATTCGGCTATGAAATCTGGTAGGACTTGTGACTTGATTGCCGACTGGCGCTGGTACGTGATCTCCCAGGGTCCCAGCGTGATTCCCCATAGCGACACACGCCTTGTGGCGTCTGGGTTGTTGAGGATGTTGGAAACTAGATTCGAGGCCACCACTATGACGGAGTGGCATTCGAAGTAGTGCGGCAGTTTCTTCCCCGTCATGTAGATGGCGTAAGCTAGCTTCTGGTAGTGTGGGTACCGCTGTTTGGTCGGGGATAAGACCTCACTGAGATAGTATAGTGGCCTTTGGACTCCATGCTCTTTGCCATCCTCTGCACGCTTGACAACAAGGACCGAACTAACGACCTGATTCGTGGCTGCTATGTACAGCAACATTGGCTCCTTTTCTCGGGGGGTGACTAAGATCGGTGATGTCGAGAGACGACGCTTGAGGTCGTCGAACGTAGCTTGCGCCTCTTCTGTCCACTTGAAGTTGTCTGTCTTCCAGAGCAGCCAATAGAAGGGGAGGGCCTTTTCGCCAAGCTTGCTTATGAAGCGACTGAGTGCTGCTAATCGACCCGTCAATTGCTGGACGTGCCGAAGCGTCTTTGGCGGTTGCATATTGATAATGGCCTGAATCTTCTCTGGGTTGCCTTCGATTCCTCTCTCAGAAATGAGGTAGCCCAACAACTGGCCCGTAGGCACCCCGAAGGAGCACTTCTTCGGGTTAAGCTTGATGCTGTAGTGGTCAAGGTTGGCAAAAGTCTCTCGCAAGTCGTCAAGCAAGCTGTCTGCTTTCACCATCTTGATGACGATGTCGTCGACATAGACCTCGATGTTGCGGCCGATCTATTCCTTCAAGCATGCCTGCATGCACCGTTGATAGGTGGCTCCGGCGTTCTTGAGCCCAAAGGGCATTTTCATGTAGTAGTATACCCCGTGCGGGGTGATGAACGCCATTTTGTCTTCGTCTTCAACTTTCAACCATATCTGGTTGTACCCGGAGTAGGCATCGAGGAAGGAAAGGCGCTCGCACCCTGCCATAGAATCGATGATCTGAACGATTCGGGGCAGAGGAAAGTAGTCCTTCGGGCAATGTTTGTTCAGTGCCGTGAAGTCAATGCACATCCTATAGATCTTGGTGTCCTTCTTTTCCACCATGACCGGTGGCGAAAGCCATGTGGCCTCCTTGATCTCTCTGATGAACTTGGCCTCGAGAAGGCGATTGATTTCCTCGCCCATTGACCTGGCCTTTTCCGGATTATACCGGTGCATGGATTGCTTGACCGGTTTTGCGTTCGGAAAGATGTTAAGCTCGTGCTCGGCGAGTTCCCTGGGGATGCCTGGCATATCTGCTGGACACTAGGCAAACATCCTCCAGTGCTCACGGAGGAACCCGACGAGCGTGCTTTCCTATGCGGGAGAGAGGGAGTTCAACACCCACACCGTCTTGGTTGGATCCGTCAGGTGGATCTGGTGCTCTCGCGTGTCTTTGCTGGCGTCGAATGAGAGTTCTGGGGTGTTCTGCTGCGTCGGTGGATCGATGTCCATGACAGTGGCCTCCCGAATATGATGGAGCTCCTCATGCACCCCGAAGGTTTGGGACATGCTGTTGAAGTCCTTGTCGCAGTTTTCAGAACGGGCGAAGCTGCCGCTGATCGTCAGCGGTCCTCTATTCGCGGGCATCCGCAGCTTGAGGTAAGCATAGTGTGGTACTGCCATGAATTGGGCGAATGCTGGTCGTCCGAGGATGGCATGGTACTGAGAGGGCCAGTCGACGACCTCGAACTCAATCTTCTCCTTCCTGAAGTTCGATGGAGTGCCGAAGATGACGTCCAAGTGTATTGCCCCCAATGGATACGTCGGCTTCCCTGGGACGATTCCGTGGAAGGATGTCTCTGTCGGCAAGAGGTTATCCATCGGAATCTTGATCTTTCGCAGTGTATCTGCTTATATGAGGTTCAGACTGCTTCCTCCATCCATGAACACTTTCTTCGAGGTGAAACCTCCTATCTGTGCCTCGAGGACCAAAGCGTGGTATCCAGGATGTGGGATCTTTGGTGGGTGATCTGACCGGTTGAAGCCGATCGGGTGTTCTGATCAGTTCAGATATTCCGGCGTCGCAGGTGGTGCGTGTTCGGCATGGAAAACCTCTCTTGCACGCTTCCGCTGAACTCTGTTCGTCGGGCGCCCTTTCTGAATCATGGGCACGAATCCTCGCGGTGGCGGGAATGCTTCTTCTTCGGCAGCTGGCTGTCATGGCTCGCCTTGCTGGATTGTAGCAGCTTGGTGGCCTTGCTGCACCACATTTGCTGGCGGATTAGGCGGCGGCGGTGGAGCGTTGTAAGCTACTGCACCGGCCACCGGTTGCTCGGTTTGCATCCTTTCTTGGAGTGCTCGGCTGAGATGAAGGAATTCCCTGCACTCGATGAGGAGATGTGCAGGTCTTCGGATGCCGTCTTTATCGAGGTAAGTGTGCCTTATGCATCCTCCATCGAACATCTCTTCTGCTGACAGTTGTGGCTGATCGTGTCGTTGATGCCACTATGTTCTTGGCTTCGAATCACGGCTAGCGCTTCTGCTACTACTGCCATAGTAATTGTTCCCTTGTCGCGGTCAATCACGATTTTTGTCACGGTCTTCGTGTATGTAGCCTGCTGCTACCATGTCTGTGTTCTCCGTGTCATCATAACAGTTCCGACGGCCTTTCTTTCGGGAACCGGGATGGAACTGGTCTTTTGCGTCGACGTCGCGCTCCGCTGATCGGCGACGGCTTCTAGGTGCTGCGATGGAGTCTTCGCCATCGGCCCACTCATTTGCCAAGCTCATGAGGTGATCAACAGTCTTCGGCTTGCAGCGTCCAAGCTCCTCCTTGAAGTCGTGTCGGAAGAGACCGTCCCGAAAGGCATCGATGGCTCTTTCGGGCGAAATGTTCTCCGTCGTGTTGCGGAGGCTGATCCATCGCGAGATGTATGACCTCAAATTTTCTCTGGTCCTCTGCACACACAAGCGTAACTCTTTGAATGACGTAGGTCAGCGTGAAGTACCTCGAAAGTTAGCGATGAACGCTTGCCGCAACTCCTCCCAAGAGCGGATGCTATCTGGGGCAAGATTATTCAGCCATGCCCTTGCGTTGTCCTTCAAGTGCAGCGACAACAACGGGAGGGCGTTGTCCCTGGATCCACCGCTAATTTTGACAGCGGTTATGAAGTCATCGAGCCAAATTCGAGGGTCCTGCTGCCCATTGAAGTTGACTATACCGTCGCTGAGTTTGATTCCCTTCGGCAACGGTG
This sequence comes from Dactylis glomerata, assembly GCA_007115705.1. Taxonomy (NCBI): domain Eukaryota; kingdom Viridiplantae; phylum Streptophyta; class Magnoliopsida; order Poales; family Poaceae; genus Dactylis; species Dactylis glomerata. The sequence goes on along the minus strand of QXEO01002114.1, from coordinate 722,000 downwards.
TGGAACGGATTAGGAGGCTAAAGCATTCTGCCCTGCAGAGTCCATCGTGAGCACCGCCAAACGTTTCCGTATCACATTCTTCCTCGAAGCGGCGTGCCTCGCGTCGCGCTCGCCCTTGGTCGACTCTGTTCTGGGCCAGACCATGCCGAAGCTCCCCGTTGATGGGTTCAACCACTTGTGCTCTGGGCGCCGTGGCTGGCACCGCTGCTGGGTGCCTAGCTTGCTCCGCCAGTGGGGCGGTTCTCCTTGCTGTCGCGTCGTGTCTAGAGCCGGGCGTGCCTTGAAGCACCCTTACCCCTTCGAGTGCCAGGTTTCGCAGGTGCCTCATGTGCTCATCGCCGTTGGATGCATTTGCGGCAATGTATGCTGCCGCGGCCATGATTGCCGCTTCCTTGGTCTTGGGCATCAGTTCAGCCTCGTTGAACTCTGCCTCTAGATTTCGGGTGATATTGTGCATATCGGCCCCGGGCTGGGTGTGTGACCTTGACCTATGATGGACGCTTGATGAGTAGTGGGACGATCTTTCGGCCCGTCTTCTGCTGGACGCATCGGCCTCTTCTCTTCGTCGTTCCAGTATTTGCCTGTCAGCGCTGATCTGGTCTTTTTGCTCTTGGACGACGAATCGGAGCGCAGCCATATCGCTTGGGCTAGGATTGGGACCGAAGTTCGCCTCGCCCGCGTAAACCCTTCTTGCGAGCCAAATCTGATCGTGCGTGACCACCTGGCGGCCGCTGTTCGTCCGGTTTCAGCCGTCGTTGGCTCTGTTCTCGTTCCCGTCGTCGTGCGACGCCATCATGCAGTGGCCTCCGAACCACGGGGTCGAATCGTCACTGATTTCGCCTAGTGCTGGGGGGTAGACGTCGTCGTTTTCAACGTAGGGTCCGACCTCGATCATGAAGTCAGAATCGTAATCGGCCGTGTAGCCGTCGCTTGATGCGGCAGATTTGCTTGGTGAACAGGAGCTTGCTGAAGTGCCGATTTTCCCCTTCGACGTCTGAGCATGTGTAGTCCGAGTATAACCCTTCGACGTACTCGGGATCATATGGCGCAGTACGGAGGGTGAGGGCGTTGAGAGCCCGCTCGCACTCGGATATTGTCGGGTAGACAGCTGCCATGCCCCCCCCCGAGGATCTTCACAGCCGGCGATCTCGTGAGATGAGAAATCTCTGGCGCCCACATAGTGGTACGCGTCGTAGTCGACGCAGTATGCGGTGGTTGGGGATGGAGGTGGATCTTCAAAATCGTTCGACCTGACTGACGGGGTCGAACTTCTCAGCTTCGGTTCCTCCTCCGATGGCGCCAGTAGCGCGTTTGTCGGGGGTTTGCCCCCAACGGCTGGCGATGTTGTTGTTTCGGCCATGAGCGGGGCCGAATCGCCGATGGAGATTAGCTCAATCGTCCCGTCACTGTCCATGTGGAAGTTGAACAGTCCGAAGGCCATGTCGTAGCCTCCGAGCACCGCTCCTGTCGTGCCTGAAGTGGGGTCGATGATGTTCGCGATCGGAGTAAGGTTGGCGATGCTTGGCGAAGCGCTGTCGATGACGACCGATTCTACGATGTTGACCTCTGGTTCCGTCGGGTTGGTATCGTCGACGGCCGGCGTAGCGATGCCGACGATGGTGTCGATGTCGATCTTGGCGCTGGTGTCGACGTTGATCGGCGCAGCGATGCCCGCGATGGTGTCGATGTCGATCTTGGCGGTGGTTGGTGATGGAGCCGGCGAATCCGTAGATCCAGATCCCGTCGTCCCCACGGTCGGCGCCAATTGACGAGGTTCTACCCCGGCAATGTCCATGTTTAAGGGATTTCGATCTATGGAGCGCATTGTGGGACCTGGCGAACTCGACGGCGATCAGACGAAAGCAGAAGAACACGGGATTTTACCCAGGTTCGGCCCCCTTGGTAGGGTAAAGACCTACGTCCTGCTTGTCTGACTTTGTATTGATGGGGTGGTGTTTGCAGTGGTGTTACAACGATGGCATAGATTGAATCTAGCCTAAGACAGAGAGCTCTAAGATTTCGAGCGCTCCGGCGTGAGGTGGTGGCCAAAGGCGTCTAGGTTTTTGAGGCCTCCCTCCCAGCCTTTTATATGCGAAGGCTGGGTCTAAGGATTGTCCCTCAAGCCAAGTAGAGATCGGATCGGTTCAAAAACAAAACCTAAACGAAGACGAGTCCAACTTGAACTCCTCGAAGCTTTGCTTGCACGCCAAGTGTCGCTCCTGGGCCATGCCGGGCCGATGCCTTCGTGGGCCTCGAGAACCTTTCGAAGGAGACTCCTCATGGACCGAAAACCAGGTAGGCGAATATCGGGGACCTATTTGTCATTCCTTCGTCAGCCGGGGCGCGGGAAACAATCTTCGACCGCGCGCGGGGGAAACATGAGAGCGCGTCGGCGAGAGATTTTCCACCACATGGGAAGCCGCATGTGGTCATTGCCGATGTTCCATTGCCATTAGCAGACTATCACCAGACCATCAAGGTCTAACAGTTCGCGGACGGACGATATGCGTCGGAGCAGTGCGCGCACTGCCCAAACCTATCGTACCGCGATCTAGTTTCCATTGTTCGGGAATTTGGTAAATGGTAGCTGCTCGGTTGGCTAGTGAGTAGCGATTAATCGGTGAATCGGCCGATTAACTGGATTAATCGGTCGACAATTAATCGGCCGCAAATGACAATATATTGCCATCGTATATCTAGGTTTTCATGTATTTTACCGTACTCCAATGCTCCTCAACTTCAATAACAACACTAGCATGGGGAGGCGATGGAGCAACATCTCTGCAGCCTGCAGATCGGAGCTAGGTCTGCTTGGTTCGAACCTGCTGCAGGTCGGGGATGGAGAGTTGAGGGAGAGCAGAATCAGGAGGGGATGGGAAGCAGGGGCGTCGATGGGGAACTCCAGCTGCCAGAGATGGCCTACGGTGGCTGGGGTCAGTGAGGAGATGGCCAGCCGCCGCCTCAAATCAACAGGGGGCTGGAGGAGTGCAGGGGGTGAGCCCAACCCTAGCGAGGGGCTAGGCGGGGTCACGGGGCCAAAATATTGGCCTCTGTTTGCCCCTCTAGTTACCTGTTCGGTGCCGATAAATCGGCCTGACAGCCAGTTACTCGGTCTGACAAGCGATTACCTGCTGATTAATCGGCCTGACCAGTTAATGCGACGAATAGGTGCTATTTGCATCGGACACCCTCCGATCAGCGATTAACTGGTTAATCGGCCGAATTCCTGAAGAATACTATTTTCTATCTGTGAACTGACGCAAATGAACTAAAACGGATCGTATTGGCCAAATATGTCGGCCCGCTATAGATGCCCTTTCCCCAATATAGCAATGAAACTTAACTTTACCTCCGGAAAAATAAGGAATTTAGCTTTGCCTAGCCATTGAGTGTCAGCTTTTTGACCTCATGGTCGCTTCTGCAAAGGCATGTGAGCACGTCGTACGAAGTTCAAAATCGCTCCTGCAAAGCACGTGAGCACGTCGTCGTGTGAACTTGACCCGCCCTCGCATGCACGGCCGGGCTGCGCTACACTGTTCCCCGGTCACGATTGCGGGCTCGGCTCTTCGTGGCGCCTATGAGCTTCTAGGGCGAGAGGCCATCTTACCCGAATCTGAGCAAAAGATTCGGATAGCTTAAAATACGGAGCTCCAAGGGGTGACCCACTGCAGTCTGCAGGATATTCCCGTCTTGATTCTTCCATTTGTTGTAGCGACCGAGCCGAGGTGCTATTCGTTGATCACCGCAACATTTATATCTATTAGTTAAATGTCCGTGTGTGGTCAACCAAATTATACCTATACGTATATGGATAAGATGATATGATCTTAACGAGATTAGATTATACTAGCTGAATGCCCGTGCTTTGCTACGGTCTAACAAATTTATATATGAGACAGAAGCATTCACAATTATATTATATATTCATTATCACTGCTTTCAAACCATTACTGTATTACATCTATTTGTTCCTCATGACTATCACCTCAAAATCTTCAAATTTCATTTCTCTCCGCATGAAAGTTACATACTTGTGCTTGACATGATTTCGTATGAGCAAGGTCTTGCCATGCCCATTGCTTATGCTTTAGTGACCTTGTTCTCACATAGATTTCACCATGTTTTTCAACAAAAAATTGTGGGGGCAAGAAAAGGAGGGGCATACCTTGTCGGGTCAATTTCGTATTTGCTTGAATGAGTGCAAGCAAAATACTATAAGATAAGATTCCACTACATACATGAACTGTACATATTTTGGGTGATCACAAAATACAATAAATTTCCTAGACAAATCAAAGACCAAACTCATGGAAGCTTAGTCGTTCAAAATAGCCTTGGTGACGGTGGACAATGGGTTTTCTAGTAATGATAGGCGAGTGCTGACAGTGGATCACCCGCTCATGGAAGCTGTATAATAAATTTGTTTTGATAGATAAACAAAAAGTAACCCGACCTAAACAAATGACTCAAGCAAAAAAATATCTTGGTGCACATCTAAGAAGAAACTGTGGGTAGCTGCCAACAAATTGGAGAAACAAAATTAAAGAAATTCCTCACGTTCTCATAAAAGTCCAAAATCTTTCCCGATTCTTTCGGTTTCCATGATAACTCTGCCCATAATGTACATCAGCATATTGCGAGCATTAGGATGGGCACAAAAATTTACCGTCAGCCAATGCTCATCAGGTGATATCCAAGAACTCGGCCCTCTTCAACCAAAATCACCAATGTACTTGCTCAAGCGACCAAAGCCACAAGATTGAGGAGTAGATGATTTCAAATTCACATGAGGTATTACTTCCAGGACGATGACTCAGCTGACCAACACGTCTGGGCCTCACGTTTCTCAAATACAAATAACCAAAAAGTGTTGGAGATAATCAAACCTGGAATGTGTCCGTACAGTCAGTACTCATATCCTGCTTTTCGCGAATAATGTCCTCCAGCTTATACAATGTTTGCTCCAGATGGGCTTCTGTCCTCAATTAAATCTGCGACTCTCTATATACACTCCACCTGCACCACCCCACGGTTGTAGCTTACAACTTCGCCAGCGTGAGACCACCTGCGGCTGGCATTAGACTATGGGGAAATTATCTGTAATAAAAGAAATTTTTCTTCATATGAACTTTCCCCGCGCTAATCGCACGTCCAACCCAGCAAGCCCATATGCACATGATCGTGGTTTGTCCCGAGCCTGCAGCGGAACTGCTTCTTTCCTCTTCTTTTTTTCTCTATGCTTTTTTGATCGCATGCCACCGACAAATTGCTAGCAAAATCTTCATACTGCATCGGCGTTCTGTGCCAGCTACGGCACCCGCGTGTAACTGCGCCCTCCTGGGGAGGAGCTCACGCGCCTCAGCAACGGATGCTGAGCCCAGCCGGTTACAACACACGCGTGTCGCTCGGACGGCGAGGACCGCTGCTCGTCGCAGAGCTCCTCTTTGTCGAAAACGTGCGCCACGCGCCTCAAGTTTCCTCTGGGTCAAGCCGTGTCTGCAGGACTCAGCCTATGTGAGAATAGGCTAAACCGCCATGCAGTCCATGGACCGTGCTGTCCATGGAAGTCCTCTTCCCCGGCATTAACCGCCATACAGCACGCGTGCTGGCCCTCGCCCCTCCTCCCCGCCCAGCGCGGCCATCCACACCTTGAGCAGCGAGATAGAGGTGTACATGTCTGGCGCAACACCCTCATACACCAGCCATGGCGGCGCCGGCCAAGCACATATCCGCGGATGAGCTGGTCAGCTGGTGTACCATAATATGCACCCTTGCCGCGAGATCGGTCGACGCACGCGACGTGCCTTTGGCTTGATCAGTCGCTTGCCACGGCGAGCCGCCCCTAGCCGGCGTGGCCTTCTCAAGCACCCCGTCCTCCTCCTCGTGTCCAGCTCCAATCCCTACTTGTCCTCATGTTCGTCTTAGAACTCACTGTCTCTTGCCACAGAGCCGCCAGCTGTATGGCCTCCTTAAGCAGCCCGACGTCGTTCTCGTCCAGCTCATATTTCTCCTCATCCTCGTCGTAGCACTCATCGCTGGCCATGGCGAGCCGCCGCTGGCCGGATGTCCGCGCATAGCGGCCAAGCGAATCTAGGTATCGTAAACGATCGATGGATACTTATTTGACGAGAATATCGATCGTGTTCGAGTTGTACTCTGTCTACACCTTTGATTATTAGTTTTTTGAAAATAGTATCAATCAGTATCCATCGGTTTCGAACCGGACTCTCCTACTCGTTAGTCCTGCATCTACACGCAACATAGACGGACGAAAACGGTAGGAACGAACGATGGACGATAGAACCGCAACGGACGTGCGAAGGCGGACAAGAAAAAATCGGGCTAGAGCGAACTTTTTGACGTACGAAACTTTTACTGGTTTTTTTACCTACCACGGTTTTGTGACCATCACGTCCTCAAGCCGTATTATTAGTTTAGATATTGCAAAGATTGACCTACGAATGAGGTTTTACGCCTATACGTTATGTTTTGGTTGGAAAAAAATGCTCTAGAGAGAAAAATATGCGTCTCTTTCGAAAATAGCCGTTTTAATTTGCGTCATTATTTTTAATGGAAGTAGCAAATCTCACTTTATATATCCTACACACCTATATTATTTTGTTATATAACTACCTAATTTTACGATCACATAGCTTTATTTCTCAGAACTACTTCGTTACACCAAAATAGAAAAGTAATAACTCATATGATATAAGAAAATAAAAGTAAACATTTGAACATATTTTCTATTTATTATTAAGTTTTGTTTTATTTTAAACTTTTTGATATCAAGTTTTAGGCTTTGCTTTTTTTTCTCCCTGTGCGTATAAAAAATAAAAATCAATCCTTCCAGCTAGTTTAGTAAGTACATATGTAGAGTTGTGGATTAAACCTGCATGACATACCACTGTTATGCTCTAGGAACCATTCTTGACTCTGATATCTGGTATAGCTTCCTCCATTTCTTTGCTCCGGAAATCACTTATATATCTTTCATATATTGTTATTATCCAACAAAAAAAGATGGAAGTCTGTCATTAAGTCCAGCACGTGGAAGGTATTATACACATGTAGTTTAATTGCTTGTTCATCAACAAGTTAACATGAGCTTCGCTCTTAATTTTTTTAACACGAGCTCTGAAACGTACACTTGCAGTCTGATTGCTTGTTCATCCTCTCTCATACTTTTTACCATGAGCTTTGAAACGACGATTACGCCATCAGATAAGAACCCCACGAAGACGGTCGCCACCCGACGAGGCCATAGAGGCCAAACAGCAAACATCCTAGCTGCGAGGAGGAGCACAACATTGAACTCGACCACAGACCTTCATGTGTCGCGGCGGCTGGTACTGTGGCTGGGCGAGTGTGCGACCACACAAGAGGTGTCCATTGGCGTTCTGCTCTGCTTCGGCATGCGTTTGATGTACTTGCTCTCTTCGCCGTCCTCTGATTTGCAGCAGGTCGAGCTGGCTGTTGGAGGTTTGTTCAGCTTAATTCCTCTCATCAGTTTCCCACTGCGACGGCAGCAATGTGCAGTTGGATCAAAGAAAATGTGGGAATTGTTGGGCTACGGCGGAACGAAAACGAGATTTGAGAGGCAAAACCTCTCATGACGCGTATCACCTCCACTATTTGGCGCATTCCGAGTGCATCGGCCACCTCAGCTCCGTCGTCCTGTTGAGCCGCCTGGCGGCGTCTAGCACAGCCTTAAGGTCCGCAACCTTGGCACTCATCTTCCGGTAGCAGTTGGCGTGCACGGTGGCCACCTGCCGGGCATCCCGGCTGTCCTGGCAGAACCCGCTGAAGTGATGTGTGTCCAGGACGTGCCCTCACGACGAGCCGACCGAACGCGCCTTGCCTCTTCATCTGGTTCAGCATGTCCTCCTCCTTCATGCCAGCCGATTGGTTCCGCCATGCGTGCCACTCGTCGAAGAGCGCCACTGTTCGGCTGCTCGTTACCACAAAGAAGAATCCGGTGTTGAACTCGTTGCCGAGGTAGTCGTTTGGCCGGCCAGGTCCTCCCAGGTGCGGCTCATGCTCGGGAAGGGGTTCCTCTCGCCCTCCACTCCCACTGGCGCTAGACAGCGATGCCCGTGACCTGGAGCTGCGGTGTGTGGGGCGAGCTCCCCTCCCTTGATGTCCGCTCTGGCGCTCTCCCATCCTCCATGGCCCATGGGCAGGACTATGGTTAGTTCCCTCCCTTCCTGCGTTAGCTCAGACCCTTCCCCTCCGCGAGCTGGAGGCGTGGCAGTGCGGCGTGGAGATGCGCATGGAGGTGTCAAGGCGAGGTGGCTGACCTGCAGCAGGCCCGTCCATTGTCGATGCTCACTTCTCAGATCACAACTTGTGAGATTTGACGGTCACTGCTAGGTAGAAAAGAAACAGATGAAAGAGAATACTCTGGCTAAGTGTAGCATTTGCAAGAAAAGAAAATTGAAAGAGTGGGAGATGAAAAAAAGTTTCTACCTTAGAAGCTTACCATGAGTGATGTCCCACAAGAGAACTCATGGGCATCTATCCTTGGAGATATCATATTTCAAAAGAGGCTTCATCATGAAGATTTTCCTGATTTCCTGACCACAGTAAGCGCAATGCACTCTTAACTCATGCAGATTGCAATCATAAGAAAGTATGAACCATAGTGATTGTAGTAGAATTTCAGCACGCATTTAAATGTATGTAACCAAAATAGTAAGTAAACACGTGTTATGCTAATGGCCAATCTAAAACATATCAAATATGGACTTTTTTTACATTATAAGAATAATTTTACTTTAACATTCTTTTTCCCCGGCAACGGTGCCAGAAAAATCTTTGCTTGGTGTGGTGGTGACGATGTAAATCACCGTCCAGTTGGGAACCTGAAGAGGAAGGTATGATGAGCACAGCAGCGAGTTTTTTCCTCAATTATGAAACCAAGGTATGTCAATCCAGTAGGAAAAGCCAAACTCCAGAAGGTGATGCTTGCTAGCTTAGCGATAGCTCCGGACAATTTATAAGGCGCCTCGTCCAGTGTTTTGCTTTGCGCCAGCAGCAACGCGGAACCTGCACACAACACAACCAAGAACTTTGCTCCCAACTTACGATGAGATTGTCAATCTCACCGGTTTGCTGTAAACAAAGGAATGAGCGTATTGAGTGGAAAGCAATAGTAGTATGCGAGAAAGTAAACAGTGCGAGTAAAGTAAACAGGTGATAGCAATGTAAAGGAAATTGGACCGGGGTCCACAGTTCACTAGTGGTGTCTCTCCATAAGATAAATAACGACATGCTGGGTAAACAAATTACAGTTGGGCAATTGATAGAATAAAGATAACATGCATATGTCAAGAGGATCACTATGAGATTTACTCTGGGCATTACAACAAGATACATAGACCACCATCCAACTGCATCTATGACTAATAATCCACCCACGGGGAATCATCAGAGGACCCCGTGAATATTAAGTTGCGAATAACAGATAACTGCATTAAGCAAAGTGTGTAATGTAAACAAAGCATATGTCCTTGGACATAAGAATGTTGTTTTCTCCCTAGTGGCAACAACACATCTACAACCTTAGAGGTTTCTGTCACTCCTCCAGATTAAATAGAGGCATCGAGCATAAATACCCCCTCTTGGAGTCACTAGTATCTACTCGGCCAAGATAGCTACTAACAACGGAGAGCATGCAAGATCATAAACAACATAGAGATAACATAAGATAATATTCAGCACATCAACTCAATCATAACACCAATATTCATCGGATCCCAACAAACACAACATGTAGAATTACATAACGGTGATCTCGATCATGTAAGGCAGCTCACGAGATCTAAACATGAAGCACATGGTGGAGAATACTGTTGGAATTATGCCCTAGAGGCAATAATAAAGATGTTATTATTATAATTCTTGTTCATGATAATGTTTATATTCCATGCTAGAATTGTATTACGCAGAAACTTTAATACTTGTGTGGTTTATGAACAACACCGTGTCCCTAGTACGCCTCTATGGACTAGCTCATTGATTAATGATGGTTAAAGTTTCCTAACCATAGACATGAGTTGTCAATTAATAATGAGATCATGTCATTAGGAGAATGATGTGATGGACAGACCCAAATAAAGCAGAGCAATTAGATCGTGTCATTGTGTTCATCTTTGCGAAGCTTTTTCCTATGTCGAGTATTGTATTCCTTAGACCATGAGATAATACAACTCCCTGGTATCGGAAGAAAGCTTTGAGGTCATCAAACATCATCCTATGTGAGGGTGATCATAAAGGTGTCTCTCAGGTGATCGGAAAGTACTTGTTGGGTTGTATGTATCGAGATGGAATTTGTCCCTCCCGAGTCGGAGAGATATACTTCGGGCCCACTCGGTAATCGATATCAACATCGCTTGCAAGCACGTGGTTAAGGAGTTAATCACAAAGTGATATCGGATTACGGAACGAGTAAAGTACTTGCTGTGAACGAGATTGAACTAGGTATAGCGATACCGACGATCGAATCTCGGGCAAGTAAAATATCGCGTGACGAAGGGAATACATATACGGGATTAATTGAATCCTGGCATCGTGGCTCATCCGATATGATCATCGATGAATATGTGGGAGTCAATATGGGTTTCCAGATCCCGCTGTTGATTATTGATAGAAGATCATGTCTGCATATTCTCGAACCCGTAGGGTCACACACTTAACGTGCATCGACGCTAGGATAGAATGGATAATTGGTTTATGAGTTTTTGATCGGAGTCTCGCATGAGATCCAGGACGTCACGAGAGGTTCCGGAATGGTCCGGAGAATAAGATTCATATAAAGGAAAACAGTTTTTGGATTCCGAAATCATTTCGGAGTTTATCGGTATTGTACCGGAAGGTTCTAGAAGGTTCCGGAGTGGGACCAACGTGGGCCCACTTGTCGGAGGCCTATGTGGGCCTAAGGGGAAGTGTCCTGGCCACTTTGGGCCAGGCGCACAAGGCCCCTAAGTCCCAGCCGGCCAGCCCTTAGGGGAAACCCTAAGGGAACCTTCCAGAAGGAGGGGGGAAACTTGCCCCCCACTCTTCCCCCTTGGGCCGCCGCCCTAGGGCTTGGAGGAGGGTTCAAGGGGCCGGCCAGCCCACTATATAAGGAGGGCAGGGGCGCAGCCTCCCCCCCACTCCAACCCTAGCCGCCGGCCAACTGCTGCCCTTCCACCTCTCTCTCTCGCGACTGTGCGTAGGCGAAGCCCTGCCGCAGAAACTCTCCACCATAAGCACCACGCCGTCATGCTGCAGATCCAATCTATCTCTCCACCATACTTGCTGGACCAAGGAAGGAGGAGACGTCGCTGCACCATACGTGTGCATCTCTCGGAGGCGCCGCCACTTGTGGCGTAGGATCGGATCGGATCGCGGGGAGGAGACGGCTAGTACGACTACATCATCCACGTTCTGTTGAACGTTTCCGCTGTGCGATTTCTTCAAGGGTATGAAGATCTCATCTATCTCTCTCGTTGATTACATCTCCTAGATTAGATCTTGGCTTTCTTGTTCGCATCCGTAGGAATTTTTTTTTTTGATTTACTATGCTGCGAAACCCTTCAGTGGTATCAAAGCTAGATCTATGCGTAGATGTGTTTCACGAGTAGAACGCAACATGCTTGTTGCGGGCGTTGATGTTTTCTGTTGCAAACCTCTTTGTTTTGTATTTCTTATGGCGCGGCATAGTGAGATCGAAGCGGTCCAGGCCAACTTTACGCGACCTCGTTCGCGAGACCGGCTCCGCACTTGACGTGTGGCTTGTTCCATACATGCAGCTGGTGGATGCCAGTTTCTCTCACTATAGTAGTCATGAGATTTACAATGGATGTTAGCAACCATAATATCACCGTTGTGGCTTTCCGTAGGTAAGAATCGTTCTTAACTTGTAACTCCCATAAGCCACGTAAAACATGCAACAACAAAGTAGAGGCGTCTAACTTGTTTTTGCAGGGAGTGTTTTGTGATATGGTATGGCCACAAGATGTGATGTGATATATGTGATGTATGCAATGATCATGTTTTGTAATATTTCACGACTTGCATGTCGATGAGTTCACAACCGGCAGGAGCCATATGGTTGTCTTTATAATTGTGTATGACCTGCGTGTCAACTTCTTATACGCCTTCTAATAGCTTTACTTTATCGTTAAGTAGTTAGCAATAGTTGTAGTTGCTATTCGTGGTGGAGGAAATCATGGTGGACTGATGGAGATCATGCCGGAGCGCACAAGATGGAGATCATGGCGCGGAGATTGGCTATACCATGTCACATAAAATTATATGCATGTGATGTTTATCCTTTTATGTATCTTATTATGCTTAGATCGCGATGGTAGAATTATAAGATGATTCCTCACTTAAAGATCAAGATAAAATTGTGTTCTCCCCTTGTATGCGCTGTTGCGAAAGTTCGTCGTTTTCAAGCACCTCGTGATGATCGGGTGCTATAAACTCTACATTCACATACAACGGGTGCAAGCCAGTTTTGCACACGCGGAAATACTTGGGTTTGACTTGACGAGCCTAGCATGTACAGACATGGCCTCGGAACACACGAACCGAAAGGTTAAACATGAGTCATATGAATGATATGATCAACACTTTGTTGTCCACCATTGAAACCACATCTCTTCTCGTGAAGATCGGATTAGGTGTGGTGAATTTGGATCGTGTTCACTAAACAACTTGAGGGATGTTGAATTTAGTGGGAGTTCATCTAGTAATTTGATTAAGTTGAACTAATTATCTTGAACATAGTCTAAATTGTACTTGCAATGTTGTAGATCAAATGGCTAAGTCCAACTTCAACTTCAACGTGTTTGCTGAGAAAGAAAAGCTTAAAAACAATGGGTCTAACTTCACCAACTGGTTCCACAATCTGAGAATCATTCTCGCTGGCGGACAAAAAGCCTATGTACTTGAGAAAGCGCTAGGTGACGCCCCTGCTACTGATGCGCCGGCTGATGAAAAAGCTGTTTATCAGTCACGCAAAGATGATTATGGAGTGATTAAGAGTACCATGTTGTTTGCTATGGAACCGGAACTTCAAAATCATTTTGAGGAGTTCGGCGGGCCTTTGAGATACTTGAGGAACTAAAAACCATGTTTCAGACTCAAGCCCGTTCTGAGAGATATGCGATCTCTGAGAAGTTCTTTAACTGCAAGATGGAGGAAGGGAGTTCCGTTAGTGAGCACGCCATTAAGATGTCGGGCTACACTCAATGCCTTGAGCAACTGGACTGCAAGATTCTAGAAGAGCTCAAGATTGACAGAGTTCTGCAATCACTCTCTCCTAGCTACAAAGGTTTTGTGGTTACTCATAATCAAATTGGTTCCACTGATACGATCACTGAGCTCTTCGCAAAGCTGAAAGCTGCGGAGGTGGATATCAAGAAAGATAATCATGTGTTGATGGTCAACAAGACCACTAGCTTCAAGAAAGCTAAGGGTGCAAAGGGATCCTTCAAGAAAGGCAGCGGCAAGCGCGTTGCCCCTGCTGAGAAGAAGCTCAAGTCTGGACCTAAGCCGAACACTGAGTGCTTCTATTGCAAGGACAAGGGTCACTGGAAGCGCAACTGTCCGAAGTACTTAGCGGACAAGAAGGCTGGCACCATTAAAGGTATATTTGATATACATGTTATTGATGTTTACCTTACTAGCGCTCGTTGTAGTACCTGGGTATATGATACTGGTTCAGTTGCTAATATTTGTAACTCGAAACAGGAGCTATGGAATAGACGGCAGCTAGCAAGGGATGAGGTGACGATGCGCGTTGGTAATGGATCAAAAGTTGATGTGATGGCCGTCGGCACGCTCTCCTTAGTTTTACCTTTGGGATTAGTTTTAAACCTTAATAAATGTTATTATGTGCCTGCGTTGAGCATGAACATTATATCTGGATCGTGTTTATTGCAAGACGGTTATTCATTTAAATCTGAGAATAATGGTTGTTCTATTTATATGAATAACATCTTTTATGGTCATGCACCTGTTGTGAATGGTTTATTTCTTCTGAATCTCGAAAGCAATGAAACGCACATCCATAACATTGAGGCTAAAAGATGCAAAGTAGATAGTGATAATTCAACTTATTTGTGGCACTGCCATCTAGGTCATATTGGTGTAAAACGCATGAAGAAACTCCATTCTGATGGACTTTTGGAGTCTCTTGATTTTGAATCATTTGACACGTGCGAACCGTGCCTCATGGGCAAGATGATCAAAACCCCGTTCTCCGGAATAATGGAGCGAGCAACGGACTTATTGGAAATCATACATACCGATGTGTGCAGACCAATGAGTGTTTCGACGCGCGGTGGATATCGCTATTTTCTCACTTTTACTGATGACTTAAGTAGATATGGGTATATCTATTTAATGAAACATAAATCTGAAACGTTTGAAAAGTTCAAAGAATTTCAGAACGAAGTGGAAAACCATCGTAACAGGAAAATTAAATTTCTACGATCCGATCGTGGAGGTGAATATTTGAGTTATGATTTTCTCACGCATCTTAAAGCAAGCGGAATCGTTTCGCAACTCACGCCACCCGGAACACCACAGCGCAATGGTGTGTCTGAACGCCGGAATTGAACTCTATTAGATATGGTGCGATCGATGATGTCTCTTACAGATTTGCCATTATCATTTTGGGGTTATGCATTAGAAACCGCTGCATTCACTTTAAATAGGGCACCATCTAAATCTGTTGAGACGACACCGTATGAACTATGGTTTGGTGCTAAACCTAAGTTGTCGTTTCTTAAAGTTTGGGGATGCGAAGCTTACGTCAAGAAGTTGATGCCGGACAAGCTCGAACCCAAAGCGGAAAAATGCGTCTTCATAGGATACCCTAAGGAAACGATTGGGTATACCTTCTACCACAGATCCGAAGGCAAAGTGTTTGTTGCAAAGAACGGATCCTTTCTTGAGAAGGAGTTTCTCTCGAAAGAAGTGAGTGGGAGGAAGGTAGAGCTAGACGAGGTTATTGAACCTTCTCTCGAGTTGGAGAGTAGCACAGCACCTGAAGTTGTTCCGGTGCCGTCTGCACCAACAAGAGAGGAAGCTAATGACGAGGATCATGAAACTTCAAACGATGCTACTACTGAACTTCGCAGGTCGACAAGGTCACATGCCACTCCTGAATGGTACGTCAACCCTGTCTTAACCGTCTTGTTGTTAGACAACAGTGAACCTGCGAACTATGAGGAAGCGATGATGAGCCCATACTCTGAGAAATGGCTAGAGGCCATGAAATCTGAATTGGGATCCATGAGCGAAAACCAAGTATGGACTTTGGTGGACCCTCCTAGCGACCGTAAGGCCGTTGAGTGCAAATGGATTTTCAAGAAGAAAATGGACGCGGATGGTAATGTTACTGTCTATAAAGCTCGGCTTGTCGCAAAAGGTTTTTGGCAAGTTCAAGGTGTTGACTACGATGAGACTTTCTCTCCCGTAGCGATGTTTAAGTCCATTTGGATTTTATTAGCAATTGCTGCGTTTCATGATTATGAAATATGGCAGATGGATGTCAAGACTGCGTTCCTCAATGGCAACATTGATGAAGAGTTGTATATGATGCAGCCCAAAGGTTTTGTCGATCCTAAGGATGCTAATAAAGTGTGCAAACTTCAGCGTTCCATTTATGGACTGAAGCAAGCATCTCAGAGTTGGAACCTTCATTTTGATTAAGTGATCAAGAGTTTTGGATTTGTTCCAAATTGCTACGAAGCTTGTATATACAAGAAAGTGAGTGGGAGCTCGGTGACATTTTTAGTACTATATGTGGATAACATATTGATTATTGGAAATGACATCGGCATGCTTAACGATGTGAAGAGTTATTTGAATAAATGTTTTTCAATGAAAGATCTAGGAGAAGTTGCTTATATATTAGGCATCAAAATCTATAGAGATAGAGAAAGACGCCTAATAGGTTTAAGCCAAAGTACATATCTAGACAAAGTTCTGAAAAGGTTCAGAATGGATAAAGCAAAGAAAGGTTCATTGCCCATGTTGTCAGGTAAGATATTGAGCAAGGCTCAGTGTCCAGCTACGGTAAAAGATAGAGATACTATGAGCAAAGTGCCATATGCCTCGGCCATAGGTTCTATCATGTATGCCATGCTGTGTACTAGACCGGATGTGTCCAATGCTCTTAGTTTGACGAGCAGATACCAAAGTGATCCAGGAGTGGAACACTGGACAGCCGTAAAGAACATCCTAAAGTATTTAAATAGGACTAAAGAAATGTTCTTAGTCTATGGAGGTGATGAGGAGCTCGTTGTAAAAGGTTACGTCGACGCTAGCTTCGACACCGACCCGGATGATTCTAAACCTCAGACAGGATACGTTTATATTTTGAATGGTGGAGCTGTGAGCTAGAGAAGCTGCAAGCAAAGCATGATCGCGGGATCTACAACAGAAGCAGAATACATGGCTGCTTTGGAAGCATCAAGTGAAGGAGTTTGGATCAGGAACTTCATCACTGAGCTTGGTGTGGTTCCAAATGCCTTGGACCCACTGGAGATATTGTGCGACAACACTGGCGCCATAGCACTGGCTAAGGAACCAAGATATCATCCAAAGACCAAGCACATCAACCGCCGTTTCCATATAATTCGAGATTATATATCAGATGGAGATCTGAAGATTAGCAAAGTACATACGGATCTGAATGTCGCAGATCCGTTGACTAAACCTCTTCCACGAGCAAAACATGATCAGCACCTTAATGCCATGGGTGTTAGATTGTTTCCAGATGTAAACTAGATTATTGACTCTAGTGCAAGTGGGAGACTGTTGGAATTATGCCCTAGAGGCAATAATAAAGATGTTATTATTATAATTCTTGTTCATGATAATGTTTATATTCCATGCTAGAATTGTATTACGCGGAAACTTTAATACTTGTGTGGTTTATGAACAACACCGTGTCCCTAGTACGCCTCTATGGACTAGCTCATTGATTAATGATGGTTAAGGTTTCCTAACCATAGACATGAGTTGTCAATTAATAATGAGATCATGTCATTAAGAGAATGATGTGATGGACATACCCAACTAAAGCAGAGCAATTAGATCGTGTCATTGTGTTCATCTTTGCGAAGCTTTTTCCTATGTCGAGTATTGTATTCCTTAGACCATGAGATAATACAACTCCATGGTATCGGAAGAAAGCTTTGAGGTCATCAAACGTCATCCTATGTGAGGGTGATCATAAAGGTGTCTCTCAGGTGATCGGAAAGTACTTGTTGGGTTGTATGTATCAAGATGGAATTTGTCCCTCCCGAGTCGGAGAGATATACTTCGGGCCCACTCGGTAATCGATATCAACATCGCTTGCAAGCACGTGGTTAAGGAGTTAATCACAAAGTGATATCGGATTATGGAACGAGTAAAGTACTTGCTGTGAACGAGATTGAACTAGGTATAGCGATACCGACGATCGAATCTCGGGCAAGTAAAATATCGCGTGACGAAGGGAATACATATACGGGATTAATTGAATCCTGGCATCGTGGTTCATCCGATATGATCATCGATGAATATGTGGGAGTCAATATGGGTTTCCAGATCCCGCTGTTGATTATTGATAGAAGATCATGTCTGCATATTCTCGAACCCGTAGGGTCACACACTTAACGTGCATCGACGCTAGGATAGAATGGATAATTGGTTTATGAGTTTTTGGTCGGAGTCTCAGATGAGATCCAGGACGTCACGAGAGGTTCCGGAATGGTTCGGAGAATAAGATTCATATAAAGGAAAGCAGTTTTTGGATTCCGGAATCGTTTCAGAGTTTATCGGTATTGTACCAGAAGGTTCTAGAAGGTTCCAGAGTGGGACCAACGTGGGCCCACTTGTCGGAGGCCTATGTGGGCCTAAGGGGAAGTGTCCTGGCCACTTTGGGCCAGGCGCACAAGGCCCCTAAGTCCCAGCCGGCCAGCCCTTAGGGGAAACCCTAAGGGAACCTTCAGAAGGAGGGGGGAAACTTGCCCCCCACTCTTCCCCCTTGGGCCGCCGCCCTAGCGCTTGGAGGATGGGTCAAGGGGCTAGCCAGCCCCCTATATAAGGAGGGCAGGGGCGCAGCCTCCCCCCCCACTCCAACCCTAGCCGCCGGCCAACTGCTGCCCTTCCACCTCTCTCTCGCGACTGTGCGTAGGCGAAGCCCTGCCGCAGAAACTCTCCACCATAAGCACCACGCCATCGTGCTGCAGATCGAATCTATCTCTCCACCATACTTGCTGGACCAAGGAAGGAGGAGACGTCGCTGCACCGTACGTGTGCATCTCTCGGAGGCGCCGCCACTTGCGGCGTAGGATCGGATCGGATCGCGGGGAGGAGACGGCTAGTACGACTACATCATCCACGTTCTGTTGAACGTTTCCGCTGTGCGATTTCTTCAAGGGTATGAAGATCTCATCTATCTCTCTCGTTGATTACATCTCCTAGATTAGATCTTGGCTTTCTTGTTCGCATCCATAGGAATTTTTTTTTGATTTACTATGCTGCGATACCCTTCAAATACAACCAAGTAGCTACTGCTATGGACCCATAGTCCAAGGTAGACTACTCACTCATCGTGCCGGAGGCAAGCATGGCGATGAAGAAGACCTCCGATGGCGATTCCCCTCTCCGGCAGGGTGCCGGGAAGAGCTTCTGGACCCTGCCGATCTCGAGTCGACGACGGCGGCGGATCGCGATGTGTTTCTAGAAAAGTGATCGGGGCTTTAGGTTTTTCCCGTCGGGGGGTCTTTATAGGCGAAGGGTGATAAGTCTCAAACGTATCTATAATTTTTGATGCTCCATGCTTGTTTTTACACCATTTGCTTAGTGTTTCGTTACACTTCATGGCATTTTTATGCATTTTCCGAAACTAACCTATTAACAAGATGCCACAGTGTCAGTTTCCTGTTTTCTGCTGTTTTTTGTTTCAGAAAAGTTACACAGGAAATATTCTCAGAATTGGATAAAACAAAAGCCGAACATCCAGATATTTAACGAAGCTTCCAGAGAACCGAAGAGGAGACGGAAAGGAGCCAGGAGGCGGCCACACCACCAGGGGGCGTGACCTGCTCCTGGCCCGCGCCCACCTGTGGTGAGCCCCACCTGGTCCACTTCTGACGCTGCCCCTTCGCCTATAAAGACCCCCGACAGGAAAAACCTAAATACCCGATCACTTTGCCAGAAACATATCACGATCCACCGCTGTCATTGACCCGAGATCGGGAGGGTCCAGAAGCTCTTCCCGGCACCCTGCCGGAGAGGGGAATCACCACCGAAGGTCTTCTTCATCGCCATGCTTGCCTCTGGCGCGATGAGTGAGTAGTCTACCTTGGACTATGGGTCCATATCATTAGCTAGATGGTTGTCTTCTCCACCATGTGCTTCATGTTTAGATCTCGTGAGCTGCCTTACATGATCGAGATCACCATTATGTAATTCTACATATTGTGTTTGTTGGGATCCGATGAATATTGGTGTTATGATTGAGTTGATGTGCTGAATATTATCCTATGTTATCTCTATGTTGTTTATGATCTTGCATGCTCTCCGTTGCTAGTAGCTATCTTGGCCGAGTAGATACTAGTGACTCCAAGAGGGGGTATTTATGCTCGATAGTTGGGTTCATGCCTCTATTTAATCTGGGGGAGTGACAGAAACCTCTAAGGTTATAGATGTGTTGTTGCCACTAGGGAGAAAACAACATTCATATGTCCAAGGGCATATGCTTTGTTTACATTACACACTTTGCTTAATGCAGTTATCTGTTGTTCACAACTTAATACTTGTGGAGTTCTCAGATTGATTTGCCACAAGTGGATTATTAGTCATAGATGCAGTTGGATGGCGGTCTATGTATCTTGTTGTAATGCCCAGAGTAAATCTCATAGTGATACTCTCGACATATCACGTTATCTTTATTCTATCAATTGCCCAACTGTAATTTGTTTACCCAGCATGTGTTATTTTATCTTATGGAGAGACACCACTAGTGAACTGTGGACCCCGGTCCTATTTCCTTTATATTGCTATCACCTGTTTACTTTACTCGCATACTATTATTGCTTTCCACTCGATACGCTCATTACTTTGTTTATAGCAAAATGGTGAGATTGACAACCTCATCGTAAGTTGGGAACAAAGTACTTGGTTGTGTTGTGTGCAGGTTCTGCGTTGCAGCTGGCAAAGCAAAGCACTAGACAAGGCGCCTTATAAATTGTTCGGAGCTGTCGCGAAGCTAGCAAGCATCACCTTCTGGAGTATTGGCTTTTTCCTACTGGATTGATAACCTTGGTTTCGTAACTGAGGGAAAACTTGTTGCTATATTCATCAAACCTTCTCTTGGGGTTCCCAACTGGCCGGTCATTTACTTCATCAACTACACGCCAACAAGTTCTCTGGCACTATTTAACACCGCGCCATCAAACGCAATCAAGTTTTCTAGCGCCGTTGCCAGGGAAAAAGAAGACTTCTGCAAGGTGAGTTTCGCACGCACATCCTTTACTTTGTTTTAAGTTTTGCTTTTACTTTACTTTTACTTGTTTTGTTTTATAAAAAACACACAAAAAATTAGTTTCCTTATAGTTGTTTTTACTTGTCTGCTTTTAGTTTTGCTAGAATGGATACTCCTGAAAACACCAAGTTGGGTGATTTTACTAGCACTAATAATAGTGATTTTATCTGCACTCCTATTGCGCCACCTGCTCCTGCTGCAAATTTTTATGAGATTAATCCTGCTTTGTTGAACCTTGTTATGAAAGAGCAATTTTCTGGTGCTAGTACTGATGATGCTGCAGCTCATCTCAACAATTTTGTTGAGCTATGTGAGATGCAGAAATATAAGGATGTAGAGAGTGATAATATTAAGCTTAAGTTGTTTCCTTTTTCTTTGAGAGGAAAAGCTAAGGATTGGTTGCTGTCTTTGCCTAAAAATAGTATTGATTCATGGGCTAAGTGTAAGGATGCTTTTATTAGAAGATACTATCCTCCTGCTAAGATTATAGCTTTGCATAGCAATATTATGAAGTTTAGTCAGTTTGATAATGAACATGTTGCTCAGGCTTGGGAAAGAATGAAATCTATGATAAAGAATTGTCCCACTCATGGACTCACTACTTGGATGATTGTCCAAACCTTTTATGCAGGACTAAATTTTACTTCAAGGAACCTATTGGATTCAGCTGTTGGAGGCACTTTTATGTCCCTTACCTTGGGCGCCGCAAGAAAGCTTCTCGATAATATGATGGTAAATTACTCTGAATGGCACACCGAGAGAGCTCCACAAGGTAAGAAGGTAAATTATGTTGAGGAAACCTCTTCCTTGAGTGATAAGATTGATGCTACAATGCTTATGCTTTCTAATGATAGAACTCATGTTGATCCTAATAATGTTCCTTTGGCCTCTTTGGTTGCTCAAGAAGAGCATGTTGATGTAAACTTCATTATAAATAATAATTTTAACAACAAAGCTTATAGGAACAATTTTGCTAGCAACAATTATAGGCCGTATCCTTCTACCAATGGTAATGGTTGTGGTAACTCTTATGGTAATTCCTCCAACAACACTAGGGCTGCGCCCTCTGAGCTTGAGGTAATGCTCAAGGACTTCATCGGTAAGCAACTGCTTTTAACAAGTCTGTTGAGGAAAAGTTAGGCAAAATTGATATTCTTGCTTCTAAAGTTGATAGTCTTGCTTCTAAAATTAAAAGTGTTGCCTAATGATGTGAAAGAGAACAATACTTTTGCCACTGCTAATGCTATCCAAGTTAGAATTGATGAAAATGTTAGGATGCTAGCAGAATTGCATGCCAGGTGGGAAAGAGAAGCTGAGATGGCTAGAAAGATGAAGGTATATACCATTACTACCTCTAATGATGTTGTTCCAAATGCTAGTAACCCTCTTACTTTGATTGGTGTAGAGAAAACTCCCACTCCTTGTGTTAAAAAGCCTAAAACTGCCAAAACTTTTTCTCAAAAGAGTGTTGAAATTTTTTGGAGTGTGGGAGATGATAGCTCTATTTTCTTTAATGATTTTGATGTTGATGGCTGCAATATATATCTGAAGTTATTTTGTTCTTGCAAAAGCTTGCTTTGAGTCCCAATGCTAGTTCTTTAAATGTTGCTTTTACTAAGCATATTACCAATGCTCTTATGAAAATTAGGGATGAAAAGTTGAAGCAAAAAGCTTCTATACCCAAGATGTTAGAAGACAGTTGGGAACCCATCATTGATATGCATGTTAATGGTTTTGATTGTCATGCTTTATGTGATCTAGGTGCTAGTATTTCTATCATGCCTAGAAAGATTTATGACATGCTTGATTTACCACCTCTTGAAAAGTGTTATTATGATGTTCCTATTGCTGATGTTGCTAAGAAGAAACCTTTGGGAAGGATTAATGATATTCTTATTATGGTTAACAATAACCTTGTTCCCGTTGATTTTCTTGTCATGGATGTTGAATGCAATGCTTAATGTACTATTATTTAGGAAGACCCTTTCTTCGAACTGTAGGTGCCATTATTGATATGAGGGAAGGCACCATCAAATATCAATTCCCACTCAAGAAAAGTATGGAACACTTCCCTAGAAATAGGATGAAATTACTTTTTGACTCTATTCTTAGAGCAAATTATGAGCTTGATGCTTCATCCCTTGATATTACTTGATTCGCACTTTCTGCGCCTAGCTCAAAGGCGTTAAAGAAAAGCACTCTTGGGAGATAACCCAATGTTTTTACTTTTAGTTCTTTTTCTTTTATTTGAGTCTTGGAAGTTATTACTACTGTAATAACTTCTCTTTATTATTTTTATTTCGTTTTTGTGCCAAGAGAAGCCTCTAATTTGGGTGAGGTAAGATTTGGGGATGTTACTGTCCTGAAACAGATTTCGGTGCTGCACCATAAACATTCGTGAAAATTCTCTGCATATCTTTTGGACCTGCGATTTCTTGTGCATATGCCCCAGGTTATATCCAAACTTTCATTAGTTTAACACTTTTTGATTTGAGCAACAGAAAACCCTCTAAAAATTCGACCTTTGTCAGCTCTTCTGTTTTGACAGATTTCTGCCATTATTTGTGTTTGCCGCTCGATCGCTTTCTTTTTGAGTTCTTTTGATCATGGAACTTTTTGGGAAGTTGCTACAGTAGTATATGCTTTATATGTGGTGGTTTTGAGTTGAAACCTGAAGCAAAAAGGGTTGATTCAATGTTATGCTTACACTAATGTTGCTAATAGAATTGTGTTGAGTTTTGTATGAAGGAAGTTTTCAAGTGTAGGGATTGGAGAATGATGAGATGAGTTGAAGAATGGACAAAAGCTCAAGCTTGGGAATGCCCACGCACCCCAAGAAATATCCAAGAGGTACAAGCGTCAAAGCTTGGGGATGCCCCCGAGGCACCCCTTCTTCATCGGCAAAAATCAGGTCACCTTTCAACACACTATATTTTTATTGCTTCATGCACTATGCGTTTTTCTTGGAGCGTCAGATGTTTTAGTTTTTAGTTTGTTTAGTTTTGTTTGCTTTAATAAATGGTTGGACCCCAACAATTTTTTTTTGGAGAAGTTGCCTTGCTTTTCATTTGCCAAGAACACTCCTTTTTCACTCTTATCGTTCAACGAGTGTTCTCTTTTTCTGCTGCTGTGTTTAGATTTCATTTTTCACCTTGATTTGTGTTCAGATCTTGTTATATCTTTGCATCAAGGTGTATTTTGACCTCTGGTCCATGTTGGTTTTCATCAAAAGAGTTGTTTCAAAAAAGTTCGAATGGTGTTGGAAAAGAGAAAAAGCTTTATGCAAAAAAGTGGTACAAAAAGGAGCTTGTGTAGACTGCGGCCTAGGCTTTTGCATGTCGTCCTTGATGTCTTTTTGATAGTAGGCTTAGTGGTTTTGCTGTAGCATGACTTGTCTCAAATGACTGAGATTGCTTAATGAGCCTTTGAAAAAATCATGCGTTGTTTTAATTATTTGAAAGCATTATTTTGTTTTTCTCCTTGATGCTTTATTTGGGTTGACTTGGCGCATGCTCACACATGTTAGACTCATACAAAGTCGCCATTGCCTCTATGATCATTTAGTTTTTGACTTTTGATGACCATCTTATGCTTCTTTTAATGTCGCTTTGTCGCTTTGCATGATTATGGCCGTTATTGCTCTCTTAGTTGGTCGCTCCCAGTCTTTTGCTAGCCCTCATTTTGTACTGAGTATGAGCTCTACTCGTGCATCCAACTCCTAAAAACCAAGTTGTTCCAAAGTGTTCATCATACATACCTATTATCAATTTGCTATTCCAAAGTACATTTGACTTGCTTTTATCTATCCTTCAAATTAAACTCTTTTTGGTGTTATGCGAAAATTGGTCAGTAAAGCTCTCACGAACCTGATGGCACACTTTATTTTCTCATTTTAAAATTTTGACATTGTGGCTCTCTTATGTTGAGTTGTTATGCTTGCAAGTTCTAAGTTGGAAATTAGCCCAGCCATGTCGTCATGGGGCAAGCTTTCAACATTGCACTATCTTTCATTTGAGTTGATATCGTGATCTTTTGTTTATGGATACTCGCGATGTGAAATAAGTTGGGAATCTTGTGGGATCATGGAGTTTTTATATGTGTTAGGGAAACACCTGGGCCGCTAATCTAAGCCATGCATCATTGATGGTGGAAATTTACAGCATGCCCATAGTGGACATTCGACGACACATCTCAAAATAAAAAGCTATACCAATGGTAAATAGAAGAGATGTCGAGGTGTTCATTATCTGTTTGTCTTGTCATTTTGATGTGGGCTTGTTCCATGTCATCGGGTAGGAGGTACCCCGTTGGCGGTTCTCGATGATACACATATATTTACAATGACAAGAGCCTGCTTGGGACTCTAAGTCGAGTAGCATGAGGTTTGGGTACTCGTACTTCACGGGACACGAGGTTTTTAACTTATGATTTGTCAAGCATATGCTTCATAATTGTACTCGCATTAACTTTAACCATTCAAGATGCCTATGATTGGGGCAATGAGAGCTCAAAGCTAGTAATTACCATAATTTTTGAAGGTTTATAAAACTCGCAATCACTGCTTCCCTCCGCGAAGGGCCTTTCTTTTACTTTTATGTTGAGTCACCACCTTCTATCTTTATGCACCATCTAAGAGAGCATAGTTGTCATTCTGAGTATAATGTGCATTGTCCCAAAGTTTTTATTGATTGATTCATGATGTTGGTTTCACTTGTTCTTAAATTATTTGTATCTAGTCGCCTTCTTAAACTTGAAGGTGTCCTATGCATTTATGTTTTGCTCTCTCACGAAGGACAAGCTGAAAAACATTTGTATGTTTTTCCATATGATTTGAACACACGTTTGACTTTCATTGTTTCATTTTCATGATCTTTTTTTTGTGTTCTTCTTCATGTTATAACATGGTTGCTAAGTTTCTTCTATCAAGATTGTATCTTTCATGCCCATGTTTTAAGTTCTTTTGATCCCAGCGCACAACGCTTACATATATGGTCAAGATTATGTAGGTGCATGTCACCTCAAAAATTATTTCTTTTGTGATCACTTACCTACTCGAGGACGAGCAGGAGTTAAGCTTGGGGATGCTGATACGTCTCAAACATATCTATAATTTTTGATGCTCCATGCTTGTTTTTACACCATTTGCTTAGTGTTTCGTTACACTTTGTGGCATTTTTATGCATTTTCCAGAACTAACCTATTAACAAGATGCCACAATGCCAGTTCCCTATTTTCTGCTGTTTTTGTGTTTCAGAAAAGTTACACAGGAAATATTCTCGGAATTGGACGAAACAAAAGCCGAACATCCAGATATTTAACGAAGCTTCTAGAGAACTGAAGAGGAGACGGAAAGGAGCCAGGAGGCGGCCACACCACCAGGAGGCGCGGCCTGCCCCTGGCCCGCGCCCACCTGTGGTGAGCCCCACTTGGTCCACTTGCCCGTTCGCCTATAAAGAACCCCCGACGGGAAAAACCTAAACAGCCGATCACTTTTCTAAAAACATATCGCGATCCACCGCCATCATCGACCCAAGATCGGGAGGGTCCAGAAGCTCTTCCCAGCACCCTGCCGGAGAGGGGAATCGCCACCGGAGGTCTTCTTCATCGCCATGCTTGCCTCCGGCGCAATGAGTGAGTAGTCTACCTTGGACTATGGGTCCATAGCAGTAGCTAGATGGTTGTCTTCTCCAGCATGTGCTTCATGTTTAGATCTCGTGAGCTGCCTTACATGATCGAGATCACCGTTATGTAATTCTACATGTTCTGTTTGTTGGGATCCGATGAATATTGGTGTTATGATTGAGTTGATGTGCTGAATATTATCCTATGTTATCTCTATGTTGTTTATGATCTTGCATGCTCTCCGTTGTTAGTAGCTATCTTGGCCGAGTAGATACTAGTGACTCCAAGAGGGGGTATTTATGCTCGATAGTTGGGTTCATGCCTCTATTTAATCTGGGGGAGTGACAGAAACCTCTAAGGTTGTAGATGTGCTGTTGCCACTAGGGAGAAAACAACATTCATATGTCCAAGGGCATATGCTTTGTTTACATTACACACTTTGCTTAATGCAATTATCTGTTGTTCGCAACTTAATACTTGTGGAATTCTCGGGCAACTTAATACTTGTGGAGTTCTCGGATTGATTCGCCACAAGTGGATTATTAGTCATAGACGCAGTTGGATGGCGGTCTATGTATCTTGTTGTAATGCCCAGAGTAAATCTCATAGTGATCCTCTCGACATATCACATTATCTTTATTCTATCAATTGCCCAACTATAATTTGTTTACCTAGCTTGTGTTATTTTATCTTATGGAGAGACACCACTAGTGAACTGTGGACCCCGGTCCTATTTCCTTTATATTGATATCACCTGTTTACTTTACTCGCACTGTTTACTTTACTCGCATACTATTATTACTTTCCACTCGATACGCTCATTCCTTTGTTTACGTCAAACCGGTGAGATTGACAACCTCATCGTAAGTTGGGAACAAAGTACTTAGTTGTGTTGTGTGCAGGTTCCGCGTTGCAGCTGGCGAAGCAAAGCACTGGACGAGGCGCCTTATAAATTGTCTAGAGCTGTCGCGAAGCGAGCAAGCATCACCTTCTGGAGTATTGGCTTTTTCCTACTGGATTGATAACCTTGGTTTCGTAACTGAGGGAAAACTTGCTGCTATATTCATCAAACCTTCTCTTGGGGTTCCCAACTGGCCGGTCATTTACTTTATCAACTACACGCCAACAAGTTCTCTGGCACTATTTAACACTGCTCCATCATAAGCAATCAAAGGGGCAGCGTCAGAAGTGGACCAGGGTGGTCTCACACATAGGGGGCGCGGCCAGGGGCTGGGCCGCGCCGCCCTGTTGTGTGGCCAGCCCGTGGCTCGTCTCCGTCTCCTATTCAGTCTTCTGAAAGCTTCGTTAAATAATAGGAGGTTCGGCTTTTGTTTCGTCCAATTCCGAGAATATTTCCTGTGTAACTTTTCTAAAACACGAAAATAGCAGAAAATAGGGAACTAGCAATGTGGCATCTTGTTAATAGGTTAGTTCCGGAAAATGCATAAAAATGCCACGAAGTGTAACAAAACACTCAGCAAATGGTGTAAAAACAAGCATGGAGCATCAAAAATTATAGATACGTTTGAGACGTATCAGTGGGACCTTACATCATGACAGAAGTAATACCAGGAGGAGCTTATCGACTACAAGACAAGAAAACGAGGAAAGACGAGAGCAACCCGTGGAATACAAAGCAACTACATCGGTTCTACGTATAGACGACATAAGGCGACAAAGAACTTTTGAGTTATGACCCTCTGAACCCTGAACATGAGGCCACAGGTCGGGTTCTTTAGGTCAACTCAACAATATGTATAAGTATTTTACTTTCCACTCGAGGGCTCAGACCCTCGAGTCATACGAAATAAAATTAATAAGTTATTGAGATTTGTGATTATCTAAGACATACTACTAGGTTGTTCGCAACCCGATATTCGGCAAAAATACGCACGGTTCAAAGGAACCCGATAATACATTAAGTGCATACCTCGGAACGACGATCCGTTCCCGTGGTCTATTAATAAAGCAGGCACAAAATATAATCCAACACGACTACTTATTACAGATAGCACGAGAAAGGACAACTAGGAAAAGAGATTACATAAAGGGACAATCTAGTGAAAGTGCACTTCAGCTTCGTACTCCTTCTGGCACTGAGTACAGTCGTAGATCCTCACGTCAAACTTCGACGTACCGATGTGGAAGTCGAAAGTCATGAAGAAACCTTGGTGGAGGTCATGATCCTCTGCAAACTGCGACCAGCCGCCCTTGAAGTACATCTCGCCGGCCCCGTCGTACCAGACCTCCATTTCATAGGGAGTTCCTCCCCCAGAGTGTTCACGAAGAACCGCTTCCCGCAGCACTCGCCCGTCCATGAACTTGGTAAACTTCAACGGCACCTGCTGAATCTCGTGGCACTGAGCGTCGGCGATGCAGAAGAAGGAGTACACTCTGGGCGGAGGAGGAGAAGCATTATGAGGAGGAGCGCTTGGACCTGGCGCAGCAGATGAAACCTTGGGCTTATTCTTGCTTCCCACTGGGCGGCCAGGGCGCCGCTTCGTCAGAGCAGACGATGAGGCTGCCACAGCTGGGATTGTAGGCTTGTTCTTACTGCCGCGGGGGCAGCCGTGACCTCGTTTCTCCACCAGGGCGCCGATATTCAGACGCGATCCACCTGCATCAGCCATGGAGACAAGTGTTGGGAAGGAAAAACCCTAGATGCGATGAGGAAGAGGAAGATGATGCGACGGAGGAAGAAACTAATGAATGAATTAGGATTTTTACCCTCGCCAAACGTGCTTTATTTATAAGTACACACTAATGGGCCTCTGCAGAAGCAAGGTCCAAAGTATATCTACGGGCTTTTATATTCTGCCAAGAGCAGACGATAAAGAAGCATCAACGTATCAAGAGAAAAGATACGTACAAAAAAAGGGGGGAAAGTATCTATCAAGAAGCACAGCATACCTCGTCTTGGACTCGGGGGCTTACGTCATAAGAAAAGAAGAGAAGAATCATTAAGTGCAAATCATATCGAAAAATATCGCAAGAAACAGTATATTGAACAGGTATATCTATATTTTTGAGCCTATACCCGAAAAAATTCTGCTATAGCCTCGGGGGCTACTCCCATCGGGAGCGCTGTCGCGCACCCGATAGAAAGAAGTCGACAAAAGAAAGATGGGAAATTGAAGGCAATGATAAAGAACCAGCTGGTGGACAAGTGGTTTAGGCGCAATCGGCTATATTTCGTCAACAACGAACTTCGACTACATTGTCGACAAAATAAAGATCGATTACTCCCATCGGGAGTGATACGTCTCAAACGTATCTATAATTTTTGATGCTCCATGCTTGTTTTTACACCATTTGCCTATTGTTTCGTTACACTTAGTGGCACTTTTATACATTTTCCGAAACTAACCTATTAACGAAGTGCCACAGTGCCAGTTTCCTATTTTCTGCTGTTTTTGTGTTTCAGAAGTGATACACAGGAAATATTCTCGGAATTGGACGAAACAAGTTCCTGAAGTCATATTTTACGGGGAAGCTCCCAAACATCCGAAGACCTAACGGAGGGGAGCCACGTGGCCCCCACACACAGGGGCGGCGCGGCCACCCCCCTGGCCGCGCCGGGCCCACGTGAGGGGTCGTGGTCTCTCCTCTGACATCGCCCCTTCGCCTATATATACCCCCTGACGAGAAAAACCTAAGGCCGATCAGTTTTCCAGAATACATCGCGATCCACCGCCGCCGTCGACCCGAAGATCGGGAGGGTCCAGAAGCTCTTCCCGGCACCCTGCCGGAGAGGGGAATCGCCACCGGAGGTCTTCTTCATCGCCATGCTTGCCTCCGGAGCGATGAGTGAGTAGTCTACCTTGGACTATGGGTCCATAGCAGTAGCTAGATGGTTGTCTTCTCCACCATGTGCTTCATGTTTAGATCTCATGAGCTGCCCTACATGATTGAGATCACCGTTATGTAATTCTATGATGTTGGTTTGTTGGGATCCGATGAATATTGGTGTTTATGATTAAGTTGCTGTACTGAATTATATCTTTTGTTATCTCTATGTTGTTTATGATCTTGCATGCTCTCCGTTGTTAGTAGCTATCTTGGCCGAGTAGTTGCTAGTGACTCCAAGAGGGGGTATTTATGCTCGATAGTGGGTTCATGTCTCTATTTCACCTGGGGGAGTGACAGTAACCTCTAAGGTGGTAGATGTGCTGTTGCTACTATGGAGAAAACAACATTCATATGCTCAAGGGCATATGCTTTGTTTACATTACACACTTTGCTTAATGCAATTATCTGTTGTTCGCAACTTAATACTTTTGGGGTGTTCGGATGATATCCCCGAGGGTGGATTATTAGTCATAGATGCAGTTGGATGGCGGTCTATGTATTTTGTTGTAATGCCCAGAGTGAATCTCATAGTGATCTTCTTGACATATCACGTTATCTTTATTCTATCAATTGCCCAACTGTAATTTGTTTACCCAGCATGTTATTTATCTATGGAGAGACACCACTAGTGAACTGTGGACCCCGGTCCTATTTTAATCATATTGCAATCACCTGTTTACTTTTCCCGTACTATTTACTTTACTCGCATATTACTACTGTTTTCCATTCGATACACTCATAACCTTTGTTTCAAGCAAACCGGTGAGATTGACAACCTCATCGCAAGTTGGGGACAAAGTATTTGTTTGTGTGTGTGCAGGTTCCACAACACCTTCAGTCGTCATCGTCTCCCTTCTCCTGTTCGATAAACCTTGGTTTCTTAACTGAGGGAAAACTTGCTGCTGCACTCATCATACCTTCCTCTTGGGGTTCCCAACGGGCTGGTCATTCACCACGCACAAGGACTGTCTGTTGCCACATTCACCTGAAGCATCAGCTACTTTTCTGGCGCCGTTGCCGGGGAAGAGAGAAGACTTCTGCGAGGGGAGTTCTTCGCACACACATTCTTTACTTTGTTATTTTTTTTGCTTTACTTTATTTTATTTTACCTGCATTGTTTTTTATCAAAAACCCAAAAAAATTAGAATCCTTGGTAGTTGTTATTTCTTTACTTTAGTTTATCATGTTGTTCCCTGAGTTCGTTCTGGAGGACCTCTCTGTAGGGAGTGGTTCGATTATTGGCAAAAGTAACATTGAGGAGTTCTTTAATCACATTAGTATGCATAAGGAAGTTGAGAAAAAGTCTTTGGTTGAGTTAGCTCCTAGTTATGAAGTTGCTTCTGCTCATTTAGTTCACATGTTAGAAGCTAGGTTTGCTAGTCTTAATCCTTTTATGCAATACATGTTCCTTAAGCTTCATGAAATTGAGGACCCCGAAAAGAAAGCTTTTATCTTGGAAACTTTGCGTTTAGAATTTAAGGATGTCGTTATTGAAGCTAGGAAGGTTCTTAAACGTTTTAATAAACTCGGTTCACCTATAACGGTTATTGATACACATGATGGGGAGGCCGAGATACCTATACCTTGCAAGCTTTTGGGATTGAATGATGCTTTCGAAAACAATTTTGCCTGGATTTGTCCTGAAAATCTTTTTGATGAGAATAGTGTACCAAAGCATGATCACCAAGGGTCTTCAAAAACTTATGTGGATGAAATACAATGCCTTATTGACAAGACCTCTTCTGTTGATCTTAATGCTTCTTCTGAAGGTACTTGATTCGCAATTTTCTGCGCCTAGCTCAAAGGCGTTAAAGAAAAGCACTCTTGGGAGATAACCCATTGTTTACTTTTCAGTACTTTTTCCTTTATTTGAGTCTTGGAAGTCATTACTACTGTAATGACCGCTCCTTATCTTGTTTATTTCGTTTTTTGTGCCAAGAGAAGCCTCTAATTTGAGTGAGGTAAAGATTTGGGGTTATTGCTGTCCTGAAACTGTTTTCGGTGCTGCACCGTAAAAATTCGTGAAAATTCTCTGTTTATCTTTTGGACCTGCGATTTCTTGTGCATATGCCCCAGGTTATATCCAAACTTTTCTTAGTTGAACACTTTTTGATTTGAGCAACGGAAAATCCCTCAAAAATTCGTCCATTATCAGCTGTCCAGTTTTGACAGATTTCTGCCAATATTTGTTTTTGCCACTTTATCGCTTTCTTTTGAGTTCTTTTTGATCATGGAACTCTTGTGGAAGTTGCTACAGTAGTATATACTTTATATGTGGTGGTTTTGGGTTGAAACCTGAAGCTAAAAGAGGTTGAATATATTTTATGCTTGCACTAATGTTGCTAATAGAATTGTGTTTAGTTTTGTATGAAGGAAGTTTTCAAGTGTAGGGATTGGAGAATGATGAGATGAGTTGAAGAATAGACAAAAGCTCAATCTTGGGGATGCCCATGCATCACCCCAAGAAATATCCAAGAATTACAAGCGTCAAAGCTTGGGGATGCCCCCGAGGCACCCCTTCTTCATCGGCAAAAATCAGGTCACCTTTCAAGACACTATATTTTTATTGCTTCATGCACTATGTGTTTTTCTTGGAGCGTCAGTTGTTTTAGTTTTCTTAGTTTGTTTAGTTTGTTTGTTTGCTGCAATAAATGGTTGGACCCCAACAAATTTCCTTTGGAGGAGATGTACTCGTTTTCATTTGCAAAGAACGCTCTAGTTTTCACTCTTATTAATCGAGCATTCTACTTTTTCTGCTACTGCTTTTGGTTTTCGTTTTCGCCTTGATTTGCGTTCAGATCTTGTCATATCTTTTCATCAAGGTGTATTTTTTCCTCTGATCTTCATTGGTTTTCATCAAAAGAGGTGTTTATAAAAATTTCAAATGGTGTTGGAAAAGAGAAAAAACTTTGTGCAAAATAGTGGTACAAGAAGGAGCTTGTGTAGACTGCGGCTTAGGCTTTTTCATGTCATGCTTGATGTCTTTTTGATAGTATGCTTAGTGGTTTTGCTGTAGCATGACTTGTCTCAAATAACTGAGATTGCTTAATGAGCCTTTGAAAAAATCATGCGTTGTTTTTATTGTATGGAAGCATTATTTTGGTTTTCTCCTTGATGCTTTATTTGGGTTGACTTGGCGCATGCTCACACATGTTAGACTCTTCCAAAGTCGCCATTAGCCTTCATGATCATTTAGTTTTTGACTTTTGATGCCATCGTATGCTTCTTTTAATGTCGCTTTGTCGCTTTGCATGATTATGGCCATTATTGCTCTCTTAGTTGGTCACTCCCAGTCTTTTGCTAGCCCTCGCCTTGTACTGAGTATGAGCTCTACTCGTGCATCCAACTCCTAAAAACCAAGTTTGCCATTGTGTCCACTATAAATTCCTATGCATGGTATTTGTAAGCCATTCCAAAGTAAAATTTGCGTGTGCTACCTTTCAAAAACCTTCAAAATACTTCTCGTTTTGTGACACTGTTTTCAGCTCATGGGGACGTAGTGGTCGGATTTGCTATCTTCCATATTGCTTATTCCAAAAAAAAAGAAAAAAAAAGAAAAAAGGCACTCCTCCAAAGAATGTGAATGTTGGTGGGCACCCGATGGAATCGGTTAGCCATGGTATGTGAAAGGAAAAGGTGGGGAGGAGTGCCAAGTTTTATAAAAAGAGCACAACGTGCCAATCTCTCTCTCAAAAACTTGCTTTATTTTTGTATGGAAGATAGTAAGAACCCCATTGCCAGTCGTTGACAAAGACAACCACTTCTCAAAATCAAGTTTTATCTCTGTTTTACAAATGAAAAGCTCTAGCACATGTTTAAATCACTGCTTCCCTCTGCGAAGGGCCTTTCTTTTACTTTTATGTTGAGTCACCACCTTCTTTCTTTATGCACCATTAAGAGAGCATAGTTGTCATTCTTAGTGTGATATGCATTGTCCCAAAGTTCATTGATTGACTCATATTGTTGGTTTCACTTGTTCTTAAATTATTTGTATCTAGTCGCCCTCTTAAACTTTGAGGTGTCCTATGCATTTATGTTTTGCTCTCTTTGAAGGACAAGCTGAAAACCTTTTGTATGTTTTTCCTTATGATTAGAACACACGTTTGACTTTCATTGTTTCATTATCATGATCTTTTGTTTGTGTTCATTTGCATGTTTACAACATGGTTGCTAAGTTCTTATTGTCATGATTATATCTTTCATGCCCATGTTTTAAGTTCTATTGATCCCAGCTCACCAATGCTTACAGATATGATTAAGATTGTGTAGGTGCATGTCACCTCAAAAATTATTCTTTGTTATCACTTACCTACTCGAGGACGAGCAGGAGTTAAGCTTGGGGATGCTTGATACGTCTCAAACGTATCTATAATTTTTGATGCTCCATGCTTGTTTTTACACCATTTGCCTATTGTTTCGTTACACTTAGTGGCACTTTTATACATTTTCCGGAACTAACCTATTAACGAAGTGCCACAGTGCTAGTTTCCTGTTTTTTGCTGTTTTTGTGTTTCAGAAGTGATACACAGGAAATATTCTCGGAATTGGACGAAACAAGTTCCTGAAGTCATATTTTACGGGGAAGCTCCCAAACATCCGAAGACCTGACGGAGGGGGGCCACGTGGCCCCCACACACAGGGGCGGCGCGGCCACCCCCCTGGCCGCGCCGGGCCCACGTGAGGGGCCGTGGTCTCTCCTCTGACATCGCCCCTTCGCCTATATATACCCCCTGACAAGAAAAACCTAAGGCCGATCAGTTTTCCAGAATACATCGCGATCCGCAGCCGCCGTCGACCCGAAGATCGGGAGGGTCCAGAAGCTCTTCCCGGCACCCTGCCGGAGAGGGGAATCGCCACCGGAGGTCTTCTTCATCGCCATGCTTGCCTCCGGAGCGATGAGTGAGTAGTCTACCTTGGACTATGGGTCCATAGCAGTAGCTAGATGGTTGTCTTCTCCACCATGTGCTTCATGTTTAGATCTCATGAGCTGCCCTACATGATTGAGATCACCGTTATGTAATTCTATGATGTTGGTTTGTTGGGATCCGATGAATATTGGTGTTTATGATTAAGTTGCTGTACTGAATTATATCTTTTGTTATCTCTATGTTGTTTATGATCTTGCATGCTCTCCGTTGTTAGTAGCTATCTGGGCCGAGTAGTTGCTAGTGACTCCAAGAGGGGGTATTTATGCTCGATAGTGGGTTCATGTCTCTATATCACCTGGGGGAGTGACAGAAACCTCTAAGGTGGTAGATGTGCTGTTGCTACTAGGGAGAAAACAACATTCATATGCTCAAGGGCATATGCTTTGTTTACATTACACACTTTGCTTAATGCAATTATCTGTTGTTCGCAACTTAATACTTTTGGGGTGTTCGGATGATATCCCCGAGGGTGGATTATTAGTCATAGATGCAGTTGGATGGTGGTCTATGTATTTTGTTGTAATG
This sequence comes from Dactylis glomerata, assembly GCA_007115705.1. Lineage (NCBI taxonomy): Eukaryota > Viridiplantae > Streptophyta > Magnoliopsida > Poales > Poaceae > Dactylis > Dactylis glomerata. The sequence goes on along the minus strand of QXEO01002114.1, from coordinate 686,537 downwards.
CCCAGAGTGAATCTCATAGTGATCTTCTTGACATATCACGTTATCTTTATTCTATCAATTGCCCAACTGTAATTTGTTTACCTAGCATGTTATTTATCTATGGAGAGACACCACCAGTGAACTGTGGACCCCGGTCCTATTTTAATCATATTGCAATCACCTGTTTACTTTTCCCGTACTATTTACTTTACTCGCATATTACTACTGTTTTCCACTCGATACACTCATAACCTTTGTTTCAAGCAAACCGGTGAGATTGACAACCTCATCGCAAGTTGGGGACAAAGTATTTGTTTGTGTGTGTGCATGTTCCACAACACCTTCAGTCGTCATCGTCTCCCTTCTCCTGTTCGATAAACCTTGGTTTCTTAACTGAGGGAAAACTTGCTGCTGCACTCATCATACCTTCCTCTTGGGGTTCCCAACGGGCTGGTCATTCACCACGCATAAGGACTGTCTGTTGCCACATTCACCTGAAGAATCAGGGAGCTATTCGTGAGAGTTAAAAAGGGTAACTCGAATATTTCGTATATTGAAATAGTCAAACAAGGCTGCGACATATGATTCTCGAGTTGCGTCATCGCGACAAAACTTGAATGCCGTGGTTGAAATATATCATGAAGGTAAGACCCCAGGATCCGTCCTGTGTGGCCTGGTATACGCACATGGATGCGCTCTGCTAGTACTTATCCATGTCTACGACGCGAAGAAAATCCTGGTGGATGCACTGGGTACCCTGAGAACCACTGGGATTCATTCTTTGTAAGTCCTAAATGCGGCAAAAGAATGGTTTTGACCGGTTTCCCGAATTCAAGTCCAAGGGGATTGAATTTGAAGTAGGTGACAAGTATCTGTTCCAGCAGTTAACTGACCTCTTGATCCGTCAGAGTTGTCAGGCTTGTTCATCAAAACCCCTTGCGAGACATTATAATAAAAAGAAATGTTGAAAGACCAAATCGAAGATTTGAAGATATGAAGAAGTCAAATATTGATCAAGTCGAAGATTTGAAGATTTGAGATTTAACCCAAATCTGCAATTCTGGTAGAATCTCGGGGGTTACTGACAAGGGTATAGATAATAGAGCCCGTCAGTTGAGTACCCCTGAGGCCCGTTAAGCTAGGCCCAGTTGTAATGCTAATCGAAATACGAGTTCATATTGTATGTCAATATTGTAATCTGTATCGGACCCCTCCCGATCCTTGAGACCTGGCCACCTATATATAGGGGCCAGGAGAGGACGGTGAGGGACAGATTGAGAGTAAGCCAAAGTTCACCCTACGTTTACTTTCGATACACACCTTGTTTGACTGATTTTACCTTCGAGTTCATCCGACACCCTACTCCCCCGATCCTATGTCCTTCATCTAGGACATTTGTCGAGTTAACCCTCGTCAGGAAGGTTTTTAATGAGATGGCTTGCTAGCTTAATATATTATTGTTTACCTCAAAAAAAGGCCAAGCCATATAACACCTCGTCAAGGTACACTGTTCATGTGAACAGTAAGTGTATATCAACAGTGCGTTGTGGTGTTTGGACCTTTAGATTTTCATCCAACGGCCAAAACAGCAACAAAGAATAGTCCCTTATAGTGCCCATTGTTATATCTTTTGACGCCATGTTCACTATACTAATTTTTATGGTAGTTCCCGATACAACATGAATAGTGTGCACTTTCATAACTTTTTCAGTAATTTAAGAGCTGAAATTTTCTGTTACAAATCATCGTCTTATTCAATAATCTCCCGGCGGTAATAACACAAGAGTGATTCTTCAATGATAGTGTGCAATTCTCCGACGTTATTGTCGCAATAGTATTTCTTCAAAATTTTCCAGTTTATTCTTTTTACAGTAGTTTCTTGATACAACATGAACATTAATTTTGTGAAACATCATTCTTTTCTCTTTTATTTGGCAAAATGCCACTACCTTATTCCACTGGCCGCCTTTAGTAGTTTTCCAATGTAATTTTCTAATGTTAATTTCTCAACACTTATTTTTTGGCATCAGTTCATAATCATCCTATGGGCTTACTCCACTACTCATGGGTTTTTAGAAAAATACTAATGTCTTCTTCTATGGTGTATTCATAAAATATACTTTACCGACGGAATGCCTTCTTCTATGGGAGATTCAGAAAAAATATACTTACTACTCCACCCGCCACCTCCTTTATCTAGGAGAAATAGTACTATCTTCTTTGAGCAATGATGGAAAAATATACTAACTCCACCGTCTACCGTCACTCCGGGCCAGCGCAAGTACTACTGCCTTCTGCTGTAGTAACTCTGGAGATGAAGTACCCTAAAAAATATGTACTCACTCCGCCTCTTTAAGCGGGGGAAAATATTAGTGCATTCTTCGGTAGCAACTTCAGAAACAATAATACTTCACTTCCCGCCGCCTCTATTTTCATGGAAAATACTACCACCTTGTTTAAAGATACCTTTGTAAAAATACATATATTAAAGACAAAGGATTTAGAGCCTCCACAACAGCCCACGTCATGGGTACTGTTTACATGAACAGTAAAGCCTCCATGAATAGTGCTTTATATTGTTTGGTTCGTTGGATATTGATCCAGCGGTCAAAACAACACCTACTTCATTAAACTTTTCCATCAATATTTTACAGTAGTTTACCTATACACATAAATGCTCTATCATATTTTATCGGTGATTTTCCAGCAGTAATTTTTCGATGTAAATCTTCACTTTACGCAGCAATTTGATGACAGTTATTCCTCACCTGCGATTCTTTAGCTCTCATACACAATTCTCTGATGGTAATTTTGCAATAATATTTTTACAATTTTTTGTCAAGTTTTTTAGGTAGTATTTTGTACAACATGCATAATAATTTTCCCAATATTTTTCCCATACAACATGAACACAATGGCCTTTTCGGTAATTTCCTACCAGTAGTATTTTGGTACAATATCTTTGGCTCAAGCAGTAATTCCCCGATGGTGATTGCTCACCAATAATTGTTCAATATTGCGAACCTCCGACGATAATTCATCATAGTATTTCTTTGATGGTACATAAATGGTAATTTTTCAATTGTAATTTTTTAAATGAACTTTCAACACCACCATTATTTTACCTGTAGTAAATTACTCTATGGTAACTCTTTTTCAACGACACGTAATTTGTCAACGGTAAATCCTCAGTAGTATTCCTTTAATGGTGCGCAAATAGTTATCTCCATCAGTAATTTTTCAACTATAACTCTTTTCTTTTTAACTAGCTTAAGATTTTCCTACTATAACTTCAAGAAAAAGTACTTTACTACACTACGCTTTTATTCTACAAAATGTCTGTCGTGCTTTGTCAACAGATCTGCCATGGGTATAGGTGTATGGTTGTTTGTGGAAGGGGTGAACACGGCGGAACGATCCAGGAAGGTGGTAGCACGAGTTTAACCAACTTAAGATCCTGCAACGGTGGTGAGACCCTACGTGCTGCTATAATTCACTATATGGCAATAAGTGCTCGGTTTGAATGATGAGATGTTTGTTAGCCTCAAGGGCTCCTCCACGCCGGCTTATAAAGGCGCCTGGCGTGGGCATCATGGCGGTTCCGGAGCGGATAATACATTGAGTTCTAGACTACGTCCTATAAATATCTTGTACTACATGGCAAATCTGCCACGTGCCTGTTCTAGTCAATCCGCCATGAGCTCCTGCTGGTCCGGGAATCCGCCATGGGCCTCTAGCAACTGGGCTGCCCGGTTAGGCTATGTGGCTAACCACCATCCATGGGCCACCCGGGCTTGCTGGTTTAGGACTACATCGCTGATATACCCATTTGGTATATATCCCCAATAGTAGCCCCTAGAGAACTTCAAGATCACCACTTCAATCCGCCATGTCCTCAATCTTGAATGTCTTCTGACATAGCTCTTGGTCTTGCATTTTGGTGGCGGAAATTGTTGTTCCTCCAAACCTAAGTCCTAGTCCGCCATAGGATGGCAGATCAGCGACGTAGCTTCCACTGGCGTTATTCCTGGGATCTTGCAATGATCTTACCAGGAAATCTGCCATAAATTTTGTTGCACATAGTTCCTTCTAGGGTAAGCTTTGTGGTATAAACACCATCGGTGCAGATTATCGTTTTACCCGTGGGCACGTGTCTATGATCTAGGGCACCGAAGTGCCACGCGTATGGTGTGAGTGGCGGGCACGGATCTCCGCGTCGGGGCCTATATATACCCCGGGCGGTGACCTCCAATGCATGATAGTGCTTACTATGCTATACCTGGTTATGTTGCTGCTACTATTAAGATAAAGTTTTTGTTCCTATTTCTACCACGCAAGGAAAATGTTAGGGACGCAATTGGAGTGCAATATTGGTGGAGCGTGATGTCATTGAAGGAGTCCGGTTGGGGACCACCTAGCAGCATGTTGAAGATGTTGGCGCACCTACAAAAGAGTCCTTTTTATTTTAGTTCTGTTTGTTTAGTTTTCGGTTTAGGAAAATGGAGTCGGGCTTGTTTATTTGTTTTTATTTTCCTAATTTCGTTTTGCTTGTAAGTCAAGTAATAGGGAGGTCGGCTGCAACTATAAAGCCAGAGGGGTGCGCACCAATGTAAAGGGGGAGTTGAATTTTCGAGTTAAGAATAGACAGGAAAAAGGTCCCATGTCGGGGGACACCAATATCGTTGGTTTTGCTTGCTGATTCGCAAGGATCTGTTTTACAGTTCGTGGAGTAGATCTATTCTGCTCAACAACTGATTTATCTTGCTGCTGTGTTTGATCGCCGTGAAAGATTGGGCCAAACCCCTTTCGGATCACGTTGATCCGTATCATCTTGGTATCAGATTTGTCGGGTTTCTCACGGCGAATTTAGTGCTGAGATCTGCTGAAGTTTCATCATCTGCTGAGAAGAGTTGGTCTCACGGTGCTTATTCTGCAATTCTACTGAGATTGATCTGCTGAGAAGTTTTGCGGCCGGATTATTCTGCAATTCTGCTGAGTTCTTCCTCGATCTTTTTGGTGAGATCGATCTGCTCCAAGTCAAACCCTCCCCGGTAAGTAGTTTCCATCAGATCCGATCGATCTGCTGAGTTCTTCCTGTTTCTGCATAGATCCGATCGGGGCAGAGTTATAAAAAAAAAGGAGTCGATCGCACACGCCTAGGCACGGAGGGTGTCTGGCCCCTGGCGACCGCCGACCCCGTCGAAGGATCTCGTCCCGCACGAGAGCGCTCGCCCCGTGCCTGTGTCGCCAGCTTGCTTGCCACGCGCCTGGGCTTGGCTCGCGGCCACTTGCGCTCGCCAGCTTGCTGGCCATAGTGGGCCGGCCCAACTGCCTGTGTTCCTGGACTGATCGAGGCCTAGCATCGTTCTTGGTCGCTCGCGCTCGCCAGGATAACGAGATCGAGCGGATCGCTCGCCTGACCACGGAGAGTGTCTGGCCCCCGGCGACGGTGTTTTCTCTCTGAGCCTGGGATCGATCGCTCTTGCTTCACTTCAGGCGATCCAGTCAGATTGATTTGCTGGTAACGTAAAGGATAGATTTGATATGTGAATTAATTGATTTGTGCGGGCGGATTGCTGCAGTTCAGACTCGCGATGGTGAATTCTATTGAGGAAAAGAATGTTTTTTCCCACTGGTTTCAGCGAGAAGAGGAAGGGCATGCTGAGCAGCTGTTTCATACTCGTGTGATTGTTCAAGAACGGGCATGTGCTTTGACGATCGATCAGACTGCTTTAATCAACGCTGTTAGCAGTGAGTTGGTGGAGAAGTTAGAATTGCCAGTGCAACCAATTCCAGAACCATATTTTGTGCATCTTGGCAACATCAAGCTGGCCATCACACAACAAACAGTGGTTCAATTTCTGTTGGGCAAATTATCTTTTGCAGTTTTGTGTGACGTACTTCCTATATACATGATTTCATGTCATCTACTTCTGGGAAGGCCATGGTACACGGACCAAGGTGCATCACATCACATGAATAATTACTGTTATACCAAGTATGTTTTATCCTATGGCAAGAAGACATATACTCTGCTCTCCATGGATACCTTGACGTATAAGGCTTGGAGAGATGCAAAACTCCAGCAACTCAAGGAGGTTGAAGCAAAAGTCAAGAAGCCCGAAGAGGTGAAGAAGAAGGAAGCCGAAGCTGCTATACCCCTTTCTGAGCACCTTGAACATATTGAAACAAGAGCCGAATCTGCTGCTGCCATTTCTGTTGTTGACAGTCCTAAAGTATCAGCTCAATATGTCCCTGTTGATGTTTTGGAGACTGACTCAAAACCGAGGACGGTTTTGCCTGAAGAAGGGGAGGATGATGTGGCGCCTCCAATGCATGATAGTGCTTACTATGCTATACCTGGTTATGTTGCTGCTACTATTAAGATAAAGTTTTTGTTCCTATTTCTACCACGCAAGGAAAATGTTAGGGACGCAATTGGAGTGCAATATTGGTGGAGCGTGATGTCCTTGAAGGAGTCCAGTTGGGGACCACCTAGCAGCATGTTGAAGATGTTGGCGCACCTACAAAAGAGTCCTTTTTATTTTAGTTCTGTTTGTTTAGTTTTCGGTTTAGGAAAATGGAGTTGGGCTTGTTTATTTGTTTTTATTTTCCTAATTTCGTTTTGCTTGTAAGTCAAGTAATAGGGAGGTCGGCTGCAACTATAAAGCCAGAGGGGTGTGCACCAATGTAAAGGGGGAGTTGAATTTTCGAGTTAAGAATAGACAGGAAAAAGGTCCCATGTCGGGGGACACCAATATCGTTGGTTTTGCTTGCTGATTCGCAAGGATCTGTTTTACAGTTCGTGGAGTAGATCTATTCTGCTCAACAACTGATTTATCTTGCTGCTGTGTTTGATCGCCGTGAAAGATTGGGCCAAACCCCTTTCGGATCACGTTGATCCGTATCAGGACTCCTACCTAGAGGACATCGCCTCTGAAGCTGAGGAGGACACTGAAGGAAAGACTGCAGAGGAGATGGCGGAGGAGAAAAAAAGAAAATGATGGCGGAACCAAGGTTGATGAACCAGAACAGCTTCCCATCAAACTACACGGTTATTGGGAGAAGTGCCAGATCAAAGATTTTCACGTTCTGGCCTTGCAGAAAGAGGGTACAGTGGCCCCAAAGGCGGAATCCCAATGGCGGATAGACTATAAAGCTTTAGTGTCGGCCCCAAATAAGACTAAGGTACTGATGCTCAAGTCTCATATCGAACGGGGTTTTAGCATGCCGCCATCGCACTTTTTTAGCAACCATAACCAGTGACAGGCAAAATCAAGCCCGTCGCTGGCAACCATAACCAGTGACAGGTGGGTAAATGACCGTCGCTGATAAAAAATACTAGTGACATGCACCACAAAAGCCCGTCACTGATATTTTTATAGATGCCTTATCAAACTAACAAATTTACCACCGACGGACAATTATCAATGTATGTCACAGATATTGATAATAGGTAGTACTGACTCTATCTCTTAAACCGATCGTCAACATTAGAGTGGCGATAGATAGTTTGGGTCCACTACTTATATATTTCTACTCGGTGTGGTAAACAGTCCGACAGAATACAGGAGCCAATCCAAATTCCCAGTCCCAAAACAGTATCTCCTCCCCTTTTTTCTGAACCGCAGATCTGCATATCGCCATACCGTGGCCACGCCGCCATGCCGGCGCGAGCACGCCGCCGCCGCCTCCCGCCTGGATCCCGACGCGAGCTGGCCCGCCCCACGCCTCCACCCTGGTTCCCGATGTGAGGTGGCCTGCTCCCTAACGCCGCCCCCTCGGCCTGCCCGCGTCCGTCCTCTCCGATAAGCACAACCGCGCTGACCCCCCGACGTCGGCGAGGCGGCGGCGCTTCAGCATCGGCGGCGGGAGGGAGGCTATCGACGCGCGACGGCGGTGATAAATGTGATCTCCCTCTCCTTTCTATGCCCTCTATTTACTACACATATCAGATCGAGGACACGTAGGTCATATAGTTGATGTGCCGTGTTTATTTGTTTTTAGATTTATTGTTTGTTCATGGAGACAATGGGAACGGATGAAGCATTTGCTTAAATCCAGCATGGTCACTGGTTGTTAAAAGTAGTGGGCTCATTGATTGGTAAAACTTTAAGTATTTACACTGAGCGGTAAAGTAGCAGATTAGTCAAATCGCTCATCTTATGTTCGCTAAAATTCTTCAAAGATGTAGACGGTAATTTCTTATGGAAACTACTTATATACCCTGTAGTATCAACCTGGAGACTAACTTGATTAACCTCGATAATGTACTTTGCTGTTTGAGGAATCGTGAAATACAGGGATCTAAATCCAATGAGTAACTGATGGCGACTAGCTAACTAACTCAGCTATCTATGTATGTTCATGTGTTGGGTACAGATATGCAGCCAAGCTCATGAGTACTTCCTCCCATTCCAGAAGTGTGGCCTTGCTACCAGACTCCCACCTGAGTACTGAAGCTGCAGCCGCCGCAGGTTTGCTGTACTGAAGTTGCCGCAGAGCTCGTCGGCCGTAAGCAGCGTGGTTTCAAGTCCTGGACAGGCACCCACTGCAGTGCCCAGCTGGTGTCGTTCAGAGTACCATTTGTTGGAACTGTCTAGGAGTCTTTCCTGCATCTCGCGTGAAGTGACTGCGATTCGATAATCTCCAGTTGCAAGTGTTCTGAATTTTACAAATATATTCAGGTACTTCATTCTCTACTGCTAAATAATCTGGTACTTCTTTCTCTACTGCTAAATAAAGAGGTACTTCTTCTCTTTATCTGTTAAATTGATATGGGGTGGCCCGATCTTCTCAGTAAGCTTGCGGTAGTGATGACGATGATGATAGATAACTTGGTGTCGCCGATGATCTCTCCTCGCTAGATCCCTGATGCCAATGCAACAGCTCTCTACCCTTCAGATATTCACGACTTCACACACTTGCGCAACGTAGCCGTCGACCACGAAACGGTATAATTGCAATTCACTAATTCCCAATGGAACAGCAGATCACACTTAACTTGCAGTATATAATCTCCAGATCGAAACGAATTGGAGACAAGGATTCCAGATGAATGCTTAGAGCAGTCTCAAGAACTAGGGTTTTATCTAAAACGTGGTCTCATCTCTCTATGGCGCATAGGCACTCAATATATTGGGGGTGCGGCTGGCCAAAGGCAGCCGACCTGACCTGGTCCTCTAATCGTGGTTCGACTCAACCTTATTTGATACAAACTGACCCAATGGTTGGGTGCAGCCAACTAGGCGCGCAGGCCTTAGGTGTATGGCGCACAAGCACTTGGTGGTGCGCCATATGCAGCCTCCTGCGTGATGTCCTCCTCCTCCTCATGCTGGTCGCCGGCCTCCCTCTCCTCCCTCGCGTCCATGGGCATGATCATCACGTCTTGCTTCAGCTGCTTCAACTCCTTGCTCCCTCGTGCTATGCCTTCTTCTCCCATGAACCTGAGTATGCAAACACACATAGACTTAGGCAGTAAACAATTCTCATTAACAAAATGATCAGATTCTATTAGGAGCAAATTCACCTGTTGTTCTATTAACTTTGCACGAGCTCTTGTGATAGGTCCAATTCTGATTTCATCATTGGACTTCTTCTTTGCAGCAACTTGCTTGTCATCATTACGAAGTGGAGATGGAACAATAGTAGGGATGTCCTCATCATCTCCCCCTCCCCTTCAAAAGGCGTCGACCTCGACGCTCCAAGGTCTTCTCCATCATATGGTGACAAATCAGCAACGTTGAAGCTGTTGCTAACGCCACCAAACTCAGCAATAGGAATATCAATCGAGTAGGCATTGTCATTTATCTTGGCTAGCACCTTGTAAGGATCAGCACCACGCGGCCTCAACTTGGAACTTCGCAGCTGTGGGAACCTATCCTTGCGCAGATGCACCCAAACCATATCTCCAGGCTGAAACAAAACTTGCTTTCTTGATTGGTTTCGTGTAGCAGCAATGTTCTTGCCTTTCTTTTCAATGGCCTCTCGTGTCTTCTCATGAATTTTCTTCACATAATCTGCTCTTTTTGATGCCTTCATATTAACTCTCTCATGCAATGGAAGAGGCAGCAAATCTAGTGGTGTGATTGGTTTGAAATCATACACCACCTCGAAAGGACAAAACTGAGTAGTAGTGTGCACCGCTCTGTTATATGCAAACTCAATATGTGGCAAACACTCCTCCCACTCACGCAGATTTTTCTTGATCATGGCTCGCAGCAATTGTGACAATGTTCTATTCACCACCTCCGTTTGACCATCAGTTTGGGGATGACATGTAGTGCCGAACAGTAACTTCGTTCCCAGCTTGCCCCAAAGTGTCTTCCAGAAGTAGCTCATAAACTTCACGTCCCTGTCAGAAACAATTGTCTTGGGCACTCCATGCAAGCGGACAATGTCCCTGAAAAACAGATTAGCTATGTGCGACGCATTGTCGCTTTTGTGGCATGCAATAAAGTGTGCCATCTTAGAGAATCTATCCACTGCCACAAATATACTATCATGACCTCTTTTAGTGCGTGGCAAACCTAACACAAAATCCATACTTATATCTTCCCATGGTGTGATAGGTGCAGGTAGTGGCGTATACAAACCGTGAGGCTTCAGCTTGGACTTGGACGTGTTGCATACAATGCAGCGCCTAACAAATCTGTCCACGTCACGCCTCATCTTGGGCCAATAAAAATGATCAGCGAGCATGAGAAGCGTCTTCTCACGCCCAAAGTGACCCATCAATCCGCCAGCATGTGATTCCTGCAACAATAGCAAACGTACCGACGATTCTGGAACACATAGTTTGTTAGCACGAAACAAAAATCTATCATGTATGTGGTACTTGTCCCATGCATTTCTAAGCATACACAAACGATATGGTTCAACAAAATCATGATCAGTGGCATACAAATCACACAAGCTCTCTAAACCAGGAATTTTAACATCAAGATGCGTCAACAACATGTTCTTCCTAGATAGAGCATCAGCAACAACATTTTCTTTCCCTTTCTTATACTTGATTATGTAGGGAAACGACTCAATGAACTCAACCCACTTAGCTAGGCGCCTATGCAAGTTAGATTGAGCTTTCAGATATTTTAAAGCTTCATGATCAGAATGTATGATAAATTCTTTTGGCCACAAATAATGTTGCCAAACCTCAAGAACTCGAACAAGCGCATACAATTCTTTATCATAAACAGGATAATTCAGTCTAGCACCAGAAAGTTTCTCGCTGAAATAAGCAATAGGTCTACCTTCTTGCATCAACACACCACCAATTCCTATACCACTAGCATCACATTCAACTTCAAATTGCTTAGAAAAATCTGGTAGTGCAAGCAATGGTGTAGAAGTAAGCAAACGTTTCAGCTCATCAAATGCATGATCTTGGGCAGCGCCCCTTACAAAAGGCACTCCTTTCTTAGTTAATTCATTCAATGGTGCAGCAATAGTACTAAAGTCTTTCACAAAACGCCGATAGAAACCAGCAAGACCGTGAAAACTTCGTACTTGACTAACATTCATGGGAGTAGGCCAATTTTGAATTGCTTCAATTTTAGATGAATCTACCTCTACCCCATGCATAGATACAACATATCCCAGAAATATCACTTTATCTTTTGCAAATGTGCACTTCTCAAGGTTAGCATACAATTTAGCATCACGCAACACTTGCAAAACTTGTCTAATATGCTCACAATGTTCAGATTCAGTGCGGCTATAAATAAGTATATCATCAAAATATACAACCACAAAACGACCAATAAACTCTCGCAAAACATGATTCATTAAGCGCATGAATGTGCTAGGTGCATTAGTAAGACCAAAAGGCATAACTAGCCACTCATATAAACCAAATTTAGTTTTGAAAGCAGTTTTCCATTCATCCCCTTCTTTCATCCTAATTTGATGGTATCCACTACGCAAATCAATCTTAGAGAAAATAGCAGCACCACTCAATTCATCTAGCATATCCTCTAAGCGTGGAATAGGATGACGATATCGAATAGTGATGTTATTAATAGCTCTACAATCTACGCACATGCGCCATGTACCATCTTTCTTAGGCACCAAAATAACAGGAACAACACAAGGGCTAAGAGAAACATGAATATACCCCTTGTCCAGAAGCGCTTGTACTTGTTGCTGTATTTCCTTTGTCTCTTCGGGGTTGGTCCTGTACGGCGCACGGTTTGGAAGAGTGGCACCAGGGATCAAATCAATTTGATGCTCAATTCCACGCAATGGTGGCAGTCCTGCGGGCACCTCCTCCGGAAACACATCGTCGTACTCCTGCAATACATTAGAAACACCAAGAGAAACAGGTTGCATATCATTAGAAACTAACACCTCGCCTTTGTACATAAGCACAAGTGGCATGGCTGTAGGATCCTCTCTAAATTCTACCATGTCTTCTTTGGTGGCTAATATAAGCAAACTAGGCAGTCTCTCACTTTTCGTTATATTTTCACTCACAGCTATTACATTATTTTCTCGTGTAGGTGGCTGTTCTAGCTCCACTTCTGTTTTTTGACGAGACTCATTGACAATTTGCTGCGGTGACATAGGCTGTAGATTAATTTTCTTGCCCTTGAACTCCAAGTGATAGGTATTGGCTCGGCCATTGTGTTGCACATGGCGATCATACAGCCATGGCCGACCCAGTAGTAGGTGACAAACAGTCATAGGAACCACATCAAACTCAATGGAATCCTTGTATGGTCCTATCTCAAAATTCACACGCACCATATGATTTACCTTCATCTCTCCATTATCACTCAACCATTGGATGTAGTAGGGATTTGGATGAGGTAAATATTTCAGATTTAGTTTGGCACATAGCTCCTTGCTTGCTAGATTGCGGCAGCTACCTCCATCAATGATTACTTTGCAAGCTTTCTTTGGGCCAACTAGTGCTTTTGTTTGGAACAGATTGCAGCGCTGGGAATCAGCATGTGGCGTGACACTCAATGCACGCTGTGAGACAACAATGGTAGGCGCTGGAGAAGCAAAGGCATCCATGCCGCCCTCACTTGTGTAACCATCATCATTGGAATCATACGGATCAGCGTCATCTCCAGTCTCATACTCATTATCATCATTAACAATCATCACCTTTCTGTTTGGACACTCTCGCTTGAAGTGCCCCTTGCCACCACATGTATGGCATTGCATATCTCTATTACGAGCTGTAGACATGTTGGAACCAGAGCTAGGCGCAGGATCTGCTGGTTTCTTTGCAGTAGAAGCATTGGAGGCTGGGTGAGAGTGGGAAGAAGAGGGGCCTCTAGTGGCACCCTCCATAGGCGCTGCAGATTGGTGCGGCGCCCTGCTAGAGAACCTCCCAGAAGGAGTATATCGTGCCTTGATTTGAGCCTCTTCAGCTAGCTGCGATTCAGCCTCCCTTGCATGATGCAAAAGCTCGTTCATATTGTTGTAGGAATGATGCCTAACAATACCTTTTATGTTGTACTTCAGCCCATGAAGAAATCGCTGCATTGTCATCTCAATAGATTCTCGAACACGTGCACGCTGCAGCAACATCTCCATCTCCATGTAATAAGCATCAACGGTCATGGTTCCTTGCTTCAATTGTGTCAATTTATCATAAACAGTACGCAGGTAATTAGTGGGAACAAAACGAGCTCGCATGATCTCCTTCATATTGCGCCATGTAAGAACAGGAAGCTCGTTGTCATCTCTTCTTTCCCTCACAATGCTATCCCACCAACGCAAGGCATAACCATCAAATTCTGAAGAAGCAAGCTTGATCTTCCTATCTTCAGTGTAATCATGCAAACGCCATAATTTTTCAATCTTGAGCTCCCAAGTAAGGTACTCCTCCGCATCAGTGGAGCCTTCAAATCTGGGAATCGTGAACTTGGGCTTGCCCAAGCCATCATCCTCCTGAAATGGCACACGCCGAGCACCAAGTGGTGGTGGTGGCCGACCCTGTCCTAGAAAGCCACGCCCACGGCCATTGTTGCCCATCATGTTTTCATTATCTCCATGGACACTATCAACATCGCCATGGTCCTCATGTTGGCGTTGCTCAACAGTTACACGCAGCCCATTGACGGAAGTTGTCAATTGCTGTATGCTTGTCTGGAGAGCAGTGACTTGCGCTTGCATAGCATTGACTGTAGTTTCAGTTGCATCCACTTTCATTTGCACAGCTTGAATATCAGCGTCAATGTTTTCAGTGGATCTAGTAATAACCCCTTGCAAATGATCACGGAGAGCTTCATATTCCCTCCATGTAACAGTAGCATTATCAGCCTTTTTCTGCATCACATCAACACCACTAACAGACATGATTAGTAGGTTAGTGCACTAAATCAAAAATCTTTTTGGTGGCACACTCACAACTCACTCAAAACTGACAAGAAAAGGAAATCTTACCGTTCCAAAGTGAATAGCAATTGCGTACCCATTCGGATAGATGACTAATGCACGGATGTGATGAAGTGAATACCAGGGTATAAGAGCAATCACACGACAAAGCAGGAGTATATGGTGGAGCTGTAGGTATGGTATCCTAACTACACCAAAGACAAATCCTAGTGCTGATCGTGTGAACAAAACACCCAAGGGAAACACACACGTGGAGATAAACGTGGCAAAGCAACTATAAAACAGGATATGTTGCAATGCGCAAGAGAGACACTAGCAATGCTCAATGTAAACAGGCACAAGATTGCTCAATCTACTAGTGCACAAAATTAGATATATGCTTCGGCCTCTGAAAGAAGTGAAACTCCGCTTCTCACTTTTCTGTTTTTTTTTTGATTCTTCTCTCTTTTCTCTTTTTTGTTTTTGTTTTTTTGACTCTTTATAAAACCAATTCACGGAGTACTGTTTTTTTTTTCATTTTTTTTCTCTCTCCTCTCTCTTTTTCGGCCACAATACGTCGCACCGCGAAGATTTTTCAGCACGGCAGAAAAATATGCACTTGAAAACCCTAAACAGAGCAGCCCGTGGAGCAACAAAAATATGCTAGTCTCAAATAGGTAAGATCCTACACAATGGTATAGCAGAAAGGCTGTGGCTATGTTTGTCAAACGGAAAAGGAAAAGGACACGATGTGGACTCGGTTTGGAAAAACAAACGAACAAGACTCGGATTTGTACCACGGCAGGAGAACGCACGGAACGCGTGCCGCGGCAGGACTCTGAGCAAGATGGCCAACGCGCTGGACCAGACAAGCGTGGCCGCGGTGTCTGGTCGAGAGCGATCGCTGCCCACGCGCGATACCAGACAGATCGGCGTCCTGTGTCTGATGGCGAGCGATCAAAGATCGGTAGCAGACGGGCCGACTCGGATCAGAACAAAGGCGGCGGAAACAACTCGAGATGATAGTGGACTCGGTGGAAAACACAACTCAGATCCAACACCTAAAACCTACTAGAACCTAGACTCCTACGGAACAAGAAATAGATCGGATCAAAGAAGGAAAAACGACCAGCAACTAAAACCAATCTACGATGCAATCTAGGCTATGGCAATACTATGAACCCTAATTTTTTTTTGGCTTTTCTGGATAGGACAAAAATCACAACTAATCTACGGATGATCTGGTGGATGCTTACCGAGGAAACACTGGAAATCTGATACCAAGATGATATGGGGTGGCCCGATCTTCTCAGTAAGCTTGCGGTAGTGATGACGATGATGATAGATAACTTGGTGTCGCCGATGATCTCTCCTCGCTAGATCCCTGATGCCAATGCAACAGCTCTCTACCCTTCAGATATTCACGACTTCACACACTTGCGCAACGTAGCCGTCGACCACGAAACGGTATAATTGCAATTCACTAATTCCCAATGGAACAGCAGATCACACTTAACTTGCAGTATATAATCTCCAGATCGAAACGAATTGGAGACAAGGATTCCAGATGAATGCTTAGAGCAGTCTCAAGAACTAGGGTTTTATCTAAAACGTGGTCTCACCTCTCTATGGCGCATAGGCACTCAATATATGGGGGGTGCGGCTGGCCAAAGGCAGCCGACCTGACCTGGTCCTCTAATCGTGGTTCGACTCAACCTTATTTGATACAAACTGACCCAATGGTTGGGTGCAGCCAACTAGGCGCGCAGGCCTTAGGTGTATGGCGCACAAGCACTTGGTGGTGCGCCATATGCAGCCTCCTGCGTGATGTCCTCCTCCTCCTCATGCTGGTCGCCGGCCTCCCTCTCCTCCCTCGCGTCCATGGGCATGATCATCACGTCTTGCTTCAGCTGCTTCAACTCCTCGCTCCCTCGTGCTATGCCTTCTTCTCCCATGAACCTGAGTATGCAAACACACATAGACTTAGGCAGTAAACAATTCTCATTAACAAAATGATCAGATTCTATTAGGAGCAAATTCACCTGTTGTTCTATTAACTTTGCACGAGCTCTTGTGATAGGTCCAATTCTGATTTCATCATTGGACTTCTTCTTTGCAGCAACTTGCTTGTCATCATTACGAAGTGAAGATGGAACAATAGTAGGGATGTCCTCATCATAAATGCTCGGTGAAAGTATCCAAAGGATAATCTGGTTGTTGACTACTGAATCATGCCCACTTATTTTTATTCATATCTTTCTCTGAAACATCTACATTGTATGCTTGTTGATGGCTTCCATGAGTATTCTATTTCAGCGTGTCTGGAAAAAAAAAGCAGGAGTCACACAACTTCATATTATGTAATTCATGCGCCCAGGTTCAACTCCTGATTCACATCATGAAAATATCGGACTGAGCATTCTTCTATTCATGTATACGTACTCCATTTTATACCATGAGATGTTTTATCCTTTATATTTGCATTATCAGTTTAATACAATTTACTTCTCACATTTTTTATAGCAATTATCCTTTCGAGTCATTTTCTGAAGATAGATAACTTCTGTGTTTATTTTGTTTCGTGAATCTGTCCTGTTGTTGTACATAATTTACTCTATTGTAGAGCTTTATGAGAAAGCTGATTTAAGCTTCACACAGCTTGAAAATAATGTGTTGTTACCATAAGATTAAATGTTCAATGAATTTCATAAAATGGACATTTTGTTTCATATTATTCACCAAATTAGCAGATGAGAATCTATAACAAAACAAACCTGCATCCTGGTATTGTTACGTACCTAAATTTTCTGCTACTTTATATGCATCAGCAAGCATTATGATTTATGAGCAATGTCTGGTCACAAGTGAAAGATACAACCCATTTGCAATTATTGTTTTTCTCATGAAAAGAAAAAATCTATTATTGCTTTGTAATTTTCTGTTTTTTGGACTATTTAATGTTGCATTGTTATCGCACATCGTGAGGCATACAAGGGCTATTTGTGTATCCGCAACATAACCATATTTTTTTGACTTGTCCTAATCAGGATTTGCGATGATGGAGAACACCTCTGGCAGTGGTGTTCTCTTCACTACAAACCACAACAATGGAGAGAAAAAATCTTTATGTGGAGATCCTTGTAAATACTAAGGTATGAGTTGGTTCTGCTTACTTTTGATCTACATATGGGGTGCAATGTTGTACGCGCACTTATGAGTAGAACAATTGTCCACTTTGTTAAAATAACATTAAAGAAGTTTAAGTACATGTTGCCCACTTTGGACAATTATTACGTTAACCAAGTACAATAGTAAGCATCCATGGATTGTGCATAATTAATTGAAGAGTTTTTCCTACGCAGGGTGAGGATGTGGTTGTTGGAATCAGAACTCGAAAGATCTTGATCTCATGAAGATCAACATGCTAGAGGCCTATGCTGAGCTTCTGATTTTACATGCAAGGCTATATTTGTGTTTGTGCTTATGTAGTTTGTTTTTACTACCAGCACCTAATTAATTGGGTTTTCCTTTCATCGGGCGCATCGGCTTCGTATTGCCAACTTGACTAGAAGAAGTAGTTTTGGTTCAATTATTAGTAGAGACTTGAAAATAGTTGTTATGAAGGTTATATGAAAAATAAATGTACATTAGATATCGAAGAGTGATTAATATTTGAACTTATGTGTGGATGCATTGTATGAATGCATTAAGTTTGGATGCATATTTTTTTTAATTCATAAGAACTTAGTAGTGACAGGCAACACAATATGCTTGTCATTGGTAATAGATGTACTAGTGACGGGCGAGCAGATTATGCCTGTCTGGCTCCTCCAATTCTATGGCCTTCAGCTCCATCACATCGCACCGAACAATTTAGTGTCAGTAGTGGGTTACATGGCTTGATGCGAGGGATACCTTGGAATTCTCCCAACAGTTGATCTTTTCCAATTATTCTTCTGCGTCAGACCCAACTTCGAAGATGATGTGTTCCCTTGAACTTGCGGAACAATCTGCTTCGTTTCTCGGAGATCAAAATACTACCCATTCCTCACTCCGCAGGACTCCGCTAGGGGCTGGAGGGGTTCCTGGTTTTTCCAGGCGGACAAGGCAGCTCCCTCTCGAACCTTTGGTCTCCATCCTTTCGAAAACGTCCCGGTGGAATCTCGTGACTCCTTGAAGCCAGTCAACGATGACTCAGCCATTCCTTATGTCAAGCTCCTTGCACGGACGATCGCCAAGCTCACCTATGATGGTCTTAAAGGGATTGATACCATTAACTGCTGGATTTCACGGCGAATCCAGCAGATGCAATATCGTGATCACCTGATGCATCAATACACCGGTACAAAGGATGGCACGCGTTGCTCAAAGGTTGAACTTGACCCAGAGATTATCGCCAAGCGCATCCTCTCCTTAATGAAAGCCCCTCGTAAGAAGGTTCTGATGGCGTGTAGATGTCCGCCTAGTTGGGAACCCCAAGAGGAAGGTATGATGAGCAGCAAGTCTTCCCTCAGTATGAAACCAAGGTTTATTGAACAAGTAGGAGAAAGAACCAACTTCCGAAGGTTGATGCTTGCTAGCTTCACGACAGCTCCGGAAAATTTATATATGGCGCCTCGTCCAGGGCGTAGCTTTGCACCAGCAGCAACGTGGAACCTGCACACAACACAACCAAGTACTTTGCCCCAACTTACAGTGAGGTTGTTAATCTCACCGGTTTGTTGTAAACAAAGGATTAAGCGTATCGAGTGGTAAAAGATAGTAGTTTGCAAGAATGTAAATAAAGCGAGTAAATGGTAAACGGTAATAACAGTGTAAAAGAATGGACCGGGGTCCACAGTTCACTAGTGGTGTCTCTCCATAAGATAAATAACATGCTGGGTAAACAAATCACAGTTGGGAAATTGATAGAATAAAGCAAGCATACAAATGTCACGAGGATCACTATGAGATTCACTTGGGCATTACAACATAATACATAGACTGTAATCCAACTGCATCTATGACTAAAAATTCACCCGCCGGATGTCATCCGGACAACCGTTGGGTATTAAGTTGCACGCAACAGATTATCGCCTTAAGAAAAGTGTGTAATGTAAACAATACAAATGTCCTTGAACATAAGATCATTTTTTTCTCCCTAGTAGCAACAACACATCTACAACCTTAGAGGTTTATGTCACTTCCCCAGATTACTAGAGGCATGAACCCACTATCAAGCATAAATACTCCCTCTTGGAGTCACTAGCATCTACTCGACCAAGATATCTACTTGCAACAGAGAGCATGCAAGATCATAAACAATATAGAGATAACATAGAGATAATAATTCAGTAAATCAACTTGACAAAGTATCAATATTCATCGGATCCCAACAAACACAACATGTAGAATTACACAACGATGATCTTGATCATGATAGGCAGCTCACAAGATCTAAATATGAAGCACATGGAGGAGATGACAACCATCTAGCTACTGCTATGGACCTGTAGTCCAAGGTAGACTACTCACACATCACTTCGGAGGCAGGCATGGTGATGAAGAAGGCCTCCGGCGATGATTCCCCTCCTCGGCAGGGTGCCGGGAAGGGCTTCTAGACCCTCCCGATCTCGCGTTGACGACAGCAGCGGCTTGCAGTATATTTCATGGAAATTGATCAGACATTTTAGGTTTTCCCATCGAGGGGAATATATAGGCGGAAGGGCGGCGTCAGGAGGTGGGCCAGGGGCCCACATCATAGCCCGGCGTGGCCAGGGGGTGGCCCGTGCCATGGCATGGTGCGGCTGCCCTCTGGCACCCCTCCATCTCTGCTTTGGACTCCGTCTCGTGTCGGGAAAAATAGGAACTTTGACTTTTGTTTCGTCCAATTCTGAGAATATTTCCTGTGTAGCTTTTCTGAAACACAAAAATAGCAGAAAACAGGGAACTGGAACTATGGCATCTCGTTAGTAGGTTAGTTTTGGAAAATGCATAAAAACGCAACAAAGTGTAACAAAACACAAAGAAAATGGTGTATAAACAAGCATGGAACATCAAAAATTATAGATACATTTGAGACGTATCAAGCATCCCTAAGCTTAACTCATGCTCGTCCTCGAGTAGGTAAGTGATAAAAAAAATTCTGAGGTGACATGCACCAACACAATCTTGATCAATGATGTAAAGCATTGAGTGTTGAGATCAAAGTACTTAAAACATGGGCATAAGAGACATAATTTTGACAATAAAACTTAGCAACCATATTATAACATGAAAAGTAACACAAACAAAAGATCATGAGTAATGAAGCATTGAAAGTCAAGTGTGTGTTTCAACCATATAGAAAAACATAGCAAAGTGGTTTTCAGCTTGTCCTTCATGGAATAGCAAAACATAAATGCATAGGACACCTTCAAGTTTAAGAGGGCGACTAGATACAAATAATTTAAGAACAAGCAAAACCATAATCAAGAATCAATCAATAATAAATTTTGGGACTATGCACATTAAACTCAGAATGACAACTATGCTCTCTTAGACGGTGCATAAAGGTAGAAGGTGGAGACTCAACATAAAAGTAAAAGAAAGGCTCTTCGCAGAGGGAAGCAGTGATTGCAAGTTTTATAAACCTCCAAAAAATTATGATACTTACTAGCTTTGAGCTCTCATTGCCCCCATCATAGGCATCTTGTGTGGTTAAGGTTAATGCAAGTACAATTATGAAGCATATGCTTAACAAATCATAAGTTGAAAATCTCATGTCCCGTGAAGTACGAATACCCAAACCTCATGCTACTCGACTTAGGTCCCAAGCAAGTTCTTGTCATTATAAGCATACATGTATCATCAAGAATGCCAACGGGGTACCTCTTGCCCGATGACATGGAACAAGTCCACATCAAAATGACAAGACAAACAGACAATGAACACCTCAGCATCTCTTTTATTTACAATTGGTATAGCTTTTTATTGTGAGATGCGTCATCGAATGTCCACTATGGGCATGCTGTAAATTTCCACCATGAATGATGCATGAATTAGATTAGCGGCCCAGGCGTTTCTCTAACACATATACAAACTCCATGAGCTCACAAGTTTCCACCTTATTTCACATCGCGAGTATCCATAAATAAAAGATCACGATATCAACTAAATGAGAGAAAGTGCAATGTTGAAAGCTTGCCCCATGACGGCATGGTTGGGCTAATTTCCAACTTACAACTTGCAAGCATAACGTCAACATAAGATAGCCACAATGGTCAAAATTATTAAGAGCAAAAAAGTAAAGTGTGCCGTCAGGTTCGTGAGAGCTTTAGTGACTAATTTTCACATAACACAAAAAAGTTTAATGTGAAGGATAGATAAAAGAAAGTCGAATGTACTTGGAATAGCAAATTGCTAATAGGTATGTATGGTGGACACATTGGAAAACTTGGTTTTTGGGAGTTGGATGCACGAGAAGTATTCCCTGTCAGTAAAAAATGAAGGCTAGCAAAAGACTGGGAGCGACCAACTAAGAGAGCAATAACGGCCATAATCATGCATAGCGACAAAACATCATTAACTAAAGCATAAAGTGGTATCACAAGTCAAAAACTAAATGATCATAGAGCCTTATGGCGACTTGGTAAAGTCAAACATGTTGTAAGCATGCGCCAAGTCAACCCAAATAAAGCATCAAAGGAGAAAACCACAATAATATGCTCCCACATAATAAAAACAACGCATGATTCTTTTAAAGCCACATTAAGCAATCTCAGTCATTTGAGACAAGCCATGCTACAGCAAAAACTACTAAGCATACTATCAAAATAACATCAAGCATGACATGCAAAAGTCTAAGCCACAGTCTAAACAAGCTCCCATTTGTACCACTATAGGCATGAAACTTTTTCTCTTTTCCAACACCATTCAATTTTTTTTTGAAACAACTCTTTTGATGAAAACCAACATAGACCAGAGGTATAAATGCACCTCGATACAAAGATATAACAAGATCTGAACAAAAATCAAGGCGAAAAATGAAAGCTAAATGTAGTACTAGAAAAAGAGAACACTCGTTGAACGATAAGAGTGAAAACTAGTGTTCTTGGCAATAAAAAATGGAGTGTGTCTTCTCCAAAAGAAATTTGTTGGGGTCCAACCATTTATTGCAGCAAACAAAACAAAATAAAACTGAAAGAGAAAGTAAAGACGCTCCAAGAAAAATGCATGGAATATGAAGCAATAAAAATATAGTGTCTTGGAAGGTGACCTGATTTTTGCCGATGAAGAAGGGGTGCCTCGAGGCATCCCCAAGCTTTGACGCTTGTACCTCTTGGATATTTCTTGGGGTGACATGGGCATCCCCAATCTTGAGCTTTTGTCCATACTTTATCTCATCTCATCACTCTCCTTTCCCTACACTTGAAAACTTCCTTCATACAAAAGTTCACACAATTCTATTAGCAACATTAGTATAAGCATGATAGTAAATCTACTCTTTTGGTTCAGTTTCAAACTTAAGTATACCATCCATTAAATCATAAGCTACTGTAGTAACTTCCCCAAAAGTTCCATGATCAAAAGAACTAAAAAAGAAAGCGATCGAGAGGCAAACACAAATAGTGGCAGAAATCTGTCAAAACAGAACAGCTGACAAAGATCGATTTTTCGGAGGACCTTATGTTGCTTAAATTGAAAAGTACAA
This sequence comes from Dactylis glomerata, assembly GCA_007115705.1. Lineage (NCBI taxonomy): Eukaryota > Viridiplantae > Streptophyta > Magnoliopsida > Poales > Poaceae > Dactylis > Dactylis glomerata. The sequence continues at coordinate 663,556 of QXEO01002114.1, read as the reverse complement.
AACTAACAAAAGTTTGGAAATACCCTGGGGCATGTGCACAAGAATCGCAGATCAAAAAGATTTTCTGAAAATTTTCACGAATTTTTACGGTGCAGCGCAGAAATATGTTTCAGGACAGCAACTTCCCCAAATCTTACCTTCCTCCAATTAGAGGTTCTTCTTGGCATAAAAACGAAATAAAAATAATAAGGAGAGGTCATTATAGTAGTAATAACTTTCAAGACTCAAATAAAAGAAAAGTACTGAAAAGAAAACATTGGGTTATCTCCCAAGAGTGCTTTTCTTTAACGCCTTTGAGCTAGGCGCAGAAAGTGGAAATAAAGTATTTTCAAATGAGGCATTAAGATCAATTGCAGAAGTCCTTTCAACAATGAATTGTATTGTATCCAAATGAGTTTATGAAGATCCCTTATGAACACTCTTGGGTTCACTACTTTCATCAAAAGGGTTTTCAGGAACAATCCAATCAAAATTCTTTTCCAAAGCATCATGCAATCCTACGAGTTTGCAAGGTATTGGTACTTTGATTTCTTCCTTGTTTGTACCAACAACCTCTACACGTGAGCCTAGCATATTAAAACACTCAAAAACTTTCCTAACTTCTATAACAACATCTCTAAATTCTCTATGCAAAGTCTCCAAAATAAAATCTTTCTTTTCGGAGTCTTCGATATCATGAAGCTTAAGAAACATTTGCTGCATAAAAGGATTAAGGTTAACAAACCTAGCCTCCAACATGTGAACTAAATAAGCAGCAGCAACTTCATAACTAGAAGCAAGCTCGGCTAAAGATCTATCCTCAACATCTTTATGCATACAAACATGATTAAAGAACTCTTCAATGTTACCTTTCCCAATTATAGAACCACTACCTATTGTAAGGTCCTCCAGAGCATACTTAGGGAACAACATAATGAACTAAAAGTAAAAGTAAAGGAATACCAATTATCAAAGGAACTAATTTTTTGTATTGTTGATAAAAAGATGCAACAAAAAATAAAGTAAAGCAAAATAATAACAAAGTAAAAAGATTGGAAGTGAGAGACTCCCCTTGCAGAAATCCTCTTTCTCCCCGGCAACGGCGCCAGAAAAATTGCTTGATGGCGTGTAGATGTCCGCCCAGTTGGGAACCCCAAGAGGAAGGTATAATGAGCACAGTAGCAAGTCTTCCCTCAGTATGAAACCAAGGTTTATCGAACTAGTAGGAGAAAAAAAACCAACTTCCAAAGGTTGATGCTTGCTAGCTTCACGACAGCTCCGGACAATTTATATATGGTGCCTCGTCCAGGGTGTAGCTTTGCACCAGTAGCAACGTGGAACCTGCACACAACACAACCAAGTACTTTGCTCCAACTTACAGTGTGGTTGTCAATCTCACCGGTTTGCTGTAAACAAAGGATTAAGCGTATCGAGTGGTAAAAGATAGTAGTTTGCAAGAATGTAAATAAAGAGAGTAAATGGTAAACGGTAATACCAGTGTAAAAGAATTGACCGGGGTCCATAGTTCACTAGTGGTGTCTCTCCATAAGATAAATAACATGCTGGGTAAACTAATCACAGTTGGGCAACTGATAGAATAAATCAAGCATACAAATGTCATGAGGATCACTATGAGATTCACTTGGGCATTACAACATAATACATAGACCATAATCCAACTACATCTATGAATAATAATCCACCCGCTGGATGTCATCCGAGCAACCGTTGGGTATTAAGTTGCAAGCAACAGATTATCGTCTTAAGCAAAGTGTGTAATGTAAACAATACAAATGTCCTTGAACACAAGATCATTGTTTTCTCCCTAGAAGCAACAACACATCTGCAACCTTAGAGGTTTTTGTCACTCCCCCAGATTACTAGAGGCATGAACCCACTATCGAGCATAAATACTCCCTCTTGGAGTCACTAGCATCTACTCGGCCAAGATATTTACTAGGAACAGAGAGCATGCAAGATCATAAACAACATAGAGATAACATAGAGATAATAATTCAGTAAATCAACTTGACAAAGTATCAATATTCATCGGATCCCAACAAACACGACATGTAGAATTACACAACGATGATCTTGATCATGATAGGCAGCTCAGAAGATCTAAACATGAAGCACATGAAGGAGATGACAACCATCTAGTTACTGCTATGGACCCATAGTCCAAGGTAGATTACTCACATATCACTCCGGAGGCAGGCATGGTGATGAAGAAGGCCTCCGGTGGTCATTCCCCTCTCAGGCAGGGTGCGGAGAAGAGCTTCTGGACCCTCCCAACCTCGCATCGATGACGGCGGCGGCTTGCAGTATGTTTTGTGGAAATTGATCGGGCGTTTTTGGTTTTCTCGTCGAGGGGAATATATAGGTGGAAGGGCAGCGTCAGGTGGTGGGCCAGGGGCCCACACCATAGCCTGGCGCGGCCGGTGGGTGGCACGCGCCATGGCATGGTGCGGCTGCCCTCTGGCACCCCTCCGTCTCTGCTTTGGACTCCGTCTCGTGTCGGGAAAAATAGGAACTTTGGCTTTTGTTTCGTCCAATTCTGAGAATGTTTCCTGTGTAGCTTTTCTGAAACACAAAAATAGCAGAAAACAGGGAACTGGCGCTGTGGCATCTCGTTAGTAGGTTAGTTCTGGAAAATGCATAAAAATGCCAGGAAGTGTAACAAAACACAAAGCAAATGATGTATAAACAAGCATGGAGCATCAGAAATTACAGATACATTTGAGACGTATTAGGTTCTTGAGTTCGGCATGGACATGTTCGAGAATGGCAGCTATCCCAAGGTTCGACTCTTATCTGCCATAATGTACATGTATACTGTAATATGGGAACACTCTTAACATTTGAGCTTTTTTGCCTTCTCCAGGTGAAGTCTCTTGCTCCCACGGAGTTCACTGCTAGCATCCGCCAGGCCCTCTCCCATGACTTTGTCGATGATGATGAAGAAGTACACTCCAATGGTAATAAGGAGGAGATGGTGGTGGATACAGAAGACTCAGCACATGGAGGCAAAGAGAAGATGGCAGAAATGTTGAAGGTCACCAAGAAAAGGGGCGGTGGCAAATTAGTTCATCGTGCTGGCGAAAAAATTCTTGACTCCCGCCGCTTTGATGCTCAGCATCGCGCAGAGCTAGATGCACTATCTGAAGCCACTGCCACCATCCAAATGCCCAAAGCGAGGTAACCATAGTAACTTTCATTGCTTATCCATCACTTCTGATGTTTTTCACTAAATATACTGAGTATTTATGCATGAGGAAGAGATCTGGTGTCAAGGAGCCGCTATCCAAGCGTGCCAAGGCTTCACCTGCCACTGTACCACCGACCCCCGATGCACCTATCCCTTCTCCCATTCATAATGATACTGAAGTGGAGCGGGCTGGTAGTCAGTTTGGAGCGATGCTAGAAACCAACACTACGACTAAAGCCTCAGCTAAGGATGTCGTACAAAGTGATAAAGTGTCTGGCTTGTCCCATGGTCCAATGGTGGATCTTGCTAAGGGAAGCCCTACTGGCGGCTTACACTGGATGAAGCAGCATGACAACATTGTCCAGCTAATCAATATGCAAGTAGATGCCAGTAACAAGCTTTCCTCTAGCATGAGTGTTTTTATTGAAAGAACCTCAGTGATGAAGAAGGTATGTATTCCCTGTATCCCCTGAGTGCCATGGCGGATTCTCTATGAAATTAGTGGTGGTGCTCTTAGAGAAACTACTTTAAATTTTTTGAACTCTGTCTGTAGCCTACGAGCGCCATGGGGCAATTCATTCCCAATGGTGCTCTTAGAAGACTTAGTGACGGGGTTAACTCGGCAAATGTCCTATATGAAGGACTTAGGATAGGGGGAGATGACATCGAATGAACTCAAAGTTAAGGTGTTAGGCAGTGTAGATGTCCGCCCAGTTGGGAACCCCAAGAGGAAGGTATGATGAGCACAGCAACAAGTCTTCCCTCAGTATGAAACCAAGGTTTATCGAACCAGTAGGAGAAAGAACCAACTTCCGAAGGTTGATGTTTGCTAGCTTCGTGGCAGCTCCGGACAATTTATATATGGCGCCTCATCCAGAGCGTAGCTTTGCACCAGCAGCAACATGGAACCTGCACACAACACAACCAAGTACTTTGCCCCAACTTACAGTGAGGTCGTCAATCTCACCGGTTTGCTATAAACAAAGGATTAAGCGTATCGAGTGGTAAAAGATAGTAGTTTGCAAGAATGTAAATAAAGCGAGTAAATGGTAAATGGTAATAACAATGTAAAAGAATGGACCGGGGTCCACAGTTCACTAGTGGTGTCTCTCCATAAGATAAGTAACATGCTGGGTAAACAAATCACAGTTGGGCAATTTATAGAATAAAGCAAGCATACAAATGTCATGAGGATCACTATGAGATTCACTTGGGCATTACAACATAATACATAGACTGTAATCCAACTGCATCTATGACTAATAATCCACCCTCCGGATGTCATCCGAGCAACCGTTGGGTATTAAGTTGCAAGCAATAGATTATCGCCTTAAGCAAAGTGTGTAATGTAAACAATACAAATGTCCTTGAACACAAGATCGTTGTTTTCTCCCTAGTAGCAACAGCACATCTACAACCTTAGAGGTTTCTGTCACTCCCCTAGATTACTAGAGGCATGAACCCACTATCGAGCATAAATACTCCCTCTTGGAGTCACTAGCATCTACTCGGCCAAGATATTTACTAGGAACGGAGAGCATGCAAGATCATAAACAACATAGAGATAACATAGAGATAATAATTCAGTAAATCAACTTGACAAAGTATCAATATTCATCGGATCCCAACAAACACAACATGCAGAATTACACAACAATGATCTTGATCATGATAGGCAGCTCACAAGATCTAAATATGAAGCACATGAAGGAGATGACAACCATCTAGCTACTGGTATGGACCCGTAGTCCAAGGTAGACTACTCACACATCACTCCGGAGGCAGGCATGGTGATGAAGAAGGCCTCCGGTGGTGATTCCCCTCTGCGGCAGGGTGCCGGGAAGAGCTTCTGGACCCTCCCGATCTTGCGTCGACGACTGCGGTGGCTTGCAGTATGTTTCGTGGAAATTGATCAGGCGTTTTAGGTTTTCCCGTCGAGGGGAATATATAGGCGGAAGGGCGGTGGAAGGAGGTGGGCCAGGGGCCCACACCATAGCCCAGTGCGGCCAGGGGGAGGCCCGCGCCATGGCATGGTGCGGCTGCCCGCTGGCACCACTTTGTCTCTGCTTTGGACTCCATCTCGTGTCGGGAAAAATAGGAACTTTGGCAGTTGTTTTGTCCAATTCCGAGAATATTTTCTGTGTAGCTTTTCTGAAACACAAAAACAACAAAAAACAGGAAACTGGCACTGTGGCATCTCGTTAGTAGGTTAGTTCTAGAAAATGCATAAAAATGCTACGAAGTGTAATAAAACACAAAGCAAATGGTGCATAAACAAGCATGGAGCATCAAAAATTATAGATACATTTGAGACGTATCAAGCATCCCCAAGCTTAACTCATGCTCATCCTCGAGTAGGTAAGTGATAACAAAACAATAATTTTTGAGGTGACATGCACCATCGCAATCTTGATCAATGATGTAAAGCATTAAGTGCTGAGATCAAAGTACTTAAAACATGGGCATAAGGGACATAATCTTGACAGTAAAACTTACAACCATGTTATAACATGAAAAGTAACACAAACAAAAGATCATGAGTAATGAAGCATTGAAAGTCAAGTGTGTGTTTCAACCATATAGAAAAACATAGCAAAGTGGTTTTCAGCTTGTCCTTCATGGAGTAGCAAAACATAAATGCATAGGACACCTTCAAGTTTAAGAGGGTGACTAGATACAAATAATTTAAGAACAAGCAAAACCATAATCATGAATCAATCAATAATAAATTTTGGGACTATGCAAACTAAACTCAGAATGACAACTATGCTCTCTTAGACGGTGCATAAAGGTAGAAGGTGGAGACTCAACATAAAAATAACAGAAAGGCCCTTCGCAGAGGGAAGCAGTGATTGCAAGTTTTATAAACCTCCAAAAATTATGATACTTACTAGCTTTGAGCTCTCATTGCCCCCATCATAGGCATCTTGAGTGGTTAAGGTTAATGCGAGTACAATTGTGAAGCATATGCTTAACAAATCATAAGTTGAAAATCTCATGTCCCATGAAGTATGAATACCCAAACCTCATGCTACTCGACTTAGGTCCCAAGCAAGTTCTTGTCATTGTAAGCATACATGTATCATCGAGAACGCCAATGGGGTACCTCTTGCCCGATGACATGGAACAAGCTCACATCAAAATGATAAGACAAACAGACAATGAACACCTCAACATCTCTTTTATTTACCATTGGTATAGCTTTTTATTGTGAGATGCATCATCGAATGTCCACTATAGGCATGCTGTAAATTTCCACCATGAATGATGCATTGCTTAGATTAGCGGCCCAGGCGTTTCTCTAACACATATACAAACTCCATGAGCTCACAAGTTTCCAACTTATTTCACATCGTGAGTATCCATAAACAAAAGATCACGATATCAACTAAATGAGAGAAAGTGCAATGTTGAAAGCTTGCCCCATGACGGCATGGCTGGGCAAATTTCCAACTTACAACTTGCAAGCATAACGTCAACATAAGAGAGCCACAATGGTCAAAATTATTAAAAGCAGAAAAGTAAAGTGTGTCGTCAGGTTCGTGAGAGCTTTACTGACTAATTTTCACATAACACAAAAAGTTGAAGGATAGATAAAAGCAAGTCGAATGTACTTGGAATAGCAAATTGCTAATAGGTATGTATGGTGGACACATTGGAAAACTTTAGTTTTTGGGAGTTCGATGCACGAGAAGTATTCCCTCTCAATACAAAATGAAGGCTAGGAAAAGACTGGGAGCGACCAACTAAGAGAGCAATAACGGCCGTAATCATGCATAGCGACAAAACATCATTAACCGAAGCATAAAGTGATATCGCTAGTCAAAAACCAAATGATCATAGAGGCTTATGGCGACTTGGTAAAGTCAAACATGTGGTAAGCATGTGCGAACTCAACCCAAATAAAGCATCAAAGGAGAAATCCACAATAATATGCTCCCACATAATAAAAACAACGCATGATTCTTTCAAAGGCACATTAAGCAATCTTAGTCATTTGAGACAAGTCATGCTATAGCAAAAACTACTAAGCATACTATCAAAATAACATCAAGCATGACATGCAGAAGTCAAGCCACAGTCTAAACAAGCTCCCATTTGTACCACTATAGGCATGAAACTTTTTTTTCTCTTTTCCAACACCATTCAAACCTTTTTGAAACAACTCTTTTGATGAAAACCAACATAGACCAGTGGTCTAAATACATCTTGATAAAAAGATATAACAAGATTTGAACAAAAATCAAGGCAAAACACAAAAGCTAAACGCAGTACTAGAAAAAGAGAACACTCGTTGAATGATAAGAGTGAAAACTAGAGTGTTCTTGGCAATGAAAAATGGAGTGTGTCTTCTCCAAAAGAAATTTGTTGGGTCCAACCATTTATTGCTGCAAACAAAACGAAAGAAAACTGAAAGCGAAAGTAAAGACGCTCCAAGAAAAACGCATGGAATATGAAGCAATAAAAATATAGTGTCTTGAAAGGTGACCTGATTTTTGCCGATGAAGATGGGGTGCCTCGGGGCATCCCCAAGCTTTGACGCTTGTACCTCTTGGATATTTCTTGGGGTGACATGGTAATCCCCAAGCTTGAGCTTTTGTCCATACTTCATCTTGTCTCATCACTCTCCTTTCCCTACACTTGAAAACTTCCTTCATACAAAACTTCACACAATTCTATTAGCAACATTAGTATAAGCATGATAGTAAATCTACTCTTTTGCTTCAGTTCAAACTCAAATATACCATCCATTAAATCATAAGCAACGGTAGCAACTTCCTCAAAAGTTCCGTGATCAAAAGAACTAAAAAAGAAAGCGATCGAGAGACAAACACAAAAATTGGCAGAAATCTGTCAAACCAGAACAACTGACAAAGATCAATTTTTCGGAGGACCTTCTGTTGCTCAAATCGAAAAGTGCAAAACTAATGAAGTTTGGAAATAACCTGGGGCATGTGCACAAGAAATCTCAGATCAAAAAGATATACTGAGAATTTTCATGAATATTTGCGATGCAGCGCAGAAATCTGTTTTAGGACATCAACTTCCCAAATCTTACCTTCCTCCAATTAAAGGTTCTTCTTGGCACAAAAATGAAATAAAAATGATAAGGAGAGGTCATTACAGTAGTAATAACTTCCAAGACTCCAATAAAAGAAAAATTACTGAAAAGAAAACATTGGGTTATCTCCCAAGAGTGCTTTTCTTTAACGCCTTTGAGCTAGGTGCAGAAAGTGGAAATCAAGTATTTTCAAATGAGGCATTAAGATCAATTGCAGAAGTCCTTTCAACAATGAATTGTGTTGTATCCAAATGAGTTTTTGAAGATCCCTTATGAACACTCTTGGGTTCACTACTTTCATCAAAAGGGTTTTCAGGAACAATCCAATCAAAATTCTTTTCCAAAGCTTCGTGCATTCCTATGAGTTTGCAATGTATTGGTACTTTGATTTCTTCCTTGTTTGTACCAACAACCTCTACACATGAGCCAAGCATATTAAAATGCTCAAATACTTTCCTAGCTTCTATAACAACATCTGTAAATTCTCTATGCAAATTCTCCAAAATAAAATCTTTCTTTTCGGAGTCTTCGATATCATGAAGCTTAAGAAACATTAGCTGCATAAAAGGATTAAGGTTAACAAACCTAGCCTCCAACATGTGAACTAAATAAGCAGCAGCAACTTCATAACTAGGAGCAAGCTCGGCTAAAGATCTATCCTCAACATCTTTATGCATACTAACAAGATTAAAGAACTCCTCAATGTTACCTTTCCCAATTATAGAACCACTACCTATTGTAAGGTCCTCGAGAGCATACTTAGGGAACAACATAATGAACTAAAAGTAAAAGTAAAGGAATACCAACTATCAAAGGAACTATTTTTTTTGTATTTTTGATAAAAAGATGCAAGCAAAAGTAAAGTAAAGAAAAATAATAACAAAGTAAAAGATTGGAAGCGAGAGACTCCCCTTGCAGAAATCCTCTTTCTCCCCGGCAACAGCGCCAGAAAAATTGCTTGATGGCGTGTTGATGTCCGCCCAGTTGGGAACCTCAAGAGGAAGGTATGATGAGCACAGCAGCAAGTCTTCCCTCAGTATGAAACCAAGGTTTATCAAACCAGTAGGAGAAAGAACCAACTTCTGAAGGTTGATGCTTGCTAGCTTCACGACAGCTCTAGACAATTTATACATGGCGCCTCGTCCAGGGCGTAGCTTTGCACCAGCAGCAACGTGGAACCTGCACACAACACAACCAAGTACTTTGCCCCAACTTATAGTGAGATTGTCAATCTCACCGGTTTGGTGTAAACAAAGGATTAAGCGTATCGAGTGGTAAAAGATAGTAGTTTGCAAGAATGTAAATAAAGCGAGTAAATGGTAAATGGTAATAACAATGTAAAATAATGGACCAGGGTCCACAGTTCACTAGTGGTATCTCTCCATAAGATAAATAACATGTTGGGTAAACAAATCACAGTTGGGCAATTGATAGAATAAAGCATACAAATGTCATGAGGATCACTGTGAGATTCACTTGGGCATTACAACATAATACATAGACCGTAATCCAACTGCATCTATGACTAATAATTCACCCTCCGGATGTCATCCGAGCAACCGAGGTCATCCCTGCACCACCGACGGGATTCCGGGTGATGTTTCTGGCTTTCCTCCTTTGTGGTTTCTCTCTTCCTGCCCACAAATTTCTTCGTGGGCTTCTTTTTTGTGTACGGCGTGCAGCTGCATTAGCTCACGCCAAATTCCAAATTGCATGTTGCCCGCTTCATCACTTTGTGTGAGGCATTTCTAGCGTCGATCCCCACTAGGGTCTATGGAAGTATCTCTTTCGTTTGCGCCCCAGTGGGTCCAAAGAGGAAATTCCTGAGCTCGGCGGCGCCATTGTTTCTATGCGATCGGAATCGCAGTACCTTGCTTTCGAGATGGCTGAATCGGTTCAAGGTTGGAGACAGAAGTGGTTCTACATCAAGGACCAGAAATCTTTGGAAGCCGACGAATATGGGCTTGCTCCATTTGATGCCAACAAAGGCCTGACGAAACTTACTACTTAGGACGCTCTGCCATCATATGATGATGCCGAGGAAATCAAGCCACTGTTGACTCATATCTAGGAGCTAAAGAATGCAGCGGAGAAGGAACTCACTGGGACACAACTCATGGTGATCTTCCTGCAGCGACGAATTCAGCTGCTACAAGCTAGAGTTTCCAAATTGTGGACATACTCTAGGTTGTCAGATCCTTCTCAAGTGTCCCCAATGAATCCAGAGATAAAAGACCTCGAGAAAAGGGTTAGATCATTGACTACCCTGACTCCGAAGAAGATAGTTCCTGCTTGTCTAGCACTTCCTTTTGATTCCACCCATCCTTTGCCAATGGTACTAAATTTTACAACTCGAAGAAATTCTCTATACTTCTGCTTGTTATTTTATTTGCTTTCCTGTTCCATTATTCTTTATGTCTATCTTGCGCCAGGATCGTCTGTCCCTGATTTCATGTCCTCCTCTTCCCAAAGAAGGCTCGTTAAACGTTGAACTCGCTTCTTCTGACCCCCGAAGCCCCCGAGACTACCGAGGGTCAAGGATAAGGAGAAGGAGAAGTTTCTTCTGAAAGAACAGGGTCCTCACAGTCTCTTTCGTCGGCTACTTTGACGGACAAAGATGGAGGAAGGAAAAGAAAGCACCAGGAAGAGATCGCTTCCTCGGGTACTTCTAAGGAGACACCCCAGGAGCAGCCATATTCTTCAAAGCCACCTCTCTCTCTCTGTTTGACTTGTTGGATTCTGACCCGTAAGTTTCCCACTGGTACTCTTTGTTTTGTGCTAAATTTGTTCTCCCCCTTTTTGCGGGTTTGATTGTCTTAATCTTGGTTTTGTATGAGTCTAGTGATGAAGCTACCAAAGAAAAACCCAAAGTACAGAAACCCACTGTTTCTGTGACTTTGGCTTCAAAGGAGAACCCAGCAAAAGACTCCATCAAAGAGGCTCTAGTGTGGAAGCCACCAAAAAAGGCCACGGCGGAGGCAAAAACCAAGCGCCAGAAAAGGCAGACTTCACACCCAGAGCTATCCCTAGAGCAACATCAGACTCCTCCTTCCCTAAGTGACATAAGTTCATTGCTCTCTTTCTTAAACTGTACTATGGTAGTTGTATTGAGATTGTTGTATCATGGTCCAACCTCTTATGCAAAGATTTGTGGTACTTGGCTTGGAATGCCTGGCGTTCAATGTTGTTGCCGCTCAATCACAGGGTAAGCAACCCAATGTTTTGATGCTAAACTTTATAAAACTTCCTATCTTTTTGATTTGACTGATTCGATCCTTGTTCTCTGTGTCTTTGCTGCTCAATATGCTAGCTCACGAAAAAGATTTAGATGCAAACCTTGCTGCCAGTTCAAAGGCTGTGAAGGACGCTCAAACTCGCATGTCGTCCGTTGAAGCCAAATGCAAAAAATACGTTGCTGCTGCAGAGGCAAAAACTGTCAAAGCGGAGAAGAGTCTTGCTGAAGCTAAACGGCAGCAGGACACATGCGAGCAGGCGATTGTGGAGCGCGTCGACGCATTGTCGATGATGTTTGGAAGTAAGAATATATTTCCCGTTAAAATCTTCTTGTTTCTCCATTGTTTGTATTCCTTGCTAAATGTAGGTTGTCGTGCTGCAGCAGAGCAGATTGGAGAGATTTACAAACTCCATGCGGAACAAGCTGAAGACCCTTTGCTGGATGTCGACGGTGTTCCGGAGTTCAACTGCAGGAATGCCAGGGACGTGTTGCAACGCACCTGTGTAACATCCCAAGTTTTTGTTTAAATTTTGGAATAAAAAATGTTTTGTTTGTGTTGATTAAAATTTCACAAGGAATTAAAACTTTTTGAGTGTATTCAAAAGCTTTGTTAGCAAAACTTTTTCAAACTTTCTATTAGTTCTTGAAGGACTTCTTTTAAGAAAATAGAATTTTATATTTATCCAAACCTATGCAAGCTTATTTGCATAGGAAGTATTTACCAAATGGTTTATATTAAATAAAGTTTGCATTTCCAAAACTATGTTTGAAAATGAATTTCAAAATATTATTTTATAAAGTATTTTCTCTGATTTTAAAGGATTATTTTTCAAACCATATTTCTATTTTGCATCAAGCAAATAAAATCCTTTTTGGCCAATTTATAGAGTTTTACTTGAAAATTAGTTTTATTGTGAAAACTTGGTTCTTACTATTTTAAAATGTTGTGTTGATTTTTAGAAAAATTTAGAAATTGATTTGAGCTCATTTGAACCTAAAATACAAAAGTTATGAAAGAAATAAGAAAACAGAAAAAAATAACTAGCCGACCGGACCAAGCCCGGCCCAGCCGGCCACCCACCCACGCCGCACCGGAGCGGCAGCCAAAGGCCAACGCTCGCCCGCACTGGCCCAGAAGCCCGCACGTCCCTTTTTTTTTTCCTTTTTCCCTTTATTTCTCTTCGTATTTCTAACCTATCTCTATTCAATACGAATATCTCAAGTTATACAACTCCTTTTTTTGGATCCGTTTGTTTCTACGCGTTCCTAACTCGAAACCCTAACTCTTCCACTGGCCTATCACTCTATATATAGCCCCCATCTTCGTAGATCTAAGTTTCTCTTCTCAAAATCCTGAAATCCTTTCTCCCGAAATTTTAAATTGAATTTTCAAGCCTCTAAACTTCGTTATTTGCTTTTGGCCTCTAAACGAAAGTTGTAGATCTCGTCGAGGCCTTTCAATCCCGACCAACCCCTTCTCTTTTCATCCACCGTAGCTCAAGAAATCTGGCCCGAAAGATTTCAGATCCGATGGAGAAAATCGTAGATTGCGGCTAGCTCGCTTCTCTAAATCCAAATTTCTTTGGTGAGTTCATACATATTTCAATTCTCTACAACTTAGTTATGTTGAGTTTTTTGTTTTAAGGTACGGATCTATGTCTTTAAAATAGATTCTATTTCAAGTCAATCGGAGTCAAATCAACCTCGAAGATGATCCCGAATCGTCGCGCCTTCAACAGGGAAGTTGTTCCTCTTGTCAAGAGCTTTCCATAGCCGCAAGTCTCACCTTGTTTCGTTCATCGAGCTGGCAGAAAAATTGTGTTGGAAGATTCAGATCTTATAAGGTATAACCTAGATCTTGTGCATCTCGTTATTTCGATTTCAAATTAGTTTGTAGGGTGGATAGATCTAGTGATTATCTACAACTTTTATATAATTTTTTTCCCATATAATCAACTTTTTTTTCTTGACATCATCATGACGTCAGCAGTCAACTCAGTCAACTTGTCAAAGTCAATTTTGGTCAATTCCCGAATTTAAATTTTCAAAAAATAAGACAAACTTCAAAAATTCATAGAAATTGTTCTGTAACTCAAAATCTAACAAATAAGATGTCTCTGGAAACTAACAATGTGTAGAATACAATGGTGCAATAATATTCTATAGTTTTAGCAGTCAATTTGAACTGAAATTTAAATTGATTCAAATCTATCTGTTACACCAATTAATTCATATCTTTTGTTCTACACATCCAAAAATTACAAATTTGTAATCTTTGGAATCCTCTGATCATGTAGAACATAATAGAATTAAGAAACTTAAAAGTTGATACGTGCACAAACCTTGTGCATTCAAATTCATCCAAATCAATGTTCTGATCATAACTTGGGTTCTAAAATTGATTTTGGAGTGAATCCAATTGCAGTAGCTTTGTTTTACTGTACTCTATCTAGTGGCATCACTTTCCAAATTTCTTGAACCACTTCACAAACATTCAAATTCAAATATGGGAATTTGAGTATTTTCCACTACATGAATAAATCTATTTCTTTTTAGCATTGTTTCCTTCCGCAGTAGTAAATCCTATGATCATATCAACCTATCAAAGATCATTTTGATACCACCTTGACCCAATATCATACCTATCTAAATCTTACTTGTCTAATTCACATATATTCAAATTACAATTGTGTTATTTGAGTAAAATGTGATGTATCTCAATCATAGGTTCTACCCTTGCTATTGTGGTATTGATTTAATCAACATCATAACACATGATCATGCTCCATGTTATCCAATAAACTCTTTGAACCATATTCTCAAATAAACATTCATTCATATCCAATCCCATGCTCACTTATTGTTGTTGGCCTTTGTTGAACTATTCAATTTACAAATGAGTTAATTGAGTAATGCAATATTCCACAAATCCTTGCCTAATGCCTAAGTGTAGTTCATACTATTTATGAGTAATTGTTGTCACACTTATTCAATAGTATTGTTATTGCACTATTTGACACTATTGTGATTCAATGCACATGAGCATCCCAAATTCTATTTATGCTTTTGTAAAGCATAAGGTTTCATCACTTATATCTTGGATAGTTCAGTTCTCTCAAATCTTTGACCTTGCCATCCAAACTCCCAAACCTATATCTTGCTAGCCACCATCCTTTTGCCATATCTCTCTTATCACAGAATCTTAATAAATTTAAAATGTTAAACCAACACTCTTCAGTTGCTTGTCTTGTTTGATTATGTTTGAAATTGTATGGTGTGTTTATGTTGTGCTATATTTGTGTTATAGTTTGTAAGGAGAGCTACGTACCTTGTTGAGAGATGTGAAAGATCGTGAATTCCAAAAAGGCAAGTGACACACATTCTTCTACCTACTTTTTACTACTGCATTTTTGTTTTTTAGTAGTATGCATGATAGCTGGAATTATCAACTGTTTTACAAAGTGCTTAGATCCTAGTAGTGTGTAGCCATCCTCAAACCCCACTTGTTAGGATGCTAAATACTTTGAATATTGATGCCATGTTATGATCACTTTGTTAAAGTTTTTTTGTGAACAAACTAAGAGCTTCAACTAAAATAAATCACCTGGGTGGATTGGTTTGATAAGAGGAGGCGTAGTAGGTGTGTCCTGGCACACATGCCTCACAGAGGATGTGTGTCTAGGGCGTGAAGGAAATATGCCCTAGAGGCAATAATAATATTGTTATTATCATATTTCTTGTTCATGATAATGTTTATACTCCATGCTATAATTGTATTAAGCGGAAACATTAATACTTGTGTGGTTTATGAACAACACCGTGTCCCTAGTATGCCTCTACTAGACTAGCTCATTGATTAATGATGGTTAAGGTTTCCTAACCATAGACATGAGTTGTCGATTAATAATGAGGTCATGTCATTAGGAGAATGATGTGATGGACAGACCCAAATAAAGCAGAGCAATTAGATCGTATCATTGTGTTCATCTTTGCGAAGCTTTTTCCTATGTCAAGTATTGTATTCCTTAGACCATGAGATAATACAACTCCCTGGTATCGGAAGAAAGCTTTGAGGTCATCAAACGTCATCCTATGTGAGGGTGATCATAAAAGTGTCTCTCAGGTGATCGGAAAGTACTTGTTGGGTTGTATGTATCGAGATGGAATTTGTCCCTCCCGAGTTGGAGAGATATACTTCGGGCCCACTCGGTAATCGATATCAACACCGCTTGCAAGCACGTGGTTAAGGAGTTAATCACAAAGTGATATCGGATTACGGAACGAGTAAAGTACTTGCTGTGAACGAGATTGAACTAGGTATGTTGATACCGACGATCAAATCTCGGGCAAGTAAAATATCGTGTGACGGAGGGAATACATATACGGGATTAATTGAATCCTGACATCGTGGTTCATCCGATATGATCATCGATGAATATGTGGGAGTCAATATGGGTTTCCAGATCCCGCTGTTGATTATTGATAGAAGATCATGTCTGCATATTCTCGAACCCGTAGGGTCACACACTTAACGTGCATCGATGCTAGGATAGAATGGATAATTGGTTTATGAGTTTTAGTTCGGAGTCTCGGATGAGATCCAGGACATCACGAGAGGTTCCGGAATGGTCCGGAGAATAAGATTCATATAAAGGAAAGCAGTTTTTGGATTCCGGAATCGTTTCAGAGTTTATCGGTATTGTACCGGAAGGTTCTAGAAGGTTCCGGAGTGGGACCAACGTGGGCCCACTTGTCGGAGGCCTGCATGGGCCAAAGGGGAAGTGCCCTGGCCACTTTGGGCCAGGCGCACAAGGCCCTAAAGGCCCAGCCGGCCAGCCCTAGGGGAAACCCTAGGGGAACCTTCCAGAAGAGGGGGGGGAAGACTTGCCCCCTACTCTTTCCCCCTAGCCGCTGCCCTAGAGGCTTGGAGGAGGGGCCAAGGCAGCCGGCCTGCCCCCCATATAAGGGGGGCAGGGGCGCAGCCCCCTCCAACTCCAACCCTAGCCGCCGGCCAACTGCTGCCCCTCCACATCTCTCTCTCGCGACTATGCGTAGGCGAAGCCCTGCCGCAGAAACTCTCCACCATAAGCACCACGCCGTCGTGCTGCAGATCCAATCTATCTCTCCACCATACTTGCTGGACCAAGGAAGGAGGAGACGTCGCTGCACCGTACGTGTGCATCTCTCGGAGGCGCCGCCACTTGCGGCGTAGAATCGGATCGGATCGCGGGGAGGAGACGGCTAGTACGACTACATCATCCACGTTCTATTGAACGTTTCCGCTGTGCGATATCTTCAAGGGTATGAAGATCTCATCTACCTCTCTCGTTGATTACATCTCCTAGATTAGATCTTGGCTTTCTTGTTCGCTCCGTAAGAATTTTTTTGATTTACTATGCTGCGAAACCCTTCAGTGGTATCAGAGCTAGATCTATGCGTAGATGTGTTTCACGAGTAGAAAGCAACATGCTTGTTGCGGGCGTTGATGTTTTCTGTTGCAAACCTCTTGTTTTGTACTTCTTATGGCGCGGCATAGTGAGATCGAAGCGGTCCAGGCCAACTTTACGCGACCTCGTTCGCGAGACCGGCTCCGCACTTGACGTGTGGCTTGTTCCACACATGCGGCTGGTGGATGCCAGTTTCTCTCACTATAGTAGTCATGGGATTTACAACGGATGTTGGCAACCATAATATCACCGTTGTGGCTTTGCGTAGGTAAGAACCGTTCTTATGCGTAGCTCCCATAAGCCACGTAAAACATGCAATCAACAAATTAGAGGCGTCTAACTTGTTTTTGCAGGGAGTGTTTGTGATATGGTATTGCCACAAGATATGATGTGTATGATATATGTGATGTATGCGATGATCATGTTTTGTAATGTTTCACGACTTGCATGTCGATGAGTTCACAACCGGCAGGAGCCATATGGTTGTCTTTATAATTATGTATGACCTACGTGTCAACTTCTTATACGCCATGTAATAGCTTTACTTTATTGCTAAGTAGTTAGCAATAGTTGTATTTGCTATTCGTGGTGGAGGCAATCATGGTGGAGTGATAGAGATCATGCCGGCGCGCACAAGATGGAGATCATTGCGCGGAGATTGGCTATACCATGTCACATAAAATTATATGCATGTGATGTTTATCCTTTTATGTATCTTATTATGCTTAGATCGCGACGGTAGCATTTTAAGATGATTCCTCACTTAAAGATCAAGATAAAATTGTGTTCTCCCCATGTATGCACCGTTACGAAAGTTCGTCGTTTTGAAGCATCTCGTGATGATCAGGTGCTATAAACTCTACGTTCACATACAACGGGTGCAAGCCAGTTTTGCACATGCGGAGATACTTGGGTTTGACTTGACGAGCCTAGCATGTACAGACATGGCCTCAGAACACACGGACCGAAAGGTCAAGCATGAGTCATATGGATGATATGATCAACATGTTGATGTTCACCATTAAAGCTACATCATTCACGTGATGATCGGTCTCGGTGTAGTGAATTTGGATCATGCTTCACTAAACAACTTTGAGGGATATTGAATTTAGTGGGAGTTCATTAGTAATTTGATTAACTTGAACTAATTATCTTGAACTAAATCTTGTTGTATTTGCATAAGTCGTTGTAATCTTTGGCACCGTTTCCCACCGACACTTAGCTTAATTGAGTTAAAAGAACTATAGAATTCTGGATAATCACTTTTCGGTCTAGTGCCGTTTAGTTAGAATGTCAAGACTAAAGATTAAGTCCTATTGCAAACTTTAGCAAACCTTGCTTGCTCCATATGATTTAATAAATTGTATTAATCTAAGAGCAACGATTCAAGTTTAGTATCTAAAGATCATATGTTTGCCTTCATGATAAATTGATCTTCAAAATTGTTTGAGAATCAAAGTGATCATCGAGCTGAAAGAATTGTTTCAGAAACAAACAAGAAGTGAAAGATATTTGATATCTAAAACTTTGATTGTTTGCAAAAATGATGAAGTATAATTTAGTAAAAGAACATATGCTCATATTGTATGACTATATGCGAAGATTGAAGATGCTAGGCGTCCCGATCACCCAAAAGTTTGGGAAACTAATATTATACTTGCATTCATCCTTATAAGCTATAGTAGTTTCATCATGAAAGTTGTCATGATAAGATGAATGAAAGGGTATTGGCTAAATTGTTTTTGCTATACCAAAGATACTAAAATTGGAATCTAGAAGAACACCAATTATATGATGATGGTGATCCACCTCAATGTGCAAAATCCAGGGCTATTAGTATTTGACTAACATCCTTTGGACCATGTGTCAAATGATTGACGCCACTATTGATGTTGATAGATTCTTCTAAGTAGAGAGGAAATGCTAAATAGGATCTGCAAAATATTAGGTAGAAAAGGAAAAGACTGGAAATGTCCAGCTCAGGTATATGAATGATATACATGTTATAGATGTATTCCTTGCTAGTACATAATTCTTGGGTATTGGATACTAGATTGTTGGTATGAAATGTCATACAAAGCAACAATACAAGAACTATGATGGCCTAAGTAACTAGCAAAAGAATATGGTAACAATGCGCATCGAGAAACAAATAAATGTGTTATTGTGTTTTTCGTCGGCATAAAACCTAGCCTTCTAGATATGTTAAGAACTTAATAATTGTTATTTTGTTCTAGTATTATGAGAGCAATGGTTGTTCAAATTATTACCGTCTTCCATAATCGATGGATAGATTATTATTATCTTGTTGGTGAAATAGACATTTATAACACTGATGCTAAAGGTCGCAAGACAAAACAAATTTCACTTATATGTGACACCGCCGTTTAAGTCATATTGGAAACAAAACATGAAAGAAATTCTATATTGATAGATTTTCGAGTCAATTGATTTTGATTTGATTGACGCTTGTGAGACTTTTCCTAAAGATGATTAAACTTCGTTCATGGGCCATGGACAGAACAAGCGGCTAACTAAATGGAGATCATACATGTTGATGTATGTAGTCCATGGTGTGAAGTCGATCATGGTGTATTTTCTATTTCATCAATGACTCAAATAGATGTATTGTATATCTACTTGATGAGATAGAAGTATGAAATAATTGAAATTGTTCAATTTATGAAGTGGAAATTATTGTAACAAGAATATTCGAGTTGAATGATTAGATCATAAAGAAGAATATTTGAGTTACAAGTTTAGCAAACATCTAAGAGTTAGGGGAATTGTTCCACAAACTTGCATCGTGATAAACACCATAGGAGTATGGAGTTTTCAATGGATGTAATCAAACCTTGTTTGACATGGTTAGATCAATGATGAAATAAACTACCAATATAATTTGTGCATTATGCTTTAGAGACTGCCGCTTTTCGCTGAATAGAGTGCCATCATAATCTACCGAAATGACACCATACAAGTTATAGTTGTCTTTTCTTGAATTTTGGTATGCAAGGCATATGTGTAAAATGTTTACAACCAAAATCGGATTAGTAAGTCTTTGTAGGTTATCCCAAAGAATGTCGATGGGTATTCCTTCTATTATGAACCCAAACACATAGTGATTGTCACTAAAAGAAGTGAATTTCTTATGAAGGAGTTTTTCGTGAAAGGTTTAAGTGGGAGGAAGATAGAACTTGATGAGGTTATTGAATCTGAGCAAGATGATCAGAGTAGCGCAGCACCAGAATATGTTCTGGAAGCGGCAACTGCATTCATAGCTCACGCGTCTACAA
This sequence comes from Dactylis glomerata, assembly GCA_007115705.1. Lineage (NCBI taxonomy): Eukaryota > Viridiplantae > Streptophyta > Magnoliopsida > Poales > Poaceae > Dactylis > Dactylis glomerata. The sequence goes on along the minus strand of QXEO01002114.1, from coordinate 643,329 downwards.
TATGTTGTAGTCACGGCATCGAAGTTCCTATTTAACCAAGTTGGTCGTAATCAAATAGCAAGATTTGAGGATGAGATATTATTAGATAATAGTAACCAACAATATACAAAGAAGCGGTGATGGGCCCTGACTTCGTCATATGAATTATTCTAGCAACAATTACATATAGAGATATGTTAGTTGAATAAACGAAACAACGTTCCTCTACCGGAATGCACACCAAGGACGTGTACCTGACACGACCCAATGGGTTTTGTTGATTCAAAGGTTGCTAGATATGTATGCAAACTTCTATGGTAGAAGTAAGCATAGCGAAGTTGGAATCTTCAATGATGAAAATGTTAAAGTGTTAATTTCATCAAGATATTTGAAGATGCTTGTATTTACAAGAAAGTAAGTGGGAGCGCTAAGACATGTTTCTAATGCTTTATGTAGATGACATATCGTTCATTGGAGATTATGTGTTTTTCTTGATATTTGTGAAGTTTTCATTAAAATTAGTTTTTGATGAAAGACTTAGGTAAAACCAGAATATTAAGCATCAATGTCTATGCAGATAGATTGAGGCATTAATATAGTTTTGCCAGAGTACATAGATGAAATATTGAATTTGTTCAATATGAAAACAATAGGAATGGTTCTTATTGCATGGAAGAGGTTGGAGCAAGAATCAATTGTTTTGACACTTGATGAGTGAAACCGCAAGAATGAATCTTGTATACCATGATGTGTAGTTCCAGATATGTCTGATGCTCTAAAAGGTTATGGGCATTCATATGATGATTGTTGGACAATAGTACGATATTCTTATGTACTTTAGAAGAACTAAGAATATGTTCTGTATGCAGAAGTGACAAATGGTTCATTGCAATGTGTTACATTGGCTTTGACACATATACAGTAAAATTTAATCTCAATTTTAGGCTATTTGTTTTGAGTTAGAAGGTGGCACAATAAGATGGAAGAAAGTTCCATGATGACTTGGATGAGTTCCAATGTTAACATTGTGGCGGATACCGCAACGAGGGCTAAGTATATAATTGCTTTAGAAGCGGCATAAAAGATGCAAAGTAGATAGTGATAATCCAACTTATTTGTGGCACTGTCGTCCAGGTCATATTGGCGTAAAACGCATGAAGAAACTCCATTCTGATGGACTTTTGGAGTCTCTTGATTTTGAATCATTTGACACGTGCAAGCCATGCCTCATGGGCAAGATGATCAAAAACCCGTTCTCCGGAATAATGGAGCGAGCAACGAACTTATTGGAAATCATACATAGCGATGTGTGCGGACCAATGAGTATTTCGACGCACGGTGGATATCGCTATTTTTCTAAGTGTGCTAGTACTATGTAGTTCTATTGTATGACAATAGTGACAATATAGTCTCGGCCAAGATACAAAGGTCTCACCAGAAGACCAGGTTTATACGATGCCATCTCATGTCAAGATGAGTAATGCGTGATGACGCAACAGATATGCAAATACAAACGGACCTGAAAGTGTCAGACCCGTAGATAAGGTTTACCACGTGCAACGCGTATGAGTAACACCGGAATGCCATAGGTGTTGAATGCGCAAGTATTGACTAGATTATTGACTCTAGTGCAAGTGGGAGACTGAAGGAAATATGCCCTAGAGGCAATAATAATATTGTTATTATCATATTTCTTGTTCATGATAATGTTTATACTCCATGCTATAATTGTATTAAGCGGAAACATTAATACTTGTGTGGTTTATGAACAACACCGTGTCCCTAGTATGCCTCTACTAGACTAGCTCATTGATTAATGATGGTTAAGGTTTCCTAACCATAGACATGAGTTGTCGATTAATAATGAGGTCATGTCATTAGGAGAATGATGTGATGGACAGACCCAAATAAAGCAGAGCAATTAGATCGTATCATTGTGTTCATCTTTGCGAAGCTTTTTCCTATGTCAAGTATTGTATTCCTTAGACCATGAGATAATACAACTCCCTGGTATCGGAAGAAAGCTTTGAGGTCATCAAACGTCATCCTATGTGAGGGTGATCATAAAGGTGTCTCTCAGGTGATCGGAAAGTACTTGTTGGGTTGTATGTATCGAGATGGAATTTGTCCCTCCCGAGTTGGAGAGATATACTTCGGGCCCACTCGGTAATCAATATCAACACCGCTTGCAAGCACGTGGTTAAGGAGTTAATCACAAAGTGATATCGGATTACAGAACGAGTAAAGTACTTGCTGTGAACGAGATTGAACTAGGTATGTTGATACCGACGATCAAATCTCGGGCAAGTAAAATATCGTGTGATGAAGGGAATACATATACGGGATTAATTGAATCCTAACATCGTGGTTCATCCGATATGATCATCGATGAATATGTGGGAGTCAATATGGGTTTCCAGATCCCGCTGTTGATTATTGATAGAAGATCATGTCTGCATATTCTCGAACCCGTAGGGTCACACACTTAACGTGCATCGATGCTAGGATAGAATGGATAATTGGTTTATGAGTTTTAGTTCAGAGTCTCGGATGAGATCCAGGACATCACGAGAGGTTCCGGAATGGTCCGGAGAATAAGATTCATATAAAGGAAAGCAGTTTTTGGATTCTGGAATCGTTTCGGAGTTTATCGGTATTGTATTGGAAGGTTCTAGAAGGTTCCAGAGTGGGACCAACGTGGGCCCACTTGTCGGAGGCCTGCGTGGGCCTAAGGGGAAGTGCCCTGGCCACTTTGGGCCATGCGCACAAGGCCCTAAAGGCCCAGCCGGCCAGCCCTAGGGGAAACCCTAGGGGAACCTTCCAGAAGAGGGGGGGGGGAAGACTTGCCCCCTACTCTTCCCCCCTAGCCGCCGCCCTAGAGGCTTGGAGGAGGGGCCAAGGCAGCCGGCCTGCCCCCCATATAAGGGGGGGGTAGGGGCGCAGCCCCCTCCAACTCCAACCCTAGCCGCCGGCCAACTGCTGCCCCTCCACATCTCTCTCTCGCGACTGTGCGTAGGCGAAGCCCTGCCGCAGAAACTCTCCACCATAAGCACCACGCCGTCGTGCTGCAGATCCAATCTATCTCTCCACCATACTTGCTGGACCAAGGAAGGAGGAGACGTCGCTGCACCGTACGTGTGCATCTCTCGGAGGCGCCGCCACTTGCGGCGTAGGATCGGATCAGATCGCGGGGAGGAGACGGCTAGTACGACTACATCATCCACGTTCTGTTGAACGTTTCCGCTGTGCGATATCTTCAAGGGTATGAAGATCTCATCTACCTCTCTCGTTGATTACATCTCCTAGATTAGATCTTGGCTTTCTTGTTCGCTCCGTAAGAATTTTTTTGATTTACTATGCTGCGAAACCCTTCAGGGCGTTCACTCGGGATTGCCACCCAGGATTAAAGAGATTATTGTGTCTTATGTGTTTTAGAGTACTTCCATTGCAGCCTTATGACACTATGGGCTCTGTCTTGATTGAGTATGATGTAAGGGTTCAGCCATGGGTACTGGCAAAGGGTGGTAGCAAAATTGTAGGTGTACGGTCAGGCTCGTTTGGTTGAATGCTTCTTCACAAAGGTCTTGTCTCATTCTCTCTCTAGGTAGAATGAGTCTTAAGGTGAAAGTGCACAACCCCTGCAGGGTGTCACACTAATCGATTAGCCTGTCCCCGGTTATGGACAATTTGAGTCTCTAGTGATGGAATGTACGGAAGAATCTCATCACTGTTTCTAAATGATTAAAATTTGACTAGAAACCCTTAGGTAGGAGCTCAGGACCATGCACTCCGAGGGGTGGTGGATTCTGGTTGTTCCAACTTTGTTGAGTTGCGCCCAGTGCTACATAACTTGCAACTATGTAGTATTTGGGGGTTATTTTGACCCTTAATGAATAAAATTTTGAAAGAAAGTTTTGCAAAGAATTGTAGGATAAAATTGGCTTTATGCAAATTAGCCTATGAGATCCACCAGCCAAATATGTAGTATAGTCTTTTCACAACAGCCACCAAATATGTGTCATTTGCCAGTAAGTTGTTGTACTAACCCTTTTTGTTGGGGCTGCATATTCAAATGTGCAGGTTTTTCGGATGAGGAACGATATGTAGGATCTCGAGTCTACATTCCAACATGTCTGCCATAGGCACGTGATGAAGATGGAGGCTCATTACCACTTTATTATTCTGCTGTGTATCTATAAGGTTGAGACTTTGTAACTGGATTTGCGTTGTAATTTTGATACTATTGCAGTGATTACTATATTATGTACTGTGGTTCTATCAGTGATCCAGTGAATAGCACTTAACACAGGAGTTCTGCCTTTTTCAAAAGGTAGGGTGCTACAGAATGGTATCAGAGCATAGTGTTGCCTGTAGGATCAAGACCCTAGGTTTGGATTAGAAATAGGAAGACCCTAGGATAAATATCTCCATCTCATCTTGCTTCTATTTAAATTTAAAATTAAAAAATGTTTGCATCTTGAAAACTTCTTGTATTCTCTCCCACATAATTTTTCAAAAGTTTTTCCTTTCTTTAGATGACCCAACTTTTGAAAACCACCAACAAGGGATATAAGATCACAATGTGCCAGAAGAATGAGACTTCTACTTCATTTGTTACTCCTTGAACCCAACATGAAGAACTACATTGAAGGCCAACGAAGAACTTAGAGAATACTGATATGAAGGCTGCACGACACCCAACAATACATGGAGGAAGTGGAAATGAGAACATGGAACAATGAAGCAAGTAATAGAATAGACCACCAGTATTCTAGTTTATAGAACCGACGATATTGTAATAATCTAATGATCATACCAAATTGGGGTATGACCATACTAGATTGTTAGTGTTTGAACTGCTTGCTTGATGTGATGAATGCTTGTTAGATGTTGTTTGTAAGATGAATTGTCTTGATCTGCTGTGTTTGGGTAGGAATTTTCTTTAGATCCCTTCTATCTATTCTCATCTATGCCAAGTCCTAAACCTGTCCTAAACCCAAACAGATGCATCCTCAACGCCAGAACAACCATGCCAACCCTCAGTTGGAGATAGCAATGCAACAGATGATAGAAGTACATACTGTAATAATGCGAGTAATGACCCAGGATATGGTCAACCGCGATAGCAAAGAGTTACCTCCAGTAATGCAGCAAGGACTGGATGATCATTCTCGAATAGTACAAATGATGCCCCAGAATTTGGCTAGTACAAATTACAACGTGCCCCAAAACAATCTTGGTAACAAGGAACCAAGAGGTGATACTGAGATAACACTGCTAGCCTGCAAGATTTGTGGATAAATAGGATACACATCTAAAGGATGTCGTGAATGGTGTTCTTACTATGATACGAACCACCCAGTTGGAGAATGTCCCATGACTCAGGTTACTTGTTTCCTATGCAATGGAACCAATCATGTTCCTGTTGAATGTAACCTTTATCCCACGGTGCAACGAATGAATCAACAAGCCAAGGATGGACTGTGCCAGTTGCTGGAAAAGACCCCTAAAGATGGAAGACCCAAGATGAAGGTGGAAACGAAAGTCATAGAAACAGCACACAATACTACCACCAAGTGTTGCTTTTTATGTGAAGAAGGACACTTATCTAGAAATTGCTCAAGGAAACGTGATAAAGACTGTTTGGCCCAATCTTTCACGATGCACCTCCTGATCCAATGGATCTAATATATCTCCCAATCACATGAGCGATACACGCAACCTGAAGATGGAGGATCGCCAATCCTGCGAGCAACTCGTCGATGTAGACGAACCTCACGCAGAATAGATGAATCCAACGAGCAACTCGATGATGAACAACGAGCCTCACGCTGAAGCACGACAATCCTTGATAACTCAAGAACCTTCAAGCGATATATCAACAAGATAGATAATCAGACAAGCGCACATACGCTGTCATAACACGCCAACCCCGGAGGGATGGAACACAATGTTCTACATATTTTCTACCTCCCAAAACCCTAGCCACCCAGCCTCCTTATATAGGCGGCCAGAAAACTATTGGGCTTGGACAGGCCCAAACCCAAAACATAAAATAAAACCCTAATTGGCCCACAACACGACCTAGCTAGTGAATAACATGGATACAATTATAAATGAATGGCACAACCTTAGACTTAATTACTGCATCTCGTAGGATGTCCTAGCGTGCCAATCCTCATCATCCTCCCCTTCTTGGAAAGGCGTTGTCCTCAACGCCGAAGGGTCTTCTCTAGCACATGGCGTCAAATCAACAATATTACCAATCGCCGTCTTCAAGTCTTGCCAGCCTACCACACCTCATCCTCCCTCTTGACTAGCTTGACTTGCACTTGTCACCTTTTAGTCTTTGGCGCCTCCAACCAACAAACCTGATTGAGACACAAACAATCATCGGAATGCAATCTCGAAGCACATGAGCAGATCACCCAAAACGGACAGGACATACTCCTGCACACTGAGGGTCCAAATGAGCTAAATATATCCGCAGACGCAAACTAAATTTTGGTAGCAAACAAAGCACATCACCTAAAACAAACAGGACAATTTCCTGCACACCAAGGATCCAAACGCACTGAATCTGCCACCTCTTTGGAACTGCTCCAATCTTTCCTTTTATTCAATTCCTTTATTTCTTTGCTCCTCAGATACTGTCCTTGACCTGGTTTGTAACACCCCAAATATCATCCCTACTTGGCGATGCTACACAAACATTGAGCACTCCGAACTACGCCACAAAAACTAGAAAATTTGACAGAGAATCCTTTGTTTAAGAGGGCATCCATGAGACGAGTAAAGAATATACCAGCAAATATAAACCTAGACACGAAAATAGGGTTCCAAAGACCCAAGTTAAAGCCAATTCAATGTTTTCCATAACAGCCAACAAGAGAGGGACATACATAAGTGAAACCTCTACAGTAGACAAAAAGTCTAAAACAAATTTGTGTGTGATTAAACCAATCTATAAGTATCGAAGGTTGTTATGTGTTAAGTAGTGTGTGTCGAAGGTGTGCTACTCCCAACCCCATGCATGTCGTCCTCAAAAGTACCTAAAAACATAGAAGCAACAAGGGTGAGTACAAAGACTCAACAAGCTCATGAACAAATAGTAAACTTTACATAAATCAAAATACTAAGACATCATTAAACATAATTCATCCATTAGCACATGTTATGATGCCCTAATGACTATATGCTCATCTCATCTCATCGCGAATACCGGTATTGCTTGAGTAGACACCCGTCGGCATCCACTCACTCCAACTAGTGGAGGGTGCCTCCAAAGTGGGTCGCAACCCACCAATGAAGGTCGCATTGTGCCACCGAAGTAGGTCACATTATCATCATTGCCATCATGAGTATGCAAAAATGCATCATAGAACATTGCAACATTATCATTTTCATCATGGTTATATCATAGACATAAAGTGAGGTACTTTAAATAACAAAGTGAAGAGAGATATGCAAAATTCACTATCCATCGTGAACTTGCCTCAACCGTGTGGCACAAGCTGTGAGCCGAAGGGTTCCGAACCGGAAGTACAACACCTGTTATCCAAACATATATAGCACTCAATACAAAGCATGACTTCATCACATAGACGTTCCCAAACCAATATTGTTCCTACGCACCAAACCCCTTAGTTAATTCATACCCAGTCCTCTCAACAAAAATTAACCACACCTTATATTTGAAACTCAACCATACATATCAAAGAGGGATCAGTGCTACTCACACAAGCACCAAAGGCATAATCTAAACAAAAAAGTCTTCAATTTCTTAATCTTAAGTATCACTGCAATTCTGTCCCATAAAGAATAAATCACTTAATCTTTTTATAAGAATTTGTATCATACAAGAGTTTTAGCAATAATAAGAGTGCTAACATCAGAAAAACGTTAGCCACAACTTCCATGTTTAGCCTAGAATTTAACTTGAACGTAACTGATCGCTGCTTGCAATTTGTCCCACCAAAATATAGGGATTGATACTCTATGAAAAGCCTAAAACATGGTCTACAACTTTTATTTAGGGTGTACCTCAAATATGATTGAAGGAAGTCGATATTTATTCTAAATAAACTGACTGCAGCAAAATAGGCAAAGATAAATCTTACTAAATCTTACTAAATCTTACTAAATCTTCCAGCAAAACAGACACAAAGAATAAACAAACGCAGCTCAGAATCCCAGCAAAATAACCATTGCTATCCCATCGTGTCTACCTAATAGCCGATACCTACATCGCTACCGAGAAGGACAGGAGCAACAGGATATTCAACAGAGACGCACCATTGGAGTCGATTGACTCATTGCCGGCGGTGACGACCTGTCCTCCTGTGGCCGCAGCGACCCAGGGGCGGCAGCGATCTGTGCTCATGTGGCAGCAGCGATCCAGCGGCGGCAACGATCCGTGCTCCTGTGGCAGCAGCGACCCGGCGGCGGCGGCTTTGATTTAGAGGGCAACAGACAGGGATAAGGTAGGAGGAGAATCAAAACGCCATAACGCAGTCGAGGTACGCTAATCAGAGGGCAGTGCAGTAGGGCACGGACGTCGAGTCCGAGTGGGCCTTGAAGCCCAGCCCGCGAGAATCCCTGTGCTACGTGAAGAAGAAACAATAGAGAGGCAGTTTGTTTTGTACTAAAAACACCACACAGATCAACTGGTTGCTGCTACAGAGTTCAAACCAAAGATCAAGATATTGAGTGGTGCTACACCATGTTTTTTTTCTTTCTTTCCCGTTCTTTTCTTTTCCTCTACTTTATATATATTGCAAAACCACAAACAAACATCATTAAGGTCTATTTATTTTACTATTTTTAAAATTAGTAAACACAAAAGTCAGTATCGAAATCTAGGATGTTAGGGCACGTACGATGGGGTGTCATCAGCCTTCCCTTAGAGATGCCAATAGGATTTTTGCTTAGTTGGAGGAGAGAGAAATAAGAAAGAGAAGGTTGCCTTCTCTTAGCTAAGGGATGATCTCTTAGAAAATGTTCCATTTGCCTTCCCTTAGCCAGTTAATTTCTTACTAAAAATAGCTATTTCTTATTAATTGTTAGAAATGACAATAAGAGATAATGCATTATACAAGTCATATTTAGTGCTTTCTTTAGATGATGTGGAGGGCTAAGAGAAGGCATGCCTTCTCTACCATTGTACATGCCCTTACATGGCCAATAATCGTAAACAATAGCATTAATAAAATACTTTCCTTTTGCTGCACGATCTTGACCGATCTTTTTTTTAATGCTCAGCTCGCCAGCAGTGTCCGAGCTGAACTCATCATGTACAAACCAAAAATCGATCTTGACGGATATCGATCTCCACATGTACCGACACAAGTCAACTCGAACAAAATTAACCGACACAAGTCAACTCGAACAAAATTATGCCCCGATCTGCACAATGACCAAACAGCTACACCAATCTTATCTAGCTTGTAGAGTCCAAGTTGTGCACATGCTCGTACCAACACCAGCAGAAAAGAACAACCAAGTCCGACCTGTCCAGTTTTAGACTTCACGCGCGATCAAACAATCCACCGAAACTGAAGCAGATCGATACTGTACGACCGGCGCATGTGCAGGGAAACAATCCCACGCGCAGGGCGAGGCAGATGGGCCAGCCCACGCTAGGGGACGGAGCATGTCTGTGGTCAAGCGAGCGGTCGAGCGAGCGGGAAGGTCCTGTACACCACTTAAAGCGGCAATACCAGGACTCGCCGCACGCACGCGAGGCGTCGTAGGCCGGCCCATCTGCACCTTCCTTATCTTCTTCTTCCTCCTGTCCTGACGCCCCCATCTTGTTCTTTTTCTTTTCGCCCCGCCCTCCGCTACCGGTCCTCCGCCGCCCCAGCCATCCCTCGAATCTCTCCTCCTCTGGCCGCCTCCATTTCCAGCGCCGACGACCACCCTCACCCCTAAGTCCCCGCACCCTCAAACCCTAAGATTTTTGAGCTTGCTCCGCCGCCTCCACCGCGGCCAAGCCGCGGTGTCGGTGGCTTCGTGGCGCGCAGCATCCCCGGTGAGGGCAGTCCCTGCCTCCGTCTCCGGCGTCCCGCACCCGCAGTCTACCCCCGCCTCCATCGCCGACGTCGCAAGGAAGACCACTCGCACCCCTGCTAACGGGCCGGCCCACCACGGCACGCATGCCTAGAATGGCTGTGCGGTGCGGGCAGGAACTCCCGCTATAAGCGGGGTATAGGATTCGCCAAGCGAGCGTGCGATCCCGCGATCGCTCTGTGTCGCGCCGGGTGCTTCTCCCTGGCGCCCACGCGCTGTCGTGCTTTCGTTTCGCTTAAGAATCACTTTGGTGGGCCCTGTTATCTTTGCCGGCCCATTTATATATTCACTACTATCAAACGATTCCTTGTTGTACGGGTGACAAAATTAACTGCCTTCCGTACGCCGCCTCTCTGGTAAGAACCGAGCAACCAGTTAATGCATGCAATTGATACGCGCGGCGAGGTATATAAACTGGTACATCTCTCTGTGAGATAGCGAGGTGGAACTAAAGATAACGTGTATACATGTATCGATCGGTACCTCGCTGACAGCATATGGTTCAGTGTGAACACGCGTTCTTTTCACACTTGCTCCCCCGCGTGGGACTGAAAAAGCAATGTCTCCATGCATGTTAGTAAAATTTTTATTTATTTTTTGCACAAAGGAAACGGACGCTGCATTAATATCAAAGCGGTGGGTACAAGTTACAAGCAGACCCTTCAGAAAGAAGGAATGAAAAACAGGCCTGACAAATTACAAAGAAGACCCTGGAAAAAAGAAAAGAAACACGATCCAGTCCTTGGTCTTCTCCACCGACGGGAAGAACCAGAAGCCGGCCACCTGCAACCCATCGCCGGGGACGCACCACTTGGCGTTGGGGAGGTGAGAAGCGCCAGCACCTGACTCCAGGAAGGGCCTCACGCAGGAGGTTGAGGAAGAAGATGGTTGCCAATCGACCAGTAGAAGCAAGGACGGGCATGACGCCGACGAGAACCCCTTGCTGAGAAAATCTTCTTCAAAGCCGATTCACGGCAAAGATCGGTGGCCAACCATGGGCCACCGTGGTAGAGCTCGTTGATGCAGCAAACCAGGAGGCGTACGTCGACGAAAGCGGCGCACCCTCCGAGATCTCCCCCAGCTCATCCGAGCTTGAGCCCAAAAAGCCAACTTCCCTCCTCCCCTCACCTCCACGGCCGACCGGCGGAGAGGAAGTTGAAGTCGAAGCTCGAAGCACCAGAGGAACCGAGACAGATCCCGCCGAATCTCCCAGCTTCAGATCCAGGGGAGAGCCGGCCCTGAGCTTATTCGAAGGCAGCGGCCAAGAGATCCGGAGAAGCAGCCTGGGGCACCACGCCCATGCTACCTCCAAGACCTCCGAAACCCGACCATCACCGCCGCTCGGAGACGCCGATGGGAACCCGCCTGGCGAACTAGTGCCAAACACCAACACCAAGAAGAAACCTAAGCTACAGGCTATACAGAGAGGCCGCACCCCCCCTCCCCGTCACTCCGGCCGGCGAAGCCACCGGAGGAGGGGGAGAGGGCGGTCGGCAGGTGGCGTACGACTCTCAAAGAAGGGAGGGAGAGGAGAGCGGTGGGAGGGAGAGGAGAGCGGTCTCCGTCCTCCCCTAATTGATCCATGTTAGTAAATTTAATTCGATGTGTTGAACGCTAGCATCACATTCCATCCGCTTTTTGTTTTGTTTTTGGCTTGTACCAGTTCGTTGCAACGATATATAGTTTGTAGAAGCGTGGGAACGCTTTACAAAAAAAAACAAAGCCACATGGGTTAAAAATAGGGATTGAGTGGGACAACAGTTTTAACATATGAGGAAATAAAAAACACAAACTATTATTCGCCAACCGGAACAACGATTTAATAATGAACAACACGTCTCCCGTTGAAACAAAAATAGTATACTGAGAGGAACAAAAAGCATCGCACCAACGCAAGGTAGACCAAAAAAAATAGTGGAACTAATAATTTTATAAAGTAAGTGGAACAAAAATTACAAAAATCTGGGAACAATTACAAAAATCTTGGAACAAGAAATACAAAAATCTGGGAACAAAAAAATACAAAAATCTGGGAAACAAAATTACAAAAATCAGGAAACAAATATCCAGGAACAACAATTTCCAAAATCAAGGAACAAAATTTTAAAAATTCTGGGGAAAAATTACAGGAACAAAAAATTTGAAAAAGCGGAACAAAAGTTACAAAAATTAGGGAACAGACATTACAAAAAAAATCCGAGAACTAAAATCCAGGAACAAAAATTATAAAAAATTCGGGAACACAAATTACATAAATTTGGGAACAAAATTTTCAAAAATTCAAGAACAAAAGTTACAAAAATCAAGGAACAAAAATTACATAAATTTGGAATTTTTTTTACAAAAATCCGGAAACAAAAATTTCAAAAATCCGGGAACAAAAGTTACAAAAATATAGGAACAAAAATTAGAAAAATCAAGGAACAAAAGTTACAAAATTTTCCAAAAATCCGGGAACAAAAATCCAAGAACATAATTTTCAAAAATCTAGGGACAAAAGTAAAAATATCAAGGAACAAATTTTCTAAAATCGAGGAATAAAAATTACAAAAATCTGGGAACAAAAGTTACGAAAATCCAAGAACAAAAATTACAAAAATCTTGGAACAAGAAATACAAAAATCTGGGAACAAAAAAATACAAAAATCCAGGAACAAAAATTACAGAAATCTGAGAACAAAAAAATACAAAAATCCGGAAATAGAAATTATAAAAATTTGGGAACAATCCAGAAACAAAAATTTGAAAATTCAAGGAACAAAATTTTTAAAAATCCGGGAACAAATTTTTTGAAAATCCGGGAACAAAAATTACAAAAATCTGGGAACAAACATTACAAAAAATCTAAGAACTAAAATCTAGGAACAATAAATTGAGAACAAAAATTATATAAATCTAGGAACAAAAAATTACAAGAATTCAAGAACAATAGTTACAAAAATCTAGGAACAAATATTACATAAATTTGGGAAAAAAATTACAAAAAATCCAGGAACAAAAATACTGGAACAAAAAGTACAAAAAACGGGAACAAATATTACAACATAAAATAATAAAAACAAAATATAATAAAAAGGTAATTAAAAAGGAACTAATTTAGGAGCAAAAAATAAACTTTTAAAAAGGAAAATTATGAAAGGACACTAGAAAAGAAAAGTCATCAAGAAAGAAATAATAATAATAAAAGAAAAACGATCGAACCTACTCCTACCATCGACCTAAACTGCCGAACAGTTCGAAAGTACTCGTGTCAGCGAAGGAACTAGGCATCCGATCCTAGCGAGCGACTAATTCTAATATTTTTTGTATTTTTAAGGAACACTTTTTAAAGAAAATGGAACAAAAATTAGAATTATGGAAAATATAGAAACATGGTTGTAAAAAGGAAAAGGTAAAAATAAATAAAAATCTTGAAAACGTACAAGAAATTAAAAAGTAACAGGAAAATAGAAAGAGAAAAAATAACAAAAAAGAAAAATGGAATAGAACACATACTTGAAAAGGTGAAATAGGAAGCAAACAAACTACCCAGAGTCCCAGATACCTGAACGGGCGACCAAAAAAACACTGAAACGAGTGACCCAGAAAATGCGATAGAAAAGGGAACCGCATAGATGTTACTGGGCCGACCCAGGACCAACCGCCCTTAAGCGAAACGGTGCTCGGTAGCGCGCGTGCGCTACCGAGTCGTTTCCGTTGCGCCCGAGGACACAGACCCTATGTCGTTCTGCGTGGATTAGCAATCAGTGAATTTTTTCAACCAGTAGCAAACGGATCTTGCCTGGAAAAGTGTTAGCAACCCTGCTAACGGCAACAGCTCATGGGCTACATCTGAAGCGGAGGCCCAGCCCACCCGACGGAACCGAAGGCCCTCGACTCGCTGCGCTTCTAAAGAATGGGTCACCAGCACTACAAAGTAGCGACACACCCCTTCGGTAGTAGTTGGCTAGGAGGACGGCGCTGCCGTAAGCTTGTAGCTTTCTGTTCTTCTCCGATCGGATCTGTAGCCTCGATGAACAATTCTTGTATTGAACCTCGATCTGGTATCTGTAATCGAATCCTATAGCTGATACCTTAACATTTGGTACTCAGAGCCAGAAATTTCCATCCACGCTGGATCTTCCCCATCCCCACGACACTAGGCTACGCATGGCGGCGGAACGGCGCCGGTACGAGCTGATGGAGTCCCTGTCGCCGGAAGGGAAGACCATCTACGAGACAATGTCGGCCTCGAACGACAAGTTCAAGGCCGAGATCCACGCACTCATCGTTTCTATGGTGAACGCGTCGGTAACCTCTGCGGTCGATCTGGCCGTGGAGCGGGCCGTCGACAAGGCGGTGGTGGCGACCGTGAGCACGGCGGAGCACAACATGCAGGCGTACATCGTAGGCGTTGAGGAGGATCTCCGCACCGCCATGGGTCTCGCCTCCCAGATCGCCGACCCAGAACCGCCCATCAGGTTGCCGGGGGGAGTCGCGGAGATCGGCCCGTCGGGGCACCGCACTGCATCAACTACACGGGGGTTGGGCAACGGGTCTCAACCCTATGTCCCTCCTCTGGCTCGAGGTATCACCGCAAATTCTGCTCCTGCTCTCGTGAATTCAAGCACGTCTGCTTCCTTCGGTAGCCTGTTGAACCGTGAGAAGAGGAATTCTACCACCACACATGGCAAGCCGCCCTCCATGGATTTTCCCAAATTCTGCGGAGATAATCCCAAATTTTGGCAAGCTCGTAGTGAGGATTATTTTGCTATGTTCGACACCGATCCGGATCTCTGGATTGCGGTTGCTGTTATGCAATTTGAGGGCGACGCGGCGCAGTGGATGTCCTCTGTGCAACACAAATTCGTGCGCGCTACCTGGCAAGAATTTTGTGCTGCTGTTCTCCAGCGTTTTGGCAAAAATCAACATCAATCCTTAGTGCGTAGGCTTTATCGCTTGCGCCAAACTAGCACTGTCGCTGCATACATCACTGCTTTTTCAGCCTTGATGGATCAGTTGACCGCCTACGAACCAAATCCAGATATGCTATATACTACACGTTTTATCGATGGGTTGAAACCTTCTGTTCGTTTAATTATTGCTGTGCAACGACCCTCGGATCTCGATACTGCGTATTCCATTGCCCTTGTGCAGGAGGAGATGGCTGATGATGAACAAGAGACGGTCAGTGTCCACTGGCAGCGCCCACAGTCTTCACATTCTTCTCATCACTCCAGGCAACAGTCATCGAAATCTCTCGATGAACCAAGGTCCCCTGAGTATGCTAAATGCCAGAGCAGTGCTGATGACAGGCTTGCAACTCTAAAAGCCTACCGCAAGGCCAAGGGTCTCTGTTTTACTTGTGGTGAGAAATGGAGCAGAGACCACAAATGCGGCACAATGGTATCGCTGCATGTTGTTCAAGAAATGTTGGAATTATGTGGTTCGGAATCGCTTGAATCTGATGACAGTGAAGTGGATTTGATGGTGCTTTCTGCTATGACTCAATCTGTGGCAGCAAATTCCTCTACTATTCATCTCTCCTGTGAGATCGCCGGCAAAGGTGCATAATTCTTGCTTGATTCAGGAAGTTCACATTCCTTTGTCAGTGATCGCCTTGCTCCCCACCTTCCGGGCTTATGTGCATTACCTCATCAGCAACAAGTGCGCATTGCTGGGGCGGTTACTTACAGTGCAGTTTAATGGCAGCCCAATGTGTTTGGTCCACAGGTGGCCATGATTTTGTCACTGACTTCAAGGTGCTTCCTCTGAAACATTATGATGGAATTATCGGGTTGGACTGGCTGTCAGCAAGAGGCACTATGCAAATGAACTGGGAGCAGAAGTGGCTTTTGTTCGAGTATAACAAGCATCAAGTCTTCTTACAAGGCGAACCTCCTCAACAGTTTCATTGTACTATGGTCGAATTGCACCTTCTACAAAACAAGCAGCCCAAGCAGCTTCCACCCGAAGTGCAACAACTTTTGCAATCCCATGCTGAGGTATTCACTCCACCAACCGCTCAAGGTAGTCAGAGTCGAGATTCGGAGTCGGATCAATTTTTCTCCGACAGAATCGAGTCGTAGAATCGAATCGTAGAATTCTGGATTTTACTAGATTTTTCAGCCAAGAGTTTATCCATGCAGAAATTTTGTAGGCTAGTATAGAAAAGGTGAAAAATACTAAGCATTAAAGTTTATAGCAATATGGTTTACATTAATATATCCCAAAAAGTAACGAAAACTCACTACAGCAAATTTTTCAACAAAAAGACAATGTATAATTAACCCTTTGTGATTACTATTGAGACCTTGGTGAGAGCATAAACAAAGTATACTATGTATGGTATTGCATTAAATTATTGAAGTAGCACGCCACTTTCCAAGCTGATCTAGAGTGTCTACCATTCAGGTCTCTAGCAATCTACGTTGATGGCTCATTCTTATGAGGCCTACTTTAGATACTGATCAATCACATCCTGTCTCCAAACTTTCTTGCAATATGCTTTGCAATGATGAATTGAGAGTTTATAAGAGGAGTACATAGCTTCGATATTGTAAGGTTTTCTTTAAGGGGTATGAAAGATCCTATCAGCTAATCATTTGGGGATTGGGAGGTAAATAAAGGGTTGTGGGGCAAGTGAAAATGGCTTGGGAGGTTGACATAGGATACTACTACAGTTAAGAGGATGACTCAACTAATCATTCAGAATCGGTAAAGTCCATAACCAGGATCGAGATTTTGCAATATTGTGAAGGATTCTATGATTTGGATCGGGACTCAACATGGATTCTACCAGGTTGGGATTCATAGTGGGATTTGGATCGACATGATGTTATAGGGTCGTAAAATTGTAGGATTCCAGGACTTGGATCGGGATTCTGACTACCTTGCAACCGCTCTGCCGCCTCGGCGAGCCTGTGATCATCGCATTCCCCTCATGGATGGAGCTCGGCCAGTCAAGCTTCGACCATACCGCTAGTCGCCAGAGTTAAAAGACGAAATTGAGAAGCAGATTCAAGAAATGCTTGACACAGGCGTGATTTCACCCAGCAATAGTGAATTCTCTTCGCCCATAATCATGGTTCGCAAGAAGGACCTGACTTGGAGACCTTGCGTCGACTATCGCAATTTAAATATGATCACTCTGAAGTCCAAGTATCCTTTACCGGTCATTGAAAAGCTGCTAGACGAGCTTGCTGGGGCTTCCTGGTTATCTAAATTGGACCTTAGAGCCGGTTATCACCAAATTTTCCTTGCGCCTGGAGAAGAATACAAGACAGCGTTCAGCACACATAGCGGCCACTACCAATTAAACGTGATGGCCATTGGTTTGACGGGGGCACCTGCCACTTTCCAAGCTGTGATGAATGAAACACTGTCTCCAGTTCTGCGCAAGTGTGCCATTGTCTTCTTCGACGACATACTGGTCTATAGCTCCTCCTATCATGAACATCTGATGCATCTCCAACAAGTGCTGCAGCTCCTCCAGAAACATCAATGGAAGGTCAAGCATTCCAAGTGCAGTTTTGCTCAGCGCAGCATCTCCTACCTGGACTACGTGGTCAGTGAGTCAGGCGTAGCTACAGACCCCCAGAAGGTGTTGGACGTCCAAAAATGGCCAGTACCCTTGAACCTTAAAGAATTATGGGGTTTCTTCGGCCTTTTGGGCTACTATCGGAAATTCGTCTGTCATTATCGAATTATCAGCCAGCCCCTGACACAGCTCTTGCGCAAAGGTGTGCCGTTTGTTTGGACAGTGGAAACTCAAACAGCTTTCGATACTTTGAAGCAAGCTCTCACTTCTGCACCTGTCCTTGCTCTACCAAACTTCTCCAAGCGTTTTGAGATTGAGACCGATGCTTGTGGTACGGGTGTGGGTGCAGTATTGATGCAACAAGGTCACCCTCTCGCATACGTCAGTCGTGGTTTGAGACCAAGGACGCAAGGATTATCCACCTATGAGAAAGAGTACATGGCGATCCTTCTGGCTGTCGAGCTATGGCGTGCTTACTTACAGCACGCTGAGTTCACCATCCACACCGACCATTGCAGTCTGTCACATTTGGAGGACCAACGTTTGCACACTCCGTGGCAACAGAAGGTGTTCACTAAGCTGCTAGGGTTACAATTTCTTATCAAGTACAAAAAGGGCGTCTCCAACAGAGCCGCAGATGTCCCGTCGCGCCGACCAGAGCCAGAATCTTCTCTGTGTGCAATATCTCAATTGCAGCCAGCATGGCTCGCTGATGTAATCGCCTCCTATGCCTCTGACCCGCCGGCTCAAGACCTTTTGACACGTCTAGCGTTGCATGATTCGACCCTAGAGCATTACACTCTCCGGGATGGTGTTATCCGTTACAAGAACAGGCTGTGGATACCTGCCGGCCACCCGCTCATTGTGCAGATCCTTGAATCTCTGCATGCAAGCCCAGTTGGTCGCCATTCAGGCATTCCTGTCACCTTGCGCAGGGCGAAGGGCTTGTTTTGCTGGAAGAACATGAAGCAATCTCTCCGACAATTTGTCTAAGAGTGTGCTATCTGTCAGCGTGCTAAACCTGACCGCGCCAAATACCCCGGTCTCCTGGCACCATTGCCTGTTCCCGATCAATTTTGGCAAATGGTTTTGGTGGATTTGGTGGAAGGCCTCCCACGCTCAGGTCGTTTCAATGGCATGCTTGTCGTGGTCGACAAACTCTCCCGCTACGCCCACTTCATTGGTTTGTCACATCCCTACATAGTATCCACAGTTGTCTCAGCTTATATGGACAATGTCCACAAGTTACACGGCATGCCAGAGTCCATCGTGTCTGACAGGGACATCATCTTCACTAGCAGGTTCTGGTGTGAGATGGCAACATTAACAGGCACCAAACTGCGCATGAGCTCCTCACACCATCCTCAGACTGATGGCGCAACCGAGCATGTCAACCAATGTCTCGAAGCGTACCTACGGTGCTTCACTCATGCCTGCCCCGTCAAATGGGCTCAGTGGCTCTCGCTGGCGGAATTCTGGTACAATGCCAGCCCCCACTCGGCTCTGAATGGCAAATCCCCCTTTGAAGTCTTATATGGTCATTCTCCGCGCCACTTTGGCCTCTCTCCTGCTCATGCCTGCTCCATTCCTGATTTGGATGCGTGGATTCAAGACCGTGACCTGACACTTCGGCTCCTATAGCAGCATCCGGAGCGCGTGCGCTCTCGCATGAAATTGCAAGCTGACAAGAAACGCACCGATCGAGTCTTTCAGGTGGGGGACTCCGTCTTTTTGAAGCTACAGCCTTACATACAGTCCTTTGTGGCTCCTCGTGCACATCACAAGCTGCTTTTCAAGTATTATGGGCCCTTTCCGGTGCCTGAACGAGTTGGTGATGCCGCCTACCGTCTCCAGCTTCCACCGTAGAGTCGTATTCATCCTGTTGTGCATGTCTCCCAGCTGAAAAAGGCTCTCGGGCCTAACTGTCAGGTACAAGCTGAGCTCCCGCCACCTGATGCACAATTTGCTATCCCTTTCCGTGTCCTGCAGCGGTGTTTTTGCCAGCACAACTCGGCCTCTGTGCCTCAAGTCCTCATCCAGTGGTCGGGGCAACCTGACACACTCGCCACTTGGGAAGACCTGGAAGAACTCAAGCTGCGGTTTCCACGGGCACCAGCTTGGGGACAAGCTGCATCGCAAGGAGGGGGATTGTTAGCAACCCTGCTAACGGCAATAGCTCATGGGCTGCATCTAAAGCGGAGGCCCAGCCCACCCGACGGAACCGAAGGCCCTCGACCCGCTACGCTTCCGAAGAATGGGTCACCAGCACTACAAAGTAGCAACACACCCCTTCGGTAGAAGTTGGATAGGAGGACGGCGCTGCCATAAGCTTGTAGCTTTCTGTTCTTCTCCGATCAGATCTGTAGCCGCGATGAACAATTCTTGTATTGAACCTCGATCTGGTATCTGTAATCGAATCCTATAGCTGATACCTTAACAAAAAGAGTGCGCCACCCTTGACGAAAATCCGATCTACTCTTTCCCTTTTCTCTGTGGCAGAGCTGACCGATGCGATTCTGGATCGATCGGAGACCTCTCCTGATGCATCGATTTGCACGCTATCCACCCAATAAACTCACCGGCTAACCGATGAAACTCAACTTCTTGACTGTAGATCAATCTAAGAACTCATCGAGAACAGAACAACCGCCACCAATCGTCATCGTGCGGATCAAATAATTAGCTCGACGACAACAACCACCTTGCACTGTGATCAATATGGCGCTCTGATACCAAGATGACAAAGACTGTTTGGCCTGATCTTTCATGATGCACCTCCTAATCCAATGGATCTAATATATCTCCCAATCACGTGAGCGATACACGCAACCTGAAGATGGAGGAACATCAATCCTGCGAGCAACTCGTCAATGTAGACAAACCTCACGCCAAATAGATGAATCCAACGAGCAACTCGATGATGAACAGCGAGCCTCACGCCGAAGCACGACAATCGTTGATAACTCAAGAACCTTCAAGCAATATATCAACAAGATAGATAATCAGACAAGCACAAATACACCGTCACAACACGCCAACCCTGGAGGGATGGAACACACAGTGGAACACAATGTTCTACATATTTTTTGCCTCCCAAAACCCTAGCCGCCCAGCCTCCTTATATAGGCGGCCAGAAAACTATTGGGCTTGGACAGGCCCAAACCCAAAACATAAAATAAAACCCTAATTGGCCCACAGCATGACCTAGCTAGTGAATAACATGGATACAATTATAAATGAATGGCACAACCTTAGACTTAATTACTGCATCTCGTAGGTTGTCCTAGCGTGCCAATCCTCATCAAAATGAGAATGGTTTCCCACAACTAGAGTGGAATATGAAGAAAAGGAAATAAGAGATCTCCTAGCCTTAGAGAGACCCAAAAAGAAGAAGCATACATCATGAGATGGCAAACCGAAGGATCTACTACTTAAGAATTATTGTCATACGAGAGTTACGCAAATCCCTAGCTAAGAACGATAGATTTTGTTTTCAAAAAAATGGAAATTGAAACATTGGTTCAATTTTCAAGAAAATTTTGTCAAACTAGTGAGGTTGACCAATAGTTAGAATGCGAGATGCACCAAAGCAAATACAGGGTAATGATTGGGTGCGACATGGATTGGCCCCCATGACGACTACTCATATTGTTCGCTCTTGTTATGAGGAATGATAAATCTTGAGAGACATACCTACGAGAGACAACGATGTCAAGCCTTGACCTTAGGAATATAACATATTATACCCTTATAATGGGCTAGTGTGGCCAAAACATAGGAATATGGTGAGATTTAACTACAAGCTTACCGTTGAAGAAGACATACGATGGAAGGAGTCCTACCAAACTGGAGAGCTCTGTTTGACCCGAAAGTGCTTACAAAGGAATGAACCATAAGATGATGGACCTCCAAGGATGTCGACTAAGAGGATGAAATGAAGACAGTAGACCCCCTTAACTTGGTCTTCTGAGTGACCCAAAGAGTGACCCTTCAGTGTCCAAATTAGTTCAACAAAAGACCTTGTTGGATAGAAGCTCTACAATGGAGCAAGGTTATACTCAAGCAACCCTTGAGGGAGATCTGATGCCCAAGTTTGTGAATAGACACCCACCTATTGAAAATGAAGATAGAAACTAACTATGGATTCAAAAGATGACCCAGTGCCAAGTCAAAACCAAGGTGTATCTGGTTGAACCCAAGACCTGGACTGCCTACAAAAGTTTCTTTTAAGGGTGGTAGCCACCTAGGTAACCCAAACCCTTCTTTCTAGCCTCTCTGAATCTCGGGGACGAGATTCCTTTTAAGGGTGGTAGTCTCTAACATCCCAAGTTTTTGTTTCAAATTTTGGAATTAAAAAAATGTTTTGTTTGTGTTGATTGAAATTTCACAAGGAATTAAAACTTTTTGAGTGTATTCGAAAGCTTTGTTAGCAAACCTTTTTCAAACTTTCTATTAGTTCTTGAAGGACTTCTTTTAAGAAAATAGAATTTCAAAATACTATTTTGTATTTATCCAAACCTATGCAAGCTTATTTGCATAGGAAGTATTTACCAAATGGTTTATATTAAATAAAGTTTGCATTTCCAAAACTATGTTTGAAAATGAATTTCAAAATATTATTTTATAAAGTATTTTCTCTGATTTTAAAGGATTATTTTTCAAACCATATTTCTATTTTGCATTATGCAAATAAAATCCTTTTTGGTCAATTTTTAAAGTTTTACTTGAAAATTAGTTTTATTGTGAAAACTTGGTTCTTACTATTTTAAAATATTGTGTTGATTTTTAGAAAAAAATAGAAATTGGTTTGAGCTCATTTGAAGCTAAAATGCAAAAGTTATGAAAGAAATAAGAAAACAGAAAAAAAGGGATCTAGCCGACCGGACCAAGCCTGGCCCAGCCGGCCACCCACCCGCGCCACACCGGAGCGGCGGCCAAAGGCCAACGCTCGCCCGTGCCGGCCCAGAAGCCCGCGCGCCCCTTCTCCCCCTTTTCCCTTTATTTCTCTTTGTTTTTCTAACATATCTCTATTCAAATATGAATATCTCAAGTTATACAACTCCTTTTCCGGATCTGTTTATTTTTACGCGTTCCTAACTCGAAACCCTAACTCTTCCACCGACCTAGCCCTCTATATATACATCCCACCTCCATAGATCTAAGTTTCCCTTCTCAAAATCCCAAAATCCTTTCTTTGAAATTTTAACTCGAATTTTTTAGCCTCTAAACTTCGTTATTTGCTTTCGGCCTCTAAACGAAAGTTGTAGATCTCGTCGAGACCTTTCAATCCTGACAAACCCCATCTCTTTTCATCCATCGTAGCTCGAGAAATCTGGCCCGAAAGATTTCACATTTGATGGAGAAAATCGTAGATTGCGGCTAGCTCGTTTCTCTAAATCCAAATCCCTTTGGTGAGTTGATACATCTTTCAATTCTCTACAACTTATTTATGATGGTTTTTTTGTTTTAATATACAGATCTATGTCTTTAAAACAGATTCTATTTCGAGCAAATCGGAGCCAAATCAACCTCGAAGATGATCCCGAATCGCCGCGCCTTCAACACAGAAGTTGTTTCTCTCGTCTAGAGCTTTCCATAGCCGTAAGTCTCACCTTGTTTCGTTCATCGAGGAGGGAGAAAATCGCGTTGGAAGATTTAGATCTTATAAGGTATAACCCAGATCTTGTCCATCTCGTTATCTCGATTTCATATTAGTTTGTAGGGTGGATAGATCTAGTGATTCTGTGCAACTTTCGTATAAAAAGTTTTCCCATATAATCAAATTTTTCTATTGACTTTTCTAATATCATCATGACGTCAATAGTCAACCCAGTCAACTGGTCAAAGTCAATTTCGGTCAATTCCCGAATTTAAATTTTTAGAAAATAAGACAAACTTCAAAAATTAATAGAAATTGTTCTGTAACTCGAAATATAACAAGTAAGATGTCTCTGGAAAGCTAATAATGTGTAAAATCCAATGGTGCAATAATCTCTACTAATAATATGGCTTGAGGTCGTGATGGTTCAAAAACCGTGGTAGGTTAAAAAACCGGCTAACCCTCTTTGTACGTCAAAAGAACCAGCTTATTTTTGTCCGTTCCCTTCTTTTCGATCGCACGACCTCTCGCCCACGCCCAGTGATTCCCCTGGCTTTCCTTGTCGGCCGCCCACCCGTCGCGCCGCGCGATCGCCGTCCATGGCAAGATCAACCTCACGCACGCCGACCTCGACGCCCTCGTCGACGCCGCCGCTGCGCGACTCCGCGATGCCGGGGTACGCCCGGGGCAAACCGTCGCGCTCTGCTTCCCCAACACCGTCGAGGTAAATCATCAATCGAGCACATAAATTCTTCCGTCAATCCTCCGATCAATCAAACAGTCGATCCAGTAAAAAGATGGATTCTTTCTTTGAGAACTCGTGTCTGACCGCCGGTGATTGTCCTCTGATTTGCAGCTGGTGATCATGTTCCTGGCGGTGATCCGCGCGCGGGCAGTGGCGGCGCCGCTGAACCCGGCCTACACGCAGGAGGAGTTCGAGTTTTACCTCTCCGACTCCGAGGCGCGCCTCCTCGTCACCAACGCCGCCATGCAGGCTGCCGCCGCCAAGCTGACCCTCCCCCACGCCGCCACCACCACCCTCCTCGACGGGTCGACCCCACCGGCCCGCTCCGCCTCACTGGCCTCCCGGACGCCGCCCGAGAAAACGGAGCCGCCGCCGCCAACGGGGAAAACGGCCTCTCCGTCGGTAGCAACGAGGTGTTGGACGTGGCCCTGTTCCTGCACACCTCCGGCACGACGAGCCGGCCCAAGGGGGTGCCACTGACGCAGCGCAACCTCGCCGCGTCGGTGCAGAACATCCGCGCCGTGTACAAGTTCGTGGAGACGGACGCGACGGTGGTGACGCTGCCGCTGTTCCACGTGCACGGGCTGATGTGCGCGCTGCTCTCCTCCCTGGCCTCCGGCGCCGCCGTGACCCTCCCTTCCGGGGGCTGGTTCTCGGCGTCCACGTTCTGGGCCGACATGCGCGCGTGGGGGCCACGTGGTACACCGCCGTGCCCACCATCCACCAGATCATCCTCGACCGCCACGCGTCCAAGCCCGAGCCGGAGGGGTACCCGCCGCTCCGCTTCATCCGCAGCTGCAGCGCGTCGCTGGCACCGGTGATACTGGAGCGGCTGGAGACCGCGTTCAATGCACCGGTGCTGGAGGCGTACGCGATGATGGAGGCGTCGCACATGATGACGTCTAACCCGCTGCCGCAGGACGGGCCAAGGAAGCCGGGGTCCGTGGGGCGGCCAGCGGGGAAGATGGAGCTGGCGGTGCTGGACGAGCAGGGGAAGGAGGTGCCCGCGGGGTCGCCCGGGGAGGTGTGCGTGCGGGGCACGAACGTGACGGCGGGGTACAAGTCGAACCCGGTGGCGAACGCAGAGGCGTTCGCGTACGGGTGGTTCCACACCAGCGACATCGGCGTGCGGGACGACGACGGCGATAGTGGGTACGTGCGGCTGGTGGGGCGGATCAAGGTTCAAGGAACTGGTGAACCGGGGCGGGGAGAAGATCTCGCCCATCGAGGTGGACTCGGTGCTGCTGTCCCACCCGGACGTGGCGCAGGCGGTGGCCCTCCGCCCCCGCGCCCCATCCCGACCCTTTGCCGAGGGTATCCCGTGCCACCGAACCACCGCCGCGTCGCGTTGGAGAACCCTTAAGAGAAACGCTGGCGACACCGCAGCCTCGCCTCCTCCGCATGATCCAACAGGAGTGCGCGTCCGACAGCGGGGATGGAGGCCGAGCCGTCCAGTAGCGGAAGAAGGGGCGTACAGGATGGAGGTTGTGCCTCCGACTGTGGAAAAAGGACCGGAGGCGATGGAGATCACAAAGTCGACCGACAGGGAGGGGCTGCGACGTCCACCGGCGGGGTGTAGACTAAACACTAAAGCGTCTACCTGCGACAAATCTGGCCTTGGAGAGCTCGAATCCGTGCTCCTCGCACTGGATATGGTTTCTGTTCTGTAGCTCTCCAAACCCCTTCGCTAGCCCATGGTGCAGAGCTGAAGAGCACCTTCAGTCTTCACCTGATCCGATGAGCGGAGAGACATTGCCATCATCGCTGTTAGCCGGACACAGAGGCAACAGAACCATGGCCAGGCATAGAAGCTCCACTGGATCATCAACTTGGTACTAGGGAGGCATAGAGAGGCTCAACTGAGCAAAGTACTGGAATCCACTAACAAGTATCACACGTTTGGTGGTGCCAAAACCAGATTAGAGGAGGAGCAGGGAGAGAAAGAATAGGACATTTGAGTGGCAAGGCCACTCCTACACACGCGAGTAGCACCGCGAGCCAATAGACGAGGTGTGCCGTTGCTGCGGCATGCGCGGAGAGAGGAGAAGATGGATGGGGACATGGAGCCACTCGAACGCGATGGCGCACAACGAGCTGCGGAGTCACCAATTGGGGCACATCTAGCTGACGGAGTGCCCCGCCCACCGTCTAGCCGGAACCAGGAAAGGGGGAATAGGGGTGTGACCTGATGGATGATGGCCCATTGCGGTGTTACTTTGGTCAGTAAGAGTGTGAGAGCATGGCATGCTCAGGTGAGGATGCGCGCGAGGTGTGCAGTTTTGCATTTGCATCTTGGCTCGGTTTTTAATTACAGGCAGCTCGCATGTGGTTGCTTACGTATAGCATCTTATATTGGTTTGGGTTGATCGAGAGGCAATATGGAGTTGGTTTTCATAAGCCAAACTACTCCATTTGGCCTATGCAGCAATGGCCCCGAAGAAATTAGGCAAAGAGAAATAGGATTGTTCACCTTCTTGTTCCAAAATATTAGTTACTGTACAAAATATTATTAGAATATATATGTAAATGTGATACAAGGTGAGAGGATATACAAGAACATCTGTAGATGAAAAAGATATTTGTTGTCCTGTCAATAAAATACTACTCTCTTCGATCAGAAATAAGTGTTGATAAATTTTTTTTTTGTTGTCACCGATACTTATTTCCGATCAAAGGGAGTACTATTTTTTAATAATAAATTTAACCTATTATAACGCACGGGTATGTGCCTTAAAGGATTTCAGATTCTAAATAATCGACCCGGCCAAATGCCTGACTGAATTGCTAAATTTGTTTATAAGAACTACCTGTGTGTAGTCATTTTGACCATGAAGGTGAGTTTCACAAGATTTGGAAAAAGAACGGGAGCTAGCTGCTGTTCACTTTTCTGACTTCTTGATATTTAATTTTTAAGACATTAAATTTTTATTCACATAAGTTATAGCAATACACATAAAAGTTTTTTCATTTAATTTAGTGTAGCATCGTAGCAAGGACGTGATGGTTAGAAAATCATGGTACGTCAAAAAACTGGTCGGTACGTCATAAAAAACCATCGTCCATCAAGAAAACCCAGAAGCATCCGATCGCAGAAACAAATCGGAGGTACACCGATCCCTGGCCCGATCCCCATCTTCTCTTCCTCCCTCGCCCTCGCCATCCACCGCAGTCCCGGGTCCGGTCGATTGATTCTTCCCCGACGATTCCTCCCCGAGTCTGTGATTCACACCCACCCAGATCGAATTCCCTTCCTGCCTCCATCAGCCGCCACCGTCCGGTCGACCTGCGCCGCCGTGCCTGTTCCCTCCCTTAGACGATCTCCGGCGGTGGCTGTTCACAGTGGTGGTGCAAGGCCGGCTGGGCGAGCTGGTCAGCGGCCTCCCGTACATCGGCAAGCTGGTGGTTTTTCGTCTTCTGCAGCATGAGCGCTGACACCTCGCGCTTCACCTCGTGCCAGGCCTCCAGCCGCTGCACCATGGAGATGTCATGCTGGAGGAACGCGAACGGCGCCGCCTCCTCCTTGTGCCCGGCCTGCTGCTGTTGGGTCATCCTGTTGTGGTTCAGATCCACGATGTCCTGCTTAACTTTGGCCTGCTGAGGGATCTGGGATGTGGTCGACTCCCTACCGGTACAGGATTCCATCATCTCCTTCATCGCGCTGGTGAGGAAGTGAGTCCGGAGAATCTTAGGAACCCTCTGGCGCGAGCCCATGGTTGTGGCGCGCTGCGTCATGTAGCTGGACACCCAGGAGCAGGTGTATGCCATCGCCTCGCTTGATCTTGTGCACTATCTCGCCTATCTCCTCGCCGAAGCGATGCAGGTCAAGGGTCTGCCGTGACGATGTCTCATTCTTCCTGTAAATATCCCAATACTCCTGCACCATGCTCCCGACCTTGTCCTGCGCATCTGTTGATTCCTTGGTTTCCTCCAACTTGTCTTTACTGCTGCGTGCCGGATTCTTCAGTTTCTTGAACTCTGGTTGTTTGAGTAAGTGGCACAATATCTCCACCACAAAGGTCCGGGCAATCTGCTCCAGGACAACTGGGGAGTAGTCCTTGAGGCTAAGCTCAATTAGGCCTCTCGTTCAGGCATCATGCCCACGCGTCTTTCCAGGCGGCTTTGCCCAGTGGCAGTATCATCAGCAGGGGCCGGTCGTCAGTTCTATGTTTTCCTTAGAATTCACGGATTAGTGTTGGTGTTGATTTTTCCGGGTTGCAGACTTACACGGCACCCATGCTTGACGAGGCCATTTAGAATCTGAAGCTACTGCAGCTCCAAAGTGCAGGTCGTAGATGATCTGAACTGCAAAGTTGACATTAGTAGTAGTAGTATGAGTATCATTCCTTTAATTTTTAATCCAATCCATAATGAGCATGGGTACTTTCTCTTCCGTTCAGTGTTTTTAGTCTCCTGGCATTCGATTATGTTTATTTCAAAAAGGGCCTAAAATGTTCAGACTCAGATAATCATTTAGTTCACAAAATTTCCAGAAAACATATTACTGTGCAAGGTCACTTAAACGAGCATTAATGTAGTGTACAGTCAGGCTAAGGATTCAGAAAATAAGGTGAGGTGGTGATAGCGGCTTATGGCTTTGCTGATGTAGGCACCCGAGCAAGAGTGGCCTAGCTATAGCACGGACAAAGGAGACAGTGGTGCCGCTTCCCACGATGCATATTTTTCTTCACCCGTTGCAACGCACGGGTATTCAGCTAGTATTCTATAGTTTCGGTAGTAAATGTGAATTGAAATTCAAACTGATTCAAATCTATTTGTTACACCAATTAATTCATATCTTTTGTTCTACACATTCAAAAATCACAAATTTGTAGTCTTTGGAATCCTCTAATCATGTAGAACATCATAGAATCAAGAAACTTAAAAGTTGATAGTACACAAACCTTGTGCATTCAAATTCAACCAAATCAATGTTTTGATCATAACTTGAGTTCTAAAATTGATTTTGGAGTGAATCCAATCGCAGTAGCTTTGTTTTACTGTACTCTATCCAGTAGCATCACTTTCCAAATTTCTTGAACCACTTCACAAACATTCAAATTCAAATATGGGAATTTGAGTATTTTCCACAATAGGAATAAATCTATTTCTTTTTAGCACTGTTTCCTTCCACGGTAGTAAATCCTATGATCATATCAATCTATCAAAGATCATTTTGGTACCACCTTGACCCAATATCATACCTATCTAAATCTTACTTGTCTAGTTCACATATATTCAAATTACAATTGTGTTATTTGAGTAAAATGTGAGATCTCAATCATAGGTTCTACTCTTGCTATTGTGGTATTGATTTAATCAACATCATAACACATGATCATGCTCCATGTTATCCAATAAACTCTTTGAACCATATTCTCAAATAAACATTCATTCTTATCCAATCCCATGCTCACTTATTGTTGTTGGCCTTTATTGAACTATTTAATTTACAAATGAGTTAATTGAGTAATGCAATATTCCACAAATCCTTGCCTAATGCCTAAGTGTAGTTCATACTATTTATGAGTAATTGTTGTCACACTTATTCAACAGTATTGCTATTGCACTATTTGGCACTATTGTGATTCAATGCACATGAGCATCCCAAATTCTATTTATGCTTTTGTAAAGCATAAGGTTTCATCACTTATATCTTGGATAGTTCAGTTTTCTCAAATCTTTGACCTTGCCATCCAAACTCCCAAACCTATATCTTGCAAGCCACCATCCTTTTGCCATATCTCTATTATCATAGAATTTTAATAAATCTAAAATGTTAAACCAACACTCTTCAGTTGCTTGTCTTGTTTGATTATGTTTGAAATTGTATGGTGTGTTTACGTTGTGCTATTTCTGTGTTATAGTTTGTACGGAGAGCTACGTACCTTGTTGAGAGAAGTAAAAGATCGTGAACTCCAAAAAGGCAAGTGACACTACTGCATTAGTGTTTTTCAGTAGTATGCATGATAGGTGGAATTATCAACTGTTTTACAAAGTGCTCAGATCCTAGTAGTGTGTAGCCATCCTCTAACCCCACTTGTTAGGATGCTAAATACTTTGAATATTGATGACATGCTATGATCACTGCTTGGTGTAGTGGTGATGATATAAATCACCGTCCAGTTGGGAACCCCAAGAGGAAGGTATGATGAGCACAGCAGCAAGTTTTTCCCTCAGTAAGAAACTAAGGTTTGTCAGTCCAGTAGGAAAAAGCCAAACTCCAGAAGGTGATGCTTGCTAGCTTCGCGATAGCTCTAGACAATTTATAGGGCGCCTCGTCCAGTGCTTTGCTTCGCCAGCAGCAACGCGGAACCTGCACACAACACAACCAAGAACTTTGCTCCCAACTTATGATGAGGTTGTCAATCTCACCGGTTTGCTGTAAACAAAGGAATGAGCGTATCGAGTGGAAAGCAATAGTAGTATGCAAGAAAGTAAACAGTGCGAGTAAAGTAAACATGTGATAGCAATATAAAGGAAATTGGACTAGGGTCCACAGTTCACTAGGGGTGTCTCTCCATAAAATAAATAACAACATGCTGGGTAAACAAATTACAGTTAGGCAATTGATAGAATAAAGATAACATGCATATGTCAAGAGGATCACTATGAGATTTACTCTAGGCATTACAACAAGATACATAGACCGCCATCCAACTGCATCTATGACTAATAATCCACTCGCGAGGAATCATCCGAGGACCCCTTGAGTATTAAGTTGCGAACAACAGATAACTGCATTAAGCAAAGTGTGTAATGTAAACAAAGCATATGCCCTTGGACATAAGAATGTTGTTTTCTCCCTAGTGGCATCAACACATCTACAACCTTAGAGGTTTCTGTCACTCCCCCAGATTAAATAGAGGCATGAACCCAACTATCGAGCATAAATACCCCCTCTTGGAGTCACTAGTATATACTCGGCCAAGATAGCTACTAACAACGGAGAGCATGCAAGATCATAAACAACATAGAGATAACATAAGATAATATTCAGCACATCAACTACATCATAAGACCAATATTCATCGGATCCCAACAAACACAACATGTGGAATTACATAATGGTGATCTCGATAATGTAAGGCAGCTCACGAGATCTAAACATGAAGCACATGGTGGAGAAGACAACTAACTAGCTACTGCTATGGACCCATAGTCCAAGGTAGACTACTCACTCATCGCGCTGGAGGCAAGCATGGTGATGAAGAAGACCTCCGGTGGCGATTCCCCTCTTTGGCAGGGTGCCAGGAAGAGCTTCTGGACCCTCCCGATCTCGGGTCGACGACGGTGGCGGATCGCGATGTGTTTCTAGAAAAGTGATCGGGTATTTAGGTTTTTCCCGTCGGGGGGTCTTTATAGGCGAAGGGGCAGCGTCAGAAGTGGACCAGGTGGGGCTCACCATAGGGCAGCGCAGCCAGGCCCTGGGCCGCGCCCCCTGGTGGTGAGACCACCCTCTCGCTCTCCTCCGTCTCCTCTTCGGTCTTCTAGAAGCTTCATTAAATATCTGGATGTTCGGCTTTTGTTTTGTCCAATTCCGAGAATATTTCCTGTGTAACTTTTCTGAAACACAAAAACAGCAGAAAACAGGGAACTGGCACTATGGCATCTCGTTAATAGGTTAGTTCCGGAAAATGCATAAAAATGCCGCGAAGTGTAACGAAACACTAAGCAAATGGTGTAAAAACAAGCATGGAGCATCAAAAATTATAGATACGTTTGAGACGTATCAAGCATCCCCAAGCTTAACTCCTGCTCATCCTCGAGTAGGTAAGTGATAACAAAGAAATAATTTTTGAGGTGACATGCACCTACACAATCTTGATCATCTATGTAAGCATTGAGTGCTGGGGTCAAAAGAACTTAAAACATGGGCATGAAAGATATAATCTTGATAGAAGAAACTTAGCAACCATGTTATAACATGAAAAAGAACACAAACGAAAGATCATGAAAATGAAACAATGAAACTCAAACGTGTGTTCAAATCATAAGGAAAAACATAGCAAATGGTTTTCAGCTTATCCTTCATGGAATAGCAAAACATAAATGCATAGGATACCTTCAAGTTTAAGAGGGCGACTAGATACAAATAATTTAAGAACAAGTGAAACCAAAATCATGAATCAATCAATGAAAACTTTGGGACAATGCACATTATACTAAGAATGACAACTATCCTCTCTTAGACGGTGCATAAAGATAGAAGGTGGTGACTCAACATAAAAGTAAAGAAAGGCCCTTCGCAGAGGGAAGCAGTGATTGCAAGTTTTATAAACCTTCAAAAATTATGGTACTTACTAGCTTTGAGCTCTCATTGCCCCCATCATAAGCATCTTGAATGGTTAGAGTTAATGCGAGTACAATTATGAAGCATATGCTTGACAAATCATAAGTTGAAAACCTCGTGTCCCGTGAAGTACGAATACCCTAACCTCATGCTCCTCCACTTAGAGTCCCAAGCAGGTGATACATCTCAAACGTATCCATAATTTTTGATGCTCCATGGTTGTTTTTACACCATTTGCTCAGTGTTTCGTTACACTTCGTGACATTTTTATGCATTTTCCAGAACTAACCTATTAACGAGATGCCACAGTGCCAGTTCCCTATTTTTTGCTGTTTTTGTGTTTCAGAAAAGTTACATAGGAAATATTCTCGGAATTGGACGAAATAAAAGCCAAACGTCCAGAAATTTACCGAAGCTTCCAGAGAACCGAAGAGGAGACGGAAAGAAGCCAGAGGGCGGCCTCACCACCAGGGGGTGCGGCCCATGGCCTTGCCATGCCGCCCTGTGGTGAGGGCCCCCTGGTCCACCTCTGGTGCCGCCCCTTCGCCTATAAAGACCCCTCGACGAGAAAAACCTAAAGACCCGATCACTTTTCCAGAAACACATCGCGATTCGCCGCCGTCGTCGACCCGAGATCAGGAGGGTCTAGAAGCTCTTCCCGGCACCCTGCCGGAGAGGGGAATCGCCACCAGAGGTCTTCTTCATTGCCATGCTTGCCTCCGGTGCGATGAGTGAGTAGTGTACCTTGGACTATGGGTCCATAGCAGTATCTAGTTGGTTGTCTTCTCCACCATGTGCTTCATGTTTAGATCTCGTGAGCTGCCTTACATGATCGAGATCACCGTTATGTAATTCTACATGTTGTGTTTGTTGGGATCCGATGAATATTGGTGTTATGATTGAGTTGATGTGCTGAATATTATCTTATGTTATCTCTATGTTGTTTATGATCTTGCATGCTCTCCGTTGTAAGTAGCTATCTTGGCTGAGTAGATACTAGTGACTCCAAGAGGGGGTATTTATGCTCGATAGTTGGGTTCATGCCTCTATTTAATCTGGGGGAGTGACAGAAACCTCTAAGGTTGTAGATGTGTTGTTGCCACTAGGGAGAAAACAACATTCTTATGTCCAAGGGCATATGCTTTGTTTACATTACACACTTTGCTTAATGCAGTTATCTGTTGTTCGCAACTTAATACTCAAGGGGTCCTCAGATGATTCCCCGCGAGTGGATTATTAGTCATAGATGCAGTTGGATGGCGTTCTATGTATCTTGTTGTAATGCCCAGAGTAAATCTCATAGTTATCCTCTCGACATATGCACGTTGTCTTTATTCTATCAATTGCCCAACTGTAATTTGTTTACCCAGCATGTGTTATTTTATCTTA
This sequence comes from Dactylis glomerata, assembly GCA_007115705.1. Lineage (NCBI taxonomy): Eukaryota > Viridiplantae > Streptophyta > Magnoliopsida > Poales > Poaceae > Dactylis > Dactylis glomerata. Next base: position 609,740 of record QXEO01002114.1, on the reverse strand, counting down.
TGGAGAGACACCACTAGTGAACTGTGGACCCCGGTCCTATTTCCTTTACATTGCTATCACCTGTTTACTTTATTCGCACTGTTTACTTTACTCGCATACTATTATTGCTTTCCACTCGATACACTCATACCCTTTGTTTCAAGCAAACCGGTGAGATTGACAACCTCATCGTAAGTTGGGAACAAAGTATTTGGTTGTGTTGTGTGCAGGTTCCACGCTGCTACTAGTTGAAGACGCGCTAACAAGTTATCGTTAACGACGCCCTTGTTGGAGTGTCACTAGGCTAGCAAGTATCACCTTTAGTCGTTTGGCTTTTTCCTACTGGATTGATAACCTTGGTTTCATAACTGAGGGAAAACTTGCTGCTATATTCATCAAACCTTCTCTTGGGGTTTTCGACTGGCCGGTCATTTACTTCATCAACAAACGCAATCAAGTTCTCTAGCACCTTCAATACCGCGCCATCAACAAGTTTTCTGGCGCTGTTGCCGGGGAAAAATAAGACTTCTGCAAGGGGAGTTTCGCACGCACATCCTTTACTTTGTTTTAAGTTTTGCTTTACTTTATTTTTACTTGCATCGTTTTATCAAAAACACAAAAAAATTAGTTTCCTTTATAGTTTTTTTATTATGTCTAGTCTAGTTGCTACTACTATATCGCCCGAGGATATGATTTTCACTTTCAAACAAAAGAGTGAGGAAAGTTTCAAAGAAGCTTGGTCTAGAATTTATGATTGGCATGGAAAAACTGAATCAAAAATGACTTTGAGTTTGCTTCTTAGTTGCTTTTACTTTGGACTTGCTCTTCGTTATAGATATGCTTTAGATGCTACTGCAGAAGGGGATTTCCTTCATTGTGATGGAGATCAAGCTTTCAATATTATAAAAAAGTTGATCACAATTTATAGCTTGCCAACTGAATTTGATTCCTCTCTTGTGAGCATTTTTAATAGACTTAATACTCTTGAGACTCACACAGCTTATTTGAATAATTGCTATAGTACTTTGTGCCAGCATTTTGATTATGTGCCAACAAATTCTAAACCTTCGAGTTGGTATCCTACGGTAAAAATCACCATTTGTGGTGAAACTTTTCATGCTCGTTGTGATATTATGTCTGAATTTTGTCTTATGCCAAAGGATATTTATGAATCTCTGAGTCTTTGGAAGCTTTCTGAGGGGGGAGAAGAAATTTCTCTTACTAATAATGCCACTATATTTCCCATTGGAATAGCTGAAGGAGTTTATACAAAAGTCCTAGGAAGAATGGTATCTACTGATTATCTTGTTATTGAATGTGTAGAAAAAGGACATATCACACATGGAAGGTCTCTACTGAAGCTCCTGGGCGCCGTTATAGATGTGGGAAAAGGCAATATAAGATTCATCTCTCCACCTTGCAATAGTCACGTCTTTCCTAGAGTCAAAAGCAAAGGTAATAAAGGAAGAGATGAGGCACCCGTTGACCCTAATGCTTTATCACTTGATATTACTTGATTCGCACTTTCTGCGCCTAGCTCAAAGGCATTAAAGAAAAGCACTCTTGGGAGATAACCCAATGTTTTTACTTTCAGTTCTTTTTCTTTTATTTGAGTCTTGGAAGTTATTAATACTGTAATAACCTCTCCTTATCATTTTTATTTCATTTTTGCGCCAAGAGAAGCCTCTAATTTGAGTGAGGTAAGATTTGGGGATGTTGTTGTCCTGAAACAGTTTTTGGTGCTGCACCATAAAAATTCATGAAAATTATGTGTATATCTTTTGGACCTGCGATTTCTTGTGAATATGCCCCAGGTTATATCCAAACTTTCATTAGTTGAACACTTTTTGATTTGAGCAACAGAAAACCCTCTAAAAATTTGACCTTTGTCAGCCGTTCTGTTTTGACAGATTTCTGCCAATATTTGTGTTTGCCGCTTTATCGCTTTCTTTTTGAGTTCTTTTGATCACGGAACTTTTGGGGAAGTTGCTACAGTAGTATATACTTTATATGTGGTGGTTTTGAGTTGAAACCTGAAGCAAAAAAAGGGTTGATTCATTTTTATGCTTACACTAATGTTGCTAATAGATTTCTGTTTAGTTTTGTATGAAGGAAGTTTTCAAGTGTAGGGATTGGAGAATGATGAGATGAGTTGAAGAATGGACAAAAGCTCAAGCTTGGGGATGCCCACACACCCCAAGAAATATCTAAGAGGTACAAGCGTCAAAGCTTGGGGATGCCCCCGAGGCACCCCTTCTTCATCGGCAAAAATTAGGTTCTCCTTTCAACACACTATATTTTTATTGCTTCATGCATTATGCGTTTTTCTTGGAGCGTCAGTTGTTTTAGTTTTCAGTTTTGTTTAGTTTTGTTTGCTGCAATAAATGGTTGGACCCCAACAAATTTCTTTTGGATAAGTTGCCTTGCTTTTCATTTGCCAAGAACACTCAGTTTTTCACTCTTATCGTTTCAACGAGTGTTCTCTTTTTCTGCTACTGCGTTTAGCTTTCGATTTTCACCTTGATTTGTGTTCAGATCTTGTTGTATCTTTTTATCAAGGTGTATTTTGACCTCTGGTCCATGTTGGTTTTCATCAAAAGAGTTGTTTATAAAAAGTTCGAATGGTGTTGGAAAAGAGAAAAAGCTTTATGCAAAAAAGTGGTACAAGAAGGAGCTTGTGTAGACTGCGGCCTAGGCTTTTGCATGTCGTACTTAATGTCTTTTTGATAGTATGCTTAGTGGTTTTGCTGTAGCATGACTTGTCTCAAATGACTGAGATTGCTTAATGAGCCTTTGAAAAAAATCATGCGTTGTTTTAATTATTTGGATGCATTATTTTGGTTTTCTCCTTGATGCTTTATTTGGGTTGACTTGGCGCATGCTCACACATGTTAGACTCATACAAAGTCACCATTGCCTCTATGATCATTTAGTTTTTGACTTTTGATGCTATCTTATGTTTCTTTTAATGTTGCTTTGTCGCTTTACATGATTATGGCCGTTATTCCTCTCTTAGTTGGTCGCTCCCAGTCTTTTGCTAGCCCTCATTTTGTACTGAGTATGAGCTCTACTCATGCATCCAACTCCTAAAAACCAAGTTTGCCGTTGTGTCCACTATAAATTCCTATGCATGGTATTTGCAAGCCATTCCAAGTAAATTTTCATGTGCTACCTTTCAAAACTTTCAACTACTTCTCATTTTGTGCCACTGTTTTTAGCTCATGGGGACGTAGTGGTCAGAATTGCTATCTTCCATATTAAATTAAGTACCCCTCAACTAGGCAGCTTCATCTGCACGTCATTAATTTTGCAAGGGAGCTGGTCAGACCATTGCAATCTAATTCTAAAAAAAAGAAAAAAGACACTCCGCCATGGTATGTGAATGTTGGTGGGCACCCGATGGAATTGGTTAGCCATGGTTTGAGAAAGGGAAAAAGGTGGGAGGAGTGCCAAAGCCTTATAAAAGAGCACCAATGTGCCAAATTTTCAAAGAACTCGGAACCGCTCTCACTTGTTTATTATGGAAGATAGTAAGACCCCATTGACAGTCGTTGACATGAAACAACCACCTCTCAAAACCCAATTTTTATCTCTATTTTACAAATGAAAAGATCTAGCACATGTTTAATCACTGCTTCCCTCCGCGGCCTTTCTTTTACTTTTATGTTGAGTCACCACCTTCTACCTTTATGCACCGTCTAAGAGATCATAGTTGTCATTCTGAGTATAATGTGCATTGTCCCAAAGTTTTCATTGATTGATTCATGATGTTGGTTTCACTTGTTCTTAAATTACTTGTATCTAGTAGCCCTCTTAAACTTGAAGGTGTCCTATGCATTTATGTTTTGCTCTCTCATGAAGGACAAGCTGAAAACCATTTGTATGTTTTTCCATATGATTTGAACACACGTTTGACTTTCATTGTTTCATTTTCATGATATTTTGTTTGTGTTCTTTTTCATATTATAACATGGTTGCTAAGTTTCTTCTATCAAGATTATATCTTTCATGCCCATGTTTTAAGTCTTTTGATCCCAGCGCACAACGCTTACATATATGATCAAGATTGTGTAGGTGCATGTCACCTCAAAAATTATTTCTTTTGTTATCACTTACCTACTCGAGGACGAGCAGGAGTTAAGCTTGGGGATGCTGATACGGCTCAAACGTATCCATAATTTTTGATGCTCCATGCTTGTTTTTACACCATTTGCTTAGTGTTTCGTTACACTTCGTGGCATTTTTATGCATTTTCCGGAACTAACCTATTAACGAGATGCCACAGTGCCAGTTCCCTGTTTTCTGCTATTTTTGTGTTTCAGAAAAGTTACACAGGAAATATTCTCGAAATTGGACGAAACAAAAGCCAAACGTCCAGAAATTTACCGAAGCTTCCAGAGAACCAAAGAGGAGACGGAAAGAAGCCAGAGGGTAGCCTCACCACCAGGGGCCGCGGCCCAGGGCCTGGCCGCGCCGCCCTGTGGTGAGGGCCCCCTGGTCCACCTCTGGCACCGCCCCTTCGCCTATAAAGACCCCCCGATGGGAAAAACATAAAGACCCGATCACTTTTCCAGAAACACATCACGATCCGCCGCCGTCGTCGACCCGAGATCGGGAGGGTCCAGAAGCTCTTCCCGGTACCCTGCCGGAGAGGGGAATCGCTACCGGAGGTCTTCTTCATCGCCATGCTTGCCTCTGGCGCGATGAGTGAGTAGTCTACCTTGGACTATGGGTCCATAGCAGTAGCTAGTTGGTTGTCTTCTCCACCATGTGCTTCAGGTTTAGATCTCGTGAGCTGCCTTACATGATCGAGATCACCGTTATGTAATTCTACATGTTGTGTTTGTTGGGATCCGATGAATATTAGTGTTATGATTGAGTTGATGTGCCGAATATTATCTTATGTTATCTCTATGTTGTTTATGATCTTGCATGCTCTCTGTTGTTAGTAGCTATCTTGGCCGAGTAGTTGCTAGTGACTCCAAGAGGGGGTATTTATGCTCGATAGTGGGTTCATGCCTCTATTTAATCTGGGGGAGTGACAGAAACCTCTAAGGTTGTAGATGTGCTATTGCTACTAGGGGGAAAACAACATTCATATGTCCAAGGGCATATGCTTTGTTTACATTACACAGTTTGCTTAATGCAGTTATCTGTTGTTCGCAACTTAATACTTGTGGAGTTCTCGGATTGATTCGCCACAAGTGGATTATTAGTCATAGATGCAGTTGGATGGCGGTCTATGTATCTTGTTGTAATGCCCAGAGTAAATCTCATAGTGATCCTCTCGACATATGCACGTTGTCTTTATTCTATCAATTGCCCAACTGTAATTTGTTTACCCAGCATGTGTTATTTTATCTTATGGAGAGACACCACTAGTGAACTGTGGACCCCGGTCCTATTTCCTTTACATTGCTATCACATGTTTACTTTATTCGCACTGTTTACTTTACTCACATACTATTATTGCTTTCCACTCGATACGCTCATACCCTTTGTTTCAAGCAAACCGGCGAGATTGATAACCTCATCGTAAGTTGGGAACAAAGTATTTGGTTGTGTTGTGTGCAGGTTCCACGCTGCTACTAGTTGAAGACGCGCTAACAAGTTATCGTTAACGGCACCCTTGTTGGAGTGTCACTAGGCTAGCAAGCATCACCTTCAGTCGTTTGGCTTTTTCCTACTGGATTGATAACCTTGGTTTCATAACTGAGGGAAAACTTGCTGCTATATTCATCAAACCTTCTCTTGGGGTTTCCAACTGGCCGGTCATGTACTTCATCAACAAACGCAATCAAGTTCTCTAGCACCTTCAATACCGCACCATCAACAAGTTTTTTGGTGTTGTAAGTATATGTGTATCATCGAGAACCGCCAATGGGGTACCTCCTGCCCGATGACATGGAACAAGCCCACATCAAAATGACAAGACAAACAGACAATGAACACCTCGACATCTCTTTTATTTACCATTGGTATAGCTTTTTATTTTGAGATGCGTCGTCGAATGTCCACTATGGGCATGCTGTAAATTTCCACCATGAATTATGCTTGCCTTAGATTAGCAGCCCAGGCGTTTCCCTAACACATATAAGAACTCCATGATCCCGCAAGATTCCCAAGTTATTTCACATTACGAGTATCCATAAACAAAAGATCACGATATCAACTCAAATGAAAGATAGTGCAATGTTGAAAGCTTGCCCCATGACGACATGGCTGGGCTAATTTCCAACTTACAACTTGCAAGCATAACAACTCAACATAAGAGAGCCATAATGTCAAAATTTTAAAGCGAGAAAAGTAAAGTGTGCCATCAGGTTCGTGAGAGCTTTATTGACCAATTTTTGCATAACACCAAAAAGAGTTTAATTTAAAGGATAGATAAAAGCAAGTCAAATGTACTTTGGAATAGCAAATTGCTAATAGGTATGTATGGTGGACACATTGGAACAACTTGGTTTTTAGGAGTTGGATGCACGAGTAGAGCTCATACTCAGTACAAAATGAGGGCTAGCAAAAGACTGGGAGCGACCAACTAAGAGAGCAATAACGGCCATAATCATGCAAAGTGACAAAGCAACATTAAAAAAACATAAGATGGCATCAAAAGTCAAAAACTAAATGATCATAGAGGCTTATGACGTCTTTGTATGAGTCTAACATGTGTGAGCATGCGCCAAGTCAACCCAAATAAAGCATAAAGGAGAAAACCAAATTAATGCTTCCAAATAATTAAAACAACGCATGATTTTTTCAAAGGCTCATTAAGCAATCTCAGTCATTTGAGACAAGTCATGCAACAGAAAAAACACTAAGCATACTATCAAAAAGACATCAAGCACGACATGCAAAAGCCTAGGCCGCAGTCTACACAAGCTCCTTTTGTACCACTTTTTTGCATGAAACTTTTTCTCTTTTCCAACACCATTCGAACCTTTTTTAAAACAACTCTTTTGATGAATACCAACATGGACCAGAGGTCAAAATACACCTTGATGCAAAGATATAACAAAATCTGAACACAAATCAAGGTGAAAATCAAAAGCTAAACGCAGTTCTAGAAAAAGAGAACACTCGTTGAACGATAAGAGTGAAAAACGAAGTGTTCTTGGCAAATGAAAAGAAGGGCAACTTCTCCAAAAGGAATTTGTTGGGGTCCAACCATTTATTGCAGCAAACAAGACTAAACAAAACTGAAAACTAAAACAACTGACACTCCAAGAAAAACGCATAGTGCATGAAGCAATAAAAATATAGTGTGTTGAAAGGTGACCTGATTTTTGCCGATGAAGAAGGGGTGCCTCGGGGGCATCCCCAAGCTTTGACGCTTGTACCTCTTGGATATTTCTGGGGGTGCGTGGGCATCTCCAAGCTTGAGCTTTTGTCCATTCTTCAACTCATCTCATCATTCTCCAATCCCTACACTTGAAAACTTCCTTCATACAAAACTCAACACAATTCTATTAGCAACATTAGTGTAAGCATAACAATGAATCAACTCTTTTTGCTTCAGGTTTCATCTCAAAACCACCACATATAAAGCATATACTACTGTAGAAACTTCCCCAAAAGTTCCGTGATCAAAAGAACTCAAAAAGAAAGCGATCGAGAGGCAAACACAAATAATGGCAGAAATCTATCAAAACAGAACAGCTAACAAAGGTCGAATTTTTAGAGGGTTTTCTGTTAATCAAATAAAAAAGTGTTGAACTAATGAAAGTTTGGATATAACCTGGGGCATATGCACAAGAAATCTCAGGTCCAAAAGGTATTCTGAGAATTTTCACAAATTTTTATGGTGAAGCACCGAAATCTGTTTCAGGACAGCAACATCCCCAAATCTTACCTCACTCAAATTAGAGGCTTCTCTTGGCACAAAAACGAAATGAAAATGATAAGGAGAGGTCATTACAGTAGTAATAACTTCCAAGACTCAAATAAAAGAAAAAGAACTAAAATTAAAAACATTGGGTTATCTCCCAAGAGTGTATTTCTTTAACGCCTTTGAGCTAGGCGCAGAAAGGTGGAAATCAAGTAATATTGAAAGAGGCATTAAGATCAATTGTAGGAGTCTTTTCAAAAATAAATTGAATTGTGTCCAAATGAGTTTTTGAGGATCCTTTATGATCACACTTTGGTACACTACTTTCATCAAAAAGATTTTTAGGACAAATCCAATTGAAATTCTTTTCCAAAGCATCATGAATTCCTACAAGTTTACAAGGTATTGGTACTCTAAAATCTTCATTGATTGTACCAAGAACCTCTACATGCAAGCCAAGCTTATTAAAACGCTTAAAAACTTTCCTAGCTTCAATGGCAACATCTCTAAATTCTCTACGCAAAGTTTCCAAGATAAAAGCTTTCTTTTCGGGATCTTCAATATCATGAAGCTTAAGAAACATGTGTTGCATAAAAGGATTAAGGCTAGCAAACCTAGCTTCCAACATGTGAACTAAATAAGCAGAAACAACTTCATAACTAGGAGCAAGCTCAACCAATGACTTTTCCTCAACATCTTTATGCATACTAATATGATTAAAGAACTCCTCAATGTTACTTTTCCCAATAATAGAACCACTACCTACTGAGAGGTCCTCCAAAACGTACTTAGGGAACAACATAATGAACTAGAAGTAATAAAGAAACAACTATAAAGGAAACTAATTTTTGTGTGTTTTTGATAAAACGATGCAAGTAAAAATAAAGTAAAGCAAAACTTAAAACAAAGTAAAGGATGTGCGTGCGAAACTCCCCTTGCGGAAGTCTTATTTTTCCCCAGCAACGGCGCCAGAAAAATCTTTGCTTGGTGTGGTGGTGATGATGTAAATCACCGTCCAGTTGGGAACCCCAAGAGGAAGGTATGATGAGCACAGCAGCAAGTTTTTCCCTCAGTAAGAAACCAAGGTTTGTCAGTCCAGTAGGAAAAAGCCAAACTCCAGGAGGTGATGCTTGCTAGCTTCGCGATAGCTCTGGACAATTTATAGGGTGCCTCGTCCAGTGCTTTGCTTTGCCAGCAGCAACGCGGAACCTGCACACAACACAACCAAGAACTTTGCTCCCAACTTACGATGAGGTTGTCAATCTCACCGGTTTGCTGTAAACAAAGGAATGAGCGTATCGAGTGGAAAGCAATAGTAGTATGCAAGAAAGTAAACAGTGCGAGTAAAGTAAACATGTGATAGAAATATAAAGGAAATTGGACCGGGGTCCACAGTTCACTAGTGGTGTCTCTCCATAAGATAAATAACAACATGCTGGGTAAACAAATTACAATTGGGCAATTGATAGAATAAAGATAACGTGCATATGTCAAGAGGATCACTATGAGATTTACTCTGGGCATAACAACAAGATACTTATACCGCCATCCAACTGCATCTATTACTAATAATCCACTCGCGGGGAATCATCTGAGGACCCCTTGAGTATTAAGTTGTGAACAACATATAACTACATTAAGCAAAGTGTGTAATGTAAACAAAGCATATGCCCTTGGACATAAGAATGTTCTTTTCCCCCTAGTGGCAACAGCACATCTACAAACTTAGAGGTTTCTGTCACTCCCCCAGATTAAATAGAGGCATGAACCCAACTATCGAGCATAAATACCCCCTCTTGGAGTCACTAGTATCTACTCGGCCAAGATAGCTACTAACAACGGAGAGCATGCAAGATCATAAACAACATAGAGATAACATAAGATAATATTCAGCACAGCAACTCAATCATAACACCAATATTCATCGGATCCCAACAAACACAACATGTAGAATTACATAACGGTGATCTCGATCATGTAAGGCACCTCACGAGATCTAAACATGAAGCACATGGTGGAGAAGACAACCAACTAGCTACTGCTATGGACCCATAGTCCAAGGTAGACTACTCACTCATCGCGCCGGAGGCAAGCATGGCAATGAAGAAGACCTCCGGTGGTGATTCCCCTCTTCGACAAGGTGCTGGGAAGAGCTTCTGGACCCTCCCGATCCCGGGTCGATGACGGCAATGGATCGCGATGTGTTTCTGGAAAAGTGATCGGGTATTTATGTTTTTCCCGTTGGGGGGTCTTTATAGGCGAAGGGGCAGCGTCAGAAGTGGACCAGGTGGGGCTCACCATAGGGCGGTGCGGCCAGGCCCTAGGCCGCGCCCCCTGGTGGTGAGACCACCCTCTGGCTCTCCTCCGTCTCCTCTTTGGTCTTCTAGAAGCTTCGTTAAATATCTGGATGTTCGGCTTTTGTTTCGTCCAATTCCGAGAATATTTCCCGTGTAACTTTTCTGAAACACAAAAACAGCAGAAAACAAGGAACTAGCACTGTGGCATCTCGTTAATAGGTTAGTTTGGGAAAATGCATAAAAATGCCATGAAGTGTAATGAAACACGAAGCAAATGGTGTAAAAACAAGCATGGAGCAATAAGCCTTTCAAAAGGTAGGGCGCTACAACCCGGCACGTCTTGACACGCTTGTTCTTCGAGTTCTACCCGAAGAAGAAGAGCGACGTGCCAACCACGAACCTAAAAAGGCTTGTTGATGTGTTTGACACCATCGAGGACCCGATGCTTCAGTTGAAGAGGTTATCGGTGAAGAGGGGAACCGAAGGGACAGTGGCCTTATCGCTGTCACATGGAGAACAAGTTGACTGGGAAAAAGTTTAGCTCTTACCACGCTTGCGATCCTTCTGAAATGAAGAAATTCTTTGCCGAGGCGAAGAAATACTCTCAGAAGATTGTCGAGTTCATTCTGCCGGTGTTGACGCCATCGTCTGCTGCTCCTTCATCTAATGCTCCTCCTGCACCGGAATCCACACCCTCCGAGGTGTCATAGTTTTTCTCTTCTTTATTATTAGAAAACCTTATGTACTCAGTAGTTTGTATTTTGTTGTAATCGAAACCTCTCCTAATTTTAGGATAATTGCCTCCTGCTTTGTGAATGTCGTATGCGATGATATTTTCTGATCCTTGCCCGTTGTACTAAAATATTTTTCTTCTTCTTCTTTTTCCAGCGTACTATTGCCGATGCCAAAATATCTGTTAAGAATGTCTTGAGTGAGCGCTGCCTAGGCTCCCGAGGATTTTTCTGAACCTGATTGTGCAGATCGCGTTGCAGAATATACTGATAGAATTGTTGATCTTGAGGGTCGACTTGATTTTTTGAAAAAGCAAACCACTGTGGCTATGAGATAAGCCAAGAAATCTACTGCGTTGTCCTAGAAGGTATCTCTTTTGGAGGATTGGTTTCTGCTTTGACAGCAAAAGTTGTTCATCATGAAGAATGTGATCTTTACATGATTGAGATCCTTGAAGCGGCGACTGGGCAAATGTCTTTTAAGTTATTGGAAGCCCCCTAGTTTTCATATTGTTTCTCTGTGTTGTGCTCACCCTTTCTTTGAGTAGGCATTTGTTTGGAGCCTATTGCTAAAGATCGTGGAGTGACTGAGCGAGCCGCAGCCCTTGAAGAGGCAACATCTGATATTAATACCTTCTGGTCTGATGCCCATCGTTGCCATGTTGTGGTTTGATTGCAAGATCGCGCGCAGCATACTGAGGAAGCCATGGAAGGTTGCTGAAGAGCTGTGACAACTACATTTTCTGCCATGCTGCTGAGGAACCCTTTTCCCGCGAGTTTTCGCGAGTTGCTGGATGTCTTCAAGAAAAGACAATGTATCCATCGCCTAATAGAACTAAATCTTATTGCGGGAGCCAATTTTGCTCTTGCTTGGGTGCATAAGTGGCACTCGCAGCTTGATTTCAATAATATCTCTCAAGGTTTGCCTCCCCAGAGATCTAGATCAACAATGATGCAGGCGCATATGAATGCTACCATTGATCCAGCGAGAAGGATTATCGCTCATTTACTTGAAGCCGATGCTGGATTTTTCCGAGAACATCATTATTTAGACTCACTCCTGGTTGGACCTATAGATGATTAATGGTACAAAGGATTCTCTATACTTTGTATTGTAGTTTTACCTTTCCTAAGTATATATCTTGGCGTGAGAGTCGCTTTGTTTGGGCTCAGGATGCTTTTTTGGTTTTGTAGAGTTGGTCATAACCGATGTTTCGTGCGCTTGCCGTAATTAGCTCGTTTGCCAGAGTTTATAGTTGTCTCGTGCGCTTGCTGCATTTTGATCTTTCACTAAAGTATTTATGCATTTTTCGCATCTGTCGAAATTTCATGCGTTTACCGCAGTTGATTTGTCGAAGTTTCATGCGTTTACCGCAATTTTTTCGGGGAGCCTCTGAGCCATGTCGCACAAAGTGTGAAGAACTTCTTATTTTTATTTATATGTTGAATGTAAATATACATGGGGTGACCCAAGGAACCCAACTGGTGGCCAGTTTTCTAGGTTCAGAGGGTCTTGCCCCTATAACTCGTGGCTGAATAGCCTTATTTTGAACTAACTTGAAATATCTGGTCGTAAGAAGCCTAAAAAGATGCTGCCTAAGCAGTAGGAGTCCCTGACTCATTTTGTGTAGAATTGTTCGGGTCCTCTGTATGGACCCGAAGTTTCTTCGCTTCGGGTGCTCCTTCTAAAAGATCATATCGAGTCCCATGTGTGGTTTTGGTAATTAATGACAATCCCTATAGACTAATGGTTGCATTGAGTTATATGTGTAGAACTTGTCCATAGACAATGCTTGAACCATTTGTTGGATTCAAGGTTGTAAGAAGAAGATTATGTGTTGACTAAGGTGTTATTCAAGAAGTGATCCAAAGATTGGTCTTAAGGGACTTGAGCTTATGTCAAGTGTGTCTTGAAGAATAAGATTTAGTGAGCTCTCATGTGTATCCTCAAGACACCATCATTATGGAGAAAGAAGAATTGGCTCGAGGATTGATCAAGTCAAAGCGCAAGTTCAAAATGAGCAATTAGAAGAGAACATATGCTTGAAGCTTGCCATCTATATTGTGATCATGGATATGTGAAGATATGCTTAAAGAGAGTCTCTTCCATAGTGGACTATGGAGGAGCAATCCGCAAGACTTCACCAAGCAAGCTCAATCAAGAAAGGTGGTCCAACTTGAGAAGATCAAGATCGTCATTATCCACCTCAAGTGGAATGCTCAAGGCAAATGTATGATATTGATAGGGTTTCTTTCTTACCGGTCTCATGGTGTTAGTTATAAGACCGGGTTATAGGATCGGTAGCCGTACTATCAAGAGGGGCTCTCGAGTGAGTAACTTAATCGTATCGTTCAGAGAGAGCTCAAACCTTTGCATACTTGGCATCATCTTTCTTGGTTCTTATTTAGATTTTATCCATGTGAGGTTCTAGAGCTTGTGGTTATTTCCATGACAAGCTCTAGCTCATCAAAAACCTATTCCGCATGAAACTCCTCTTGCATTTTTGGTGTTTGGAGGTTTTACCGGTTTGTCTTCAAAGAGAGGTCAAACCTTTCATTATTTGGTTTATTCCTACTTTGTTGGACTATGATGTTTCTCTACATAAAGTTGTAGAGCTTGTTGTTGTGATTCCAACGAGCCCAAGATCATCAAAAACGGAGTCCGGATGCTCAAGTTATTGCCGTTTTGTTTTGGTGTTTCTGCCAGTTTTAGGAGGGGCGGCTTTAGCCGGCCCAGGGCCGGAAATAGCCAGACCGGGGCGCTCGTTTACCTCTCTATGTCAGTCCGGATTTTTGTCCGGCTTTAGCTGGTCTGGCCGGCTTTAGCCGGTGTTAAGTCCGGCTTTAGCCGGTCTAAATGGCTGTAACGGTCATATTTCGTGGGGGGGACCTATAAAAGGCCCCCCTTCTTCCCCAAGGGCTGATAGCTCGTTTTCCCCTCTTTCTCTCTCTCCCACCATTGTTGACCTTGAAAAGCTTGCCTCTCTCTCAATTCCTCCCTTGATTCTTGCATATCTTTGAGGGAAAAGTGAGAGGAGATCTAGATCTACAACTCCACCAATCAATCTCTTCTCTAAGTGAGGGGAATATCTTGGGATCTAGATCTTGGAGTTCTTTGTGGATTTCCTTTGTTCTTCCTCTCATATCTCTCCATAGCATTAGTTGCTTTGGTAGGATTTGGGTTAGAAGGATTTGAGCACTTTGTGTACTCTTGCCATTGCATAAGTTGCATCGGTTTGAGTTCTCCCCGGAGATTCGAGTAAGTGAAAGTTTGTGAGTTTATTACTCTTGGGTTCTTGGAACTCTAGACGGCTTTGTGGCTTTGTGGTGCCTTGGTGGCTATCCTTGGGAGCCTCCAATTAAGTTGTGGATGTGTGCCCCAAGCTTTGTGTAAAGGCCCGGTTCCGCCTTGAGGAACCCCTTAGTGGAAGAGTGAGCTAGGCCTTTGTGGCGCAAGCTCACACCGGAGAATAGGGTGAGGCCTTTGTGGCGATACCATACCCCTCCAACGAGACGTACTCCCTTTCAAGGGAGGAACTCGGGAATACATCATCGTCTCTGCGTACCTCGGTTATTCCTATACCCGAGCTCTTTACTTATGCATTTTACATTGTGATAGCCTTCGTGCTTGAAGTCATATATCTTGCTATCACCTTGTTACTTGTATTTCTTAGCATAAGTTGTTGGTGCACATAGGTGAGCCTAGTTTATGTAGGTTTTGTGTGCTTGGCAAAATAAATGCTAGTTTAATTTCGCTTTTGTTCAAGCCATTCGTAAAATTTGATATCGCCTATTCACCCCCCCTCTAGGTGACATCTGTGTCCTTTCAATTGGTATCAGAGCCCGGTCTCTCATTTTAGGCTTCACCGCCTTGAGAGCAAAGATGTCGGCTAGGGGATTAGTGCACAATAACACTTTTATATTCGATGGCACAAATTATGATACATGGAAAATCCACATGCTTAATTATTTTCGGGTCATCGACCCATTTATGGAGCGAATTGTAGATGCGGGTTTTTCTCCTCCAAAGGATACTCAAAATCTATCTTTAGAGGATGAGAAAAACTTGTATCTCAATGCTCAAGCTACTCATGTGATTGTTAATGCTTTGAGCGATGTAGTTATCTTCTCTATTTTGCCTTTTCAGAGCGCTCATGAGATATGGACAAAGCTTCAAGAAAAATATGGTGTGTCCAAGATTATTGGTGATGATTTTATTCCTTCCACTTCTGGCCGCGATGAATTTTCTTCCACTTCACCAAAGTGTGGCAAGACACAAGGTAATGATATGGTGAGTGGTGATGAAACTTGCAATGGTGATAGTATGCTTACTTTTGATGATCCTTCATCTCTATCTCATTAAAATGCTTCATCTTTGGACTTAAACACTTGTAGCCCCATAAATACTTTACATGCTTGTGTTGATAGTCCTTGCATATCATGTGTAAGTTTCTTGACTAAACCTAATAATGATATGCTTAGTGCATCTTGTTGCCATGATATAAATGCTTCTATTTCCTCTAGTATTTGTGATGCTTACCATATAGAGGAAACCGAAGAGTCTTTGGGCCAAGACAAGGTCTTGAATGGAGCTTCAAGTATTTCTTCATCTTCTTCTTCTCATGGTTCCCACATATGCCTTATGGCTAGGTCTTCAAATCATAATGATGTTGAGGACAATGGTGAGGATGAGGAAAATGAAGAAGACTATATTGAGTATTTAAACAAGAAGGGTAAGGTGGTCTTTGATGCTTTGCATAACAATAAAAATGTTTTGCCCAACTTCTTTGAAATCATGAGTTGTGCTATTGAGAGCACAAAACTCATTGAGATGAAGGAAGAAAAAATTGATAAATTGTTTTCTCTTGAGCGTGAATATGCCAATGATATCCATGATTTAAAAAATGCTCTAGAGGAAGAGCAAGAGCTTCGGGTTTCTCTTGAGGAGAAACTTGAATCGATTGAGGAGCCATGTAATAAAATTATTTCTAAACTCAATAAAGAACATGACCTCGCTCTTGCCAAGTTGTCTTCTCCTATTGGTAATGATAATGATGCATGTGCTACTAACTCTACTTCTTGTGAAGCATCTATTTTGAAGGAGAATGTTGAGCTAAGGGCTCAACTTGAGTTGCTAACTAGCAAGTATGGGAAATTGGAAGAAAGTTATAAAAAGCTATCTAGCTCTAATGAGGATCTTCTAGTGTCACATGCTCGCCTAAAGTTAGCTCATGAGGCTATATCTATAAAGGTAACATCTTGTGAGCCTCATGTGGACACTAGTACTATTTCTCAAAATGCTATATTGACACGTGCTAGTCCTAGTAATTCTTCATCTCATGCTATTTCTAAATGTTGTGATGAATTACTCTCCTTGCCTTGTTGCTCTAACAATGAAGCCTCTACTTCCACTAGTACTTGTGTTGTCACTAACCATGTAGAGGAAATCAAAGAGCTCAAGGCCCAAGTTACTTCATTGAAGAAAGACTTGGAAAATTGTCATGAAGGGAAGTCCACACTCAACAAGATCTTGAGTGTGCAAAAATCCCCCAATGACAAGAGTGGACTTGGATTCCAATCCAATAACAAGAACAAGTCCAAGATAAACAAGAAGAAGAAGGACCAAGAACAAGTAAAGAATTTGGTCAAGATTGTTTGCTTCAAGTGCAAAATTGAAGGGCACCATGTTAGATCTTGTCCTTTGAAGAAGAAGCCTCTTAGTGAGAAGCAACAAGGGAAGCGGCCTCAAGTTCAAGGCCATGCTCAACCTCGAGTTGAAGAAAGGTCACTTCCGAAGAAAAATCAAGCTAATGCTCCCCTTATGGAGAAATCAAGTGAGAATAAGGTGAAGAAAAGAACTTGCTACATATGCCATGAGAAGGGTCACCTATCTTCTTCATGCACTAGTGGTAACTCATCCAACCCTATCATAATTGAGGATGTATATTCACTTTGCAAGGATAAGGTTGGTAATGTGTTTGCTAAATTTGTTTGTACTCAAAGTGGTGTCAAGAAAAGAACCATTTGGGTTGCCAAACCTATTGTTTCTAACTTTTTAGGACCCAACTTGGTTGGGGACCAACAAGCCATTACTTGAACAATAGGTGTTGTTGGAGGGCATTGGAGACTTGGCTATATCATGAAGAATTAAGGGATCTTCATCAATTATATTTTCTCAAGTCAAGTCAATTGGATTCTCTTATTTCTATCATATATCCAATGTTCCTCCTTGCGGTAACATGCACTCAACTCATCTACATTGAAAGTTACTCGCCCCTTTGCATGTGTTGGGTTTTGTACCTTGCATGTGTTTGTATATGTTGTGCTTCCTACTTGCTTTATTTTGAGTAATCAAGTATGTGCATGTTGGGTTGCACACCATGTACAGTTGTTCTTGTTGAGCCTATTGCATATTGTTTGTATCTTGTTGGCTCTTGTGAGAGATTAATGGACCATCCCATTTTGGGGGAGTGATATGCTTTGCACTTCACAATCCTAAAAATGTGTGTACATGAGGAATACCACTTAGTGTTGATATTTAAAGATTATCTAGTCACTATGTGGTATGTCATTCTCATGAGAAATTCAAATTCTATAATGTCCATTAATCATCTTGTTGGATTTTATTTGTATCTTGTGAAAATAAATGTTTTATCACATTATGGGGGAGTAATATGCTTTGTGCATACTACAAACCAATATAATGTGTATATTTGAGGTTGTGTCACATAGTATTGATATTGTAAATTATTTTGCGTCTATGTGGCATGTTTGCTCAAACAAGTTCTAATTTGCCAAATTGTTTTATTGCTCTTGTTTTGGATCTTGTTTGTGAGATACTTTCTTGGTAGGGTTTTCCTAAAATGTGGAATGCTACATCAAAGTTGGAAAACCATTTTCTTCAAGTTATCATAATCATTGCTTTGCGTGATTGTTTAACTATTTGAGTCTATCAAGAATATCTTCTTTAGCATGGTGTTTAATTCTTATCTTTTCCATATGCTTCTTTGTTGTGAAGATGATCTTGGATTTATGTGTAAACTACAACCAGGAAATAACTCCAAATACTTTTTGTCCTTGGACAATTGGTACTCCAAATACATATATATTGATCATCTTTACATTGGCTATTGCTTTTAATTGCCTTATCTCTTGCCAAGAAATATATTTGTTTTAATTTCCATCGTCCTCCTTGACTCTTGTGATTCTATTTGATTTTGTTGAACTTGTTTTGTGTTATTTCTATGTAGGTAGATGTGATGATCCCACTTGTGTGCATTTTGTATTCAAATGCAAAATCATAAATAATGCACTAATCTTGGGGGAGCTCTCCTATATTTGTTATAACACACTCTCTATGATTATTTCAATTAGTATTGGTTATTTTTAGAAGACAAATCATTTCTTTTTGGTACTTAGTGTGCCATCTTAAAAAGTGTGGAGAGTTTGTTTGGTTTGTTTGAACCTTGCTTTCTTTGGGAGTTGATTATCTCATTCCTTGTTATTTATTTCTTACTCTTAAAATGAGATATGTCTTTGAGCATGTGTGTTTTAGTTATGCTTTATGCTCATTGGCTTTTGCATTGTTCACTTGGTGAACTTTGGAGTCAATCTTGTGTTGATTTGATTCTTTGATATAATTTGGACAACCTTTTTTATCGCTTCACAATTTTGTGTGCTCGCTTGTTCTTCTTGGTGTTTTGTCCAAATTGTATCTCCTTTGGGCTTTTGAAAGTCTTGTGCATGCATATTTACTAAATGTATACTTTATAGCATGCTTTGCTTTCTTTGATCAAATATATAGGGGAAGCTCCATCAAATCCTAAATCGGCTAAGATATGCATGAAATTAAATTTCATATTTATATGCACATATTTATGTGGAGTTTGTCCTATATGTTGTAGTTTCTAACTACTTTGGACCCAATGAGTTTGGGGACCATCTTGTACTTGAACTTTGTTTTAGGTACATGGACCATCTTTATTTACAAATGTTGTGCTTCTTGCAAAGGTCTTAATGACACCTCTTTATTGCAAATGTGAGTAAGTTGAGATGAGTGCATATTATCGGGAACATATAAAATCATGCTCATGATTCTCCTATCCCATGTATGTCAATTTAGCAATTTTATTGCATATCATTTCCTCAAGTTTCTCACATGTGCAATATTGTTGAAAGTGTAAATTTAGTACTTTTTTTGGGTATCCCTCTCTCTGATACTTGTTGCTTTTCTCAAAGCATCCCAACTATCTTCTTTCCCTTGTTGATATTTGTGATGTCTTTGACTTGTTTGTGGTTGAAATTCTTCAATATACAATAAGATAAATTGAGCCTTTGGCCATGCTTTAAAAGCAAAAATCTCATTGGTATATTGCATGACTTCATTTTGGATATCATGTTCTATTCTTAGTATCTATTTTGTGTGTACATGTTTCTTTGTGATAATTATCTTCGTGATGGTGTCTATTTAGAAACTTATACACATGAGAGATGATATCTCCTTATTTGATATCTTACTTGAACCTTATGTGTTGGGATGGAATGATAAGCAATATCATTCATTGAAGACTATGTGGATGCTCTATGCTCATCCTTGTATTAGTCTTATAATATGCTTTGTCATTTCTCTCACACATTCCTTTGGTTGAGCCTTTTAATATGTCGTCTCTTATTTGTAGCTCAACCATTTCTTTGATGCAAGTGTTAAGCTTAATTTCTTTTCTATGATATCTTGCAAATGGTTGTGTTTTAAATGGTATTGAGGGAGTGAGGATTCCATGTTGTGCAAACTATATTCAAATGCAAACATTCTAATTTTTGCACGTACCTTGGGGAGCTTCCTTAGTTCATTTAAAGCACTATTTTGCGGTTAGCATGGTATTTAATTTCACTTGGAATCATTTTGTTTTGAATAATATTGAGGGAGTGATGATTCCATGTTTGTGCACCTTATACTTCAATCCAAATAGAATATTTTATGCACAAACCTTGGGGAGCTTCCTCATATTATTTAGAGCACCCTTTTGGTCTAATCATAATATCTTTATTCAATTTGTTCTTTGGGTCAATTGATTGCTCTCTTCATTTGGTGAAGTTTATCCATCATGTTATCTTATTTTGTTTGCAATCTTTGATCCTCAATATAGTTTCTTTTCCTTCAAAAATTTTGCCTTTGTATATGTGCATGTGTTTTCACTCATTTATTTTGGATATGCACACCATTTTGGAGGAACTCTCACTATATTGGCCTTCTAAGATTTTGTTCCCCATTTTGGCAATGGATGCCAATGGGGGAGAAGTTTCGAGAGTTTAAAGGGAATTGGGTTTTATGCTTTGGTTTTGTTCTTAAGCATTTGCCTTGCATGCTTTGTATCATTGTGTGTAGCTTTGCATGGTTGAGTATATAGCGGAAACTCCACCAACAACCTTGGTTGGCAATATATGTAATGAAATCAAGATCATTCACACATGCATAGATTGTGGGGGAGTTTGCTCTATATATGGTGGTTCTACTAACATCACATACTTTTGTAGTATTTTATGTTAGTACAACCATTGTGGTTCTTTGAATTCATTATATAAACCCTCTCAAAGAGATTGTCATCAATTACCAAAATGGGGGAGATTGAAAGATCATATCGAGTCCCATGTGTGGTTTTGGTAATTAATGACAATCCCTATGGACTAATGGTTGCATTGAGTTATATGTGTAGAACTTGTCCATAGACAATGCTTGAACCATTTGTTGGATTCAAGGTTGTAAGAAGAAGATTATGTGTTGACCAAGGTGTTATTCAAGAAGTGATCCAAAGATTGGTCTTAAGGGACTTAAGCTTATGTCAAGTGTGTCTTGAAGAATAAGATTGAGTGAGCTCTCATGTGTATCCTCAAGACACCATCATTATGGAGAAAGAAGAATTGGCTCGAGGATTGATCAAGTCAAAGCGCAAGTTCAAAATGAGCAACTAGAAGAGAACATATGCTTGAAGCTTGCCATCTATATTGTGATCATGGATATGTGAAGATATGCTTAAAGAGAGTCTCTTCCATAGTGGACTATGGAGGAGCAATCCGCAAGACTTCACCAAGCAAGCTCAATCAAGAAAGGTGGTCCAACTTGAGAAGATCAAGATCGTCATTATCCACCTCAAGTGGAATGCTCAAGGCAAAGGTATGATATTGATAGGGTTTCTTTCTTACCGGTCTCATGGTGTTGTGAGACCGGGTTATAGGATCGGTAGCCATACTATCAAGAGGGGCTCTCGAGTGAGTAACTTAATCGTATCGTTCAGAGAGAGCTCAAACCTTTGCATACTTGGCATCATCTTTCTTGGTTCTTATTTGGATTTTATCCATGTGAGGTTCTAGAGCTTGTGGTTATTTCCATGACAAGCTCTAGCTCATCAAAAATGGATTCCGCATGAAACTCTTCTTGCGTTTTTGGTGTTTGGAAGTTTTACCGGTTTATCTTCGAAGAGAGGTCAAACCTTTCATTATTTGGTTTCTTCCTACTTTGTTGGACTATGATGTTTCTCTGTATAAAGTTGTAGAGCTTGTTGTTGTGATTCCAACGAGCCCAAGATCATCGAAAACGGAGTCCGGATGCTCAAGTTATTGCCATTTTCGTTTTGGTGTTTCTGCCAGTTTTAGGAGGGGCGGCTTTAGCCGGCCCAGGGCCGGAAATAGCCGGACCGGGGCGCTCGTTTACCTCTCTATTTCAGTCTGGATTTTTGTCCAGCTTTAGCTGGTCTGGCCGGCTTCAGCCGGTGTTAAGTCCGGCTTTAGCCGGTCTAAATGGCTATAACGGTCATATTTCATGGGGGGGACCTATAAAAGGCCCCCTTCTTCCCCAAGGGCTGGTAGCTTGTTTTCCCCTCTTTCTCTCTCTCTCTCTCTCTCTCTCTCTCTCTCTCTCTCTCTCTCCCACCATTGTTGACCTTGAAAAGCTTGCCTCTCTCTCAATTCCTCCCATGATTCTTGCATATCTTTGAGGGAAAAGTGAGAGGAGATCTAGATCTACAACTCCACCAATCAATCTCTCCTCTAAGTGAGGGGAACATCTTGGGATCTATATCTTGGAGTTCTTTGTGGATTTCCTTTGTTCTTCCTCTCATATCTCTCCATAGCATTAGTTGCTTTGGTAGGATTTGGGTTAGAAGGATTTGAGCACTTTGTGTGCTCTTGCCATTGCATAAGTTGCATCGGTTTGAGTTCTCCCTGGAGATTCGAGTAAGTGAAAGTTTGTGAGATTATTACTCTTGGGTTCTTAGAACTCTAGACGGCTTTGTGGCTTTGTGGTGCCTTGGTGGCTATCCTTGGGAGCCTCCAATTAAGTTGTGGATGTGTGCCCCAAGCTTTGTGTAAAGGCCCGGTTCCGCCTTGAGGAACCCCTTAGTGGAAGAGTGAGCTAGGCCTTTGTGGCGCAAGCTCACACCGGAGAATAGGGTGAGGCCTTTGTGGCATTGGTTAGGCCTTTGTGGCGATACCACACCCCTCCAACGAGACATAGTCCCTTTCAAGGGAGGAACTCGGGAATACATCATCGTCTCTGCGTACCTCGGTTATTCCTATACCCGAGCTCTTTATTTATGCACTTTACATTGTGATAGCCTTCGTGCTTGAAGTCATATATCTTGCTATCACCTTGTTACTTGTATTTCTTAGCATAAGTTGTTGGTGCACATAGGTGAGCCTAGTTTATTTAGGTTTTGTGTGCTTGGCAAAATAAACGCTAGTTTAATTCCGCTTTTGTTCAAGCCATTCGTAAAATTTGATATCGCCTATTCACGCCCCCCTCTAGGCGAGATCTGTGTCCTTTCACCTTCGATAGGTACTTCAGGTGTTACGCAAGTTAGGGTAGATGTCGTGTTGTGCTCTATCCTTCCTTTTGATTCTCCATGGTGTGCTATTGTACTGAAGGATTGCGCCATCTTGTGAAATTCCTTGTCACATATATCAGACAGCTCGAAGCTTCTCTTTACTGTTATGATTCCGCTGGGTCCTGGAATTTTGAGTACTAGATAGGTGTAATGAGGTATAGCCATGAAACGCAAAAATGCAGGTCGTCCGAGGATCGTGAAGGGTTTCGCAGCATAGAAAACAAAAATTTTCCTATGATGACGAACAAGAACAAGCCAAGATCTGATCTACGAGATGCAAAACAATGAGCGGGAGAGATTAGATCTACATACCCTTGTAGATCGCACAGCGGAAACGTTTAGATGAACGTGGTCGGCGTAGTCGTACTAGTGTCTCCTTCTCGCGATCCGATCCGATCCAAGCGCCACAACGGGCGACGCCTCCGAGTGGTGCACACGTATAGCGCAACAACGACTCCTCCTCCTCGGTCCAGCAAGGTGCGGTGGAGTGGTAGATGGGATCGGTAGCACGATGGCGTGGTGCTTATGGTGGAGAGTATCTATGGGCATGGCTTCGCCTACGCGCACGAGGTGGAAGAAGAAAGGCTAAAGATCTAGTCAAACTAGGGCAAAAGAGAGCTACATATGAGACAACGGGGCAGCACGGCGGCTGATCAAAAATCATCCCGACACGCTGTCATCTGATCTTCTTTTATAGGCAAAAAGGCGTGCAGGACAAGTTGCTACTTGTTTGCCTTCGCGTGGAAGTAACAGAGATCACTGCCACCCCTCGTAAAAAACGATCGATCGAATCGATCGATACGAGCAGGTGCGTGCGGCTTTCTAGCGCGCGGGGTGAGCGTGGCCTAGGCGTTCCAGCGGCCTCCCAGCGGCCTGGCGAGCGGCAGCTTGAGTGCGCCGCACAGGGCGCGAGGATGCGCGGTCGGTCGGCCCAGCCGACCCAACTGCTGCACCTCCTTTTTTCTTTTCTTTTTTGCTTTTTCCTTTTGCAGTTTGTCTAGATGGAGCTACTAAATAGGCCCATTAGCAAAACTTTGCATAATCTAATTGATGTGCTTAATTTAGATCTATCCATCATATCATTCTTCTAATGACATGACCTCATTATTAATCGACAACTCATGTCTATGGTTAGGAAACCTTAACCATCATTAATCAATGAGCTAGTCTAGTAGAGGCATACTAGGGACACAGTGTTGTTCATAAACCACACAAGTATTAATGTTTCTGATTAATACAATTCTAGCATGGAATATAAACATTATTATGAACAAGAAATATGATAATAACAATATTATTATTGCCTCTAGGGCATATTTCCTTCAGTCTCCTGATACGTCCATTTTGCATCACTATTTTATATCATAATTTACTGTTATTCATTGATATATTTCATATTTAGAGGTGATACTTATGTTGTTTCCTCTGCTTTTACATGTTTGATGATTATTGGAGGACTTGCTGTCGGAGTCAGGATTCTGCTGGAAAAAGGACCGTCAAGACACCATATTTCTGAAGATCAACAATTCTAAGAAAATACCCATAAATTCATATATTACCAGAAGATGAAAGTAGCCAGAAGGAGAGAGCAAAAGGAGCAGTAGGGGGCCCACACCACCAGGTGGCGTGGGCCAGCCCCTGGCCGCACCACCCTGGGGTGAGGCCACCCTGGCCCACTTTTGCCATCGCCCCCTCGCGTATATTATCGTCCCCAAAAACCTAAGACAGGGGGGATTAGAGATAGACTCCGCCGCCTCTGCGGGGCGGAAAACACCGAGAGAGAAAAGCTCTCCGGCAGGTAGAAATCTGCTAGGGAAATTCCTTCCCAAAGAAGGGAGATCGTCACCATCGTCATCGCCATCGAGCTGGACTTCATTGGGATCATCATCATCATCACTAGCACCTTCATCACCACGTTATCCCGCTGTAACAACTTGGGTTGAATCTTGTCCAATTCTTAGGGAAACTTTCCCGGTGTTGATTACTCTTATTTACCATTATTTCACCTCTGGTCATGATCCATATGATGTCTTGTGAGTAGTGCAACTATGTTGAGTAATATTTAATGGTTTGATATTTATATGTTGTGGTGCTATTCTACTAGTGGTGTCATGTGAACGTCGACTACATGATACTTCACCTTTATGGCCCTAGTGGAATGCATTGTGTATGCACCAGGGATTGTAGGATCTCAGAGTTTAAGGCTATGGTTAGATTTATCTTAATTACTTTCTTGTAGTTGCGGATGCTTGCAAGGGGTATAATCACAAGTGTGTATTAGTCCTAGTAAGGGTAGTGCACTAGCATAGGTTCACCCCCATAACACTTATCAAACCAATGAAGATTACTTAGCTGCATGAAGCGAAAGCACTCGACAAAAACTCCCGTGTGTCCTCAGGAACGTTTGGTAATCATAAGTTACACAACCAGCTTGTCCTTTGCTCTAGAAAGGATTGGGCCACTTGCAGCAATTACTATTATTGTCTTTTATTTACTCGTACTTTATTTACTTGCATTACCAAATACCCCTGAAAACCCATTTGCTAGTATTTAAAGTGAATCCTTGATCCAAACCGCTTGTCAACACCTTCTGCTCCTCGTTGGGTTCGACACTCTTATTTATCGAAAGTACTACGATACACCCCCTATACTTGTGGGTCATCAAGACTATTTTCCGGCACCGTTGCCGGGGAGTGAAGTGCTATAGAAGAGTGGAATTGGTAAAGGTAACTTTCGCTGTGAGTATTGTTTTTATTTCTGTCTTTTATTTTATTTTTCCATGGAGAAGTCTCCATTTGGTTCCCTATTTGGGAACACTACTACCTCTATTACGGTAGTGGATGAACCACCGCCTGCCTAATTAGATCCTTTTAAAACACCTATGAAAATTGTTGAACGTGTTATGAATAACTGCTATTCAGGAGATGGAACTGTCCATCCGGGTGATCATTTACTCTTTATACATGAATTATGCGAGTTGTTTAAGTGCACATGTATTTCATCGAGCCAGGTTAAGAGAAAGCTATTCTCTTTATCACTGAAGGGCAGAGCTGCGGAATGGTATAGGTTGCTCAAAGATGGTCCATCTATTGGCTAGGAGGAAATTGTACCTCTCTTTTATTCCAAATTCTATCCTCCAAGTGAGATTCATAAAGATCGGAATCAGATATACTCCCTCCGTCAGGAATTACCCTGCATTCTGTGGTTGGTCAAAGTCAAACTTTTTAAATTTTGACCAAACATGTTGGTAAAACTATCAATAACTATGAAACCAAATACATGCAATATGAAAATATATTTTATGATAATTCTAATGATGGTTATTTTATATTATAAATATTAATATTTTTTCTTATACGCTTAGTTAAATTTTATAAAGTTTGACTTTGACTAAACCCAGAATGCAGGGTAATTCTTGACAGAGGGAGTATAATTTTTGGCCTCATGATGGAGAGAGTATTGCCCAAGCATGGGGGAGATTGAAGTCACTAATGCTCAAATGCCCCATTCATGAGCTCCCCAGTAATATTGTTATTAATAACTTTTATGCAAGGCTTACTCTTCACGACAAGAATTTATTGTATGCTTCTTGCTCTGGATCATTTACACGCATGAAAAAAGAAGCTAAATGGGACCTTCTAGACCGTATTCAAGAAAATACTGAAGGATGGGAGAACGACAAAGGTAGAAAGTTAGGTATAAATTATGATTATGAATGCATTAAAGCTTTTATGGGAACCAATGATTTTCATAATGTTAGTTCTATTTATGGTCTTGATTCTCAAATACTTGCCAACTGTTTCAAGGCCTTTGCCTCTTATCTTGATGTTCCAAAGAAGGATTGGGACAAGTACCATGCGCCTTATAAAGATACCGTTAGTTGTGTTCCTGCTAGAACTACTGAAGTTTGTACTGTTGATCGCATTTTGCCTAAACCTTATTTTGAGAAAGCGTCTTTCCCTGCTAAGGTAAATGAGCATTCTACTTTAATTAGTGTGCTTAATAAAAGTGCAAGGAAAGCTTTAAAACCTAATGAGCAAATAACTGTTAAGTCTCCTGTAGCAAGAGTGAAGGACCTTGTTACTAAAAATGTAGAAGATGAACATATTATCTTTTGTGATGATGCTTCTAACATTGTTTCACATCCTAGTAGACCTAGGAAAACAAGTGTTCCTGTGCTTTCTGTCAGGATTGGTGATCATTGCTATTATGGTTTATGCGACATTGGTGCAAGTTCAAGTGCTATTCCTTATGAGCTTTACCGAGAAATCATGCATGAAATTGGTTCTTGTGAACTTGAAGAAATTGATGTGGTTATTCAGCTTGCTAATAGAGAGACTGTCCTTCCAATTGGTATTGTTAGAGAAGTGGAAGTTTTATGTGGTAAGACTAAATATCCTACTGATTTTCTAGTACTTGGTAAAGCTGCTAGTAAAACTTGTCCTATTATTTTTGGTAGACCCTTTTTGAATACTTGTGGCGCTGTTATAGATTGTAAGAAGGAGAAAATTTTGACTAAGTTTGATGGAAAATCTTATGAGTTTAATTTTTCTAAGTTTACTAAAGCTCCTTATGAAAATGAATTGCCTAATGAAGATTTTCGAGTTGAACAGCTTGCCTCTATTGCTCTTGCTCCTAATAATGCCTTGCAGCAATTTTGGGTGGACCATGAAAGTGAGATCTTCAGGGAAGAAAGAGATGAGATTGACGAGATTCTTCTTCGTCAGCCAGAGTTGCTTAAACACAATTTACCTGTGGAGGATTTGGGTACCACTCTGCCACCTAAGGAAGATCATGTTTTTGATTTAAAACCCTTACCTGATGATCTTAAATATGCTTATATCGATGATAAGAAAATATATCCTGTTATTATTAGTTCTAAACTTTCAGGGAAGGAAGAAGAAAGGTTATTGGAAATATTGAGGAAACACTGAGGAGCTATGGGATATACTCTTGATGATGTAAAAGGGATTTCTCCTACTATATGTCAGCATGCTATTAACATGGAGCCAGAAGCAAAGCCAGTTGTTGAACATCAACGCCGTTTAATTCCTAAGATGAAGGAAGTGGTAAGAAATGAGGTATTGAAACTTCTTGATGCTAGTATTATTTATCCTATTGCTGATAGTAGATGGGTTAGTCCTGTTCATTGTGTTTCTAAGAAAGGAGGAATTACTGTTGTGCCTAATGAGAATAACGAGCTTATTCCTCAAAGGGTAGTAGTTGGTTATAGGATGTGCATAGATTCTAGAAAGGTCAACAAAGTTACTAAGAAAGATCATTATTCTTTACCGTTTATAGATCAAATGTTAGAGAGGTTATCTAAGAAAACTCATTTTTGTTTTCTTGATGGTTATTCTGGTTTCTCTCAGATTGCTGTTAAAAAGCAAGATCAAGAGAAAACCACTTTTACTTGTCCTTATGGAACTTATGCTTATAGATGTATGCCTTTTGGTTTGTGCAATGCTCCTGCTACTTTTCAAAGATGCATGTCTGCTATCTTTCATGGTTTTTGTGAAGAAATTGTGGAGGTATTCATGGACGATTTCTCCGTCTATGGAACTTCTTTTGATAATTGTTTGCACAATCTTGATAAATTTTGCAGAGATGTGAAGAAACTAATCTTGTTCTTAATTGGGAGAAATGCCACTTTATGGTGAATGAAGGAATTGTTTCTTGGACATAAAATCTCTGAAAGAGGTATTGAAGTTGATAGAGCAAAGGTTGAAGCAATTGAGAAAATGCCCTGTCCTAGGGATGTTAAAGGGATTCGTAGTATTCTTGGCCATGCTGATTTCTATAGGAGGTTTATTAAATATTTCTCTAAGATTTCAAAGCCTCTTACTAATCTTCTTCAAAAGGATGTACCATTTGTTTTTTATGACGATTGTAAAGAAGCTTTTGAAACTCTTAAGAAGGCTTTAACTACTACTCCTATTGTCCAACCACCTGATTAGAATTTACCCTTTGAAATTATGTGCGATGCTAGCGAATTTGCTGTAGGTGCTGTCCTTGGACAGCGTGTAGATAAGAAGTTGAATGTTATTCATTATGCTAGTAAGACTCTTGATGCTGCTCAAAAGAATTATGCTACTACTGAGAAGGAGTTTCTTGCTGTTGTTTTTGCTTGTGATAAGTTTAGACCTTATATTGTTGATTTAAAAGTTACTATTCATACTAATCACGCTGCTATTAGATATCTTATGTCGAAGAAGGATGCTAAGCCTAGGCTTATTAGATGGGTGTTGCTTTTACAAGAGTTTGATTTGCATATTGTAGATAGGAAAGGTGCTGAAAATCCTGTTGCTGATAATTTGTCTAGGTTGGAAAACATTTCTTTTGATCCTATTCCTGTTAATGATAGTTTTCCAAATGAACAGTTGGCTTCAATAAAGGTAACCTCGCGAGAGAATCCTTGGTATGCTGATTATGCTAACTTTATTGTTTCCAAGTATTTGCCTCCAACCTTTACAGCCCAGCAAAGACGGAAATTCTTTTATGACTTGAGGCATTATTTTTGGGATGACCCACACTTATATAAAGAAGGAGTGGATGGTATTATGCGAAGATGTGTTCCAGAATATGAACAACAAGAGATATTGAGGAAATGTCATGGTAGTGCTTATGGAGGACATCATGCTGGAGATAGAACTGCACAAAAGGTTCTACAATCAGGTTTTTATTGGCCTACCTTTTTTAAAGATGCTAGAATTTTTTTTTACCTTGTGATGAATGCCAAATAGTTTGTAATATTTCTAGACGCAATGAAATGCCTATGAGTTTTTCTCTTGTTATTGAGCCATTTGATTGTTGGGGATTTGACTTTATGGGTCCTTTTTCTCCTTCAGAAGGTTATACTCATATACTTGTTGCTGTTGATTATGCTACTAAGTGGGTATAAGCTATACCTACGAAGAGTGCCGATGGTGAGACCTCGTTAAAGATGCTTAAGGATGTTATTTTTCCTAGGTTTGGTGTGCCTAGATATCTTATGACTGATGGAGGTTCTCATTTTATTCATGGTGGTTTTAGGAAAACTCTTTCTAGATATGACGTTAATCATAGAATTGCTTCTGCTTATCATCCCCAAACTAGTGGGCACGTAGAGCTATCGAATAGAGAGATCAAGTCCATCTTGCAGAAGACTGTTAATAGATCTTGGAAAAACTAGGCTAGCAAGTTGAACGATGCTTTATGGGCTTATAGAACTGCTTATGAGAACCCCATGGGCATGTCTCCTTACAAAATGGTTTACGAAAAAACGTGTCACTTGCCCTAAGAATTAGAACACAAAGCTTTTTGGGCAGTGAGAGATCTTAATAGGGATTTTAAACTTGCCGGTAAGAAAAGGTTGCTTGATTTGAGTTCCTTAGATGAGTGGAGAAATGAAGTTTATGAGAATGCCAGGCTTTTTAAAGAGAAAGTCAAGCAGTGGCATGATAGCAGAATTCTTAAGAGAGAATTTCATGTTGGTGAGAAAGTTCTATTGTATAGGTCTTGTCTCAGATTTTTTGCAGGAAAATTACTCTCGAAATGGGAAGGACCATTTGTTATTGAAGAGGTGTATCGTTCAGGTGCAGTAAAGATTGCTTCACTTAAAGATAACACTACACAAGTGGTGAATGGGCAAAGACTCAAGCATTATATTTCTGAAGATTCTTATACTGAAGATGTCGGTGTTATTCAAATGGTGACTCCGGAAGAATTCATCAAAGAACATATGCAGGAAACTGCAGAGTCTATTTTTGAATAGGTAACAGTTCTAGTCAGAAAAAGTTCACGTTAAACTTTTCTATTAATACTTTTGTTATTTTTATTAAATATGAAAAATCACGAGATGAAAACGAGTTGAAACAGAGCCTGGAGGCTCCACACCACCTGGTGGCGCGGGCCCCCTACTGGCCGCGCCACCCTATGGTGTGTTCGCCTCGGAACTTGTTTCCGTCCCGGTTTCCTCTTGTGACTTCATGTCGATGTTTAATTTTCGCCTATATAACCCCCTGGATTACTCGAGGTCTGTATATCGTGTTATCGTCGTGTTTTTGTTTTGACCTATTTCTATCAGGAGTTGTTCTCAGTTTTGGAGCCGCCATGTCTTCGTTTGGTTCATCCGAGGAGAACTCTCTTGCGGACATCATTAATCTGTACATGAGGGAGCTGAAGATGCATCCAAAGGAGTTGTCGCTCGAGGATGAGAAGTTGCAGATAGAAGATGTTCAGGGCCCTACAAGAGAAGGAAGTCTTGAAGCTAGGATGGAAGCGCTGGAGCAAGAAGTCTTTAAATACAAGAAGATGGCAGAACACGAGGTGGACATCATCCATAGGATAAATAAAGAACTCATCGCCTGGGATGACATCTTGTCACTCCGTGAGACCACCAACAAATTACAAGCACAACTCTACGACTTGCAAAACCAAAACTGTGAGTATGAGGCTAGGTTTAAACAAATGAGTGTTGCTGCTAGTTTCAGGATATTGGAGACCAAGTCATCTTTCCTTGATGGGGAACCTCTGCCTTGGAAGTCTGATGATGATAAAGACTCGCCACCACCGCCGAAGGAGTAATTCGTCATTGTTATAGGCATCCCCTTGGTTTGTTCCAAGCTTGGGAGAGTGTCGCGGTATCACATCATTACCTTTTACCCATTTACTTTTCAAGTAGAATCATATCATGAATAGAGAAGTTATCTTATAGAATAGTTTGTTGTGTGGAAGTATCCTCCTTTAGTTGGTTATCTATGTATCCCTTGGTGTGAGTTGCGGTTATGAAATATTAATGAGAAGTCTTATCATTTACTTTCTGCACACTTTATTTTAGTTTGCAATCTTTCTTATATGATTAGTCTTGTTGATTAGTATTGGTATCACTTTGGGAGCATGAGTAAATCTAGTTGGTTTTGGCAAACTTAGCAATGGTCAGTAGCAACCATACCTTAAGGCTTGAGTAGAAAAGAGGGAAATACTAGTAGATACATCATTTCAGCTTTCCTTCATGATTGGCTCATAAGCATTAGTATTCCCAAGCTAAAATCGTTTGTACTTTCAAGGAAGTTTGCATGATTGTTTTATATCACATATATGTTTGTTTATTTCATGCAACTCTTATGCTTGCTACCCAGCTTTGCTAGCCAAAAACCTGTACTGAGAGGGAATACTTCTCATGCATCCAATCCCCAAAAACCAAGTTACTTCCAAAAAGTCCACTATAAATTCCTCTGCATGGTTTTTCAAGCCATTCGAAGTAAATTTCCATGTGCTACCTTTCAAAAAATTTCAACTACTTCTCATTTTGTGCCACTGTTTATAGCTCATGAGGACATAGTGGTTGGGTTTGTTATCTTCCATACTAAATTGAGTACCCCTCGACTTGCATGCTTCATCTGCTCATCACTAATTTTGCAAGGGAGCTGGTCAGACCATTGTAATCTAAAAAAAAAGAGAAAAATAAAAGAAAACGGCACTCCTCCATGGTATGTGAAAGTTGGTGGGCACCCGATGGAATCAGTTAGCCATGGTTTGAGGAACTAAAAGTGGGGAGGAGTGTTGATAGTGCGTGTTAGGCACCCAGTTCGGAACCTCAAGAGGAAGGTATGATGAGCACAACGGCAAGTTTCCCTCAGTTGTGAAACCAAGGTTTAATCGGACCAGTAGGAGAAAGCCAAACTTCAGAAGGTGATGCTTGCTAGTTTCGCGACACTCCGGACAATGGCGCCAGAAAATGCTGGTGTGTAGTTGACATAGGAGCTTCTTCACCTAGCAGCAACGTGGAACCTGCACACAACACAACCAAGAACTTTGCCCCAACTTACGATGAGGTTGTCAATCTCACCGGTTGGCTGTAAACAAATGATTAAGCGTATCGAGTGGTAAAAGGTAATAGTATGCGAGAATGTAAATAAGCAAGTAAAATAGTAAACAGTAATAGCAATGTAAAGGAAATTGGACCAGAGTCCATAGTTCACTAATGGTGTCTCTCCATATGATAAATAACAACATGCTGGGTAAACAAATTACAGCTGGGCAATTGATAGAGTAAAGATAGCGTACATATGTCATGAGGATCACTATGAGATTCACTCTGGGCATTACGACAAAATACATAGACCGTAATCCAACTGCATCTATGACTAATAATCCACCCTCCAGATGTCATCCGAGCAATCATCGGGTATTAAGTTGCGAACAACGGATAATTGCATTAAGCAAAGTGCATAATGTAAACAATGCAAATGTCCTTGGACACAAGAATGATGTTTTCTCCCTAGTGGCAACATCACATCTACAACCTTAGAGGTTTCTGTCACTCCCCCAGATTACTAGAGGCATGATCCCAACTATCGAGCATAAATACTCCCTCTTGTAGTCACTAGCATCTACTCGGCCAATATATCTACTAGCAACAGAGAGCATGCAAGATCATAAACAACATAGAGATAACACAAAGATAATATCCAGCACATCAACTTGACATAGTACCAATACTCATCGGATCCAACAAACACAACATGTAGAATTACACAAAGATGATCTGGATCATGATAGGCAGCTCACAAGATCTGAACAGGAAGCACATGGTGGAGGACACGACCATCTAGCTACTGCTATGGACCCGTAGTCCAAGGTAGACTACTTACACATCACTTCGGAGGCGACCATGGTGGTGGAGAAGGCCTCCAGCAGGGATTGCCCTCTCCGGCAGGGTGCCGTGAAGAGCTCCTGGATCCTCCCGATCTCGCGATGACGACGATGGCAGCTTGCAGTATGTTTTGAGGAAAAGCAATCCATCCTTTAGTTTTTTCCCGTCGAGGGGAATATATAGGCGGAAGGGAGGCATCAGGAGGTGGACCAGCTGGTCTCACCCCCTGGTGGCGCGGGCCAGGGGCAGGCCGCGCCACCCTAGGGTGAGCCTGGCCTCTGGCCCCCCTCTGTCTCATCTTCAGACTTTGTGACGCTTAAGGAAAAATAGCAGGTTTGGCTTTTGTTTCGTCCAATTTCGAGAATATTTCCTATGTAGCTTTTATGAAACACAAAAACAGCAGAAAATAGGGAACTAACACTGTGGCATCTCGTTAGTAGGTTAGTTCCGGAAAATGCATAAAAACGCCATGAAGTGTAACAAAACACAAAGCAAATGGTGTATAAACAAGCATGGAGCATCAAAAATTATAGATACGTTTGAGACGTATCAAGCATCCCCAAGCTTAACTCCTGCTCGTCCTCGAGTAGGTAAGTGATAATAAAAGAATAATTTTTGAGGTGACATGCACCATCACAATCTTGATCAACGATGTAAAGCATTGAGTGCTGGGATCAAAGAACTTAAAACATGGGCATAAGAGACATAATCTTGACCATAAAACTTAGCAACCATTTTATAACATGAAAAGAAACACAAAAGAAAGATCATGAATAATGAAACATTGAAAGTCAAACGTGTGTTCAAATCATATAGAAAAACATATCAACGTGGTTTTCAGCTTGTCCTTTATGGAATAGCAAAACATAAATGCATAGGACACCTTCAAGTTTAAGAGGGCAACTAGATACAAATAATTTAAGAACAAGAAAACCATAATCATGAATCAATCAATGATAAACTTTGGGACTATGCACATTAAACTCAGAATGGTAACTATGCTCTCTTAGACAGTGCATAAAGGTAGAAGGTGGAGACTTAACATAAAAGTAAAAGAAAGGCCCTTCGCAGAGGGAAGCAGGGATTGCAAGTTTTATAAACCTTCAAAAATTATGGTACTTAGTAGCTTTGAGCTCTCATTGCCCCCATCATAGGCATCTTGAGTGGTTAAAGTTAATACGAGTACAATTACGAAGCATATGCTTAACAAATCATATGTTGAAAACCTCGTGTCCCGTGAAGTACGAATACCCAAACCTCATGCTACTCGACTTAGGTCCCAAGCAAGCTCTTGTCATTGTAAGCATACACGTATCATCGAGAACCGCCAACGGGGTACCTCCTGCCTGATGACATGGAACAAGCCCACATCAAAATGACAAGACAAACAGACAATAAACACCTCGACATCTCTTTTATTTACCATTGGTATAGCTTTTCATTGTGAGATGCGTCGTCGAATGTCCACTATGGGCATGCTATAAATTTCCACCATGAATAATGCACGGCTTAGATTAGTAGACCAGGTGTTTCTCTAACACATATACAAACTCCATGATCTTGCAAGATCCCAACTTATTTCACATCGCGAGTATCCATAAACAAAAGATCACGATATCAACTCAAATAAGAAAAGGTGCAATGTTGAAAGCTTGCCCCATGACGGCATGGTTGGGCTAATTTCCAACTTACAACTTGCAAGCATAACATCAACATAAGAGAGCCACAATGTCAAAATTTTAAAAGCGAGAAAAGTAAAGTGTGTCGTCAGGTTCGTGAGAGCTTTACTGACTAATTTTCACATAACACCAAAAAGAGTTTAATTTGAAGGATAGATAAAAGTAAGTCAAATGTACTTGGAATAGAAAATTGCTAATAGGTATGTATGGTGGACACATTGGAATAACTTGGTTTTTGGGAGTTGGATGCACGAGTTGAGCTCATACTCAGTACAAAATGAAGGCTAGCAAAAGACTGGGAGCGACCAACTAAGAGAGCAATAACGGCCATAATCATGCATAGCGACAAAACATCATTAAAAGAAGCATATAGTGGCATCACAAGTCAAAAACCAAATGATCATAGAGGCTTATGGCGACTTGGTAGAGTCAAACATGTTGTAAGCATGCGCCAGGTCAACCCAAATAAAGCATCAAGGAGAAAACCAAATAAATGCTTCCATATAATAAAAACAATGCATGATTTTTTCAAAGGCGCATTAAGAAATCTCAGTCATTTGAGACAAGTCATGCTACAGCAAAAACTAATAAGCATACTATCAAAAAGACATCAAGCATGGCATGCAAAAGTCTAAGCCGCAGTCTAAACAAGCTCCTTTTTGTACCACTTTTTGCATGAAACTTTTTCCTCTTTTCCAACACCATTCAAACCTTTTTGAAACAACTCTTTTGATGAAAACCAACATATACCAGAGGTCCAAATACACCTTGACGCAAAGATATAACAAGATCTGATCAAAAATCAAGGCAAAAAACAAAAGCTAAACGTAGTTCTAGAAAAAGAGAACACTCGTTGAACGATAAGAGTGAAAACTAGAGTGTTCTTGGCAAATGAAAAATAGAGTGCATCTTCTCCAAAAGAAATTTGTTGCGGTCCAACCATTTATTGCAGCAAACAAAACAAAAGAAAACTGATAGCATAAATAAAGACGCTCCAAGAAAAACGCATAGAATATGAAGCAATACAAATATAGTGTGTTGAAAGGTGACCTAATTTTTGCCGATGAAGAAGGGGTGCCTCGGGGGCATCCCCAATCTTTTATGCTTGTACCTCTTGGATATTTCTTGGGGTGACATGGGCATCCCCAAGCTTGAGCTTTTGTCCATACTTCATCTCATCTCATCACTCTCCATTCCCTACACTTGAAATCTTCCTTCATACAAAACTTCACACAATTCTATTAGCAACGTTAGCATAAGCATAATTGTAAATCAACCCTTTTGGTTCAGTTTCAAACAAAAAAACACCACATATAAAGCATATACTACTGTAGCAACTTCCTCAAAAGTTCCGTGATCAAAAGAACTCAAAAAGAAAGCGATCGAGAGGCAAACTCAAATAGTGGCAGAAATCTGTCAAAACAGAACAGCTGACAAAGCTCGATTTATTCGAGGACCTTCTGTTGCTCAAATCGAAAAGTGCAAAACTAATGAAAGTTTGGATATAACCTGGGGCATATTCACAAGAAATCGCATATCAAAAAGACATTATGAGAATTTTCATGAATTTTTACGGTGCAGCATAGAAATCTGTTTCAGGACAGCAACTTCCCCAAATCTTACCTCCCTCAAATTGTAGGTTCTTCTTGGTACAACAACAAAATAAAAATGATAAGGAGAGGTCATTACAGTAGTAATAACTTTCAAGACTCAAATAAAAGAAAAAGTACTAAAAAGAAAACATTGGGTTATCTCCCAAGAGTGCTTTTCTTTAACGCCTTTGAGCTAGGCGCAGAAAGTGGAAATCAAGTAATATCAAATGAGGCATTAAGATCGATTGCAGAGGTCTTTTCAACAATTAATTGAATTGTATCCAAATAAGTTTTTGAAGACCCCTTGTGAACACTCTTTGGTTCACTCCTTTCATCAAAAAGATTTTCAGGACAAATCTAATCAAAAATCTTTTCCAAGGCTTCATGCAATCCTACAAGTTTGCAAGGTATTGGTACTTTGATTTCTTCCTTGTTTGTACCAACAACCTCTACACGTGAGCCAAGCATATTAAAACGCTCAAAAACTTTCCTAGCTTCAATAACAACATCTCTAAATTCTCTATGCAAAGTCTTCAAAATAAAGTCTTTCTTTTCGGAGTCCTCGATATCATGAAGCTTAAGAAACATTTGTTGCATAAAAGGATTAAGGTTAACAAACCTAGCCTCCAACATGTGAACTAAATAAGCAACAACAACTTCATAACTAGGAGCAAGCTCAGCCAAACATCTATCCTCAACATCTTTATGCATACTAACATGATTAAAGAACTCCTCGATGTTACCTTTCCCAATGATGGAACCACTACCTACTGAGAGGTCCTCCAAAGCATACTTAGGGAACAACATAATGAACTAAAAGTAACAGAATGCAAACTATCAAAGGAACTAATTTTTTTGTATTTTTGATAAAACGATGCAAGCAAAAATAAAGTAAAGCAAAACAATAACAAAGTAAAAGATTGAGCGTGAGAGACTCCCCTTGCAAAAATCATCTTTCTCCCCGGCAACGGCGCCAGAAAAATGCTTGATAGTGCGTGTTAGGCACCCAGTTAGGAACCCCAAGAGGAAGGTATGATGAGCACAGCAGCAAGTTTCCCTCAGTTGTGAAACCAAGGTTTAATCGGACCAGTAGGAGAAAGCCAAACTTCGGAAGGTGATGCTTGCTAGCTTCTTGACACTCCAGACAATGGCGCCAGAAAATGCTGGTGCGTAGTTGACATAGGAGCTTCTTCACCTAGTAGCAATGTGCAACCTACACACAACACAACCAAGAACTTTGCCCCAACTTAAGATGAGGTTGTCAATCTCACCGGTTTGCTGTAAACAAAGGATTAAGCGTATCGAGTGGTAAAAGGTAATAGTATGCGAGAATGTAAATAAGCAAGTAAAATAGTAAACGGTAATAGCAATGTAAAGGAAATTTGATCGGGGTCCACAGTTCACTAGTGGTGTCTCTCCATAAGATAAATAACAACATGCTGGTTAAACAAATTACAGCTGGACAATTGATAGAGTGAAGATAGCGTACATATGTCATGAGGATCACTATGAGATTCACTCTAGGCATTACGACAAAATACATAGACCATAATCCAACTACATCTATAACTAATAATCCACCCTTCGGATGTCGTCCGAGCAACCATCGGGTATTAAGTTGCGAACAACGGATAACTGCATTATGTAAAGTGCGTAATGTAAACAATGCAAATGTCCTTGGACACAAGAATGTTGTTTTCTCCCTAGTGGCAACAGCGCATCTACAACCCTAGAGGTATCTGTCACTCCCCCAGATTACTAGAGGCATGAACCCAACTATCGAGCATAAATACTCCCTCTTGGAGTCACTAGCATCTACTCGGCCAAGATATCTACTAGCAACGGAGAGCATGCAAGATCATAAACAACATAGAGATAACATAAAGATAATATTCAGCACATCAACTTGACATAGTACCAATAATCATCGGATCCCAACAAACACAACATGTAGAATTACACAAAGATGATCTTGATCATGATAGGCAGCTCACAAGATCTAAACATGAAGCACATGGTGGAGGAAACGACCATCTAGCTACTGCTATGGACCCATAGTCCAAGGTAGAATACTCACACACCACTCTGGAGGCGACCATGGTGGTGGAGAAGGCCTCCCACAGGGTGCCGGGAAGAGCTCCTGGATCCTCCCGATCTCGCGACAACGACGGCGGCGGCTTGCAGTATGTTTCGAGGAAAAGTGATCCGTCCTTTAGGTTTTTCCCGTCGAGGTTAATATATAGGCGGAAGGAAGGCGTCAGGAGGTGGACCAGCTGGTCTCACCCCCTGGTGGCACGGGCCAGGGGCAGGCCGCACCACCCTAGGGTGAGCCTGGCCTCTGGCCCCCCTCCGTCTCATCTTCGGACTTCATGACGCTTTGGGAAAAATAGCAGGTTTGGCTTTTGTTTCGTCCAATTCCGAGAATATTTCCTGTGTAGCTTTTCTAAAACACAAAAACAGCAGAAAATAGGGAACTGGCACTGTGGCATCTCGTTAGTAGGTTTGTTCCGGAAAATGCATAAAAACGCCATGAAGTGTAACAAAACACAAAGCAAATGGTGTATAAACAAGCATGGAGCATAAAAAATTATAGATACGTTTGAGACGTATCAAGTGCCAAGCTATAAAAGAGCACAATTGTGCCAATTAATCAACATCTCGGAACCGCTCTCACTCGTTTAGTATGGAAGATAGCAAGAACTCCGTTGCTAGTCGTTGACAGAAACAACCACCTCTCAAAACAACTTTTACCTCTATCTTACAAATGAAAAGCTCTAGCACATGTTAATCCCTGCTTCCCTCTGCGAAGGGCCTATCTTTTACTTTTATGTTGAGTCAACCTATTCCCCTCTATCTCAAGCAAGCATTTGAGTTGTTATGTTTCATTCATCCATATGTTGATTTGTTCAATCATGTTTACTATCTTCCTTTGTTTAGTACAATGTGTTTATCTAAAATAATATATCTTTGAAAGCTTTCTATGATTGTAAAGAGATTGTTATGGTCGAGCATGTGACTTTTGCTTTGTTAGCTCTGTTATAAAAGGCTCCATTCGAAAAAATAAGTGTAGTCTATTCATTGTTCTCTGACCAAGAACAAAGGTTTGCCATAACCAATCATGATTTACCTTGTGCATCTTTATTGTGATTCCCTTAGCTTATTGCAAGTCCAATTATATGAAGGGAAGTTGCTATCTATTATGACTTGTGCTTTGGTAAATGTGATGCTTCTTGTCCGTATTTTGTTTATCGACACTTCACTCCATAAACCTGTGGTCATGTTTACCGAGTTCAGTTTTCGCTTGGGGACAAGCGAGGTCTAAGCTTGGGGGTTGATACGTCCATTTTGCATCACTATTTTATATCGTAATTTACTGTTATTCATTGATATATTTCATATTTAGAGGTGATACTTATTTTGTTTCCTCTGCTTTTACATGTTTGATGATTATCGGAGGACTTGTTGCCGGAGTCAGGATTCTGCTAGAAAAAGGACCATCAAGACACCATATTTCTGAAGATCAACAATTCTAGGAAAATACCCAGAAATTCATATATTACCAGAAGACGAAAGTAGCCAGAAGGAGAGAGCGAAAGGAGCAGCAGGGGATGCACACCACCAGGTGGCATGGGCCAGCCCCTGGCCGCGCCACCCTGGGGTGAGGCCACCCTGGCCCACTTCTGCCATCGCCCCCTCGCATATATTGTCATCCTCGAAAACCTAAGACGGGGGGGATCAGAGATAGACTCCGCCACCTCTGCGGGGCAGAAAACATCGAAAGAGAAAAAGCTCTTCGGCACGTAGAAATCTACCGGGGAAATTCCTTCCCAGAGAGGGGAGATCGTCACCATCGTCATCGCCATCGAGCAGGACTTCATCGGGATCATCATCATCATCCTCATCATCACCAGCACCTTCATCACCACCATCACCAAGCCATCCCGCTTAACATCTTGTGTTGAATCTTGTCCAATTCTTAGGGAAAACTTTCCCAGTGTTGATTACTCTTGTAGTTGATTCTATTGAGTGGAAACGTTGAATTAAGGTTTGTGTTTACATTGTTATTTAACATTATTTCACCTCTGGTCATGATCCATATGATGTCTTGTAACGTCCTACCTTTTGAAAAAGGCATGACTCCTGTGTTAAGTGCTACTCCCTGGATCACTGATAGCACCACAGTACAAAATATAGTAATCATTGCAGATAGTGTCATTTATTACATCGTAAATCCAGTTACGATAGTCTTTGAACCTTACAAAAATAGCTTAGCCACTCAGATTAGCTTCAATACCATAGTTTAACTCAAAATAACACAACAGAAAGTAAATTACAATGAGCCTCCATCTTCAGCAAGTGCCACAGGCAGACATGTTGGAATGTAGACTCGAGATCCCTACCAATTACTCTTCTTCGGAATAACCCGCACGTTTGAATATGCAGCCCCAAAGGGGTCAAGTACAACTACGTACTGGCAAATGACACATATATGGTGGTTGTTGTGAAAAGACTATACTACATGATATTTGGCTAGTGGATCTTTTGGCTAATTTGCAAAAAGCAAGTTTTATCCTGCATTTTCCAAAACAAAACATTTCAAAACTATATATTTTTCTTTAAGGTCAAGATAACTCCTAAGTCACCACCACATACATAGTTTTCACTGCCAGATATGTAGCCCCGGGTAGTCACTCTACAAAACCAGGTTAATCCCTCAAGTTACTACAATACCATGGTTTTCACTGCCAGGCATGTAGCCCTGAGGCATTCCCTCTTTCTACACAAGTTTTAATTATTTTGAAAAGGTGATGAGATTCTTCCGTACATTCCATGTCTAGAGACTCAAATTGTCCATAACTGGGGACATGGCTAATCAATTAGTTTTACACCCTACAGGGGTTGTGCACTTTCACCTTAAGACTCATTTTACCCAAAGAATAATATGAGACAAGACGTTTTAGAAGAAGCCTTCAACCAAACTAGCCTGACCGTTCCCTCGTTCCACCCACTGTCAAAACTCTTGGTTGAACCCTTACATCATACTCAATCAAGACAGAGCCCATAATGTCATAAGGCTGCACTGGAAGTACTTTAACCATAGAAGACATAGTAATCTCTTTAATCCTGAGTGGCAATTCACAATTGTACTACTTAGCTCACTAACCACATACCATGGTTTTCACTACCAAGACATGTGGCCCCTAAGCAGCCACTCAACACACCCATAGCCACACCAATCCACCCAGGTAGTTCACTAAAGTTGTAGTTTAATTTTAGAACAAGTCATCAACATAGCCTGACATCATTTTTCAAAGTAAATTTGCAATCCTAGCAAGTGGGGTTTAAAGGATGGCTACACACTACTAGGATCTAAGCATTTCATAAACTTCTTTGAAAACATCCTATCATGCATACTACTGGAAAACACTAATGCAGTAGTAATAAGTGGGTAGAAGAATGTGTGTTACTTGCTTTTTTGAAGTTTACGATCTTTCCACTTCTCTCAACAAAATACATAGCTCTCAGTACAAACTATAACACAGAATTAACACAACATAAACACACCACTCCAATAGCAACAAAACAAATAGAACAAACAATTGAAAATAGTTTATTCGACATTTTAGATTTATTTAGATTC
Source organism: Dactylis glomerata (assembly GCA_007115705.1). Taxonomy (NCBI): domain Eukaryota; kingdom Viridiplantae; phylum Streptophyta; class Magnoliopsida; order Poales; family Poaceae; genus Dactylis; species Dactylis glomerata. The sequence goes on along the minus strand of QXEO01002114.1, from coordinate 567,478 downwards.
TGTGATAAGAGAGATATGGCAAGATATGGGGTCAAGGTGGTGTCAAGATGATCTTGGTGGTCATGAGTGATTATAGGATTTACCTTGGTAGAAAAAAAACAATGCTGAAAAGAAATAGAATTAATCTATGAAGGAAAATACTCATATTTGAATTTGAATGTTTGTGAAGTATTTCAAGAAATTTGGGAAATGATACTACTGAATATATTACAGTAAAACAAAACTACTGCAATTGGATTCATTCTAAAATAAATTTTAGAACTCAAGTTATGATCAGAACAGTGATTTGGATAGATTTAAATGCACAAAGTGTGTGCATGTATCAACTTTGATGTTTCTTGATTTTATGATATTCTACATGATTAGAGGATTCCAAAGACTACAAAATTGTAATTTTTGGATGTATAGAACAAAAGATATGAATTTAACAGTGCAACAAGAGTAATTGAATCAATTTGAAAATGAATTCAAATTAATTACTGAAACTATAGAATATTATTACACCATTGGATTCTACTTATTCTTAGCTTTCCAGAGATATCTTATTTGTAAGATTTTGAGTTACAGATCAATTTCTATTAATTTTTGAAATTTGCCTTATTTTCTGAAAATTTAAATTCAAGAATTGACCGGAATTGACTTTGACCACTTGACTGAGTTGACTGCTGACATCATGATGATTTCAGAAAAGTCAACAGAAAAAGGCGATTATTTTGAGAAACTTTTTACATGATAGTTGTAGAGAATTACTAGATCTATCTACCCTACAAATTAATTTGGATTCGGGACAACGAGGTGGACTAGATCTGGATTATACCTTACGAGATCTAAAACTTCCAGCGCCCCGTGCTCCGAGCTTTCTGAACGAAACGAGGCAAAACTTACGTCTATGGAAAGCTCTTGACGAGAGGAACAACTTCCGTGTTGACGACGCGGCGATTCGGGATCATCTTTGAGGTCGATTTGGCTCCGGTTGACTCGAAATTGGATCTATTTTCAAAGACATAGATCCGTACCTCAAAACGAAAAAATCACCATAAGTAAGTTGTAGAGAATTGAAGGATGAATCCACTCACCAAAGAAATTTAGATTTAGATAAGCGAGCTAGCCTCAAGACACGATTTTCACCATCAGATCTGAAATCTTTCGGGCCATCTTTCTTGAGCTACGTTGGACAAAAAGATATGAGGTTGGTCGGGATTGAAGTGTCTCGATGAGATCTACAACTTTTGTTTAGAGGCCGAAGGCAAATAACACAGTTTAGAGGCATAAAGATTGAAGTCAAAGTTTCGGGAGAGAGGATTTCGGGATTTTGGGGAAAGAAACTTAGATGTACGGAGGTAGGGGCTATATATAGAGGGGTAGGTCAGTTGGGGAGCTAGGGTTTCGAGTTAGGAATGTGTAGAAATAAACGGATCCAAAAAAGGAGTTGTAGATCTTGAGATATTCGTATTTAAGTAGAGATAGGTTATGAAAAATCGAAAAAGATAAAGAAAAAACAGGGATCGGGCGCGCGGGGCTGGCTGCTGTGGGGCGGGCGGCGCGTATTATCTGCCGCGCGGGGCAGCGCGAGGGGGTGGCCGGTTGGACCGAGTTTGGTCCGTTTGATTCTTGTTTCTTTCATAACTTTTGCATTTTAGCTTCAAATGAGCTCAAACCAATTTCTAAATTTTTCTAAAAATCAACACAACATTTTAAAATAATAAAAACAAAATTCTCACAATAAAACTAATTTTCAAATAAAACTTTATAAATTGGCCAAAAAGAGTTTTAATTGCATAATGCAAAATAGAAATATGGTTTGAAAAATGATCTTTTGAAATTAGAGAAAATACTTTATGAAGTAACATTTTGAAATTCATTTTCAATCATGGTTTTAGAAATACAAACTTTATTTAATATAAATTATTTTTTAAATACTTCCTATGCCAATACGCTTGCATAGGTTTGGATAAATATAAATTAATATTTTGAAATTCTATTTTCTCAAAAGAGTTCTTCAAGAAATAATAAAAAGTTTGAAATAGTTTTTATAATAAAGCTTTTAAATAAACTCAAAAAGTTTTAAATCCTTGTGAAAATTCAATCAATACGAATAATAATAATTTTTTTATTCCAAAGTTTGATAAAAACTTGGGATGTTACAGACTACAACCCTTGAAAGAAATCTCGTCCCCGAGATTTGGAGAGGCTAGAAAGAAAGAAGGGTTTGGGTTACCTAGGTGGCTACCACCATTAAAAGAAACTTTTGTGGGTAGTCTAGGTCTTTGGGTTCAACCAGATACACCTTGGTTTTGACTTGGCACTGGGTCATCTTTTGAATCCATAGTTAGCCTTTATCTTCATTTCCAATAGGTGTATGTCTATTCACAAACTTGAACCTCATATCCCCTCAAGAGTTGCTTGAGTATAACCTTTCTCCATTGTAGAGCTTCTATCCAACAAGGTAGTTGTTGAACTACTTTGGACACTGAAGAGTCACTCTTTTGGTCAATCACAAGACCAAGTTGAGGGGGTCTCCTGTCTTCATTTCATCCTCTTAGTCGGCATCTTTGGAGGTCCTTCATCTTATGGTTCCTTCCTTGGTAAGCGCTTTTGGGTTCAACGGAGCTCTCAAGGTTGGCAGAATCATCTTCCTTTGCAAGTCTTCTTCAACGGTAAGCTTGGAGTTTATCCTCACCGTATTCCTACGTGTTGGCAGCACTTGCCTATTATAAGGGTGAAATATCTTATCCTCCTAAGGTTAGGGCTTAACATTGTCGTCTCTCATAGGTATATCTCTCTAGATTAACCATTCCTCATAACAAGAGTGAACAATATGAGTAGTCGTTATGGGGGCCAATCTATGTTGCACTCAATCATTACCTTGTATTTGGTTTGGTGCATCTCGCATTCTAACTCTTAGTCAACCTCACTAGCTTTGACAAAATTTTCTTGGGAATAGAACCAATGTTTCAAATCCCACTTTTGAATTTTTGAAAACAAATCTATCGTTCCTTAGCTACGGGTTTGCGTAAACTCTACAATATGGCATTAACTCTTCAGTTGCACATCCTTGGGTTCGCCATCTCATGTTGTATGCCTCTTCTCCTCGATACTGAACTTCTTAGATGGAGTCAATAATGTTGTTGTCTTCATGGATACTTGTCAAGAAAACACTTCTTTGAAATTGGGATAAAGATGAGAACAGATAGAAGGGATCTAAGGAAGATTCCTACCCAAACACAACAGATCAAGGCAATTCATCTTACAAACAACATCTAACAATCATGCATCACATCAAGCAAACTAGTTCAAACACTAACAATCTAGTATGGTCATACCCCAATTTGGTATGATCATTAGACTATTACAATATCATTGGTTCTATAAACTAGAATCTTGGTGGTCTATTCTATTGCTGTCTTCATTGCTCCATGTTCTCATTTCCACTTCCTCAAAGTATCGTTGGTGTTGTGCAGTCTTCATATCAGTATTACTCCAAGTTCTTCGTTGGTCTTCCATGTAGTGCATCATGCTGAGTCGATGAATAACATATGAGTAGAAGTCTCACACTTCTGTCACACTGTGATCTTCTGTCCTTTCTTGAAGGTTTCAGGGTTGGGTCATTTTAAAGCAAAAGGAAAACCTTTGAGAAATGATGTGGGAGAGAATACAAGAAGTTTTCAAGATGCAAACTTTTTTTTATACATATGGAAGCAAGATGAGATAGATTTCATTTTTAAAACCAAAATGATATTTTATTTTATTTTGAAGTAAGAAAACAAAATCTTAGGGGCTTCCTAGTCTATTCCAAACCTAGGGTCTCAATCCTATAGGCAACACTATGCTCTGATACCATTCGGTAACGTCCTACCTTTTGAAAAAGTCATGACTCCTATGTTAAGTGCTACTCCCTGGATCACTGATAGCACCACCATACAAAATATAGTAATTATTGCAGATAGTGTCATTTATTACATCGTAAATCTAGATACGATAGTCTTTGAACCTTACAAAAATAGCTTAGCCACTCGGACTAGCTTCAACACTAGAGTTTAACTCAAAATAACAAACAGAAAGTAAATTACAATGAGCCTCCATCTTTAGCAAGTGCCACAGGCAGACATGTTGGAATGTAGACTTGAGATCCCTACCAATTACTCTTCTTCGGAATAACCTACATATATGTAGCCCCAAAGGGGTCAGTACAACTACGCACTGGCAAATGACACATATATGGTGGCTGTTGTGAAAAGACTATACTACATGTATTTGGCTAGTGGATCTTTTGGCTAATTTGCAAAAAGCAAATTTTATCCTGCATTTTCCAAAACAAAACATTTCAAAACTTTATATTTTTCTTTAAGGTCAAGATAACTCCTAGGTCACCACCAGATACATGGTTTTCACTGCCAGATATGTAGCCCTGTGTAGTCACTCTACAAAACCAGGTTAATCCCTCAAGTTACTACAATACCATGGTTTTCACTGCCAGGCATGTAGCCCTGAGGCATTCCCTCTTTCTACACAAGTTTTAATTATTTCGAAAAGGTGATGAGATTCTTCCGTACATTCCATGTCTAGAGACTCAAGTTGTCCATAACCGGGGACATGGCTAATCGATTAGTTTTACACCCTGCAACGGTTGTGCACTTTCACCTTAAGACTCATTTTACCCAAAGAATAAAATGAGACAAGTCCTTTCAGAAGAAGCATTCAACCAAACTAGCCTGACCGTTCCCCCGTTCCACCCACTGTCAAAATTCTTGGTTGAACCCTTACATCATACTCAATCAAGATAGAGCCCATAATGTCATAAGGTTGCACTGGAAGTACTCTAACCATAGAAGACATAGTAATCTCTTTAATCCTAAGTGGCAATTCACAAGTGTACTACTTAGCTCACTAACCACATACCATGGTTTTCACTTCCAAGACATGTGGCCCCTAAGCAGCCACTCAACACACCCATAGCCACACCAATCCACCCAGGTAGTTCATTGAAGTTGTAGTTTAATTTTAGAACAAGTCATCAACAGAGCATGGCATCATTTTCGAAAGTAAATTTGCAATCCTAGCAAGTGGGGTTTTAAGGATGGCTACACACTACTAGGATCTAAGCATTTCATAAACTTCTTTGAAAACATCCTATCATGCATACTACTGGAAAACACTAATGCAGTAGTAAAAAGTGGGTAGAAGAATGTGTGTCACTTGCCTTTTTGAAGTTCACGATCTTTCCACTTCTCTCAACAAAATACGTAGCTCTCCGTACAAACTATAACACAGAATTAACACAACATAAACACACCACTCCAATAGCAACAAAACAAATAGAACAAACAATTGAAAATAGTTTATTCAACATTTTAGATTTATTGAGATTCTGTGACAAGAGAGATATGGCAAGATATGGGGTCAAGGTGGTGTCAAGATGATGTTGGAGGTTATGAGTGATCATAGGATTTACCTTGGTAGAAAAGAAACAATGCTGAAAAGAAATAGAATTAATCTATGAAGGAAAATACTCATATTTGAATTTGAATGTTTGTGAAGTGGTTCAAGAAATTTGGTAAATGATACTACTGAATAGATTACAGTAAAACAAAGCTACTGCAATTGGATTCATTCTAAAATAAATTTCAGAACTCAAGTTATGATCAGAACAGTGATTTGGATAGATTTGAATGCACAAAGTGTTTGCATGTATCAACTTTGATGTTTCTTGATTCTATGATGTTCTACATGATTAGAGGATTCCAAAGACTACAAAATTGTAATTTTTGGATGTACAGAACAAAAGAGATGAATTTAACAGTGCAACAAGAGTAATTGAATCAATTTGAAAATGAATTCAAATTAATTACAGAAACTATAGAATATTATTTCACCATTGGATTCTACTTATTCTTAGCTTTTCAGAGACATCTTATTTGTAAGATTTTGAGTTACAGATCAATTTCTATTAATTTTTTAAGTTTGCCTTATTTTTTGAAGATTTATATTTGAGAATTGACCAGAACTGACTTTGACCAGTTGACTGCTTATGTCATGATGACGTCAGAAAAGTCAACATAAAAAGTTGATTATTTTGAGATATTTTTACATGATAGTTGTAGAGAATTACTAGATCTATCTACCCTACAAATTAATTTTGATTCGGGACAATGAGGTGGACTAAATCTGGATTATACCTTACAAGATCTAAAACATCCAGCGCCCCGTGCTCCTAGCTCACTGAACGAAACGAGGCGAAACTTGTGGCTATGGAAAGCTCTTGATGAGAGGAACAACTTCCATGTTGATGACACGGCGATTCGGGATCATCTTCGAGGTCGATTTGGCTCCGGTTGACTCAAAATTGGATATGTTTTTAAAGACATAGATCCGTACCTCAAAACAAAAAACTCACCATAAGTAAGTTGTAGAGAATTGAAAGATGAATCCACTCACCAAAGAAATTTGGATTTAGAGAAGCGAGCTAGCCTCAAGACACGATTTTCACCATCAGATCTGAAATCTTTCGGGCCAGCTTGCTCGAGCTACGGTGGACGAAAAGAGATGAGGTTGGTCGGGACTGAAGCGGCTCGACAAGATCTACAACTTTTGTTTAGAGGCCGAAGGCAAATAACAAAGTTTAGAGGCTCAAAGATTGAAGTCAAAGTTTCAGAAGAGAGGATTTCGAGATTTTGGGGAAAGAAACTTAGATGTACGGAGGTGGGGGCTATATATAGAGGGTTAGGTCGGTTGGAGAGCTAGGGTTTCGAGTTAGGAACATGTACAAACAAACGGATCCGAAAAGGAGTTGTAGATCTTGAGATATTCGTGTTTGAGTAGAGATGGGTTCTGAAAAATTGAAAAAGATAAAAGGAAAAAACGAGGATCGGGCGCGCGGGACTGGCTGCTGCATGGCAGGCGACGCGTATTATCTGCCGTGTGGGGCGGCGCGCGGGGGTGGCTGGCTGGACCGAGTTTGGTCCGATCGGCTAAGATCTTTTTTTCTGCTTCTTGTTTCTTTCATAACTTTTGCATTTTAGCTCCAAATGAGGTCAAACCAATTTCTAAATTTTACTAGAAATCAAGACAACATTTTAAAATAAGAAAAACAAAATTTTCACAATAAAACTACTTTTCAAATAAAACTTTATAAATTGGCCAAAAAGGGTTTTAATTGCATAATGCAAAATAGAAATATGGTTTAAAAAATGATCTTTTGAAATTAGAGAAAATACTTTATGAAGTAACATTTTGAAATTCATTTTCAAACATGGTTTTAGAAATGCAAACTTTACTTAATATAAATTATTTTGTAAATACTTCCTGTGCCAATACGCTTGCATAGGTTTGGATAAATATAAAATAATATTTTGAAATTCTATTTTCTCAAAAGAGTTCTTCAAGAAATAATACAAAGTTTGAAATAGTTTTTATAATAAAGCTTTTAAATAAACTCAAAAAGTTTTAAATCCTTGTGAAAATTCAATCAATATGAATAATAATAAAAAAAATTATTCCAAAGTTTGATAAAAACTTGGGATGTTACATGTCTTGTGAGTAGTTTGTTTAGTTCTTGAGGACATGGGAGAAGTCGAGATGTTATTAGTGAAACTATGTTGTGTAATATTTAATGGTTTGATATTTATATGTTGTGGTGCTATTCTACTAGTGGTGTCATGTGAACGTCGACTACATGATACATCACCTTTATGGGCCTAGTGGAATGCATTGTGTATTTGGCTAGTAATTATGGGGTTGCCAGAGCGACAGAAGCCTAAACCCCTGTTAGGAAACCATTGCACCAGGTAGTGTAGGATCTCAGAGATTAACGCCGTGGTTAGATTTATCTTAATTACTTTCTTGTAGTTGCGGATGCTTGCAAGGGGTATAATCACAAGTGTGTATTAGTCCTAGTAAGGGTACTGCACTAGCATAGGTTCACCCCCATAACACTTATCAAACCAATGAAGATTACTTTGCTGCATGAAGCAAAAGCACTCGACAGAAACTCCCGTGTGTCCTCAGGAACGTTTGGTAATCATAAGTTACACAACCGGCTTGTCCTTTGCTCTAGAAAGGATTGGGCCACTTGCAGCAATTAATATTACTGTCTTTTATTTACTCGTACTTTATTTACTTACATTACCAAATACCCCTTGATACGTCTCAAACGTATCTATAATTTTTGATGCTCCATGCTTGTTTTTACACCATTTGCCTTGTGTTTCGTTACACTTCGTGGCATTTTTATGCGATTTCCAGAATTAACCTACTAAGAAGATGCCACAGTGCAAGTTCCCAGTTTTCTGCTGTTTTTGTGTTTCAGAAAAGCTACACAGGAAATATTCTTGGAATTGGATGAAAAAGTTCCAGAACTCCTATTTTTCTCGGAAGAGGACCGAAGACCAAACAAGAGCCGGAGGGGGGCAAGAGGCTGCCCACACAACAGGGGGCGCGGCCCAGCCCCTGGCCACGCCCACCCATTGTGTGACCACCCTGGTCGACTCCTGACGATGCCCATTCGCCTATAAGAAGCCTCCCGACGGAAAACCCTAAAACAATCGGCGAAATTTCCAAAAGAGTTCTGCAGCACCGCCGCCGCCGTCGATGAATTTCGAGGGACAGAAGTCTCTGTTCTGGCACCCTGTCGGGATGGGGAAGTGCCCCCGGAGCCATCTCCATCGGTCTCCATGACCATCTCCGCCATCTCCATCGACCTCACCGCCATCTCCATTAACCTTGATGTCTCCTATGATGAGGAGGGAGTAGTTCTCCCCCGGGGCTGAGGGCTCTACCGGTAGCTATGTGGTTCACCTCTCTTTCCCATGATGTGATCTTTATGTGATCGTGAACTTTGTATCTAGTTGAATTGGTAGATGTTATTATTCAGATATTATGCTACTCCCGTGCATTATATTTGTAATCTCTGGAGATACCTTGTATCATGGTGTGAAGGTGACAGTGTGCGCATCATGTGTGTCTTTTTGGTTAATGTCTCGATGAATTGTTGGTGTTTGTTGGAACCATCTAGTGCGTTCACGGTGACAGTGTGGGACAATCTAGTTTGGGTACATACGGACTTTGAGGAGTGCTTCGTAGCCCTACGCATGATTAGTGTTCATTTTCCATTGGAGAATTATTTTGAGTTGCATATTGATGATAGTATCTATTGGTTCAATTATGTTATATTTGTTGAGAGTGTGTCCACTAGTGAAAGTATGATCCCTAGGCCTTGTTTCCAAGCATTGCACACCATTTCCTTTCAGTTTTGTTACATGTTTGCTTGCAGCAATATTTATTTCAGATTACATTTACTACTTTTAATCATCACTACTACTTATATTTCACTATCTCTTCGCCGAACTAGTGCACCTATACATCTGACAAGTGTATTGGGTGTGTTGGGGACACAAGAAACTTTCTGTATCGTAATTGCAGGGTTGCTTGAGAGGGATAGCTTTGACCTCCTCCTCCCTGAGTTCGATAAACCTTGGGTGATCCACTGAAGGGAAACTTGTTGATGCTCTACAAACCTCTGCACTTGGAGGCCCAACACTGTCTATAAGAACAGACGTGTGCGTAGACATCAAGCTCTTTTCTGGCGCCGTTGCCGGGGAGGTAAGTGATACGTCTCCAACGTATCTATAATTTTTGATGCTCCATGCTTGTTTTTACACCATTTGCCTAATGTTTCGTTACACTTCGTGGCACTTTTATGCATTTTCCGGAACTAACCTATTAACAAGTTGCCACAGTGCCAGTTCCCTGTTTTCTGCTATTTTTGTGTTTCAGAAGTGATACACAGGAAATATTCTCGGAATTGGACGAAACAAGTTCCTGAAGTCTTATTTTACCCGGAAGCTTCCAGAGATCCGAAGAGGAGTAGGAGGGGGCCACAGGGGCCCCACACAACATGGTGGCGCGGCCAGCCCCTAGCCCGCGCCAGCCAGGTGTGAGGGCGCCTCGCCCCTTCGCCTATAAAGACCCCCCGACGGAAAAAACCTAAGGACCCGATCACTTTTCCAGAACACATCGCGATCCACCGCCGCCGTCGACCCGAAGATCGGGAGGGTCCAGAAGCTCTTCCCGGCACCCTGCCGGAGAGGGGAATCGCCACCAGAGGTCTTGTTCATCGCCATGCTTGCCTCCGGAGCGATGAGTGAGTAGTCTACCTTGGACTATGGGTCCATAGCAGTAGCTAGATGGTTGTCTCCTCCACCATGTGCTTCATGTTTAGATCTCATGAGCTGCCCTACATGATTGAGATCACCGTTATGTAATTCTACATATTTGGTTTGTTGGGATCCGATGAATATTGGTGTTTATGATTAAGTTGCTGTACTGAATATTATCTTTTGTTATCTCTATGTTGTTTATGATCTTGCATGCTCTCTGTTGTTAGTAGCTATCTTGGCCGAGTAGTTGCTAGTGACTCCAAGAGGGGGTATTTATGCTCGATAGTGGGTTCATGCCTCTATTTAACCTGGGGGAGTGACAGAAACCTCTAAGGTTGTAGATGTGCTGTTGCTACTAGGGAGAAAACAACATTCATATGCTCAAGGGCATATGCTTTGTTTACATTACACACTTTGCTTAATGCAATTATCTGTTGTTCGCAACTTAATACTTGTGGAGTTCTCGGATTGATTCGCCACAAGTGGATTATTAGTCATAGATGCAGTTGGATGACGGTCTATGTATTTTGTTGTAATGCCCAGAGTAAATCTCATAGTGATCTTCTTGGCATATCACGTTTATCTCTATTCTATCAATTGCCCAACTGTAATTTGCTTACCCAGCATGTGTTATTTATCTTATGGAGAGACACCACTAGTGAACTGTGGATCCCAGTCCTATTTCCATCATATTGCTATTACCTGTTTACTTTACTCGCACTGTTTACTTTATTCGCATACTCTACTGTTTTCCACTCGATACGCTCATAACCTTTGTTTCAAGCAAACCGGTGAGATTGACAACCTCATCGCAAGTTGGGAACAAAGTACTTGGTTGTTTGTGTGCAGGTTCCGCGTTGCAGCTAGCAAGCAAAGCTTGGACGAGGCGCCATATATAAATTGTCCGAAGCTGTCGCAAACTAGCACGCATCACCTTCAGTCGTTATTGTCTGCTTTTCTCGTGAATGATAAACCTTGGTTTCTTAACTGAGGGAAAACAAGCTGCTATACTCATCATACCTTCCTCTTGGGGTTCCCAACGGGCTGGTCATCACCACGCACAAGGACCTCTGATCTTCCACATCAACTTGGAGTATCAGTAAGGTAAAAGGTACTCGCATCCTCCTATGTGAGTGCTCGAAGTTATTTCCTTTAGATTCTGCAATTACATCTTTTTGTTTCTTGTTTTTATTTTCACTAGTTAGGCTTAATGGAAAACAAAGAGTTCTTTAGTATTTTTCCTGAGTTAGATATGGAGTGTTTGAAGAGAAGATTGAAAAACCTTTGGAGCTTAATTTGCATGCTAATAGTGTTGTTAGTATGAATGCTTTGAACACCGTTATTGCTAATGCTATAGAAAATTCTAAGCTTGGGGAAGCTAGTTTTGTTAAGCATGATATTTTTGGTTCCCCAGCTTTAGTGGAGAAAGTTTGCTCTGATGATATTTTATCTCCCATATGTGATGTTTCTAATGATGCTTGTGCTCCTCATCCTTTTAAAATACCTATGAAAATTGTTGAACGTGCTATGGATAACTGCTATTTAGGAGATGGAACTGTCCATCCTGGTGATCACTTGCTCTTTATACATGAATTATGCGAGTTGTTCAAGTGTGCAGGTATTTTGATGAACCAAGTTAAGAGGAAGCTATTTTCATTATCACTGAAGGGCAGAGCTGCGGAATGGTATAAAACACTGAAGGATGGCCGACCTGTTGACTGGGAGGAAATTGTTCCTCTCTTTTATTCTAAATTCTATCCTTCTAGTGAGGTTTATAAAGATAGGAATTATATTTATAATTTTCATCCGCGTGAGGGAGAAAGCATTGCCCAAGCATGGGGATGATTGAAGTCACTAATGCTCAAATGTCCTATTCATGATCTTCCTCGTAATATTGTTATTGATAATTTTTATGCAAGGCTTTCAGGACATTACAAGGACCATCTAGATGCATGCTTGGATGGGTCTTTCACAAGCAAGGATGTTGACACCAAGTGGGATCTGCTTGAAATAATTCAAAACAATATTGAAGGTTGGGATAGCGACAATGGTAAAGGATCAGGTATGAGTTATAAATATGATTGCATTAAGTCTTTCACTAAAACTGCTAATTTTCAAGAGCTTAGTGCTAAATATGGTCTTGATCCTCAAATTATGGTTGATTGTTTTAAAGCCTTTGCTTCTCATATTAATGTTCCTAAAGGAAATGGGGACGTGTATCATGAACCTTTTAAGGACACTTGCATAGAAAGTGATATTGTTATTGATGATTGCAATAAACATGCTCAAATTTCTGAAAGTACTACTTCCTATAAGCATGTTAATTTTTGTGGAGTACATAGACCTTGTGAACAGAGTCACAACAAGGAAGATTACTGCATCACCCATGGGAATGAAGAAACCTGAATGTGGCTCAGGGCTCTAGATGAGCTTGGTGAAAATGTTTGTGAGCTTTATCCTTTTCTTTGTGAACTTTGTGATGACACGGTTCATTTTAATTTTCAATGCCCAAGACAATATCGTGACTCTTTTAATCAAATGAGTACCGTAAATTTGTATTGTGATGACAAGATTACTCTCAATCAGCATGATGAGCTTACTTTGTTTTTGGAGTGTGAAGAGATATCTAGAATGATTTCTTTGGTTGATATGAGGTTCGTTGATATTAATAGCACCCTTCGTGGTTGTCGTCTCTATTGTGTTAAAGATTGCCTCGCAAATACTTACATACAAAATCTTATAAAACATGATGTTTTGCCAAGCTATGACAGGACTAATAGATGTTTCTATCTTATTAATAGAGAGGAGGAATCCTCCAAAGTTTCTTCAGTTGTTTCTGTCAGTAAACCAGATTATGTGGAGAAGATGCCTTTCAAGTCTCTCCCTCCTAAAGGATAGAGTAAGAAGAGTAAGAAGAAGAAGAAGAGGAGTAAAAGGCAAGAGGAAACAGTATCTTCCCCTAAGCATGTTGCTCCTATTATATATTATGATAATTCTGATTGGGATGATGTTCCCATGCCTGTTACCTATGTTAGTGATCATGATTGGGAAAAGCACTCTACTTTTGATATTGAAAATCTTTTTAGTACCAATTCTAAGGTTAATAATTGTTGTACCATTAGTACTATCCATGTTCCTTCTTATGATGATATGTTTGATGATTATGCTTTGCAAAATAGCTGTTCTCTCGCTTATGATGATACTAAACCTCTAGTTTATGATGGTTATGATGATGAGTATAATATTTTCTGTTCACCTACTTTTGAGGAGAAAATTAGTTATGATTATAATATGCCTCCTGTTTTTGATGATTATGGTGATGAGAATAATTATTCTGTTGAATCTGCTCCTACTACGATTGTTCATGTGGGGAGTATTAATTCTTTCATGCATGTGGCTCATGATAGGGATGCTTTATGTGATAGTTATTTTGTTAATTCTATTCATGATGCTACTGAAAGTTACTATGAGAGAGGGAAACATGGTTTGCTGGATCTCAACAATATTGAGTTTCCCCTCTTTATGTTGCAATTCTTGAAGTTGTACTTGTTTTGCCTTCCTATGCTTTTCGCTTTGCGCTTTCATGATTTGTCTCTTTACAAGACTATTTTTCATAGAAAGTGGTTTAGATTTAAATGTGTTTCATATTTGCTTTTTGATGCTCTCTCTTGCTTTAAGTTCCTATATAGTGCCTTTGCCTTAAGCTCTTTTATGGCACCTACATGAGCATCTTTGCGAATTACTGCGCCTAGCTCAAAGGCGTCAAAGAAAAGCACTCTTGAGAGATAACCCAATGTTTTACTTTCAGTTCTTTTTCTTTTATTTTGAGTCTTGGAAGTTATTACTACTGTAATAACCTCTCCTTATCATTTTTATTTCGTTTTTGTGCCAAGAGAAGCCTCTAATTTGAGTGAGGTAAGATTTGGGGATGTTGCTGTCCTGAAACAGATTTCGGTGCTGCACCGTAAAAATTCGTGAAAATTCTCAGTATATCTTTTGGACCTGCGATTTCTTGTGAATATGCCCCAGGTTATTTCCAAACTTTCATTAGTTTTGCACTTTTCGATTTGAGCAACAGAAAACCCTCTAAAAAGTCGACCTTTGTCAGGTGTTCTGCTTTGACAGATTTCTGCCACTATTTGTGTTTGCCTCTCGATCGCTTTCTTTTTGAGTTCTTTTGATCACGGAACTTTTGGAGAAGTTGCTACAGTAGTATATGATTTATATGTGGTGGTTTTGAGTTGAAACCTGAAGCAAAAAAGGGTTGATTCATTGTTATGCTTACACTAATGTTGCTAATAGAATTGTGTTGAGTTTTGTATGAAGGAAGTTTTCAAGTGTAGGGATTGGAGAATGATGAGATGAGTTCAAGAATAGACAAAAGCTCAAGATTGGGGATGCCCATGTACCCCAAGAAATATCCAAGAGGTACAAGCATCAAAGCTTGGGGATGCCCCCGAGGCACCCCCTTTTTCATCGGCAAAAAATAGGTCACCTTTCAACACACTATATTTTTATTGCTTCATGCACTATGCGTTTTTCTTGGAGCGTCAGTTGTTTTTTATTTTAGTTTTCTTTTGTTTTGGTTGCTGCAATAAATGTTTGGATCACATCATGTGTTTGGAGAGAGACTTGCTTTGTTTTTCATTTGCCAAGAACACTCTATTTTTCACTCTTATCGTTCAACGAGTGTTCTCTTTTTCTAGAACTGCATTTAGCTTTTGTTTTTTTGCCTTAATTTTTGTTCAGATCTTGCTATATCTTTGCATCAAGGTGTATTTTGACCTCTGGTCTATGTTGGTTTTCATCAAAAGAGTTGTTTCAAAAAGGTTTGAATGGTGTTGGAAAAGAGAAAAAGTTTCATGCAAAAAGTGGTACAAAAGGAGCTTGTTTAGACTGTGGCTTATACTTTTGCATGCCATGCTTGATGTAATTTTGATAGTATGCTTAGTGATTTTTGCTGTAGCACGACTTGTCTCAAATGACTGAGATTGCTTAATGAGTCTATGAAAAAATCATGCGTTGTTTTTATTATGTGGAAGCATTTATTTGGTTTTCTCCTTTGATGCTTTATTTGGGTTGACTTGGCACATGCTTACAACATGTTTGACTCTTACAAAGTCACCATTAGCCTCTATGATCATTTGGTTTTTGACTTGTGATGCCATTTTATGCTTTTCTTAATGATGTTTTGTCGCTATGCATGATTATGGCCGTTATTGCTCTCTTAGTTGGTCGCTCCCAGTCTTTTGCTAGCCCTCACTTTGTACTGAGTATGAGCTCTACTCGTGCATCCAACTCCCAAAAACCAAGTTTGCAAATGTGTCCACTATAAATTCCTATGCATGGTATTTGCAAGCCATTCCAAGTAAATTTTCATGTGCTACCTTTCAAAAAACCTTCAAAATACTTCTCGTTTTGTGGCACTGTTTTCAGCTCATGGGGACGTAGTGGTCGAATTTGTTATCTTCCATATTGTTTATTCCAAAAAGAAAAAAAAGAAAAAAAAGAAAAGAAAAAAGGCACTCCTCCATGATATGTGAATGTTGGTGGGCACCCGATGGAATCAGTTAGCCATGGTTTGAGAAAGGAAAAAGGTGGGGAGGAGTGCCAAGCTTTATAAAAGAGCACAAAAGTGCTAATCTCTCTCAAAAACTTTCTTCATTTTTGTATGGAAGATATTAAGAACCCCATTGCTAGTCGTTGACAAAGACAACCACCTCTCAAAATCTAGTTTTTTATCTCTCTGTTTTACAAATGAAAAGCTCCAGCACATGTTTAATCACTGCTTCCCTCTGCGAAGGGCTTTTCTTTTACTTTTATGTTGAGTCTCCACCTTCTACCTTTATGCACCATCTAAGAGAGCACAGTTGTCATTCTGAGTATAATGTGCATAGTCCCAAAGTCTATTATTGATTGATTCATGATTATGGTTTTGCTTGTTCTTAAATTACTTGTATCTAGTCACCCTCTTAAACTTGAAGGTGTCCTATGCATTTATGTTTTGCTACTCCATGAGGGACAAGCTAAAAACCATTTGCTATGTTTTCCATATGGTTGAAACACACACGTGACTTTCATTGTTTCATTTTCATGATATTTCTTTTGTGTTTCTTTTCATGCTATAACATGGTTGCTAAGTTTCTATTATCAAGATTATGTCTTTCATGCCCATGTTTTAAGTTCTTTGATCTCAGCAATCAATGCTTTATCTCGTTGATCAAGATTGTGATGGTGCATGTCACCTCAAAAATTATTCTTTTGTTATCACTTACCTACTCGAGGACGAGCAGGAGTTAAGCTTGGGGATGCTGATACGTCTCAAACATATCTATAATTTTTGATGTTCCATGCTTGTTTTTACACCATTTGCCTTGTATTTTGTTACACTTCGTGGTGTTTTTATGCGATTTCTGGAACTAACCTACTAACAAGATGCCACAGTGCCGGTTCCCTATTTTTTGCTGTTTTGTGTTTCAGAAAAGCTACATAGGAAATATTCTCGGAATTGGATGAAACAAGTTCCAGAACTCCTATTTTTCCTGGAAGAGGACTGAAGACCAAACGAGAGCCGGAGGGGGGCCAGAGGCTGCCCACACAACAGGGGGGCGCGGCCCAGCCCCTGGCCGCGCCCACCCATTGTGTGACCACCCTGGTCACCTCCTGACGACGCCCCTTCGCCTATAAGAAGCCTCCCGACGGAAAACCCTAAAACAATCAGCGAAATTTCCAGAAGAGTTCCGTAACTCCGCCGCTGCCGACAAATTTTGGGGGACAGAAGTCCCTGTTCCGGCACCCTGCCGGGACGGGGAAGTGCCCCCGGAGCCATCTCCATCGGTCTCCATCACTGTCTCCACCGTATCCATCGACCTCACCGCCATCTCCATCAACCTTGCTATCTCCTATGATGAGGAGGGAGTATTTCTCCCCCGGGGCTGAGGGCTCTACCGGTAGCTATATGGTTCACCTCTCTCTCCCATGATGTGATCTTTATGTGATCGTGAGCTTTGTATCTAGTTGAATTGGTAGATGTTATTATTCAGATATTATGCTACTCCCGTGCTTTATATTTGTAATCTCCGGAGATACCTTGTATCATGGTGTGAAGGTGATAGTGTTCGCATCATGTGTGTCTTTTTGGTTAATGTCTCTATGAATTGTTGGTGTTTGTTGGAACCATCTAGTGCTTTCACGGTGACAGTGTGAGACAATCTAGTTTGGGTACATACGGACTTTGAGGAGTGCTTTGTAGCCCTACGCATGATTAGTCGTTTTGCATTGGAGAATTGTTTTGAGTTGCATATTGATGATATTATCTATTGGTTCAATTATGTTATATTTGTTGAGAGTGTATCCACTAGTGAAAGTATGATCCCTAGGCCTTGTTTCCAAGCGTTGCACACCGTTTCCTTTCAGTTTTGTTACATGTTTGCTTGCAGCGATATTTATTTCAGATTACATTTACTACTTTTAATCATCACTACTACTTATATTCCACTATCTCTTCGCCGAACTAGTGCACCTATACATCTGACAAGTGTATTGGGTGTGTTGGGGACACAAGAGACTTTCTGTATCGTAATTGCAGGGTTGCTTGAGAGGGATAGCTTTGACCTCCTCCTCCCTGAGTTTGATAAACCTTGGGTGATCCACTTAAGGGAAACTTGCTGCTGCTCTACAAACCTCTGCACTTGGAGGGCCAACACTGTCTACAAGAACAGACGCGTGCGTAGACATCACCCCTGAAAACCCGTTTGCTAGTATTTACAGTGAATCCTTGATCCAAACCGCTTGTCAACACCTTCTGCTCCTCGTTGGGTTTGACACTCTTATTTATCAAAAGTACTACGATACACCCCCTATACTTGTGGGTCATCATCTCCCACTTGCACTAGAGTCAATAATCTAGTCAATACTTGCGCCTTTAACACCTATGGCATTCCGGTCTTATTCATACGCGTTGCACGTGGTAAACCTTATCTACGGGTGACAAGGGTATAGATAATAGAGCCCGTCAGTTGAGTACCCCTGAGGCCCGTTAAGCTAGGCCCAATTGTAACGTTAGTCGAAATACGAGTTCATGTCGTATGACAATATTGTAATCTGTATCAGATCCCTCCTGATCCTTGAGACCTGGCCACCTATATATAGGGGCCAGGAGGGGACGGTGAGGGACAGATTGAAAGCAAGCCAGGTTCTACACCCATGTTTACTTTCGATACACACCTTGTTTGACTGATTTTACCTTCGAGTTCATCCGACGCCCTATCTCCCCGATCCTAACTCCTTCATCTAGGACATTTGTCGAGTTAACCCTCGTCAATTGGCGCCGACCGTGGGGACTCTAGGCGTTGGAATCATGAATTCGACGGCTTCTTCGCTTTTAACCAACAGCAATCCAGAAGTCGATGAAAGTCAAGAGATGGAGCTGACAATCGGAAGTTTGAGCTTCTACATCGGACCTTCGGGTTCAACTTGCCTTTCGGATCCGATGAAATTGGGTCCGTCAGCAAGCAAAACCAAGAGAATCACAATATCTAGATTATCCGTGGGCTCTTCCAACGAGGTAAACTCGCCAGTCAGTCTCACAGCAACAGAATATATGCAAGAGAAACTCAAGGAATTTGATGAAACTCGGGGAAAGCCCGACATGGAAGCAACAACGGTTAAAACTCACAATAGTTCAAGGGATTTCGCCATCGAAAGCAGTGGCGTCTCTAGAAGCGTACATCAGTTATGCATCATTATCACTGAAGCAGCAGAAGAGGATAATCACGAAGGCAACAAAGAGGTCGACAAACCAAGGAGTAACAGCAAGAAGGAAAAAGAGAAAATTCACGTTTCAACCGGAGAGTGGAGAATCATCATGTCAGCCATCAATCACGGCACAGAGGTACCCGTAGATTCAAGGAGAGAAGTTCTGATGGGGTATCAATACGTGCTGCACCAGCACAAAAAGAAGTTACAGGAGGAAAGGGACATGTTCATGAGGAGCCGAGATGACAACAGTACGTCAAGTGGAGGATACTGGGACGAGTATAGTGATGAATCATAGTGCAGCATGGAAAGGCATAGAGACCCAAAGCACAACAGGAGGACAACAGCACAAGCAAGAGAAGAAAGCTACATGAAAAGTCTAAGCGTGCAGCAGTCAGAGGAGGAAGAAGACTTTGTGCAAGAAACACCAGAAGCAGCATTGGTAGCAGCACAGGCGTACCTACTAACCACACAACCAGAGCCTGGAGATCCGCAGGAGCACATGCATCAGGCCGCAATACGCAGCCTCGGGTTGATAGAAGACAAGCTAATGGGAAAACTTCTAGAGGGAAAGGCCACATATTGTAAGGAAAAGAAAAAGGAAGAGTTCACGTGCAAATTCTCGCGAAACGAATCTAGTGAATCATCAGGTGACGAGAGGCGACAAAAACGGAAGGAGGACGCAAGGAACATAATAGCACAAGCACGAGTAAACAACTCGTGCTATGCATGGAGAGAAGAAAATTACGAAGACAATGAAAAAGAGATGGGCGCGTTGTGCTTTACCCACATGGTTCGCAAAACGCGGGTACCCAAAGGATTCAAGTTGCCACACGATCAACAAAAATATGATGGGTCGCAAGAACCCACTCTATGGTTGTCAGATTACCTGCAAGCAGTACAGATACTTGGAGGAACAAGAGCAACAGCCATGCAAAGTTTGCAGTTACACCTCACCGGCGCAGCACGGTCCTGGTTGAACACCCTACCCAACGATTCCATCGGGAGTTGAGGAGAATTAGAGAGTCAATTCGCAAGAAATTTTTGCTCAACATATAAGCACCCAGCGTCGCTGGAAGAAATCAAGTCGTGCATGCAGAAGAAAGATGAAACCCTACATTCTTATATACAACGCTGGAGTGTAATCAAAAATTCAGCACAAGACGTCTCCGACGAGAGAGCGATAGATGCTTTTTCGGCTGGCCTTCGTTGTTCGGACCTCGTGGAAGAAATAGGGAGAACAAAGCCAAGAACAGTGTCTGAATTAATGGAAGTAGCCAACAGATTCACCGATGGAGAAGACGCGTATAATAACAAAAGAGGACGTTCACCAGAAGTCGACAGACGAGCAGGCAGAGGCAAAGATACCGCAACGGAGATAGCCACGCAAGACGAAATCAGGTAGCCGCAAGATACGAAAGAAGGGACGAGGAAGGCTATGAAAATAGGGAGTTCCAGGCAAGAGGAAATCATGGAGCACAAAAACCAAAATATTCTGGCCCATCGGCAGAGGACATGCTATATGGACCTTGTCAAATTCACTATGCATACCTAGATGGAAAGAGAGTTTCTAACCACTAGATGAAGGATTGCAGGACCTTCTTAAGGTTGCAAAATGCTATGGACTCAAACCAAGGAGCACGACAAGGAAAGAAGAGTATGAGTCAAGGATACCAAGTACAGAGACTAGCAAAACACTTGGAGTCGAAAGTAGATATATCTGCAATGATCCTACCAGTGCCAAAATCTAAGAAAGAGCGGAAGAACATATCCAGACAAGTAAACTTAGCTATATCATCACCACCAGCCACTACAGAGTACCTGCAGTGGTCCAATCAACCAGTCAAGTTCAGCAGAGCAGACCACCCGAGGAAAGTGCCCAGGCCGGGGCACTCACCGATGGTGCTAAAGGCGCAAATAGGAGGATATGATATTGGAAGAGTATTCATGGATGCAGGAAGTGGCATAAACCTAATATACGTAAGGACTCTGACGACAATGTGCATTTCACTAGAAAGTCTAAAGCCAACAGATTGTTCTTTCCATGGAATAGTACCAGGAGTCGCAAATTCCCCTCTCGGAAAAATAGAACTCGACGTTTGCTTTGGCAACAGCAGCAATTACCGCAGAGAGAAGCTGGAGTTTGAAGTCATGGACTGACCTTCACAATATCATGCAATCCTAGGACGCCCAACATTTGCAAAGTTTATGGCAGTACCTCACTACGCATATCTCACGCTCAAAATCCCAGGACCAAAAGGAACGATCATGGTGCAAGGCAGCTTTGAAGTATCCAACACTTGTGACAAAGAATTCAATAGGCTGGCGCAAACTTTTGGCATGACAGCAGAGTACGCAAGACTGAAAGGCAAAACTGACCACAACGTGTTACCCGACGTCGGGCGATCCCTGCCAGATCAGGCTTTCGATGCAACTCAAGACTCGAAGAAAATCCAGGTCCACCCCACGGACCCGAACAAGACCACCTCTATAGCAGTAAACCTAGATCCCGCATAGGAAAGCGCGCTCATCGAGTTCCTCCGTGAGCGCTGGGAAATCTTCGCCTGGTGTCCTTCAGACATGCCAGGGGTTCCCAGGGAACTTGTCGAGCACGCACTAAATGTGGATCCTAAAGCAAAGCCAGTCAAGCAACCACTACGACGATTTGACGAACCCAAAAGGAAAGCAATAGCATCGGAGCTACATAGGCTAGAAAACGCAGGGTTCATCCGAGAAATCAAAACATCGACTTGGGTATCTAATCCAGTTATAGTCCCCAAGAAAAATACAGACGTACAAAGAGTATGTGTCGACTACACATCTCTCAACAAGCACTGTCCAAAGGATCCCTTCCCTCTACCTCGCATTGATCAGATAATTGACTCAACAGCGGGGTGCGCAAGGCTTTCCTTACTAGATTTATATTCTGGTTACAGCCAGATCAAATTGAAGAAAGAAGACGAGGAAAAGACAGCTTTCATCACACCATACGGCGTGTTCTGTTATTAAGTCATGCCCTTCGGCCTAAAAAACGCAGGAGCAACCTACCAGCGGATGATGCAAAATTGCCTCGGAAGCCAAATAGGATGCAACATCCAAGTCTACATCGACGACGTGGTCATCAGCATAAGGAAAGAGGAGTCTCTGATCAGCGACTTGGCAGAAACTTTCAACAATCTGAACAGGTACAAGCTCAAGCTCAACCTGACAAAATGTTCTTTCGACGTATCAGCAGGACAACTCCTGGGGTTCCTGGTGTCAGCAAGAGGAATAGAGGCGAACCCAGAAAAGATCCAAGCAATTCTAACAATGAGGAAACCAACAAAACTACACGACATGCAGAAGCTCGCAGGACGCGTCGCGGCACTAAGTCGATTTGTTGCTCGATTGGGAGAGAAATCACTCCCTTTCTATGCGCTCATGAAAAAGTCAGATGACAAATTCGAGTGGACAGAAGAGGCAGACGTAGCGTTCGCATAGCTGAAAAAAGTGCTCTCCACACCACCAGTGTTGGTCGCACCAAACAAAAAAGAGCCATTACTACTGTACATCGCAGCAACACATCAAGTGGTGAGTACAGTATTGGTAGTCAAAAGAAGTGAAGAGGGAAAAGCTCACGGTGTCCAGAGGCCAGTATATTTCATCAGCGAAGTACTCTCTCCAACAAAACAGAGGTACCCGCACTATCAAAAGATCGCATATAGTGTTTTCACAACAACAAGAAAATTACGACAATACTTCGCGGTGCACCCAATTATAGTGGTTAACGAAGCACCACTATGAACAACCCTTCAGCAACAGGACGTGTCTCCTTATGGGGAATTAAGCTATCACCCCTGGACATTATGTACGAAAAGCAAAAGGCGATCAAATCACAAATCTTACCAGATTTCACAGCAGAGTGGTTGGAGTTACAAAGTGCAGGACCGCCAGATTTATCGAGTGTGTGGATAATGTACTTCAACGGTTCAAAAAGAATCCAAGGCGCAGGAGCAGGAGTAGTCCTGATATCACCACAAGGCGACAAGCTAAAGTATGTGTTAAGGATGAGTTTTCCCCAAGCTTCCAATAACGAAGCCGAATACGAGGCGCTGCTCCATGGAATGAAAATGGCAAAAGCATGCGGAGCAACTCGACTAAAAATATTTGGAGACTCGAATCTCGTCGTCCAGCAAGTGATGAACAAATGTGACGCCATCAGCGACAACATGACCGCATACATGAACTTATACTATTATCTAGAAGGAACTTTTGATGGATGCAAAGTTTCGCACGTCAGCAGAGCCAGTAACGAGGAAGCCGACAATCTAGCAAACATCGGGTCCCAATTCTTACCCCTACCACAAGGAGTCTTTTGGGAGGAAATCATAGAAAGATCAATAAAAAACAGCAAAACTTCGACTACATAGGAGAAAGGCCAGCACCAAGCAACAGGCTCGGGGGCTGGAAAAGCAAGTACAGCAGAACCAGAAGAGGTTATGATGATAGAAGAAACTTGGATGCAGCCATATTTGGCATACATGATAAACAAGGCACTACCCGAAGACCCAGTAGAAGCGAAAAGGATAATACGACAATCCAAGGCTTTTGTCGTGTTACAAGGAAAATTATACAAGAGAAGTATAATGGGTGTCCTGCAACGATGCGTCACCCCTCAAGAAGGGCAAGAAATCTTAAAGGACATCCACCCAGGAGTGTGCGGCCATCACGCTAGCAGCAAAGCCATTGCAGCCAAAGCTTTTCGTGCAGGGTTCTACTGGTTAACAGCCATTGAAGACGCGAAAGATATAGTGAGAAAGTGCGACGCTTGTCAACGTTTCGCATCTCGACCACATGCGCCAGCAGCAGAATTGCAGCCAATACCATTATCCTGGCCCTTCGCGTAGTGGGGTCTCGACATGGTAGGAAAGCTGCACAAATCTTGGCCAGGAGGGCACGTTTACATGTTGGTGGCAGTCGACAAATTTACCAAGTGGGTGGAAGCAGCCCCCGTAACAACCCAAGATTCTACACCCGCAATCAACTTTATCAAGTCCATAGTCTTTCGGTTTGGAGTACCACATAGTATCATCACAGATAACGGGACAAACTTGACATTAAAGGAGTTCAAGAATTATTGTGAAGGTTTGGGAATTAAATTGAAATTTGCATCTGTGGCGCATCCAAAAACAAACAGACAAGTCAAGGAAGCTAATGGTTTAATATGCAACGGGATAAAGAAGAGGTTGTTAGCACCCCTCGAGAAAGCAAAACACACTTGGGTAGAAGAGTTGCCCTCCGTGCTCTAGAGTCTACGAACTACACCTAACGCAGCTACTCAGGAAACACCTTTATTTCTGGTCCACGGCGCAGAAGCCGTGCTTCCAGTCAAGGTGTCGGTGTTCTGGATACCGGGGTATCCCGGTCCACCTGCTCCTGGGCCCCGTCATCGGCCCATCTTTAGCCCAGGGGAGAATCAACGACCCAAGCTACGGAGAAGACTCTCACGAGGAGGCGCCTCATGAGGAGAACGACGGTGGAAAATGCTAAGGACTAGAAGACCTCCTCACGAGCCCCCGCTGGTGAGGAGAGAGACCAAGTCCACGCCAGCTCAGCGCGTTAGCGTGCGGAGCAAGAAGATGAAGGACAGAAGACCGCGTACCGCCCACGCTACCCCTGACAGGGAGGAGACCAACTTTCGCCGTGCCTGCCCAAAGCGGCACAGTGGTTGTTGGCCACCCTCCTAAAAATAGCGTGGACGGTGCAGGGCGCCAGAGGAAGACGTCAGCTTCCTCCACCCACTCCTATGGACCGGCGCCACTACCCTACGAAGACCACGTCTACAGAAGAGTGTAGTCTACAGCTATCCACCCTCCTTGGCCGTGTGTGTGGCAACCCCTTCCCCAAGAAGATAAGGGGAAGGAGGACCTTGGCGCTATAAAAGGAGGGGAGGCCACCCCTTAGATGGGATCGGATCTTCTCCAAGTTGCTAGCTGGGCACGCAGGTTCTTCAACCTCTGGCCAGCTAGAACTTTGTAACCAAGACCTTGTACTCCTCACGAGGTGTCGCGTTGCAATACAAGAAGGCAGGAAGTAGGGGTGTTACCTCACCACGAGGGCCCTGAACCTGGGTAAAGCTCGGCGTCTCTCTCTGCAGTGCGTAGTGCGTTCGACAGCTCGAGGCTTCCGTCACCGTGCTTCGTTGCGTTCCTAGATCTCACATGTTCAGCCCCCTGCGTTCGAATCTTTGGGTCCGTCGCGTGGTACCCCATGTTCTTGCGACACGAAATCCATCGACATTTGGCGCGCCAGGTAGGGGGCTGTGGTGTGTTTTCTCCTAGATCTGCTTCGACATGGCCGACGCCAACGCAAGGCTCGAGCGTCTTCGCCGTCGCAACGCTGTTCGGGGGCAAACCGAGCCCATCTTCCGTCGTCGTGAAGCTTCGGCCGAGGAGGAAGAGGAGGAAGATCTGGAGTCCTCCTACCTCCCGTCCGGGCGTATAGAGCCTTCGCTCTCCTTCACCGCCACCGCCACTTCTCGCGCTCATTCTGGGAGTCAGCTGTCTCCTGCGCAGGCTCTCGCCATGGCGCAGGAGCTGCTGCGCAGGCTCTCGCCATGGCGCAGGAGCTGCTGCGCTATCAACCCACCGATGACGGGCGTGAGGGGTGGCGCGCTCGGATCGCCGAACTCGTCGCCATCGCCAACGAAGACCCGACCCAGGGAGGAGCCCAGGGCGCAGGAGACCCAGATCCAGCGGCGGGGCGTCGCACCCCGGGCGCCGGAGATGGGAAGGCCAACAATGCCAAGAAGGTGGTTTCCCGCACCGCATCTTCGCCGCGCGGGGAGCCCAGCTGCCAAATCGTCCAACGCGCTCCGGAAGACGCACGCGTCTCCCTCGAGCGCCGCCGCGAAAATCATGACCACGCCATCGATGACATTGGCGAAGCTGGCAAGAACGTCAGGACCCCCGGCGACCCTATCTACAACCCCGGGTGTCTTGCTCTTACTCACCAGCAACGCTACGTCGTCTGGCCTGACAAGTTCAAGCCGGACATCGGCGCGTTACGACGGGACCACCAACCCCGTCGAATTCCTCCAACTCTACGTCGTCGCCGTCCAGGCCGCGCGTGGAGATCAGCGTGCCATGGCAAATTGGTTCCCCATGGCCCTCAAGGACGCTCCACGAACTTGGCTCATGAACCTTCCTCACGAATCCGTGACTTCATGGAAGGATTTATGTCGTCAGTTCGTTGCCAACTTCATGCCCACGTACGAGCGCCCCGCTACCAAGAACGATCTTAAGGCGGTGTGTCAGTACAAAGGCGAGACGGTTCGTCAGTATATCCAGCGCTTCAGCCAGATGAGGAACAAGATCCCCAGGATCTCCAACGAGGAGGTCATCTCCGCATTCTCCACGGGCGTCTCCGACATCAAGATGAGGGAGAAGCTGTCCGTGAATGACGAGCTGACTTCCGTCGTCAGGCTCTTTGAGATCGCCGACCGCTGCGCCAAGGCAGAGGAAGGGAGGCTCTTTGTGCATAACCTTCCAGAGGCACTTCCCCCAAAGCCAAAATCCAAGGACCCCAAGCGAAAGGAGGCTGCTGTCCTAGCGATGGAACCAGATCATAAGCAACGCCGCGGGGACCGCTCTGAACGCGACAAAGGTCGTCGTCGCCGCTACTACATTCTCCACAAGAAGGACACCCACAATACCGACGATTGTTGGTTTGTCCGGAGGTTTCATGAAGAAAATGGTGTCTCCAAGCGCCGCGGGGGTGGCCGCAGCTACGGCAAGAGTGGATCCCGGGGCGATCGCCGCGACGACGACCGCGAGGAAGGTCGCCGCCGCGAGGGTCTGTCTCGAGCCGATCCCGAGCCGCTGCCGCTGCCCCCACCAGCAAACGATCGTCGGGAGGAGAACCAGGGGGGCTATCAAGAGCCGCGAGACTTTGCCGCTTGCCTCCTGGTGGAGCTCAGGCTCCTTTGTCTAACCGACACTTCAAGCAGCTGTCGCGAGAGATCGCGGTGGCACAGCCCAACGTTGGCAACCGCCTAATGAAGTGGTCAACGTGCAGGATCGGCTTCGATGAGGAGGATCATCCGGCCTCCACCAGGGGCGTGGGCACAATTCCTCTTTTGTGCACGCCAACCATCAACAACGTCGCCGTAAATCGCACTCTCATCGACGGAGGGGCGGGCCTCAACATCATCTCGGTCGAGATCTTTGAGAAGATGCAGGTGCCGTACCACCGGCTCATGCCAACCCGACCATTCTTTGGGGTAACCGAAGGGTCTACAATGCCAATTGGGCAGGTACGCCTGCCCGTTACCTTCGGCACCCGGGACAACTATAGGACAGAGAGCCTCGACTTCGACGTCGCCTACATCGCGCTGCCATACAATGCCATTCTCGGCTATCCAGCCCTGGCAAGATTCATGGCAGCCACGCATCATGGCTTCAATGTTCTCAAGATCCCGGGCGCCAACGGCGCGATCACCGTGCGCTGCAACGAGAAGGATGCTCTCCGGTCGGTGGAGCATGTCTATCGTGAGGCCGCCACCATGTTCCCTGCCGATGAAGATCTGCTGGAACACTCCGGCGACCTCACGAGGAAGAAGCAGCTCGTATCCCAAGAGCGGGCTGCTGCAAAGAAGGCCTCTCTTGAGCCCCACCTACAGGGCTCAACAGGGAAGGAATTTGCCGCCTCTGCGTCGCCTACTCCAAGCGAGGACCTGGTCCATCCGGTGCTGGACATGAGCATTGGGGAAGCCACGGTACCCTCAGGAAGGAGGCCCCAGTTCACCCAAGAGCGCTCTGCAACCAAGAAGGTCCCGCTTCAGGCTGGGGGCTGCGAAAACTTCGTCACCATCGGGGCAGGGCTTTCCCCCAAATAGGAAAGCGCGCTCATCACCTTCCTGCGGGCAAACTCTGACATGTTCGCTTGGACTCCGTCAGATATGCCCGGCGTTCCCAGGGAGGTGATTGAGCACCACTTAGCCATGTGCCCTTAGGCACACCCCGTGAAGCAGAAGACTAGGAAACAAGCGCAAGAGAAGCAGGACTTCATAGTCAAGGAAATAGAGAAGCTGAAGAAGGCCAAGCTGATACGCGAGGTAGCCCACCCCACCTGGATTGCAAATTCGGTGGTCGTCCCAAAGGCAAATGGCAGTGGGCGCCTCTGCGTGGACTTCACAAGTCTCAACAAGGCCTGCCCCAAGGATCCTTATCCGCTCCCAAGGATAGATCAAATCGTCGACTCCATCGCCGGCTGTGACCTCCTTTGCTTCTTGGATGCTTTCTCCGGCTATCATCAGATCAAGATGGCAAAGGAGGACGAGGAGAAGACCGCCTTCATCACGCCCTGTGGTGTGTACTGCTACGTCTGCATGCCCTTCGGTCTGAAGAACGCAGGAGCCATCTTCCAAAGGCTCATGCGCAAGGCCTTGGGGGCTCAAATGGGAAGGAACGCGGAGGCCTACGTCGACGACATCGTCGTCAAGACTCGCGAGAGTCACACCTTCATCGAGGATCTGGAGGAAACGTTCGTCAACCTGAGAAAGGTAAATATCAAGCTCAACCCCGCCAAGTGCGCCTTCGGCGTACCGTCGGGAAAACTGTTGGGGTTCCTCGTGTCCCATCGCGGGATACAGGTGAACCCTGACAAGGTCAAGGCCATCGAAGAAATGCGTCCGCCACGCAATCTCAAGGAGATGCAACGCCTCGCGGGATGCATGGCAGCCCTGGGGCGCTTCATCGCGAGGAGTGGGGAGAAAGCCTTGCCCTTCTTCAAGCTCATGAAGTGCGCTGGGAAGTTCGAGTGGACTCCGGAAGCCGACAAGGCCTTCGCTGAGTTGAAAAGGTACCTCACGAGCCCACCGATCATGGTTGCCCCTGCAGTCCGCGAGCCCTTGCTACTCTACATCGCGGCAACTCCAAGGACCGCAAGTGCCGTACTCGTTGCGGAGCGAGACGCAAAAGTAATAGCCAAGGAAGAGGTCGATCCTCCCGGTCCGGGGGCACCTCGCGAGGAAGAGGCCGCTGCACCTCCTGTTCCTCAAGAGGAGCCGCCCGCCACATCTCCGCCGACCGAGCCGCTCTCTCAGAGCAACGCTCAAAGGCCTCCCGAGGAGGAACCTCCCGAGGGTGTCACCAAGGTGCAGAAGCCCGTATACTTCGTCAGCACGGTGCTACGTGACGCTTGGGAGCGCTACACCATGCAGCAAAAGCTGCTCTACACCCTGCTCATCGCTTCGCGGAAGCTACGCCACTACTTCCAGGGTCACCCGATAAAGGTGGTAACCGATCGTCCCCTGGAGACTATCCTACGCAATCCCAACGTCACCGGGCGGGTGGCAGAATGGGCCGTGGAGCTTCAACCCTTCGAGATCTCCTTCGAAACTACAAAGGTAATCAAGAGCAAGGCTTTGGCCGAGTTCACTGTGGAGTGGACCGATCCGTTCGCCGACGAGCTTCCAGAGGTGGAGTCAACGCTCCCGGGAGAGGAGTCCCCAGGCCTCTGGGTCATGCACTTCGACAGCGCCTTCAACCTCCCCGGCGCGGGAGCTGGTGCTATCCTAACCTCTCCCTCTGGAGACAAGCTCTTCTACGCCGTACAGCTCTACTTTAAGCCTGAGCACAAGGTCTCCAACAACATTGCGGAATACGAAGGACTACTCACCGGCTTAAGGGCGGCAAACGCTTTGGGCATCAAGCGCCTCATCGTCAAAGGAGATTCACAGCTGGTTGTGAACTTCTCGAACAAGAGCTACACTCCAAAGGATGAGCACATGGCAGCCTATCTCGAGGAGCATCAAAAGATGGAAAAACGCTTCCAAGGTTTCGAGCTGAAGCACATCCCGAGAGGAGAAAATGTGGAAGCCGACAAGATCGCCAAGCGCGCCTCTCACCGCCTGGCACAACCTGCCGGCGTCTTCGATGAGCGTCTCTTCAAGCCGTCCGCTTCTCCACCATCATCTGGATCAGACCCTCCACCTGCCCTGCCGCCACCGCCGGAGCAGGGGGCTCCAGACTGCGGGCCTCCTTCGGGTGACCGCGTCCTTCTGGCATTGGCATGGCAGGAGGGAGTGGATTGGATTCTCGAGCTCAAGGCCTTCCCCGCCAGCAGCAGGCTTCCCGAGGATGAAGAGGAGGCCGAAAGGATCGTGCGCCAAGCTTCGGGCTACTGTGTCAAGGATGGTGACTTGTACCGGCGTCGCCCAAACGGCGTCGCTCTGAAGTGCATATCTACTCACCAAGGCCAGGAGCTTCTCAGGGACATCCACGCCGGCGAGTGTGGCCATCATGCTTCTGCTGCAACTCTAGCCGCAAAGGCGTATCGAAGTGGTTTCTACTGGCCTTCAGTGCTCGGGGATGCGGCGGAGATGGTCAAGAGGTGCGAGGCGTGCCAATTCCACGCTAAGCAGATCCACCAGCCGGCGCAGGAGCTGCAAACCATCCCACTCACTTGGCCCTTTGCAGTTTGGGGGCTGGACATCCTTGGTCCGTTCCCCAGAGCGCAAGGGGCTATCGCTACCTCTACGTCGCCATCGACAAATTTACCAAGTGGGTGGAGGTGGAGCCGATGTGCACCATCCCGGCCAGGTCCGCAGTCAAGTTCATCCGTGGGCTGGTCTGTCGTTTTGGTGTGCCTAACCGCATAATCACCGATAATGGCAGCCAGTTCACCAGCGGACTGTTCCGGGAGTACTGTGCATCGACCAGCATCAAAATCTGTTTCGCCTCCGTCGCCTACCCCCGAAGCAATGGCCAGGCCGAGCGTGCTAACGCCGAGGTCCTCAAGGGACTCAAGATGAAAAGCTTCAATGCCAAGCTCGAAGCCTGCGGCAAAAAATGGTTAGACAACCTCCAATCCATCTTGTGGTCCATCAGGACTACCGCCACCAAACCCACTAGAGAGACCCCTTTCTTCCTGGTCTATGGGGCGGAGGCTGTTCTTCCCACCGACGTCAAGTTTGGGTCGCCAAGAGTGCTCACCTTCGACGAAATTCGCCAAGAGGACCTCATCAAGGATCGCTTCCTCCTACTCGAAGAAGCTCGGTGCCAAGCCGCGCTCCGCGCCGTGAGGTACTAGCAAGGACTACGCCGCTACCATAGCCGCCATGTTCGAGCAAGGACTCTGGAGGTCGGCGACCTGGTGCTGAGGAGAATACTCTCTCGCGAGGGCCTGCACAAGCTGTCTCCAATGTGGGAAGGACCCTTCAAGGTGACGCACATCGCCAGGCCAGGCTCGGCGCGGCTGGAAACCGCAGAAGGCGTGCCGGTGGGGAACCCGTGGAACATAGCTCATCTGCGAAAGTTCTACCCTTAGGTTCCTCACGAGGAGATAAAGACCGTTCTCACGGTACTTGTATCAGCTCAAACTGCTCTTAAGCACTGATATTAAGTTATCGCGCAACATAGCGCCTCTGCTTCGGCATGACATCAAAATGGCATGAAGTCCATTTATTTTCTGTTGTACTCCACGCGGAAGGGGGCTAGGCACGGTGTCTATGCTGGGGCCTTCACCCGAAAAACAGCGAGCCCGAAAAACCCGAAGGGAGTGAGCTCTCGTCGGGGATGACGACCCTGTTATCAATCACCTCCAAATACCCATGGTGCTTAGTTCCTCGCGAAGTACATCGGAAAATAAAAAATCTTCGAGGAAAGTCCAAGGTGTGCCCAAGGCACCCGCTAAGGACCGGCACCTCGTGAGCAACCCTCACGAGGAGGCAAGAATGCGTCGATGCAACAAGCATCCGCAGGAAGATTCCCTCTATCGAGGAAGGCCTAACGTGGCGGGATTATTGAAGACCAAGGCCGCTCCGATCATCTTGCGAAGGAGACGCAGATCCGGAGGTCCGCGCCAGGCCCTTCACCTCGTGAGCAACCCTTGCGAGGTGTTGACGGTCTCTGGGCTCTCTTAAGCATTGACATTTTCACGTCCGTGAGGGTCCAGCTTCCCTCAACGATGAGGAAGGCCCCGTAAAACGCCACGCGCGGCAATTTGCTCTTAGCTGCTGGCACAGATAGTGCCGCGCTCCTCCACGACGGAGAAGGTCCCTGTGCTGGTCACAGGGGCATCTTATTTGCCTTCTTTTTTCGTTTGTTTTATCGGCTTGTTTTTCCGTTTTCGGGGATTTGGGGTTTTTTCTTTTCCAACTCTTTCTTCAACTTCTTGTCTCAGGAATTGTCCAATGTGTCGTCGGCGCCGACCCCATCTCGAGCTCTGAGGCGAAGGGAGGCCTCCCGTCGACGCTAACAGCTCACCAGGGCTCTCGAGCGTGCGAATGACCAGGACAATGAGGATCAGTGAGAAGCGAAATGCAAGACAGCTAAAAGCGGACTTCATTGAAGTAATCCCAAAGAAGGGAGGAGCAAAGGCACGGCGGGGCATACCCCGCCGGCGAGGACTACACAACAAAAGAGGGGAGGAGACTAGCTCCCCTCCCCAGAAGACTACCGCGCCGGAACCTCCTCTTCACTGCGCCGCGGGCTGGGGGTAGGTGCGGCGGACGCCGCCGGCGGTGAAGATCCGCACCGAAGCCTCCAACATCCCCAGCTTGAAGCGGAAGACGAGGTGGTCGCCGACGCGAAGGCGATGGCCGAGGGCGAAGGCCCTCCAGCGGCCGGAGAGGACGGCATTGCCGCCCACCCCGAGGAGGATGTCCACAGGCCAGAAGAGATCAGGCCTGCTCTGCTCCCCCAGGGCAATCTCCCAGGCGGCCGCGCCGGGGGCGTAAACCACCCTCCGGACGGCGTCGGGCAGCCTGAGGGAGCTGAAGCCCGGGGCGTCGACGACGACGAGGAGATCCAGGAAGCGGGACCCAGGCCGATGAGGGGTCCCAGCATCGCCGCCGCCAAGTGGCGCGGAGTGGCAACCACTCCGTTCGCCGGCGGGGCCAGAGGATCTGCAGCAGGGGGAGGGGGGCCTAGGGCGGCCTCCACCTCCTGGAGGACTCGGCCGATGCTTCCTGGGGCGCGGGGAGCAGGCGCCGCCGCCAGCGGCGACGGCGAGTTCAGAGCGCCTCCACGCGCGGGACCCCTGAGGGTCAGGGCGCCGGAGGTCCCCAAGGCAGCGCGGTTCGCCTCGTCCTGCCTCGGCGCGCCAATGCGAAGGGGGCCGCCGGCGCCGGGCGTCCATCGGGCCGGGATCTTCACCTTGATCCCGCTGCCCGGGGGGCATCCGCGGCGCTTGGCCCTAGAGCTTGGTCCCGTGACGGCGACGAAGGCGGAGGGGTCCATCAGCTTGGGGGCGTAGAGGAAGAAGTGGCACTGGAGGAAGGAGGTGAAGTGCCGGAGGACTCGAGGAGACTCTATTTAAGGGGGGCATCCGGCGTCGATGCGTCAAATCTCAGCGCGGGAATCGAAGCGTCGGCGCGGCGCTCCGCAGTGAAGCGACGCGCCATTATGACGGTTTGGCACCTCGGAGACTGTAGCGTCGCCCGCCGTTTTGTCTCACCAGCTGCAGCCT
This sequence comes from Dactylis glomerata, assembly GCA_007115705.1. NCBI lineage: Eukaryota > Viridiplantae > Streptophyta > Magnoliopsida > Poales > Poaceae > Dactylis > Dactylis glomerata. The sequence goes on along the minus strand of QXEO01002114.1, from coordinate 534,116 downwards.
TGCCACGTGTCCGGAGCCTCTACTTCTTCACATGGTCCTCTGACCGCGCGGTTGACGCGTGCCGTTGGAGGGCCCAGCAGCTTCTGGGGCCCCTGGCCCTTCGCTCCCTCAAGAGGGCGCGTTCGCGGGCCGGGCTCCCGGGGGCTACTGTCGGTGTTCTGGATACCGGGGTATCCCGGTCCACCTGCTCCTGGGCCCCGTTATCGGCCCATCTTCAGCCCAGGGGAGAATCAACGACCCAAGCTACGGAGAAGACCCTCACGAGGAGGCGCCTCGTGAGGAGAACGACGGTGGAAAATGCTAAGGACCAGAAGACCTCCTCACGAGCCCCCGCTGGTGAGGAGAGAGACCAAGTCCATGCCAGCTCAGCGCGTTGGCGTGCGGAGCAAGAAGATGAAGGACAGAAGACCGCGTACCGCCCACGCTACCCCCGACAGGGAGGATACCAACTTTCGCCGTGCCTGCGCAAAGCGGCACAGTGGTTGTTGGCCACCCCCCTAAAAATAGCGTGGACGGTGCAGGACGCCAGAGGAAGACGTCAGCTTCCTCCACCCACTCCTGTGGACCGGCGCCACTACCCTACGAAGACCACGTCTACAGAAGAGTGTAGTCTATAGCTGTCCACCCTCCTTGGCTGTGTGTGTGGCAACCCCTTCCCCAAGAAGATAAGGGGAAGGAGGACCTTGGCGCTATAAAAGGAGGGAAGGCCACCCCTTAGATGGGATCGGATCTTCTCCAAGTTGCTAGCTGGGCACGCAGGTTCTTCAACCTCTGGCCAGCTAGAACTTTGTAACCAAGACCTTGTACTCCTCGCGAGGTGTCGCGTTGCAATACAAGAAGGCAGGAAGTAGGGGTGTTACCTCACCACGAGGGCCCGGAACCTGGGTAAAGCTTGGCGCCTCTCTCTGCAGTGCGTAGTGCGTTTGACAGCTCCAGGCTTCCGTCACCGTGCTTCGTTGCGTTCCTAGATCTCACACGTTCAGCCCCCTGCGTTCGAATCTTTGGGTCCGTCGCGTGGTACCCCATGTTCTTGCGACACAAAATCCATCGACACAAGGTAACCCATGAAGCCCCAAGAATCGCGGCTTATGATGAGACAACTTCCACAGAGGCGCTTCAGGATGATGTCGATGCACTTGACGAAGCAAGAGACGTAGTACTTGCCAGAGCCACGCAATATCAGCAAAATCTATGAAACTAGCATAGTAGTCGAGTTCGTCCAAGATCGTTCGTGGTGGGAGATCTAGTCTTACGACTCAAGCAAGATGGGCATGGAAAACTAGAAACCCCACGGGTGGGACCTTACATCGTGACAAAAGTAATACCAGGAGGAGCTTATCGACTACAAGACAAGAAAATGGGGAAAGACAAGAGTAACCCGTGGAATGCAGAGCAACTACGGCGATTCTATGCATAGGCAACATAAGGCGTGATACGTCTCAAACGTATCTATAATTTTTGATGCTCCATGCTTGTTTTTACACCATTTGCCTTGTGTTTCGTTACACTTCGTGGCTTTTTTATGCGATTTCTGGAACTAACCTATTGACAAGATGCCACAGTGCCAGTTCCCTGTTTTCTGCTGTTTTGTGTTTCAGAAAAGCTACACAGGAAATATTCTCGGAATTGGACGAAACAAGTTCCAGAAGTCTTATTTTTCCCGGAAGCTTCTCGAAGACTGAAAGAGAGCCGGAGGGGGGCCAGAGGCCGCCCTCACATGTAGGGGGCGCGGCCCAGCCCCTGGCGCGCCCACCTGGTGTGAGGAGCCCTTGGCTTCCCCCTGACGATGCCCCTTCGCCTATATAAAGCCTCGGGACAGAAAACCCTAAGGGAGTCGGCAAATTTCTAGAACAGTTCCGTAGCTCTGCCGCCGCCACCGACGAATTTCAGGGGACAGAAGTCTCTGTTTCGGCAGCCTGCCGGGATGGGGAAGTGCCCCTGGAGCCATCTCCATCGGTCTCCATCGCCGTCTCCGCCGTCTCCATCGACCTCACCGCCATCTCCATCAACCTTGCTGTCTCCTATGATGAGGAGGGAGTAGTTCTCCCCCGGGGCTAAGGGCTCTACCGGTAGCTATGTGGTTCACCTCTCTCTCCCATGATGTGATCTTTATGTGATCGTGAGCTTTGTATCATGTTGAATAAGTCGATGTTACTCTTCTTCATTATGTGTACTCTAGTGTGTTATTAAAGTAATCTATTCCTCCTGCCATGGTGTAACGGTGACAGTGTGTGCATCATGGTGGTACTTGGTCTAGGCTATGATTGTGATCTCTTATGGATTATGAGAATAATTATCACTATGATAGTATTGAAGTGATCTATTCCTCCTTTCATGGTGTAATGTTGACAGTGTGTGCACCGTGTTAGTACTTGGTCTAAGTTGCAATAATATCTATCTTGAGTTGTGATTTGATTTGGATATCTCTATGAGTGGTGTTTGTCAAGTACTTGATGAACTTTAAGGGGTGCTTCTGTAGCCACTACGCAATGATTAGTGTTATTCAATAGGAGAGTAATTCAGAGTACCATAGTGAAGAGAAGTTATTTATTTGTTCAATTATGTTATATTTGTTGGGAGTGTGTCCACTAGTGAAAGTATGATCCCTAGGCCTTGTTTCCAAGCTTTGCACACCGTTTACTTGCTGTTTTGTTACTTGTTTGCTTGCTGCCATTTTTATTCCAGATTGCATTTACTACTTATAATCATCCATACCACTTGTATTTCACTATCTCTTCACTGAACTAGTGCACCTATACATCTGACAAGTGTATTGGGTGTGTTGGGGACACAAGAGATTTTCTGTATCGTAATTGCAGGGTTGCTTGAGAGGGATAGCTTTGACCTCTTCCTCCCTGAGTTCGATAAACCTTGGGTGATCCACTTAAGGGAAACTTGCTGCTGTTCTACAAACCTCTGCACTTGGAGGCCCAACACTGTCTACAAGAACAGACGCGTGCGTAGACATCAAGCTCTTTTCTGGCGCCGTTGCTGGGGAGGTAAGGTAAAAGGTACTCGCATCCTCCTGTGTGAGTCCTCGGAGTTGTTTCCTTTAGATTCTACAATTACATCTTTTTGTTTCTTGTTTTTATTTTCACTAGCTAGGCTTAATGGAAAACAAAGAGTTCTTTAGCCTTTTTCCTGAGTTTAGATACGAAGTGTTTGAAGAGAAAATTGAAAAACCTTTGGAGCTTAATTTGCATGCTAATAGTGTTGTTAGTATGAATGCTTTGAATCCCGTTATTGCTAATGCTATGGAAAAGTCTAACCTTGGGGAAGCTGGTTTTGTTAAGCATGATATTTTTAGTTCCCCAGCTGTAGTGGAGAAAGTTTGGTCTGATGATATTTTATCTCCCATATGTGATGTTTCTAATGATGCTTGTGCTCCTCATCCTTTTAAAATACCTATGAAGATTGTTGAACGTGTCAGGGATAACTGCTATTTAGGAGATGGAACTGTCCATCCTGGTGATCATTTGCTTTTTATACATGAATTATGCGAGTTGTTCCAGTGTGCAGGTATTTCAATGAACCAATTTAAGAAGAAGCTATTCTCTTTTTCACTGAAAGGCAGAGCTGAGGAATGGTATAGAACACTAAAGGATGGTCCATCTATTGGCTGGGAGGAAATTGTACCTCTCTTTTATTCTAAATTCTATCCTCCAAGTGAGATTCATAAAGATCGCAATTAGATATATAATTTTTGGCCTCATGATGGAGAAAGCATTGCCCAAGCGTGGGGAAGATTGAAGTCACTAATGCTCAAATGTCTTATTCATGAGCTTCCCCGTAATATTATTATTAATAATTTTTATGCAAGGCTTTCAGGATATTACAAGGACTATCTAGATGCATGCTTTGATGGGTCTTTCACAAGCAAGGATGTTGACACCAAGTGGGATCTGCTTGAAACAATTCAAAACAATATTGAAGGTTGGGATAGCGACAAAGGTAAAGGATCAGGTATGAATTACGAGTTTGATTGCATTAAGTCTTTTGCTAAAACTGCTAATTTTCAAGAGCTTAGTGCTAAATATGGTCTTGATCCTCAAATTATGGTTGATTGTTTTAAAGCCTTTGCTTCCCATATGAATGTTCCTAAAGGAAATGGGGACATGTATCATGAACCTTTTAAGGACACTTGCATACAAAGTGATATTGTTATTGATGAATCCAATAAACATGCTCAAACTTCTAAAAGTCCTATTTCTTATAAGCATGTTAATTTTTGTGGAATAAATAGACCTTGTGAACAGAGTTACAACAAGGAAGATTATTGCATCACCCACGCAAATGAAGAAACCAGTATGTGGTACAAGGATATAGGCGAGATCGGTAAAAAGGTTTGTGAGCTTTATCCTTTTCTTTGTAAACATTGCGATGACATAGGTCATTTTAATTTCCAATGCTTAAGCCCTAATAGTTACTCTTCTAGTACCTTAAGTTTGTATTGTGATGACAAAATTACTCTCAATCAGCATGATGAGCTCACTTTGTTCTTGGCGTGTGAAGAGATATCTAGAAAGATTGCTTTGATAGATATGAATGATGTTGATATTAATAGCACCCTTCGTGGTTTTCATCTCTATTGTGCTAAAGATTGCCTTGCAAATACTTACATACAAAATCTTATAAAATTTGATATTCTGCCAAGCTATGACAGGACTGATAGATGTTTTTATCTTATTAATAGAGAGGAGGAATCCTCCAAAGTTTCTTCTGTTGTTTCTGTCAGCAAACTAGATTATGTGGAGAAGATGCCTTTCCCTCCTAAAGAATATGTGGAGAAGATGCCCTTCAAGTCTCTCCCTCCTAAAGGAGAAAGTAAGAAGAGTATGAAGAAGAAGAAGAAGAAGAAGAGGAGTAAAAGGCGAGAGGACACGGTATCTTCCCCTAAACGTTATGATCCTGCTATAGATTATGATAATTCTGATTGGGATGATGTTCCTATGCCTGTTACCTATGTTAGTGATCATGATTGGGAAAAGCACTCTACTTTTGATATTAAAAATCTTTTTGGTACCAATTCTAAGGTTAATAATTGTTGTACCATTAGTACTATTCATGTTCCTTCTTATGATGATATGTTTGATGAGTATGCTTTGCGAAATAGTTGTTCTCTAGCTTGTGATGATACTAAACCTCTAGTTTATGATGGTTATTATGATGAGTATAATATTTTCAGTTCACCTACTTTTGAGGAGAGAAATAGTTATGATTACAATATGCCTCCTGTTTTTGATGATTATGGTGATTATTCTGTTGAATCTGCTCCTACTACTATTGTTCATGTGGGGAGTATTAATTCTTTTATGCATGTGGCTCATGATAGAGATGTTTTATGTGATAGTTATATTGTTAATTCTATTCATGATGCTACTAAAAGTTATTATGAGAGAGGGAAACATGGTTTGATGGATCTCAACAATATTGAGTTCCCCTCTTTATGTTGCAATTTTTGAAGCTATACTTGTTTTGCCTTCCTATGCTTTTTGCTTTGTGCTTTCATGATTTGTCTCTTTACAAGACTATTTTTCATAGGAACTGGTTTAGATTTAAATGTCTTTCACATTTGCTTTTTGATGCTCTCTATTGCTTTAAGTTCCTATATGGCACCTTTGCCTCAAGCTCTTATATGGCGCCCACACGAGCATCTTTGCAAATTACTGCGCCTAGCTCAAAGGCGTTAAAGAAAAGCACTCTTGGGAGATAACCCATTATTTTATTTTCAGTACTTTTTCTTTTATTTGAGTCTTGGAAGTTATTACTACTGTAATAACCGCTCCTTATCCTTTTTATTTCATTGTTGTGCCAAGAGAAGCCTCTAATTTGAGCGAGGTAAGATTTGGGGATGTTGCTGTCCTGAAACAGTTTTCGGTGCTGCACCGTAAAAATTCGTGAAAATTCTCTGTATATCTTTTGGACCTGCAATTTCTTTTGCATATGCCCCAGGTTATATCCAAACTTTCATTAGTTGAACACTTTTTGATTTGAGCAACAGAAAACACCTCAAAAATTCGACCTTTGTCAGTTGTTCTGTTTTGACAGATTTCTGCCAATATTTGTGTTTGCCACTTTATCGCTTTCTTTTTGAGTTCTTTTGATCACAGAACTTTTTGGGAAGTTGCTACAGTAGTATATGCTTAATATTTGGTGGTTTTAGGTTGAAACCTGAAGCAAAAAGGGTTGATTATATGCTATGCTTACACTAATGTTGCTAATAGAATTGTGTTTAGTTTTGTATGAAGGAAGTTTTCAAGTGTAGGGATCGGAGAGTGATGAGATGAGTTGAAGAATGGAAAAAAGCTCAAGCTTGGGGATGCCCATGCATCACCCCAAGAAATATCCAAGAAGTACAAGCGTCAAAGCTTGGGGATGCCCCCGGTACCCCATCTTCATCGGCAAAAATCAGGTCACCTTTCAAGACACTATATTTTTATTGCTTCATGCACTATGTGTTTTTCTTGGAGCGTCAGTTGTTTTAGTTTTCTTTATCAGTTTAGTTTTGTTTGCTGCAATAAATGTTTGGATCACATCATGTGTTTGGAGAGAGATATGCTCCGTTTTTCATTTGCCAAGAACACTCTAGTTTTCACTCTTATCGTTCAACGAGTGTTCTCTTTTTCTGCTACTGCGTTTAGCTTGCATTTTTTGCCTTGATTTTTGTTCAGATGTTGCTGTATCTTTGAATCAAGGTGTATTTGGACCTCTGGTCCATGTTGGTATTTATCAAAAGAGTTTCCTCAAAAAGGTTCAAATGGTGTCGGGAAAGAGAAAAAGCTTTATGCAAAAAAGTGGTACAAAAAGGAGCTTGTTTAACTGCGGCTTAGGCTTTTGCATGTCGTGCTTGATGTCATTTTGATAGTATGCTTAGTGGTTTTTCTGTAGCATGACTTGTCTCAAATGACTAAGATTGCTTAATGAGCCTTTGAAAAAATCATGCGTTGTTTTTATTATATGGAAGCATTTATTTGGTTTTCTCCTTTGATGCTTTATTTGGGTTGACTTGGCACATGCTTACACCATGTTGACTACAAAATAAGTCACCTATAGCCTCTATGATCATTTAGTTTTTGACTTTTGATGCCATCTTATGCTTCTTTTAATGTCGCTTTGTCGCTTTGCATGATTATGGCCGTTATTGCTCTCTTAGTTGGTCGCTCCCAGTCTTTTGCTAGCCCTCATTTTGTACTGAGTATGAGCTCTACTCGTGCATCCAACTCCCAAAAACCAAGTTTGCCATTGTGTCCACTATAAATTCCTATGCATGATATTTGCAAGCCATTCCAAGTAAATTTTCATGTGCTACCTTTCAAAAAACCTTCAAAATACTTCTCATTTTGTGACACTATTTTCAGCTCATGGGGACGTAGTGGTCGGACTTGCTATCTTCCATATTGTCTTATTCCAAAAAGAAAAAAAGGAAAAAAAGAAAAAAAAAGGTACTCCTCCATGGAATGTGAATGTTGGTGGGCACCCGATGGAATTGGTTAGCCATGGTTTGTGAAAGGAAAAAAGGTGGGGAGGAGTGCCAAGCTTTATAAAAGAGCACAAAAGTGCCAAACTCTCTCTCAAAAACTTGCTTCATTTTTGTATGGAAGATAGTAAGAACCCCATTGATAGTCGTTGACAAAGACAACCACCTCTCAAAACCAAATTTTTATCTCTCTGTTTTACAAATGAAAAGCTCTAGCACATGTTTAATCACTGCTTCCCTCTGCAAAGGGCCTTTCTTTTACTTTTATGTTGAGTCACCACCTTCTACCTTTATGCACTATCTAAGAGAGCATAGTTGTCATTCTGAGTATAATGTGCATTGTCCCAAAGTTTTCATTGATTGAATCATGATCATGGTTTCACTTGTTCTTAAATTATTTGTATCTAGTCGCCCTCTTAAACTTGAAGGTGTCCTATGCATTTATGTTTTGCTATTCTATGAGGGACAAGCTGAAAACCATTTGTATATTTTTCCTTCTGATTTGAACACACGTTTGACTTTCATTCTTTCATTTTCATGATCTTTTGTTTGTGTTCATTTTCATGTTTATAACATGGTTGCTAAGTTTCTATTATCAAGAATATGTCTTTCATGCCCGTGTTTTAAGTTCTTTTGATCCCAACTCACAATGCTTACATATATGATCAAGATTGTGAAGGTGCATGTCACCTCAAAAATTATTTCTTTTGTTATCACTTACCTACTCGAGGACGAGCAGGAGTTAAGCTTGGGGATGCTGATATGTCTCAAACGTATCTATAATTTTTGATGCTCCATGCTTGTTTTTACACCATTTGCCTTGTGTTTCGTTACACTTCGTGGCATTTTTATGCGATTTCCGGAACTAACCTATTGACAAGATGCCACAGTGCCAGTTCCCTGTTTTCTGCTGTTTTGTGTTTCAGAAAAGCTACACAGGAAATATTCTTGGAATTGGACGAAACAAGTTCCAGAAGTCTTATTTTTCCCGGAAGCTCCCCGAAGACCGAAAGAGAGCCGGAGGGGGGCCAGAGGCCGCGCTCACACGTAGGAGGTGCGGCCCAGCCTCTAGCCATGCCCACCTGGTGTGAGGAGCCCCTGGCTGCCCCCTGACGATGCCCCTTCGCCTATATAAAGCCTCAGGACAGAAAACCCTAAGGGAGTCGGCAAATTTCCAGAACAGTTCCGTAGCTCCGCCGCCGCCGCCGATGAATTTCGGGGGACAAAAGTCTCTGTTCCGGCACCCTACTGGGACGGGGAAGTGCCCCCGGAGCCATCTCCATCGGTCTCCATCGCCGTCTCCGCCATCTCCATCAACCTTGCTGTCTCCTATGACGAGGAGGGAGTAGTTCTCCCCCGGGGCTGAGGGCTCTACCGGTAGCTATGTGGTTCACCTCTATCTCCTATGATGTGATCTTTATGTGATTGTGAGCTTTGTATCATGTTGAATAAGTAGATGTTACTCTTCTTCATTATGTGTACTCTAGTGTGTTATTAAAGTAATCTATTCCTCCTGCCATGGTGCAACGGTGATAGTGCGTGCATCATGGTGGTACTTGGTCTAGCCTACGATTGTAATCTCTTATGGATTATGAGAATAATTATCACTATGATAGTATTGAAGTGATCTATTCCTCCTTTCATGGTGTAATGTTGACAGTGTGTGCACCGTGTTAGTACTTGGTCTAAGTTTCAATAATATCTATCTTGAGTTGTGATTTGATTTGGATATCTCTATGAGTGGTGTTTGTCAAGTACTTGATGAACTTTAAGGGGTGCTTCTGTAGCCACTACGCAATGATTAGTGTTATTCAATAGGAGAGTAATTCAGAGTACCATAGTGAAGAGAAGTTATTTATTTGTTCAATTATGTTATATTTGTTGGGAGTGTGTCCACTAGTGCAAGTATGATCCCTAGGCCTTGTTTCCAAGCTTTGCACACCGTTTACTTGCTGTTTTGTTACTTGTTTGCTTGCTGCCATTTTTATTCCAGATTGCATTTACTACTTATAATCATCCATACCACTTGTATTTCACTATCTCTTCGCTGAACTAGTGCACCTATACATCTGACAAGTGTATTGGGTGTGTTGGGGACACAAGAGACTTTCTGTATCATAATTGCAGGGTTGCTTGAGAGGGATAGCTTTGACCTCTTCCTCCCTAAGTTCGATAAACCTTGGGTGATCCACTTAAGGGAAACTTGCTGCTGTTCTACAAACCTCTGCACTTGGAGGCCCAACACTGTCTACAAGAACAGACGCGTGCGTAGACATCAAGGCGATAAAATGCTTTCGAGTTATGACCCTCTGAACCCAGAATATGAGGCCACCGGTCGGGTTCCTTGGGTTAGCTCGACAATGTGTACAAATATTTTACTTTCCACTTGGGGGCTCAAACCCTCGAGTCGTGCGAAATAAAGTTAATAAATTATCGAGATTTGTGATTATCTGAGACATACTACTAGGTTGTTCGCAACCCGATATTCGACAACAATACGACCGGTTCAAAGGAACCCGATAATATATTGAGTACATACCTTGGAACGATGATCCGTTCCCATGGTCTATTAAAACAGGCACAACATATAATCCAAACATGACTATTTATTATAGATAGTACAAGAAAAGACAAATGGTAAAAGAGATTACATAAAGAGAATCTAGTGAAAATGCACTTCAGCTTCGTACTCCTTCTAGCACTAGGTACCGTCATAGATCCTCACGTCGAACTTTGACGTGCCGATGTGGAAGTCGAAAGTCATGAAGAAGCCTTGGTGGATGTCATGGTCTTCTGCAAACTGCGACCAGCCGCCCTTGAAGTACTGCTCACCGGCGCCATCGTACCAGACTTCCACTTCGTAGGGAGTTCCTTCCCAAGAGTTCTCACGAAGAACCGCTTCCCGCAGTTCTCGCCCATCCATAAACTTGGTGAATTTCAGCGGTAATCGCCGAATCTCACGGCATTGCGTGCCAGCAATGCAAAAGAAGGAGTACACCCTGGGCGGAGGAGGAGAAGCTTTAGCAGAAGGAGCGCTTGGACCTGGTGCAGCAGATGGCACCTTGGGTTTATTTTTACTCCCGGCCGGACGGCCGAGATGCCGCTTGACCGGAGTGGACGACGAAGCTACCGCAGTGGCGATTATAGCCTTGTTCCTACTGCCACGAGGGCGGCCGCGACCCCGTTTCTCCACCGGGGCACCGATGTTCAGGCGCGATTCACCGGCATCGGCCATGGAGACAAGTGTTTGCCAAGAAGAAACCCTAGATGAGATAAAGAAGAAGAAGAAGAAGAAGAAGATGCGGCGGAGGAAGAACCTAATGACTGAATTAGGGTTTTTACCCTCGCCAGACAAGCTTTATTTATAAGTACAAACTAATGGGCCTTTGCAAAGGCAAGGTCCAAAGTATATTTATGGGCTCTTATATTCAGCCCAGCGTAGACGATAAAAAGAAGCATCAACGTATAAAGGGAGAAGGTATGTACAAAAAAAAAGAGAGAAGGAAAAAAAGAGAGAGGTTATCTATCAAGAAGCATAGCGTACCTCGTCTTGGATTCGGGGGCTTAAAGAAAGGAAGAGAAGAACTACAAAAAGCGTGAATCATGTAGAAAAAATATCAAAAGACACAGTATATGGGACAGGCATGTCTATATGTTTTGAGCCTATACCCGAAAAACTTGGCTATAGCCTCAGGGGCTACTCCCATCGGGAGTGCTGCCGCGCACCCGATAGAAAGAAGTCGACAGAAAAAAGGAGATGAGTTGAAGCCGATAATAAAGAACCAGCTGGTGGACAAATGCTTTAGGCGCAATCGGGTGTATTTCGTCAGCAATGAACTTTGACAACATTGTCGACAAAATAAACATTGATTACTCCCATCAGGAGCTATTTATGAGAGTTGCAAAGGATAACTCGAATATTTTGCACATTGAAACAGTCAAACAAGGCTACAACATATGATTCTCGAGTTGCGTCATCGCGACAAAACTTGAATGTCGTGGTTGAAATATATCACGAAGGTAAGACCCCAGGTACCGTCCTGTGTGGCCCGGTATACGCACATGGATGTGCTCTGCTGGTACTTATCCGTGTCTATGACACGAAGAAAAATCCTAGTGGACGCACTGGGTACCCTGAGAACCACTGGGATTCATTCTTTGTAAGTCCTAAATGCGGCAAAAGAATGGGTTTGACCAGTTTCCTGAATTCAAGTCCAAGGGGATTGAATTTGAAGTAGGTGACAAGTATATGTTCCGGCAGTTAACTGGCCTCTTGATCCGTCAGAGTTGTCAGGCTTGTTCATCAAAAACCCCTTGCGAGATATTATGATAAAAGATAAGTCAAAAGACCAAGTCAAAGATTTGAAGATCTGAAGAAGTCAAGTATTGATCAAGTCGAAGATTTGATGATCTGAGATTCAATCCGAATCTGCAATTCTGGTAGAATCTCGGGGGCTACTGACAAGGGTATAGATAATAGAGCCCATCAGTTGAGTACCCCTGAGGCCCGTTAAGCTAGGCCCAATTGTAACGTTAGTCAAAATATGAGTTCATGTCGTATGACGATATTGTAATCTGTATCGGATCCCTCCCGATCCTTGAGACCTGGCCACCTATATATAGGGGCCAGGATGGGACAGTGAGGGACAGATTGAAAGCAAGGCAGGTTCTACACCCATATTTACTTTCGATACACACCTTATTTGACTGATTTTACCTTCGAGTTCATCCGATGCCCTATCTCCCCGATCCTAAGTTCTTCATCTAGGAGATTTGTCGAGTTAACCCTCGTCAATGGGTCTGACACTTTCAGGTCCGTGTGTATTTGCATATTCTTTTGCGTCAGCACGCATTACTCATCTTGTATGAGATGGCATCATATAAACTTGGTCTTCTGTAACAACTCAGAAAATTGTAATCCTTTTCTATTAATTAAAGTGCCAAATTTTGGACCAACAAAAACTTTTTCATTCATATTTCATGTATGTATGTATTTTCTAGTATATGTATTTTATGATTTCATGTGTGTTAATATTTGTTGTGCAATAGTTAGTTAATTCTAACTTAACCAACAAAAGTATTAGAGAAGATTTATAAGAGCCAAAGAAACCAGAAACAAAAGAAAGAAAGAAAAAGAGAAGAATAAGTTGATCTAGGAAATCTTATTGACTACCCTACTTTGGACCCTTAGAATAAGAAATCTGTAATTCAAGTGAAGGTGTGGTCAGTTAGTTGAGCTTGACCAAGTTGCCTACTAACTCAACCAAGAAGTTTCAAACCAAAATTCAAAGTGTAGCTCCACTCAAACATCAGCCAAAGATTGAATCTGAAACAGTGACAATACCCAAAATTTGAAATATGATTTCTGCAAAACTTAATCTTTCTTTGGAAAAAAAATAGCTCTGGAAACCTTGTCTAATATGTTGACCACCCAAAGTGAAAAGTTTCAAAAATTCGAATTTGAGTTTCTTGCGGGCATTTGATCAAACACCTGGCGGGCAAAATCCAGAAAAATCGAGCTCACAGTGGCCAGCACTGTTTCCGTTCATCTTGACCCTGTAGCCACGCTCGTGGACGTCTCCGCGGTCGAGCCCAGCCCCCTCTGCCCTGACCCCAGCCATGAGAAAGGGAGGAGAAGAGGAAGAACGCGCCCAGGACCCCCTCTCTTCTTCCTCTGCTCGCTGCACGTCACCGACCGCCGTGACCTCGCCAGAGCCGACCCACAGCACCCCGTCGCCGAGACCAAACCCCGCCAGCACGCGAGCAAGGCCGCCGTGCCCGGTGTTGCTCGTCGCATGTCGCCAGGGCGCCCGCACCGGCGAGCTACTGGACGCCCTCGCCCCCGACTCCCTGGCCTATAAAAACCCCCGCCGATCAAACGAACGAACTCACCCCACTCCCAGCTCGCTCCCAGATGACCTCTCTTCTCTCCGCTCGCTCTCGTTCGACGTCGCCAGCCCTGCCGGCGAGGTACTGGACGCAGGCAGCGCCGCCGCGTTGGGCCGCCGCTGGATGAGCCGACACCGGGAATTGGAGGAGGAGTACCGTCGGAGCCTTTCCCGCCCCTCGCCGTCAAGCTCTGCTTCCTCTACGCGCGCCGCCGTCGCCATCGTCTTCTTCTCTGCGCGCAGGTGAGCCCCCCCTCGCCGTCGAACACGACGCCTGTGAGCCGTTAGATCTTGATCCGTCGGTCGCGTACCGCTTCGGGTCACTTAAGTGACCTGACCAGTAGGCCCCATCTGTCAGCACCGTTTGAAACATTTCCCGCCCATGCGAATCGGTATTTGGGCCGGCCCGTTCGGGTTCTATCGGAAATCGGCCCAGCTAGGTTAGTTTCGGTCCGTTTCGTTTTTATTTAATTTCCCGCCCGTTTGAATTATTTCAAATATGTTTCAGATATGTTTTTCAAACTTAAATTCCAAGAGATTTAGAAATCCATTTTTAGCAAATGAATATGCGTTGGAAAGCTTAGGAAATGCTCTACCCTCTGAAACTGGTTAGAATTCAAATTGAGTTAGGGATTTAAATAAATAAGAATACCTTGACCATAGCTTTATTAATCATAGAAAAATTCTAGAAAATTGGTTAAGCCTCATAAAATTATGAAACTTGGTTTGTGAACTCACTAATTAACTCCCCTACTGTTTAGTTCAACCTTAATCAACTCAAACCTTGTTAGTGGTATCAATTAGACCCTAATCCAATCATAGCTTGTAGCATAAAATGATAGATCTCTATTATACACTTAGATTAGTTTTTCCCTCAATACCAATTTATTTAATTAGTCAATCCCCACTTGGACCAGTCCTAATACCCTTAGTTTAATACCAAGGCTTAGAAAGTAAACAACATATGGCACATGGTAGAAAAATCTAACTTGCACACTTAATGAAAGCTTGGAAGAAAACTTGCAACCCAATTCAACTAAATTCCAACATGAATGCTACTGTTGAAACAAGTATGTGTGCTTGGTGTGTTGTTAGCATTGCGTAGTGATTGTGTGCTTTGTGTTATTCGTTATTAGACGCTAGTGTTGCTGAGGAGGATATTGAGGGGGAATTTTATCAAGAAGAAGAAGACTACCCCGGACACTTTGCCAACCAAGGCAAGCCATCTTTTGAATCATACTTCACATGCCTAGTTTTACTATTGCATTCTACCTGTTTTAAGTAAATTGCATGATTGAATTGTTAGAGTACGACCACACTACCCCTAAATGGGAAGGGGCTAAGTCCGTAGCTTGTTCACCCTAGTATGGGAGGTCTTGTATCATCCTTTATAGAAGTGCACCGTGCGCGGGTACTTCCGAACCGGGTGGAATTTCCATTCATCCAGCATCCTGGAGCGAGCAAAACTAGAGACGCCGGAACGGAGATATCCGTGTCTCGGGCTCTAGGGAAGGATCCTATACTAGAGTGAGCAAGTGAAAGAGTTTGTTTGATTATCTGAACCTCGCATACTTTGTGTATGACGATCCGTGGATTTCTCCCGGCAGATGTATCGAATCTTGTGGGTAAAGTGTACCCCTCTGCAGAGGTTCCAAAACTATTCGAATAGCCGCGTCCTCGGTTATGGACAGTTGGCAAACTGTACTTGACTTTTCTCAGGAATGATAATAACTTATGGTGAACTTGGTGAATGACATGACTTGACTTGACATTGATATTGACACACTTGAGGTTCCTCTTTAGATTGAACTTAGAGAACTAAACCTCTTTTCTACCAATGAACCTTCTTGGGAAACAAAACTAGCTTTTGCAACCAAACTTAGTGCTTAGTCCACCATATCAACCTTGCATATCTACTCATCATTTCATTTATAAGATGGTTTGCGAGTGCATCCAATGTACTCATGGTGTGTCCCTGGCTATCAACTTGGCCAGACTATGGGGAAGAGTATCCGGAGGAAGGTTATGAAGAAGAGTATCAGAACTAAGATCGTCTCCTGAGTCGCCATTACCTGTAGGGTGAAGGCATGGACCTGAAGACGTTATTTCTGCTGCTATATTGTGTTGTAATACGAACTTGGTCACTATGACCCGTTGTATTTGAACCATCGTATTGTAATGTCTATGGAACTGGGCACCAACTACGTTATGTGTATCACAACAATGATTCTGGGATTGTGGTGGAATACATAACGGGCACTTCGAATTTGTTGTAAATTCGGGGGTGTTACAAGTTGGTATCAGAGCCTAGGCTGACCATAGGAGACCTTAGTTAGAATGGGCGTTAAATGAGACCTTTATAAAAAGCAAAGATATAAGTAATGGTTTAAAAATTGCTTAGTCTTTTCCTCTCTATTTACAAAGCTTTGTACATGATTCAGTTTTTGCTTACTTAAAATTTTGCACACTTGGGATGATCACTAACTTAATCTAATCTAAAAAAATTGTAGATGGCCCCGGTATTCACTGAGCAGTACCAGTTGGGCCATGGTGGCAGCCTTTGTTTTGAGCGCGACCTCACCACCCTGACCTTGTTTCTGGATCGTCTGTATCCGGAGTTCAAGGGAGCCGTGCTCAATGAGCACTCGGATGGAGAGCTACGGTGGCTTGTCAGGGCCAGTTGCCATGGCAAGAAGGGAGATCTAAGTTCTCCAAGGATCAAGTTTGAGCTTGTGGAGAACACTTGGGCCGATAGTTTGGTCCGAGGTATGCAGGAGATGCACGCCCGTTTGTGCGGACTGCATGTGGAGGAGATCCAGGGGGAGCACTTTAGGAACTTTGCTTGGCGTGATGCGGATGGGCGTCCCGCAAACATGCCAGGGCAAAATGAGCCGAGCACTTATGTCGATCACATGGACTTCTTGCTGTACTCCACTCAGCAGGAGGCAGATCGTGCCCGTACCAAGGCCAACCTTGAGCACTTCGCACTTGTGGAGGCAAGAAGCACCATCAGGATTCTTGCTAGGGATCGCAAGGGTCTTCGCCGCCAGCGCGATGAGAAGGATCAGATCATTGAGGAGTTGAAGGCCAATGTGGCTGAGCTGACTGAGTACATTGAGAGTCTAGAGAGCCACCTTGGTGAGAAGGAAGGCATTGACCTCCGCAAGGAGGATAATGCCCTCATTAGTGACGAGGATGACTTCATGGAGGACCTTGATGATTCGGAGCATGATGAGGATGCTGGATTCATTGTGGATGATGAGGAGGAAGACCCCGAGGAGCCCGATGTTTAGATTGGAGATCCCCGTGTTATCTAGTTATGAGTTTACTTTAAGTCACTTCGTGTAGGTGTGAGTTGTATCCCCCTCTCTAGTAGACGAGTCGCAATGGTTTGATGTAAACCATTTGTAATGTGTGAACTCGTATGTATGATATGTTTGATGCTTGTTGAATGAAATTTGAATTTGGCCCTTAAGGCCTTAGTAAGACAAAAATTGCATCATCTATGTTACATTTAAATCTTAGCAAGTAGTTTTTCCCTCTTGTCTTACACACGTTATCTTCAGATGCCGCGAGCACCCGCACCTCCGAATCCGGAAATGGCCGAACTGCTAAGGTTGATCATGGAAGACCGAGAAGCAGCCCGAGCTGAGCGCCAAGCTAACTTGGCCACTCTTCAGCAGTTAACCCAGATGGCAATGAACCAGAACAATGGCAATGGAAATGGCCATGGTGAAGGAGAGAACAATGGCAATGATGATCACCGATCCAAGCTAAAGAGTTTCCAAAACACCAACCCACCTATGTTCACTAAATCTGAAGAGCCATTAGATGCTGATGACTGGCTTCGCACCATGGAGAACAATTTGGCAGTCGCCGGAGTCGGCGAAAATGAGAAGGTCTTATACACCACCCACTATCTTGCTGGAGCCGCAAGAGCTTGGTGGGATAGCACTCGTGCAATGCAAGCCCAAGGGTATGTGATGCCATGGGAGGAGTTCAAGAGCAAGTTTAGCAAAGCCCATGTTCCTTTGGGTTTAGTCAAGAGGATGAGAGATGAGTTCAGAAATCTGAAGCAAGGTTCCCTGTCTGTGGTTGACTACCATGACAAGTTTCTTACCTTGTCTAGGTATGCCCCAGATGACACCAACACCAATGAGAAGAAGCAAGAAAGGTTTCTGAATGGACTTCATGATGAGATGCAATGTGTCTTGGTCAGCATTCCCTTTGCAGACCTGGAGTCATTGGTTGACTCTGCCATTCAGATGGAAGGCAAACTCAAGCAAGCTGCGGAGAACCGCAAGCGCCGTATTATGTATCAAGGCAACTCAAGCAACTCGCAGAAGCCAAGGGGAAATCCACCTATGGGTTTCGCCCCTAGACCTATGAGGCCATATGCACCTGCTCCCCGTCCCAACTTTCCTAGCCGTCCGACCGGCAACAACTTCAACCGTGCACCTCCAAGACCTAATGGCAACAACTTCAACCCCAATACTCCAAGGCCCAATGGAGCACCTGTGCCGCCCAAGTTTGGTGACAAGTCTGGAGTTACCTGTTATGAGTGCGGACTCAAAGGGCACTACTCCAATGAGTGCCCCAAGAAGCCGAATGATGCATCCAAGACCACTGCTCCTGCTCAGCAGCAGCGCCATGTGGGAAATGGCAAGAATTATCCACCAAGGAACCAGCCTCACCCTCGAGGCCGTCTGAACCACATGAATGTTGAAGAAGCTCAGGAGGCAACCGACGTTGTGCTTGGTATGTTCCCTGTTAATTCAGTTCCTGCAAGAGTTCTGTTTGATTCTGGAGCTTCACATTCGTTTGTTACTCAGTTATTCGTTGATAAAAGTGGACTTCAACCAACACCCCTAAAAAATACCATGTCTGTGCAAATACCTGGGTCAATAACAAAGGCTAGTTGGACCTGCTTGGCAGTGCCCATAGAAATCCATGGGATATCATTCTTAGCCAGTTTGATTGTGCTAGGAACCAAGGGTTTGGAAGTAGTCTTGGGTATGGATTGGATGTCTCAACATCAAGGAGTGATAGATTGTGCCAAAAAGACCATCACTATGAGGAGTAGCCATGGAATTGTAGTAAAGCATGTGTCAGTCAAACCCACCCAAATCCCCAGATGTCATAAGAGTATCTCAGGGCCAACTCTGGAGCAAGTCCCCATCGTCTGTGAATACCCGGATGTTTTTCCCGATGAGCTACCCGGAATGCCACCGGATCGGGATATTGAGTTTATCATTGAGCTTATTCCCGGAACGGGATCTATAGCCCAACGACCCTATCGTATGAACCTAGCTGAACTAGTGGAGTTAAAGAAGCAACTGGATGACCTTTTGAGTAAGGGATTGATTCAGCCAAGTTCTTCTGCTTGGAGATCACCTGTCTTGTTTGTGGATAAAAGTGACGGTTCCAGCCGACTGTGCACTGATTACCGCAAGCTAAATGAGGTTACCATCAAGAATAAGTATCCTCTCCCAAAGATTGATGATCTATTTGACCAATTGACTGGAGCTCGAGTCTTCTCAAAGATAGACCTTAGAACTGGATACCATCAACTGAAGATCCGTGCAACTGATATACCCAAAACAGCCTTCACTACTCGATACGGATTGTATGAGTACACCGTAATGTCCTTTGGATTAACCAATGCCCCTGGCTATTTCATGAACCTCATGAATAAGGTTTTTATGGAGTTTTTGGATAAATTTGTTGTTGTCTTCATTGATGACATTCTTATCTACTCCAAGTCCAAAGAAGAGCATGCAACCCATTTGAGATTAATCTTAGAGACTCTGAGAGAGCATCAGCTATATGCCAAGTTCAGTAAATGTGAGTTCTGGTTGAAGGAAGTTGGATTCTTAGGCCATGTATTATCAGCTGGAGGAATATCAGTAGACCCAAAGAAGATCAAATCAGTCATGGAATGGGAAGCCCCTACCACTCAAACTGAAGTTAGAGGTTTCCTCGGATTAGCGGGATATTACCGCAAATTTGTTGAAGGTTTTTCAAGCATTGCCCGGCCAATGACCCAACTGTTGAAGAAGGACAAGAAGTTTGAATGGACCCCTAAGTGTGAAGAGAGTTTTCAAGAGCTCAAGAAGCGATTGGTAACTGCACCAGTCCTAACCATGCCCGATATCACCAAGAACTTTGATGTCTATTGCGACGCCTCCAAACTTGGACTTGGTTGTGTGTTAATGCAAGAAGGCAAGGTCATAGCTTACCTCTCCCGACAGCTTCGACCCCATGAAGAAAACTATCCAACCCATGATCTGGAGTTAGCAGCCGTAGTTCTAGCTTTGAAGACCTGGAGGCACTATCTTATGGGTAACCGTTGCGAGATCTACACTGACCACAAGAGTTTGAAATATATTTTCACCCAGAAGGAGTTGAACATGAGGCAAAGAAGATGGATAGAGTTGATCAAGGATTATGATCTGGAAATCCATTATCACCCTGGTAAGGCCAATGTAGTGGCCGATGCATTGATTAGGAAGCCATGCTCGTTGAATATGATGATCAAAGAGGAGCAACCCATGTTGCACCAAGAGTTTGAAAGGTTTGGATTGGAACTAGTCAGTCGAGGATTCTTAGCCAACCTTGAGTTTCAACCCACCTTGATGAGCCAAATCAAAGAAGCCCAGAAGGGAAATGAGAGCATTGACGGAATTAAGCGCAGAATTAGTTCCGGCAAGGTGCCAGGATTTGAAGAAGATGATCAAGGAGTTCTTTGGTATAAGGGACGTATCTGTGTGCCTGCCAACTCAGAATTGAAGGAAGTTATTATGAAGGAAGCCCATGAGACACCTTACTCCATCCATCCCGGTGGAACTAAGATGTACCAAGATTTAAAGGAATAATTTTGGTGGCATGGAATGAAGCGTGAGATTGCATCGTTCATATCTAAGTGTGATATTTGTCAAAGAGTCAAGGCTGAACATCAACATCCTGCTAGATTGCTGCAACCTTTGCAAGTTCCGGAATGGAAGTGGGAATCTGTTGGAATGGATTTCATCACTGGATTTCCAAGGTCTAGCCGTGGAAATGACTCTATCTGGGTCATTGTGGATAGACTGACCAAAGTGGCCCACTTTATTCCTGTCAGGACCACTTATACTTCAGGACAGCTGGCAGATCTTTATCTATCCAGAATTGTTAGTTTGCATGGAGTCCCTAAAACCATAGTTTCCGATCGAGGAACCCAATTCACCTCAAGATTTTGGAGAAGTTTGCACCAAGCCTTGGGAACCAAATTAGCCTTTAGCACAGCTTATCTCCCTCAGACTGATGGACAGACTGAAAGAGTAAACCAAATACTTGAAGATATGTTAAGAGCCTGTGTTCTAGCCTATGGAGCTAAGTGGGAAGATTGTCTGCCTTTCGCGGAGTTTTCCTACAACAACAGTTATCAAGCCAGTTTGCAAATGGCCCCATTTGAAGCTTTATATGGAAGAAAGTGTCGTACCCCTTTGAATTGGTCTGAAACGGGAGACAGTCAGATATTTGGACCGGACATTTTGCAAGAGGCTGAAGAGAAGGTTCGCATGATTCGTGATTACCTCAAGGCAGCCCAGTCAAGACAGAAGAGTTATGCCGACAAGAGACGTAGAGAACTGACCTTCCAGATTGGAGATTTTGTTTATCTTAGAGTATCACCTCTTAAGGGAATGCAAAGATTCCAAGTAAAAGGAAAGCTTGCACCAAGATATATTGGACCCTTCAAGATACTAAGCCGCTAAGGAGAAGTGTCTTATCAGTTGGAAATGCCCCCTAAACTGTCTGAAGTGCACGATGTCTTTCACGTGTCTTTACTTCGGAAATGTCTTGAAGTTCCGGAGAAGCCAGAAATCTTCAAGAATATTGATCACCGTTCTGTGGACATCAACAAGGATTTGACCTATCGTGAAGTGCCTGTCCGTATCCTCGAAGAAGCATATCGAACCACTCGAACCCGAAGCATCAAGTTTCTGAAAGTTCAGTGGAGTAATCACACCGAAGATGAAGCCACTTGGGAACGAGAAGATTACCTTCAGAAAGAGTTTCCCAATCTTTTCAGTTCTTAATTAGTGAATCTCGGGGACGAGATTCTTTTTAAGGGGGGAAGATTGTAACAACTCAGAAAATTGTAATCCTTTTCTATTAATTAAAGTTCCAAATTTTGGACCAACAAAAACTTTTTCATTCATATTTCATGTATGTATGTATTTTCTAGTATATGTATTTTTATGATTTCATGTGTGTTAATATTTGTTGTGCAATAGTTAGTTAATTCTAACTTAACCAACAAAAGCATTAGAGAAGATTTATAAGAGCCAAAGAAACCAGAAACAAAAGAAAGAAAGAAAAAGAGAAGAATAAGTTGATCTAGGAAATCTTATTGACTACCCTACTTTGGACCCTTAGAATAAGAAATCTGTAACTCAAGTGAAGTTGTGGTCAGTTAGTTGAGCTTGACCAAGTTGCCTACTAACTCAACCAAGAAGTTTCAAACCAAAATTCAAAGTGTAGCTCCACTCACACATCAGCCAAAGATTGAATCTGAAACAGTGACAATACCCAAAATTTGAAATATGATTTCTGCAAAACTTAATCTTTCTTTGGAACAAAAATAGCTCTGGAAACCTTGTCTAATATGTTGACCACCCAAAGTGAAAAGTTTCAAAAATTCGAATTTGAGTTTCTTGCGGGCATTTGATCAAACACCTGGCGGGCAAAATCCAGAAAAATCGAGCTCACAGTGGCCAGCACTGTTTCCGTTCGTCTTGACCCTGTAGCCACGCTCGTGGACGTCTCCGCGGTCGAGCCCAGCCCCCTCTGCCCCGGCCCGAGCTGTGAGAAAGGGAGGAGAAGAGGAAGAACGCGCCCAGGACCCCCTCTCTTCTTCCTCTGCTCGCTGCACGTCACCGACCGCCGTGACCTCGCCAGAGCCGACCCACAGCACCCCGTCGCCGAGACCAAACCCCGCCAGCATGCGAGCAAGGCCGCCGTGCCCGGTGTTGCTCGTCGCACGTCGCCAGGGCCCCCGCACCGGCGAGCTACTGGACGTCCTCGCCCCCGACTCCCTGGCCTATAAAAACCCCCGCCGATCAAACGAATGAACTCACCCCACTCCCAGCTCGCTCCTAGACAACCTCTCTTCTCTCCGCTCGCTCTCGTTCGACGTCGCCAGCCCCACCGGCGAGGTACTGGACGCAGGCAGCGCCGCCGCGTTGGGCCGCCGCTGGACGAGCCGACGCCGGGAATTGGAGGAGGAGTACCGTCGGAGCCTTTCCCGCCCCTCACCGTCAAGCTCTGCTTCCTCTACGCGCGCCGCCATCGCCGTCGTCTTCTTCTCTGCGCGCAGGTGAGCCCCCCCTCGCTGTCGAACACGACGCCTGTGAGCCGTTAGATCTTGATCCGTCGGTCGCGTACCGCTTCGGGTCACTTAAGTGACCTGACCAGTAGGCCCCATCTGTCAGCACCGTTTGAAACGTTTCCCGCCCGTGCGAATCGGTATTTGGGCCGGCCCGTTCGGGTTCTATAGGAAATCGGCCCAGCTAGGTTAGTTTTGGTCTGTTTTGTTTTTATTTAATTTCCCGCCCGTTTGAATTATTTCAAATATGTTTCAGATATGTTTTTCAAACTTAAATTCCAAGAGATTTAGAAATCCATTTTTAGCAAATGAATATGTGTTGGAAAGCTTAGGAAATGCTCTACCCTCTGAAACTGGTTAGAATTCAAATTGAGTTAGGGATTTAAATAAATAAGAATACCTTGACCATAGCTTTATTAATCATAGAAAAATTCTAGAAAATTGGTTAAGCCTCATAAAATTATGAAACTTGGTTTGTGAACTCACTAATTAACTCCCCTACTGTTTAGTTCAACCTTAATCAACTCAAACCTTGTTAGTGGTATCAATTAGACCCTAATCCAATCATAGCTTGTAGCATAAAATGATAGATCTCTATTATACACTTAGATTAGTTTTTCCCTCAATACCAATATATTTAATTAGTCAATCCCCACTTGGACCAGTCCTAATACCCTTAGTTTAATACCAAGGCTTAGAAAGTAAACAACATATGGCACATGGTAGAAAAATCTAACTTGCACACTTAATGAAAGCTTGGAAGAAAACTTGCAACCCAATTCAAATAAATTCCAACATGAATGCTACTGTTGAAACAAGTATGTGTGCTTGGTGTGTTGTTAGCATTGCGTAGTGATTGTGTGCTTTGTGTTATTCGTTATTAGACGCTAGTGTTGCTGAGGAGGATATTGAGGGGGAATTTTATCAAGAAGAAGAAGACTACCCCGGACACTTTGCCAACCAAGGCAAGCCATCTTTTGAATCATACTTCACATGCCTAGTTTTACTATTGCATTCTACCTATTTTAAGTAAATTGCATGATTGAATTGCTAGAGTAGAATGATAGATGTGTAGTGAGATCTTGCTTAGCAAGAGCATCAAGCTGAGTTTATCCAACCCTATTTTAGTGGTATCATCACTCAATGTAGTTGCTTAGTCGCTAATAAAATTGAGGCCATCTCTAAGTGGAACCCCATCTGAACTTGGTGACTTGAACTTGAAAGCTTGAATTGGAGATCCCTCCTACATGATGGTTTTATGAAGGAAAATAATATTGACTAAGGACTATGGAATGTATTTGCTAAATGATAATAAGTGATGTACCATGTGAGCCAACCATTACCGTACGACCACACTACCCCTAAATGGGAAGGGGCTTAGTCCGTAGCTTGTTCACCCTAGTATGGGAGGTCTTGCATCATCCTTTATAGAAGTGCACCGTGCGCGGGTACTTCCGAACCGGGTGGAATTTCCATTCATCCAGCATCCTGGAGCGGGCAAAACTAGAGACGCCGGAACGGAGATATCCATGTCTCGAGCTCTAGGGAAGGATCCTATACTAGAGTGAGCAAGTGAAAGAGTTTGTTTGATTATCTAAACCTCGCATACTTTGTGTATGACAATCCGTGGATTTCTCCCGGCAGATGTATCGAATCTTGTGGGTAAAGTGTACCCCTCTGCAGAGGTTTCAAAACTATTCGAATAGCCGCGTCCTCGGTTATGGACAGTTGGCAAACTATACTTGACTTTTGTCAGGAATGATAATTACTTATGGTGAACTTGGTGAATGACATGACTTGACTTGACATTGATATTGACACACTTGAGGTTCCTCTTTAGATTCAACTTAGAGAACTAAACCTCTTTTCTACCAATGAACCTTCTTGGGAAACAAAACTAGCTTTTGCAACCAAACTTAGTGCTTAGTCCACCATATCAACCTTGCATATCTACTCATCATTTCATTTATAAGATGGTTTGCGAGTGCATCCAATGTACTCATGGCTGTGTCCCTGGCTATCAACTTGGCCAGACTATGGGGAAGAGTATCCGGAGGAAGGTTATGAAGAAGAGTATCAGAACTAAGATCGTCTTCTGAGTCGCCATTGCCTGTAGGGTGAAGGCATGGACCCGAAGACGTTATTTCCGCTGCTATATTGTGTTGTAATATGAACTTGGTCACTATGACCATTGTATTTGAACCATCGTATTGTAATGTCTATGGAACTGGGCACCAACTACGTTATGTGTATCACAACAATGATTCTGGGATTGTGGTGGAATACATAACGGGCACTTCCAATTTGTTGTAAATTCGGGGGTGTTACATCTTCTGGTGAGACCTTTGTTTCTTGGCCGAGACTATGTTGTCACTATTGTCGTACAATAGAACTACATAGTACTAGCACACATGGAACTACAGGTAGTTCTCTTGCTGCTTCTAGAGCGATTATATACTTAGCCTTCGTTGGAGTATCTGTCACAATGTCTTACATTGGAGATCATCCAAGTCATCATGGAAATTTCTTTCATCTTACTGTGCCACCTTATAACTCAGAACAAATAACCTAAAATTGAGATACAATTTTATCTGTATATATGACAAAGACAATGTAACATCTTACATTGAACCATTTGTCTTCTGCATATAGAATATATTCTTAGTTCTTTGAAAGTACATAAGAATATTCTTACTATTGTCCAATGATCATCATATGAATGCTCATAACCTTTAGAGCATTGGACATATCTGGATATACATATCATGGTGCACAAGATTGATAACATCATTCTTGTAGTTTTACTCATCGAGTGTCAAAACACTTGATTCTTGCTCCAACCTCTTCCATGCAACAAGAACCGTTCTTATTGTTTCCATATTGAACAAATTCAATATTTCATCTATGTACTCTGGCAAAACTATATTAGTGCCTCGATCTATCTGCATAGACGTTGATGCTTAATATTCTGGTTTTACCTAAGTCTTTCATCAAAAAATCTAATTTTAATGAAATCTTAACAATATCAAGAAAAACACATAATTTCCAATGACCAATATGTCATCTACGTAAAGTATTAGAAATATGTCTCAGCGCTCCCACTTACTTTCTTGTAAATACAAGCATCTTCAAATATCTTGATAAAATTAACACTTTAACATTTTCATCATAGTGAAGATTCCAACTCCCTTATGCTTACTTCTACCATTGAAGTTTGCATACATATCTAGCAACTGTTGAATCAATAAAACCCATTGAGTCGTGTCAGGTACACGTCCTTGGTGTGCATTTCGGTAGAGGAACGTTGTTTCATGTACTTAACTATCATATCTCAATATGTAATTATTGCTAGAGTAATCCATATGACGAAGTGAGGGCCCATCACCGCTTCTTTGTATATTGTCGGTTACTATTATCCAATAATATCTCGTCCTCAAATCTTGCTATTTGATTATGACCAACTTGGTTAAATAGGAACTTTGATGTCCGGTACTACAACATATTGTAGGTGTGGGAGCCATGAATGCAGTTGCTGCTTCCAGAACAATTTCCGGTGTTGTGCTACTTTGATCATCTTGCTCAGGTTCAATAACCTCATCAAGTTCTATTTTCCTCACACTTAAACCTTTCGCAAAAAACTCCTTCATAAGAAATTCACTTCTTTTAGTGACAATCACTATGTGTTCGGGTTCATAGTAGAAGGAATACCCATCGACATTCCTTGGAAAAACCTACAAAGACTTACTAATTTGATTTTGGTTGTAAACATTTTACTTATGCCGTGCATACCAAAGTTTAAGAAAAGACAACTATAAATTGTATGGTGTCATTTCAGCGGATTATGATGGCACTCTATTCAGTGAAAAGCGGTAGTCTCTAAAGCATAATCCACAAATTATATTGGCAGTTTTATTTCATCATTGATCTAACCATGTAAAACAAGGTTTGATTACATCCATCAAAAACTCCATACTCATAAGGTTTTTATCACGATGCAAGTTTGTGGAACAATTCCCTTAACTCTTAGATGTTTGCTAAACTTGTTGCTCAAATATTCTTCTTTATGATCTAATCATAAAAACTTGGATTTTCTTGTTACAATAATTTCTACTTCATAAATTGAACAATTTCAATCATTTCATACTTCTTTCTCACCAAGTAGATATACCATACATCATTGCTGAAATATAAAATACACCGCGCTCAACTTCACACCATGAACTACATACATCAACATGTACAATCTCCACGGTAGTCGATTGTTATGTCCATGGCCCATGAACAGAGTTTAATCATCTTTAGGAAACAATCTCACAAGTGTCAATTAATTAAAAATCAAAATGACACAAAAATACATCAATATGGAATTTTCTTTCATGTTTTATTTCCAATATGACTTAAACGGCAATGTCTCAAATAAGTGAAATTTGTTTTGTCTTGTGACCTTTAGCATCAATGTTATAAATGTCCTTTTAACCAACAAGATTTATAATAATAATCTACCCATCGATTATGGAAGACGGTAATAATTTGAACAACAATTGTTCTCATAATACCAGAACAATATAACAATTATTAAGTTCACAACAAATCTAGAAGGCTAGGTTTGATGCCAACGAAAAACACAATAACACTTTTATTTGTTTCTCAATGCGCATTCTTACCATATTCTTTTGCTAGTTATTTAGGCCATTGTAGTTCTTGCATTGTGTTGCTTTGTATGACATTTCATACCAATAAATCAGTATCGAATACCCAAGAATTACATTGTTAACGAGCAAAGAATACATCTATAACATGTATATCATTTATATACCTAAGCTGGACATTTCCAGTCTTTTCCTTTTATACCAAATCTTTTGCAGATCCTAGTTAGCGTTTCCTCCCATTAGAAGTGAAAGAGCATTTTCTTGTAAAATCTATTTTTGGGTGTTTGTTGTCAATACTTAGGTGTCTAACCATATTGTTTAAGTGTAAACTCTTATATAGGTGAAGATCTAAAGATTGGCTGTTGCAGCCTTGTCTGAGCCAGAGACTCCGGGTCTCCCGATCGAAGACTCCGGTGTGCAAACACTGGAGGCTTTGTGTCTAGGAACGGAGATTCCGGCCCAAGACTCCGGGCCTCTTTTTCGAGGGGTGTCGCTCGTCCTAGTAATGGGGACAGAGGCTTTTTTTCCTCTGCCCCGGATTCTCTGGCCAGATTCTTTCTGTGCCCGGAGACTCCGGTGTCCCAGGCCAGAGACTTCGGCCCCAGTCCACTTAGCCCAGAGACTCCGGTCTCTGGACATCGGAGACTCCGGCCCTAGGAAAATTGCAACGGCTAGATCTCCCCAAGGACTATAAAAAGGCTTCTTCCACCTCAAGACAAGGTTGCGGCTCACACTCTCTCACCTCCATTGCTGCCAAGCTTCAAAGCCCTAGATCTCCACCTCTAGCCATTAGAACTTGAATCCCTCTTAGGATTTGAAGGAGGAGACCTTGCCCATCATCTTCACCAAAGGAATTTCATTTCCCCATCCATTTGCTTGGAGGATTTGTGCCTAGGGGTTCTTGAGACCCTAGGTATTGTAATTGGTTGATTGACTCATCTTTGTGGTGTTCTAGCCTCCGTGGCTTTCTTGGGAGCCTCCAATTAAGTTGTGGATGTGTGCCCCAAGCTCCGTGTCAGGGATTCAGTTGGTTCTCACAATACCACCTCTTAGTGGAAGCGAGCTAGCCTCCGTGGCTTGCTCACCGGAGAACAAGGTGAGCCTTTGTGGCGTTGGTAGACTCCGCGTCACCACACCTCTCCAATGTAGACGTACTTCCCCTCAAAAGGAAGGAACTACGGGAATACATCCTTGTGTCTCCGGTCTCCACTCTTCGGTTATTTCTTTCCCTTACTTATATCTTGCTAGTTACTTGTTTATTTGCATGCTTGTCACTTATAGGATATTCACCTAGTTGCACATCTAGTGAATTTACTTTGTGTCAAGCCTTAAAATTGAAAAAGATTAAAAATTGACTTAGCGCCTATTCACCCCTCCCCTCTAGTCGCCCGTATCGATCCTTTCAATTGGTATAAGAGCTTGGGCTCTTTGATTGGGATTTACCGCCTAAGAGATTATGGGCGACGAGGAGCCCGCCACTAAGGCAGATCTTAATAACCTAATGACATGAATGGATGCCATGATGGGTGTCATAGAAAGTCAAAAAACTCAACTCGATGCCCTCACTAATGGGACGTCTAGTACCACTCCACTGACTCCGGTTGAAACCTCAAGTAAGCCACCCTTAAACGAGGATGATCCGGACAAGGTTGGGGATGAGGGCGATGAGGAACCCCCCAAGGAAGATAACACCTCTAGGGGACATAGCCCAGAAATTCCACATCCTACTAGCTATGTCTCCGGGAGACACCTCCAAATGCCACACCTTGCTTTATGCGGCCCACCGCCACCACTTGATGCTTCTAGCTTTGCCAATTGGCAAGATAACATGCACTCTCACATAAACTTTGTGTCTATTGAGCTTTGGAGAATCATTGAGCAGGGATTTAATCCAACTTCCAAGGACTTGAACAACTTGCTTCCTTGGGAGACCATCGACAAGCAACTCAATGCCTCCGCCTTGCACCTTATCCACATGTCACTCTCTGAGAAGGACAAGGTATTTGTTCGATCCATCTCCTCCGCCAAGGAAGCTTGGGATGTTCTCACCAACCTCTTCATTGGAAACGAGAGCATTCAAGAATCCAAGTTTGACGAAGCCTCCAATGAAGCGGACAACTTTGCCATGCTTGATGGTGAAACCCCCAAAGAACTCCATAGGCATTTCTGGCACTTCAAGTGAAGCTAATTGATCTTGGCTCTACCCAATGTGATGGGAGATGGATGAAGAGGAAGTTCTTCCAAGCTCTCTTGCCCTTCATGAAAGATACAATGAACTCTATCAAGGGAGGTGCCAACTTTTGGAAGATGACCGCTCATGACATCTTGCAAGGGATTGTTGCAAGAAAGATTTCCGAGAAGAATGCGGATGATGCTCTCGCCCGTGCTCGTGGAGTGTGTGCTCCTAACCTTGCTTTGAAGGCCAAGGTTACATATCATGAAGAAGCAAGTTTGGTTGAAGAGGAAGAAGTAATGAGTGGAAGCCCCGAGGACATGAAGTATGCTCATGCCGAGCACATGGCTCTTGCTCAAAGGGCATTCTTGAAGAAGTGGAAGTCATCTAGCCCCGCCAAGCCCAAGGCTACAAGTAGAGTGAGGACTTAATACAATTGTGGTAACCATAACCACTTCATTGCAGAGTGTCCTTTTGAAAGAGTGGAAGATCACAATGGAAGACTTGTTCGCAAGGAGATGAAGACCAAGTCATACCCACCAAGGAACTCCGACAAGAAGAGAGGCCTCCCAATTCACGCTTTGATGACTCAAGAAGAATATCTCTCCGGGGATGATGATGATGATGATGAGGAAGTAGGAAGGGTCGCCATCGCCATTGCCCAACCTACCTCATCATCGTCTCTTTTCGCTTGCGCAAATGAGTCAAAGCGCACCAACCACAAGGCGACTTGTCTTATGGCTCACGCTACAAAGGTATCACCTCCTCTCACACCCATCATACCTAAAAGCTTATCTTTGATGGATTGTGTTGAACAATGTGGTGATAGTGATGATCTAAATGAAATGGACATTTTCATGTCAACCATGCATGGGGAACCAAAGCATGCTTTGAGATTCTCCTAGATCAATGTAATGAGGCCCTCCAAATAAATGATAAAAATGATGAACGCATTTTTGAATTAGAGGGTCATGCTCATGACTATGCCAATGAAATTGCTTCTCTTAATCTCTTGAGGAAGAGCAAGACCTAAGGGTGGCACTTGAGACATCCAAGTTGTGTCTTATAATTGCTAAACTTAAAAGTGATCGTGATATTGCTCAATCTATGGCTAATGAACTTAGTTTGCAAAATGAGAAACTAAATCTTATAATTGCTAATGAAACAACCAAGTCTCTTTCTAGCACCTTTGTTGCAAGTTCATGCTCAACTAACCCCTCTTGTGAGAAAGTTCCCCCAAAGGGAAATGTCAAGCTTGAAAGCAACATGGTGACAAGACGGGACTTGGATATGCCTCCAAGTCCAAGAAGAACAAGAAGAAGAAGAAGAAGAAGAAGAAGAAGAAACATGTCCCCGCACCTCCTCCCTCATTAAAGAAGCATATTCCTAGTGAAATATGCTATGATGAGAATGGTAATGTCTTTGAGGAGGAGGTGAGGGAAGTTATTGGGAATGCCAAGAAGGCTATGCCTAATCATAATAACTTTGCGGGAAAATATAATCCTTCTTATGTTCTTTGTCGTGCATATGATGGGCATGTTTATGCTAAATTTATTGGTTCACCAAATGAATATGTTGCATGGTCTATTTGGGTTCCAAAGACTCTTGTTACTAACAAGAGAGGACCCATTGAGAAATGGGGACCTAAAATCAAGACTTGATCTCTTGAAGGGCTTTGCTTTCGGTGGTGGTCAATGGATACTTGATAGTGGTGCTACCAATCATATGACCGGGAGCAAAGAAATGGTGAAGGAGCTCTGCACCAGTTCATCCCATGTAGTCTATGTCACCTATGGGGATTCTTCAAGGTCAAAGGTATTCGGTCTTGGCAAGGTTGTTGTCTCTCACAATGTTACCGTGGAAGATGTCATGCTTGTTGAGTCCCTTTCATATAATCTACTTTCTGTTGCTCAACTTGCTAATATGGGCTTTGCAACTTTCTTTGATGTTGGGATTGTGGTTCTTTTGTGGAGCAAGTCTCTTAATGTAGCTCATGTTGGGCATGTCGAAAACAGTTTGTATGTGATCGACTTCTCGAAGGAGACCACTAAAACCGCGACTTGCCTAATGGCTAAAGTTGACGTGGGATGGCTTTGGCAACGCCGGCTAGGCCACGTCAATATGAGAACTTTGAAAAGTCTTCACAACGGTAACCACATCCTAGGACTAACTGATCTAACCTTTTCCAAAGATCATGTGTGTAGAGCTTGCATTGAAGGAAAGATGCATGAACTTCCTCATCCTAGCAAGACCATCATTTCATCTAAGAGGGTCCTAGAGCTCCTTCATATGGATCTCTTTGGCCCTCCTACTTATGCAAGTCTAGGCGGAAAGAAGTATTGTTTGGTGATTGTCGATGACTATTCAAGATACCCTTGGGTCTTTTTCTTAGCATACAAGCATGAGACCCAACAAACCGTCAAAGATTTCACCAATGAAGTGCAACGTCAATATGGTGAAGACATATTGATGATCCAAAGTGACAATGGCACCGAGTTCAAGAACTATACCTTGAATGATTTTCTCAGTGATGAGGGGATTCGCCATCAATACTCATCTCCCTACACTCCCCAACAAAATGGTGTAGCCGAGCGGAAGAACCAGACTCTCGTTGATATGGCTAGGACCATGATAGCGGAATTCAAGTCTCCGTATAA
The DNA here is from genome assembly GCA_007115705.1 of Dactylis glomerata. NCBI lineage: Eukaryota > Viridiplantae > Streptophyta > Magnoliopsida > Poales > Poaceae > Dactylis > Dactylis glomerata. The sequence continues at coordinate 501,905 of QXEO01002114.1, read as the reverse complement.
CTTTTGTACCGAAGCCATTAACACCGTGTGTCATGCGTCAAACCGGTTATATCTCCGCAAGGGTTTGAACAAGACACCTTATGAAATACTTATCGGGAAGAAGCCCAATATCAAGTACTTCTGGGTGTTCGGTTGTAAGTGCTACTATCTTAAGAAAGGTGTCCATTTGTCCAAATTTGATTCAAAAGCTCTTGAGGGTACCTTTGTTGGCTATGCCGCCAAATCTCACGCCTTTAGAATCTTTGACAAAGAGTCCACTCGTGTTGTTGAAGTTTCTAACGTGAGATTCGATGAGAATGATGGCTCCCTTGTGGAGCAACGTGGTGTTTTTGATGTAGGTGACGAAATATCTCCTCTTGCCATAAGAAGAATGGGTGTGGGACATCTCATACCCATTGAGGAACACCTTTTGGTGGAAGGAGAAGGACTATGCTCTACTCAAGTGGAGCCTTCACCCTCTCAAACACAACAATCTCCACAAGGCCCTTTTAATTCTAGCCAAAGACAAGCTCAAGACCCTCAACCAAGTGAGCATGATCATGATCAAGACCATGTGCATGGTGGTGATTCTTCACCAATTGGTGATCAAGATCAAGCTCAAGATGATGAGCAAGCTCAAGTTTAAGAGCAAGCTCATGATGACCAAGTGGCTTCTCAAGAATCTCTTGAAGAAGCTCAAGCTCGCCGTGCTATGAAGCTAGCATCAACTCTCCGGAAAGGTAGCCATACCTTGGAGAGTGTGGTTGGAAGTGTAAGAAAAGGGGTGTCCACAAGGAGGCAATTGGCCAACTTTAGTAGCCACCATGCCTATATCTCTTGTGTGGAACCTCAAAAGGTCTTTGAAGCGCTTGAAGACCCGAATTGGGTGGAAGCCATGCATGAAGAACTCAGTAACTTCGAGCGCAACAAAGTGTGGTCATTAGTGGAGAAGCCCAAGGATTGCCGCAATATCATTGGAACCAAGTGGATATTCAAGAACAAGCAAGATACGAATGGGATTGTTGTAAGGAACAAGGCTCATTTGGTTACTCAAGGGTACTCTCAAATTGAAGGCATTGACTATGGGGAGACCTTTGCACCCATCGCTCGCCTTGAGTCTATCTGTATCCTTCTTGCTTATGCTTCACATCATAACTTTAAGTTGCAACAAAAGGATGTGAAGAGTGCTTTCTTAAATGGTTCCTTACATGAGTTAGTATATGTAAAACAACCCCCAGGTTTTGAGGATCCTAACTTTCCTAACCATGTCTACAAGCTCGATAAGGCACTCTATGGCCTTAAACAAGCCCCACGTGCGTGGTATGAGCATCTTAGAGAGCTTCTTGTAGACTGTGGGTTTGAGATAGGCCTCATTGATCCCACTCTGTTTACTAAGAAAGTTAACGGGGAGCTTTTCATATGCCAACTTTATGTAGATAACATCATTTTTGGTTCTTCTAACAAATCTTTCAATGATGAATTTGCAAGGCTAATGACTGACAAATTTGAGATGTCTATGATGGGGGAGTTGAAATTCTTTCTTGGCTTTGAAGTGAAGCAATTAAAGGGAGGCACCTTTATTAATCAAGCCAAGTACACCCAAGACATGCTCAAGAAATTCAAGATGGACTCCGGAGTTAAGGAAGCCAAGACTCCCATGCCTACAAAGGTTACTCTTGATATCGATCCTAATGGTAAAGAAGTGGATCAAAAACTCTATCACTCTATCATTGGTTCTTTGCTCTATCTTTGTGCATCTAGACCAAATATTATGCTTAGTGTGGGAATGTGTGCATGATATCAAGCCGCCCCTAAGGAAAGCCATTTAATGGCGGTCAAAAGAGTCTTTCGATATTTGATTGATACCCCAACTTTTGGCCTTTCGTACCCGAAGGGATCAAGCTTTGAGCTTATTGGGTACTCGGACTCAGATTGGGCGGGAGACGAAGTGGATAGGAAGTCAACTTCTGGAGCTTGCCAATTTCTTAGTAGGTCTTTGGTTAGTTGGTCTTCCAAGAAGCAAAATTGCATGTCTCTCTCCACCGCCAAAGCTGAGTATGTGGCGGCCGCAAGTTGTTATGCTCAACTTCTTTGGATGAGGCAAACCATGGAGGATTATGGTATTCACTTTGCCAAGGTGCCACTCTTGTGTGACAATGAGAGTGCCATCAAGATTGCTCATAATCCGGTTCAACACAACAAGACCAAGCACATCGAGATCCGCCATCACTTCATCTGGGACCATGTCAACCAAGGTGAGATTAACTTATCTTATGTAGGTACACAAGACCAACTCGCCGACATATTCACGAAGCCCCTTGATGAAGCAAGATTCCGAGAGTTGAGGCATGAGTTGAATATCATTGACTCTTGCAATGTGGCTTGATCATGTGCACTCATTCCCATATGCTAGCGTGTGCTCTAATCTAGATGTGGGCATGGAGATAGGGGGAGTGCGGTCCTAATTAATTGGGCTATCCCTCCCCCCATAATGCCAATATTAAGCAATTTGTTCCTTCTTGTCTTTTGTGATAATATTGAGCTTAACTGATGAGTTTTGGTCTTGGGCCCAAGATATATCTTCGCGGTGCCATACCTATGTACTCAAACATGGTGGCTTCGGCCACCGACCTCCTTTGTGGAGGTTTGTTCCCATTTGAGCTTCATTTGCCCTTAATTGCATTTTTCAAGGGGAATGTGTTCATGTTTGGCCTTTTTTTTGAGTTTTATTGGAATTTTTGCAAACATGAACACTAAGTACCACTCAGTGACATCTTTCTGACCCAAGCCTACCCCCTATCTAAAACTTGCTCCATCTCTCGAAAAAAAATGCTCAAATACTCAGCTGTGTGATCTGGTCAAGGTGGGCGAAGACTCCGGGTTCGCACCATGGAGACTCTGGTGTCTGGAGGCCAGAGACTCCGGGTGACTAACCCCGGAGACTCCGGCCCTAGCGGTTTCACCCTGGGTCATTAGGGTCGGGGTGAGGGCAACCATCACGGTTACCCTCATTCACCCCCTCCCTCCTCTCCCCAAGGATGTCGTCGCCTCCCCTAGGTCACCGCCGGGTGCCTCCCTGGCCCCGGATCCGCCGCTGCCGCTGGCCTCCCTCCTCCACGAGCTCTCGGAGCCTTCTCCCTCTGGCTTGCTTGCTTCTCCATAGAACCTTCCGATAGTTTCCTCCTCCTTCCATCTAGATTCTCCTAGATTCAAGGGATTGGAAGGTTTACTTGTTGTGTGTCCATGGTGTGACTCCTTTTTGGCATTTTGAGTATCCAGCATCGTGTAGAATCATTCTTGTGCAAGTTTTCAAGCAAACCCTAGTCTCCTCTGTTTGACCTCGGCTAGATCGGAGTCTCCGGTGTTCATACCCCAGATACTTTGGAGTCTCCGCCCTTTTAAGGCCGAAGACTCCGGTGTAGATCGAATTCTTTCCCGGATTCTTCTACAAGATGCTTTCCACCAAACCTCTGGGCATGTTTTTGACTCCTTGCTACTCCGTGTTCTTCATATTCACAAGAAGTAGTGCTCGTGGTCGTCGCAAGCACAACCCTTGCAAGCATTCATTTGAATACAACCCAGCCAAAGACTTTTACGTGGAAAAACAAAGTGCTGCTGAGGCCGAAAGGGACGTGTTGAGGGAGAAAGCTCGTTTGGCTCAGATTGCTAAGGAGGAAAGGACCAAAAATGCCAAGTTTGATCATTTGCCTTCTCTCAAGGACTTGACCCTTCCCGAGTTTGCTGATATGAGGAAGAGGAAGATGTATAAGTTGCCAAGAAATTCCAATGACCTCAGCTTTCATCGTAGAAAGCAACAGCTCATTTGCACCGAGCTATATGCCAAGCTCACTCACAAGGTCTGCCCCCAAAAGGTTCTTTATTTTGAACATCTTCAGAAGAGTGAGTACTGCAAGGAAGCCCTATGGATCACCGAAAATCTTGGCTTGCACCCTCTCATGGAACTCAAGCAAGACTACAACATTCTCCTCGTGCATCAATTCTTTGCCACTCTTGTGTTTGGAGACAAAGAAGAGCTTCCCATGACATGGATGACCGGTGATCAAGTTGTCCAATTCAACTTCATTGAGTTTGCCGAAGAACTTGGGTACCCATTCAAAGGGAACCATGAGCCAAGTGGTACAAGGATGCATCTCTCCAGAGTTGCCTATAACAAGAAGGTGCTTGCTCCCCTCTATGGCAAGCTCACCAAGGATGCTATTGATAAAGGCAAAAAGATTGTTGTTGGCGACTCTTATGGTCTGAGAACAAGATACAACCTTCTCCTCTGTTTGTTTCATGAGAATATTGCCCCTAGTGCGGGTAATTTGGATGCTCTTCAGGGTGGTTTGGTCAACGTACTTGCCTATTCTCATGAAGTCTTTTGCAAGGGCCAAGAAGCTCAAGTTGAGCCCATTGATGTCATGGACTTCATTCACCAGGAGATGTATGAGTGCATCCTATCCAAGAAAGCCCCGGTCTATGCTCCGTATGTGATGAGGCTTATCAAGAGGAAGATGCCCAACTATACCCTTTGCATTGACACCTCCAAGATGGTTGAGCACAAAGTGGTGAAGCCTCAAAAGAAACCGGCACTGGGTGTGACCAATGAACCCTTTGCCCCCTCAAGTGAAGATGAGAGGATGAAGACATGGAAGATGAAGAGGATGATGTTGATGAGGAAGGAGAGGAGGGTGAGGAAGAGATTGAAGAAGTTTGGACTGCTCCTCCTTACCCACCTAAGAGGAGAAGCAAGAAAGCTAGCAATGTGCCTTTTCTATCCCGCAACAAAGAAGAAGTCAACAAGGAAATTAAGAAACTCTCATGGTTCAAGAGGACCTTGCTTTGTATGGGAGTGGATATTCGCAAGGAGCAACACAACATCTACATTCAGAACAAGCATATCACTCACAACCAAGCCTTGATGGTAGACCATCTTCGCGAGCTCCACAAGCTTCCTCCAGAGCATCCTCCTTCAGATTCCGAAGGTACTCTCAGCTATGGTGCTTGGAACAAAGAGATGGGCAGCTCACTCCAGTGGGGAGATTTCTATGAAGTGTCCAAGCCCAACTATTCATCCTCCTCCGATCGCGGCAAGAGTCCTTTGGGTGATGATGAAGATCCTCCCTATGAGGGCAACGACGAATGACGAGGAGTGAGTTGTGGGGATATGTAGCATCGCTCCTTTCCCCTTTTTGGTGTCTCGATGCCAAAGGGGGAGAAGAGTTCTATTAGTATGATTTTGGGGATTTGCAAGGGTCGGGCACAAGCATACCTCTTTTGTTGAGGTTTTATTTGCCTATGCTTGAGTTCCTTTCTAGTACTTATTTCATTGAGTTGAACTTCATTTATGTGGTTTGTGGTACTTCTATAAGTATGATGTGAGACTATGTGGAACCTTTATTGTAATGGTCAACTCATATATCTATCCTTATTATTCCCTATTTATGTGCTCATGTCCTTGGTTCATCATATTTAGGGGGAGCTATGATCCTAGTATGTGTACATTTGCATTTAAAGGCAAAATGTTAGATTATGCACACATCCAGGGGGAGCTCGTCCTATTTCTTTTGACCATTACCTTCTAACCCTAGTTGATGAGGGTTAACTTAGCAAATGTCCTAGATGAAGGACTTAGATCGGGGGAAGAGCAACGACTAGAGATTCCAGGATCGAGATTGGCACACGATGTACCCAGGTTCACATCCCCGCGGTGGAGGATCGCTACATCCTGCTAGCAATCTAGTATATGATCACAATGGTGTTTACATGGAGCCGCCGTAGGCGGAGTTTTATATCTAGTCTATGTCTAATCTATCTTGTATGCTGTGTCTTGATGTTTGATGTTTATGAGATATCTCTCTAGGGGCGCCCCTGCCTGGCTTTATATATGCAATTGGGCTAAGGTTTTACAAGTGTCCTAGTCGAATACTTATTGGAACCTTCCTTCTTTGTCTTCAAGTCAATCTTCGAGTCCTTGTACTTGTCCACTTCCTTAATGGGCCAAACCCGGTATACTAATCCATGGATACCCGAAGGGCATACCCATGTCAGTAGCCCCCGAGACTCTACTTGAGTCGCAGACTCGGGTTGAGTCTCCAAACTTCAATCTTCGACTTCTTCTTATTCTCTGACTTCTTCAATCTTTCGATTTCTTCAAACTTTGATTTCTTCAATCTTCGACTTCTTCAATTCTTCTACTTCTTCAATTCTTCGACTTCACATATCTTCGACTTCCTCAAATCTTTGACTTGGCTAATGCAACGGCCAAAATCGTCGGGTTCTTGAATCCACTCTCCCGATGGGAGTAAATGTTGAGTCGATGTCTTTGGTGTTTACCACCGATAATGGACTCAAAATGTTCTTCCTCGCTCTTCATTGATGATCTTCTCGAAGTAAATCTTCATCGGGTGCGCGACCAGCGCTCCCGATGGGAGTAGCCCCCGAGGCTATGGTCGGGTACTTGTAGTCGATTATAGGCTCCAATTCTCTTCCTCTTCTTCTTCTTCTTCTTCTTCTTCTTGTCGAATTCTTTCTCGAAATTGTCTTTCTATCGGGTGCGCGGCCAGCGCTCCCGATGGGAGTAGCCCCCGGGTCTATGTTCGGGTGCTTGTAGCCGGGCATAGACTCAAGTTGCACTACTCGAAGAATTTTGATTCCTGTTGAAGGACTTGATGATTTTGTCGACTCCTGCAGAAAATATGAATAATTGTGAAATACTTTGTCTCTCAAAAAAATATTGCATTTGCATATTGTAATGATGATGTAGTATGTAAAATAAAAACTCGATGTGTTTTGTGCAATTTTGTTACTCGTACGTAAGACCCTTTCGTTAGCCTGATGCACTCGCGGCTCGATCAGCTACTCAGGTCAGACGTAATGTGATGCGTTTGCCGCATTTGAATTTCAAGATACTTGCTAAGCCTTTTCGTTAGCCTGACGCCCAAGGTTTGTGCCTTGCCAACCGTTAGTCGAGCTTCTGCGACTGTAAACTAAATTGTCAAGTATTCGACAAGGAACGCCAGCTACTAGGGCTTTCGCAATTTTTTAAAGTCAATGATATGCAAGATGATTTTTCATGATGGCGCCCCCGAGTGTCGGGTGCGGCAAAAGGTAAAAAATCGACTCTTGGAAGAGGAAAACTTAGCTTTTATCGGTGCGGCGTGGTCGGCGCGGTCGCAGTTGACGATGTAGATGTAGGCAAGTTGTTGTCGTACAATCACAATCATGATCGGAGGCGAAGTTGTTGTCGAGCCCCCCGAGCGCTATTGGAATTGCCGTGTTGCTAATGTCGACGAAATCGCAGGTCTTGAGGGTGATTTTCCGCACTCTAGGGCGAGTTGATGTCGAGCCTCCGAGCGTTGTCAATAATTTGCGCGAGTGCGCGACGGCGAGCCTCCGAGCGTGAGAAGCCGCAGTCGACGATGTTGAAGACGAAGTAGTCGAAGTATATATTTTTTCTTCAAGTTGTCCAAACTGCTCTTGTAATTCGCCGGCGCAGACTGTTTCTGATTTATTTGATGTCTTGAGTAATCTTCTGAGCGTACGTACGTACAAAGCTGACTTTTTTTAATCTATGCTGATCTGATATCCAGCGTGATGCACACGGATTTGACCGTGATGATTGGTAGCGACGTAGGCTGATTCAAATTGGTCTCTAACGCCATGGAAATAGCAACATTGATTAAATTGCTTTGTCCTCCGATCACGTGATTGAGCTGAGCTGATCAGATCCTCTTTTCTCCTTGAACTTGATTTTTTTTTTATAGAGAATGTTGCATTTTATTCATTAAAAGCATCCATACATAGAGTTTGCCTAATACATTCCGGAGCAGAATAAGAAATCACGCTTGAAACAGCAAACTCACAGGACCTAGCTAGTATATGGGCAGCAACATTCACTGAACGTCTAACATGACGAAAAGAAACTGAAGAAAAGGTAGCAGCCAAAAGTTTGATATCTGCCACTACTGCACCCACTTCAGATCTATCATTGGTTGATGAATTGATCCGTTGAATCAGGCAGAGACAGTCTGAAGCAAACACGACAGAGGTAAATCCTTCATTGCGGGCAACAGCTACAACACGATGGAGCGCCTAGCTTTCCGCAAGTTCTGGCGATACGATCCCCTTGAGTGGCTCAGTGCAAGCAACCAAGCACTCGCCTTTGTGGTTTCGGATCAGGATGCCAACTCCCACTTTGTGTAAATTTGAAAAGACAGCTGCATCAACATTAACTAGGACTGAACCGGGCTGCGGCGGAGACCATTTGGCCGATGAAGATGTCGTCTCACGACTATGCACGGTAATAGTCTTGTAAAGATGCAGCAGAACCAAATCAACATAAGCTTGAATCTTTGAGGCAACCACGTGTGGATGAGTATTACCTTCCTCATTTCTTACCGCATTTCTAGCTTCCCAAATATGCCATACCGTGATTGCCAAGACAGTGGACTGTTGCATTGAGGCCCTGTCAATGAAATCAAATAACCACTGCTTCGGCGAGCGGAAGTTTCTACGGCACAGGTGGATGTCGAAACATTTTTTGACATGGCTCCAAACTTCAGAAGCAAACTGACAGAACAACAAACAATGCTCGACACTCTCCTCTCTACCACAATGCACACAAGCCGGATTTGTAGGGATATTCCGACGACGTAATTGAAGACCAGATGGGAGGCAATCATGTGCAAACCTCCAAAGAACTATGTTCATCTTGTTTGGGGCCTTGATTGCCCAGATTGCCTTCCAATGTTTCACCTCACTTTCAAAATTCAAAGGCAGGCCATGCCCTATCGTACTATGCCTCAAAAAGAAGTCCGAACATCGGGCAAGATTGTAGGCTAAACGGACGGTGTACAGTCCATAGCGATTGTGAGGCCAATACACAAAATCATCTTGAGCATGGCGACTAATCTGAGTTTGTAAGATGAGTTCAGCAGTCTCCTCCGGAAAGAAAGCTCTAACATTTTCTTCATTCCAGGAGCTCCCTCCATCAACCATCAAATAACTCACTTTTGCATTCTTTGGAATTGGAGAGAGAGTTTGCAGCATGTGCGGTGGTCGTCCTGGAATCGAATTATCTGACATCTTAACATTTTGGCCATTTGCAATACCCCACCTAACACCGGCCTTAACAAGCTCCCGACCAAAGAGAATACTTTTCCAAGTGTAAGATGAAGATCTAGGTTTGGGTGCATCCCAAAAGTGACAATTGGGAAAATACCGCCCTTTGAGGACACGAGCACAAAGAGAATCTGGTTCAGTTAGTAGTCTCTAGCATTGCCTACCACGAAAAATCATGAAATCCCATTCCACCTAGCATTTTCGGTGTGGATAACCATTCCCATGAACGCCAGTGAAGTTTCCTCTTGCCATCTTCCCTGCCCCACCACTAATCAGCAACTGCTTGTCTCATCCTCTCACATATAGCAAACGGAAGTCGGAAATAGCTCATAATATATGTTGGAATGGCCTGTACTACAGATTTCAGTAAAACCTCTTTTCCTGCCCAAGATGGAGGCCTATCAGACAAACCAATGATGCGGTGCCAAACCTTTTCTTTCAGAAAATTGAACGTCCTAATTGGTGACCTGCCAACATGAGTAGGCATTCCAAGATATTTATCATGGAATGATTCATTGGTAATTTCGAGAATTTCCATTACCTTTTGCTTAATATCATTGGAGCAATGAGTGCCAAAGAAAATTGATGATTTCTAAAGATTGATTCTCTGTCCTGAACCATCGCAATATAACTGCAGAGCCTCTTTCAGGGAGTGAACACTTCGTTGGTCACTTCTAGCAAAGAATATGCTATCATCGGCAAAAAGAAGGTGTGAGATAGGAGGGCCTTGACGGCCATTTTGTATACCTTGTAGCTCACCACACGACTCCTTGTGCAGAAGCACACTTGACAAGCCTTCAGTGCACAGAAGGAACAAATAGGGGCTGATTGGGTCTCCCTGTCGGATGCCCCTAGAAGGAATCACGGGATTTGTGAGTTCTCTATTGACACGAACAGCATAACGAACCGAGGTAACACATCTCATCACCGTCTTGATCCACTCCGGTGCAAAACCAAGTCTACTCAGGCATCCATGTAAATAGGTCCGCTCGACACGATCATATGCTTTCGTCATGTCGATCTTCAGGGCAAAGTATGGTCTCTTCGATCGTTGTTGTCGGATTGTGTGGAGACACTCGAAAGCAATGAGGTCATTGTCAGTGATTAATCTTCCGGGAACAAAAGCACTTTGATGTTCAGAGATGATTGCCGGTAAGAGGATCTTGAGCCTATTAGCCAACACTTTTGAAGCTATCTTATAGAGAACATTGCAGAGGCATATCGGTCTGAAATTGTTTAGGTGCTTTGGCCTCACACCCTTTGGAATTAGGACGATCACAGAGTCACAGAAACCATCAGGAATTGGCATTCCAGTCAAAAAACCTCTAACAGCATGGCAAATATCTTCCTTTAAGAAATCCCAGTGAGTTTGGTAAAAAAGTGCAGGGAAACCATCAGGTCTCGGCGCCTTCATTGGTCCCATTTGAAACAGGGCAAATTTTATTTCCTCGTCTGTATAAGGCTTGCATAAGTCAGCATTCATAGAGTCATCTACTTTACATGGGATAGATTGAAAAACTGCATCCAAGGAGGCACATGGTTCAGTAGTAAACAAATTATCATAGAAACTTTGCACCATACCTTTGATCTCCTCCTAGTTTTCAGTAATTGAGCCATCATTACGAGCTAGAGAATTAATTCTATTTGTACGTTGTCGCGCTGATGCTCGAGCATGAAAGAAGGCTGTATTTCGATCACCTTCACGAAGCCAGTCCACCCGTGAGCGTTGCCTAGCCATAATTTCTTCTCGCTCAAATAATTCACATAATTGTTTCTCTAGCGAGCGCTCCTCTATAATTGCTGCTTCAGAGAGAGGGGTCGACCGTAGGCATTTGAGACGCCTTTCCAACTTACGGATATTGGATCTGATGGACCCAAAGGATTCTCGACTCCGTTGTTTAAGAGAGCCAGCTACTCGATTGAGATTGGACCAAGTAGATTTGCAGCAATAAAGGAGACCCATCTCTGCCTTCCGTCCAAGCTCTCTCCAAAAACTCCCAGTAGTCAGGAGCTCTCAGCCACATAGCTTCATATTTGAATCCGTATTGCACATGACTAGAATCATGAGTCTTTCCCCTGTCATAAGGAGTCTTTCCTTTGTTTAGAGTAATATGGACAACATAGTGATCTGAGGACGCAGTGATCACATTCTGGACCAAGCAATCATCATACAAATTAGAAAACTCATCATTTGCCACCGCTCGGTCTAGCCGGGCCTTGACATGGCGGTGAGGGTTCTGGCGACTAGACCAAGTATACTTTGGATCACAAAAACCCATATCAACGAGCCCACAGTCAGCCAAGCACTGTTGGAAGTCATTGATCTGCTTATCTTTTCTGTCTCAGAGGCCTTGATGTTCGTCATGTCGCAACACCTCATTGAAATCCCCACAGCAGATCCATGGGCCCTCCCACTGTGCTCGCATAAAACGGAGGAAATCCCAAAATTGCCATCTATTTCTCTTCTTGGTTCTCCATATAGGAATGTCGCCCTCCAGACCGGTCCATCTTCAGGTTTGATATGCACATCGATGCATCTGTCGTTGAAGGCCTTTAGAGAAACATGGACTGAAGATAGCCAATACAATCACAAGCCCCCGCTCTGGCCTTCACTGCTGACAGCGTAGGAGTTTGAAAAACCCAGAGACCACATGAAGTTCCTTGCTCTTTTATCTCTCATCTTTGTCTCAGATAAGAATAGGAGGGAGGGATGGTAGTTCTGCACCAGCCAGCGTAGCTCGCCAACCGTGGAATTTGTCCCCAATCCTCTACAATTCCAGCACAAAATCACTAAACCTCCTAAGTACTGAAGATGCTGCCGGTCCATTTCAACTTCCAAAATCTTGTTCACACCTGTGGGCATCATCCAAAGGCATCAGCGGTGCCTTCCAAGAGGAGATCGGCGGGGGACAGGTGTGGAGCACCAATGTGTGGTGGCGCTGTGATACTTGGTGGAGTGAGCGGCAGAATCAGGCAAAGGGACGGCAGTCTCAACCGCCGCGGTCGGAGGTGGACGAGGAGTGGCGAGTGGAGAGGCTGCTATTGGAAGGTAGGGGATGAAGTGCTGGGGGAAGATGCGGTGGGGGATGAATCAGTGGGGGACGAAGCGGATTCTAGCGATTCAATGGTGGTGAGGCAAGAACGCCGACGGCGATGAACCGACGGCAGAGAATGACTTGCTTGCGTAATTGATTTTTCCTCTGCTTCCAGGATTTTCCGAACCGTGAAATTGGGGCAGCGTGGAGAACAAGTGAGGGGGAAGGGAATCTGGGGGAGATCAGCAGAATCAGGGCATCTTGAAGATGAATTGGGACGGAATCAGGAGGGAGAGTAGAACGGCATCCGCCAGTCGCCGACAATACGCCACAGTCGCCACAAAGGGGAAAAAGAACGCTTTGAAATTGCTACTCCTTGAACTTGATGTTGTGCTGATCAGATGTGCTTTGCTTGCACCAAAAACTAGTGGATCCGTAACTTTGGATGGAGCCTGCTGCTCCATGTCGGCCGATTTCACCGGATCTCTCGAGGCCCTTGCTATGCAGTGCTCATACCTTCGCCTGAACTAGCGCCGGTGTGACCGCGGGTGGGTACTGCTGATAGTTTTTTCTGGATGTGATTTTCTGTCGATGGGTGGACTGCACAGAACGATTGATCTGAAGCCACATGGATTTGATCCGAGTAGAACTCCTCTTCCTCTTTTCTGATGCCCACGCGGAATAATTTCTCACGCGCACAAAAAGACTTCCGAGTTGGTTCGCTGCACATAGAAAGCCCCAACAGATTTGTATTTCGTCGACTTGCCCAAGGACGGGAACATGACTCGCCAAAAGCAATATTGTCTGTCTTCGATCTTTTGAAGTAATTCCACCAGTTGGTCTTTGGTTGATGAAAGATGATGGCATCCAATTTTGTCGATTACTTTGGACCATGGAGATTGGTACGACAAGAGCTGCCGCACGCGTTGATGACGGTGCTGCTGAACTAGATGAGCCAAAAAGAGGATGCCGATCCGGCTGCTGTCGGCAGTCGCAAAATTTGCTGATCTTGTCGACGAAAAACTTGAAGGATCCTGCCCGGATGATAAAATCTAGTCGCCACGATCCCCATGGTCGGCGCCAATTGACGAGGGTTAACTCGGCAAATTTCCTAGATGAAGGACTTAGATCGGGGGAAGAGCAACGACTAGAGATTCTGGGATCGAGATTGGCACACGATGTACCCAGGTTCACATCCCCGCGGTGGAGGATCGCTACATCCTGCTAGCAATCTAGTATATGATCACAATGATGTTTACATGGAGCCGTCGTAGGCAGAGTTTTGTATCTAGTCTATGTCTAATCTATCTTGTATGTTGTGTCTTGATGTTTGATGTCTATGAGATATCTCTCTAGGGGTGCCCCTGCCTGGCTTTATATATGCAATCGGGCTAAGGTTTTACAAGTGTCCTAGTCGAATACGTATTGGAACCTTCCTTCTTCGTCTCTAAGTCAATCTTCGAGTCCTTGTACTTGTCCACTTCCTTAATGGGCCGGACCCAGTATACTAACCCATGGATACCCGAAGGGCATACCCATGTCACTAGAATTGTCATTAGACACCAAAAAAGGGGAGATTGAAAGAGCATTTTCTTGTAAAATCTATTTTTGGGTGTTTGTTGTCAATACTTAGGTGTCTAACCATATTGTTTCAGTGTAAACTCTTATATAGGTGAAGATCTGAAGATTGGCTGTTGCAGCCTTGTCTGAGCCGGAGACTCTGGGTCTCCCGACCGGAGACTCCGGTATGCAAACACCAGAGGCTTTGTGTCTGGGACTGGAGACTCCGGCCCAAGACTCTGGGCCTCTTTTTCAAGGGGTGCGCTCATCCCAGTAATGGGGGCGGAGGCTTTTTTTCCTCTGCCCCGGATTCTCTGGTCGGATTCTTTCCGTGCCCAGAGACTCCGGTCTCCCAGGCTGGGGACTCCGACCCCAGTCCACTTAGCCCGGAGGCTCTGGTCTCTGGACACCGAGACTCCGGCCCTAGGAAGACTGCAACGGCTAGATCTCCCCAAGGACTATAAAAGGGCTTCTTCCACCTTAAGACAAGGTTGCGGCTCACACTCTCTCACCTTCATTGCTGCCAAGCTTCAAAGCCCTAGATCTCCACCTCTAGCCATTAGAACTTGAATCCCTCTTAGGATTCGAAGGAGGAGACCTAGCCCATCATCTTCACCAAAGGAATTTCATTTCCCCCTCCATTTGCTTGGAGGATTTGTGCCTAGGGGTTCTTGAGACCCTAGGTATTGTAATTGGTTGATTGACTCATCTTTGTGGTGTTCTAGCCTCCGTGGCTTTCTTGGGAGCCTCCAATTAAGTTGTGGATGTGTGCCCCAAGCTCCATGTAAGGGATTCGGTTGGTTCCCCCCAATACCACCGCTTAGTGGAAGCGAGCTAGCCTCCGTGGCTTGCTCACCAGAGAACAAGGTGAGCCTTTGTGGCATTGGTAGACTCCGTGTCACCACACCTCTCCAATGTAGACGTACTTCACTCAAAAGGAAGGAACTACGAGAATACATCCTTGTGTCTCCGGTCTCAACTCTTCGGTTAGTTCTTTCCCTTACTTGTATCTTGCTAGTTACTTGTTTATTTGCATGCTTGTCACTTATAGAAAATTCACCTAGTTGCACATCTAGTGAATTTACTTTGTGTCAAGCCTTAAAATTGAAAAAGATTAAAAATTCACTTAGCGCCTATTCACCCCCCTCTAGTCGCCCGTATCGATCCTTTCAAGAAGAATCTATCAACATCAACTGTGGCATGAATCATTTGACACATAGTCCAAAGCATGTTAGTCAAATACTAATAGCTTTAGATTTTGCACTTTGAGGTGGATCACCATCATCATATAATCGGTGTTCTTCCATATTCCATTCTTTAGTAATCTTTCGGTATAGGAAACAATTTAGCTGATACCTTTTTATTCATCCTATCATGACAAATTTCATGATGAAACTACTATAGCTCATAAGGATGAATGCAAGTATAATATTAGTTCCCAAACTTTTGGGTGATCAGGATGCCTAGCATATTCAATCTTCGCATATATTCATACAATATGAGCACATGTTCTTGTACTAAATTATACTTGATCATTTTGCAAACAATCAAAGTTTTAGATATCAAATATCTTTCACCTCTTGTTTGTTTCTGAAACAATTCTTTCAGCTCCAAGATCACTTTGATTCTCAAACAATTTTGAAGATCAATTTCTCATGAAGCCAAATGTATGATCTTTTAGATACTAAACTTGAAGCAATTTTGATAAGGGGAGCATAGCTACTACTCCTAATATTATACCACCTCCTTATGTTCTGAAGCTTGGACAATTCTGTTTTGAAGTGCCTCCAGAAGATGATGTGAAGCCCAACTTTCGTACACCTCCAATGGAGTTTCATGTTCGCCGAGGCAGTGCAGCCAAAGATATTTAGGTGTTCTATTTTAATTAAGTTCGCGTCATGTTTTTATTTCAGTTTGGTTTTATTTGTGTGTGATGGTTTTGGGTCTGTCCAAAATCAAGTGTGTTTTGGCCATTTGGGCTTTTAGTTTGGTATGGGGCCTAGCCCAGCCAAAGTAGCATTTGGAGTCACCCATATAGGGTTATGGCAGCCGTCATTTTATCGGAGACTTGTTATTTTCGAGCTAAGGAAGAGATCAGAAAAGTCCCAATGTTTGGGGGCGCATACCGGTGTGTTTGCTTGCTGATCTTTGAGATCTGATATTATGCCATGCGTGGGAATTGATTCCGGTCAGTTTTAACGCGAGGAATTGAAGAGGGATCAGTTTGATCTATTTCAGATTGAGTTCTCTTTTGCTATCTTGCTGATTCTATCGATCGCCGTGAAAGATTGGGCCAAACCCCCATCAGATCACATTGATCTGTATCATCTTGGTATCAGATTTGTCGGGTTTCTCATGGCGATTCTCTGCTGAGATTTATTTTCTGGATCTGCTGAGAAGTTTGTGCTGCCGGCGGCATCAGGCCAAGACATCGTTGTTTCTCTGTTGATTTGGTTTCGCTCGATCTTGTGATTTGTTGTTACAGATCGGTTTGTCTGCTCAAGTACAGCCGGTTTCAGAGTCCATCGATCGAGGACTACCTGCAGGGCCGGTCGATCATTTCAATAGACAAAAAGTTACCGAGTACCTCCCTACGCCCTCACCCCAGACGGGCTCTATGATCGAGCGCCTGCTGGCCGTGATCGTCCCGAGCGGGGAAGTCCCGAGTTTTCCCTGCCTCGATCAATCACCGAGCCTAGATCCGATCGGCCATCAAAAAACACAAGGGGAGCCAGCGTCGCCACGATCGCCCAAGGACGGCGGCTGTTTGGCCTTCTGATCGTGCGATCGTTTCTATTGGAAATGCACTGTTGTATCAGATTGGAGTCTTTCACGTGAGTGCACTTCCGATACAAGTTCTCGCTTCGTTTCTTTTAGTCCAGTTCTGCAGCTGCGGTGGTTGCTCCCATGCCGCATTACTCTGCTGCCGGCTGAACACGGAGGTTGTCTATTCCATAGCGAGCGTTGCCGCTGAGACACGGAAGTTTTGTTGGATTTTTTTCCCTTGCTGAATTCGACTGCTGTTTTCTCTGAAGATGTCTGGTTTTATCATTGCTGAAAATTCTGTTGGTGCAGCCTCAAAGGCAAAGGAGGTTACCCTCCCGGTGTATGCAGATGATCTCACCGACAATGTCCGTGCTATTTTTGACAATACTTGCGTGTACATCAAGGACAGTACAGATGCTTTGGAGGAGTGGTTAAATAGCAAATTAGAGGTCATCACTAGTAGGCTCGATGCCTTGACGGATAATCTTATTAATCCGTTGGCACGAGAAGAGCCCCACATGCTGCTCCATTACGGGATGTGCCACCACAATGAGATGGACATGTTGATGTTCTTGCTCGCCGTCCCATTTCACCAGTACATGGAGGTGTTGCTGCTGATTTTGAGGATGATGTTGTCTATGCACCACGACAGCCTCACTTTGATGCTCGTCGTGCAGCTCTTATTCGTGCTTTTCCTGTTGATCGAGGTCTGCTCGTGTACCATTGGATGATGGTATTGGGCGTGTTAAAATTTCGATACCACCATTCTCTGGCGCAGGCAGTCCTGAGGATTATTTGGAGTGGGAGATGCGCGTGAATCATATTTTTGCAGCCCACTATTACACCGAGGAGAAGAAGATTCAACTTGCTACTATTGAGTTCTCTGGTTATATACTGATTTGGTGGAGCTAAATTTTGCGTATGCCCAATCGCCCAACATCGTGGAGAGGTATGAAAGAACTCATGCAGTGTCATTTTGTTCCTGAACATTACAAGCGAGAGATGTACCATAAACTGTAGCGGCTCACTCAAGCGAATATGTCTGTTGATGCATACTACAAGGAGATGGAGTTGCTAATGATACGTACAGGAACTATAGAGGACCCTGAGGCCACGATGTCGAGGTTCTTCAATGGTCTGAATGTTGAGGTGCAAGATCGTGTGGAGATGGTGGTCTACTATAATATTGAAGACCTTGTGCACCAAGCTAGGCGTGCCGAGCAACTACTCAAATGACGCCAAGTTGCAGCCCCTGCAAATTCATGGCATCGATCCCATACCGAGGCTGCTGGTCCTAGTGTTAAGACGACACCTTCTACACGCTCCAATAGTGTTTCTCATAGCGAGGCACCCAAATCTGGAGTGTCGCAGTCCACAGCAAACATCGAGTGTTTTACTTGTGGAGGATGAGGACACATGAAGCATGATTGCCCTAATAGAAAAAGGGTAATGCTCACACACGATGGCTATGTTTCTGCTAGTGATGACGAGAAAGCTGATGCGTCATCAAGTGAGGAATCTGAGGAAAATCCTGAAGTAATCGTGGATGGGTATGAACTTTCTGCAAATTTAAAACATCTAATGGTGCAACGCATACCAGAAGATCGCATACACGACCAAGGGCAGCACTGGAATATATTTCAGACCCAATGCATTGTCAAGGACACCACTTGCAAACTGATTATTGATGGTGGCAGCTACACAAATGTTGTTATCAAGAGTTTGGTGGAATCTCTATCATTGCCTACATGGAAGCACCCGCAGGCACATTGTGTTGAGTGGTTGTATAATTCAGGGAAGCTGAAAATCACACATAAGGTGCGCCTGAAATTTTCAGTAGGTAATTATGAGGACACAGTGGTCTGTGATGTTTTGCCTATGGATGCATGTCATGTGCTGCTAGGACGACCGTGGCAATTTGATAGGCGGGTCCAATGTTTATTCCTTGTGGCATAAGGGGAAGCGTCATGTGTTGCAGCCTATGATCGATAAGGATATCAAAGTGGACGTGTTTGCTGCACAGAAAAAGGTCCAACACATTCAGGCGAAACCAAGGACGGTTTCCTTTCAAGTTGGGGGGGTGATAAGGGGAGCATAGCTACTACTCCTAATATATTACCACCTCCTTATGTTCTGAAGCTTGGACAATTCTGCTTTGAAGTGCCTCCAGAAGATGATGTGAAGCCCAACTTTCATACACCTCCAATGGAGTTTCATGTTCGCTGAGGCGCTGCAGCCAAAGATATTTAGGTGTTCTATTTTAGTTAAGTTTGCGTCATGTTTTTATTTCAGTTTGGTTTTATTTGTGTGTGATGGTTTTGGGCCTGTCCAAAATCAAGTGTGTTTTGGCCATTTGGGCTTTCAGTTTGGTATGGGGCCTAGCCCAGCCAAAGTAGCATTCAGAGTCACCCATATAGGGTTATGGCAGCCGCCATTGTATCGGAGCCTTGTTATTTTCGAGCTAAGGAAGAGATCAGAAAAGTCCCAATGTTTGGGGGCGCATACCAGTGTGTTTGCTTGCTGGTCTTTGAGATCTGATATTATGCCATGCGTGGGAATTGATTCTAGTCAGTTTTAACGCGAGGAATTGAAGAGGGATTAGTTTGATCTATTTCAGATTGAGTTCTCTTTTGCTATCTTGCTGATTCTATCGATCGCCGTGAAAGATTGGGCCAAACCCCCTTCAGATCATGTTGATCTGTATCATCTTGGTATCAGATTTGTCAGATTTCTCATAGTGATTCTCTACTGAGATTTATTTTCTGGATCTGCTGAGAAGTTTATGCTGCCGGCGGCATCAGGCCAAGACATCGTTGTTTCTCTGTTGATTTGGTTTTGCTCGATCTTGTGATTTGTTGTTACAGATCGGTTTGTCTGCTCAAGTACGGCCGGTTTCAGAGTCCATCGATCGAGGACTACCTGCAGGGCCGGTCGATCATTTCAATAGACAAAAAGTTACCGAGTACCTCCTTGCGCCCTCACCCCAGACGGGCTCTGTGATCGAGCGCCTGCTGATGAGGGGTGACCTCTTGGGGTGGCCCGATCTTCACGGATTCACGAGATTTATGGCGGGAAACGAGGATGAACACGAAGAACACGAAGAACACGATGAACAAATCGAAGGCAAACACACACACTGGTTGTCCTCGTTGGCCCGATTCACCAACTCAATAGAATCACAAGGAAGAGACTCCAAGAGTAGAATTCCTTGTGAGAGATTGATTTGCTAGGAGTAGAATTCCACTTGGGGAAGAGACCAAATCAATGGATAGAATTACACACAAAAGTATGCAAGAGATCCACTACAAGGTAGAATTCCCCAAATAGAAGAGACCCCAAACAAAGAGGGATGATGGTTTACTCTAGATTGGAGATCTAGTAGCAAGTTCCCTAAGGGAAAGGGCATGAAGCCATGTTTTATCTTAATTCTTGTCTATCCTATCTCTAGGGGAGGGGGAGCCATATATATAGGGGGCCACGAGCTAGGGGTAGTTTGGTCACTAGGGAGAAAGATAACAAAGGTGGCTTCATGGCCAAGACATAGCTGACTCGAGCAGGCCGGCTATAGCCGGGGTTAAGGCCGGCTTTAGCCGGTGGGGCCGGCTTAAGCCGGTGTGGGACCGGCTTTTAGCTGGTCCAGCTTCAGCCGCAACCTCTTCTTGCGGCGCTTCCAAGCTTCTTTCCGGTTGTTCTTCTTCTTTCTTCTCTTCCATGCCTCGATGATGTCGGACTTGATTGTTGACGCACATGATGTTGTGAGGTCCGAAAGCCACCCCGCATCATCTCCCCCCGCTTCAAAGAACGTCGTCCTCGATGTTGACTCAACATCATCATGTAGGGGAGGTAGATGTAGGCGATTGTACTTGGAGTGCGCCATGTGGTCGTTCTTGCGAAGATTGGTTTGGCAACTCTTGAATGTTCCTTCATCTTCCATGAGGCCTACAAAGGTCACAAGCAAAGAGAAACAACACTCAAAGAGTAGCCAATTCTTAGATTTTATGGCGTGAGTTCGTGAGTAGAAGGAGGTCACCTTACTAAGTTGTTGATGTGCTCTCGTTGTAGAAGTTTTTGATTGAAACCACGCGCGGGAGCGCATCCACCAAGAATATCCATGTGTACCTACGCACCACAAAGACCAAGCAAAGTATGTGTGTACGTGATAGGGGAGCATATCATCAAGGACATGTCCATTCTTATTCACAACACAATTAGCACAACACAAGTATAATAAAGGGAATGCGTATGCAAGGTCTATGTGTAAGCAAATTGTTTGAACATCTTCCAAATGTGGGAACACAAAAACTCCAACAAAATTTGAGAAGACCATGGTGTCCATCTCATGTTGAAAGACATGCATAGTATTGCGCTCAAGGCTTTGGAAAGAGCAAGGCGTCAACATCCTTGAAGCAATACGAGGAGAGTTTGGCAAAAATACATACGGCAAGATGGCAAACTCATCATCAACATGTGTGCAAACAAACCATAGGAAAGAACAAGTTTTCATCATATTTGTTGCAACACAAATCATATACGACAAGATGTCAAAATCATCATCAACATGTGTGCAAACAAACCATAGGAAAGAACAAGTTTTCATCATATTTGTTGCAACACAAATCATATTCATCCACAAGTAGAAGAAGATATCG
Organism: Dactylis glomerata; assembly: GCA_007115705.1. NCBI lineage: Eukaryota > Viridiplantae > Streptophyta > Magnoliopsida > Poales > Poaceae > Dactylis > Dactylis glomerata. Next base: position 480,793 of record QXEO01002114.1, on the reverse strand, counting down.
TTATCACAAGTGGTTATGCATCCCAACCAAAAGAAAGAGGAATTTGCCAACTTGTTGGATGCAACACCAATGAACGCAAAGCGGGAACACATGTGACAAGTCATGACCAATATAGCAATGTGGTTGCACACAAAACAAAAGGAAGAGAAATCGTTCCACATGTATGTTGCAACACATAAAGCATCAATGTTCAAAATCATGGGAGCATGATTGTCACAAGTGGCACCAAAATCATCAACATGCTTGCAAAGAAACCATATGGAAGAGAAATTTTTCAACATGTTTGATGCATAGCATGTGAAGGGTATGCGAGCGGAGTTTGAGTTTGAACTCACAAGTATTATGCTCTCAAGAGCTCTTTTCGCCAACTCGTGCTCAATCGAGGTTGACGTTGTTATCCGCGTACCTACACACACAAAAGATAGCCAAAACAACGTGTGTGCATGGTAGATGAATACATCATCCATCATGATGCATCTCTTTATTTGCACAACACCATTAGCATCAAGCAAGATATCATAATATTCATGGTGATTATGTAATGTATCTTTGGGAACATGTTTATCATGCGCAAATACAAAAACTTCATTAGTTGAGAGAGCTATGGGGGCCTTCTCATTTTCAAACATAGTAACATTATTGCAAACCAAACATTGGAAAGAGCAATTGTTCAATATTTTGGTTGCATTAATGGAAGAATATTGCAAGCATTGTGCACAAAACATTTTCAAAATTTTATCCTTGTTGTCGACAAACCTAGGGAAAGAGCAATTGTTCGACAAGGTTGTCACAACCAAAGTATCATTGTCATCATTGCAAGCAATATATGGGAAAGAGCAATTGTTCAACATATTGCATGCAATAGGCGATAAAGTGAAGCACTCATAGCTTAGCATCTTCATGGGAATCATGGCATCACCAACACCTATGTTGTTACCTTTGTTGTCGCACTCCTTTGATGTAGGTGTTGTTGAAGTAGTTGGCTCCATGTGGTCGACATGCTCATCATCTTCTAAGCATGGTGTATTATCATCAAGTGTATGCACCATGTACATCTTTTCCAAGGTCGGCGTTTTTTCATCCATGGAACCTATTGCAACATGAGAAAACACACTCAAGGTAGAGGGTAAGTTGTTAGAAATCGAAATGGCCTCACTTGACCTATCAACTACCACTCTTGTCTCACTCGGTGTATCACTCATGCTCTCAAAGTGGAAGCACTCACTCTCACATATAGTGGAATCACTCATCTCACGTATAGTGGATTCACTCATCTCACATATAGTGGAGTCCCTCATCTCCATGGAATGGACGTTATCATTATCCAAGCAACCTAGCAAAGAAGAAGACAACACAAGAGGAGTAGAGGTTAAGTTGTTAGAAAGCAAAATGTCCTCACTCAACTCATGTGGTGTATCACTCTTGCTCTCAAGGTGTATTTGGCTCTCATCCTTGCGTGGGGTAGGTTTCTTCCTCTCACATAGGCTATCAAGATGTGGTTGGCCTTGAGGTTGATGTTGTCGATGGCACTCATGTTTACCCCCATGGTTGGAGCGTGAAGATCTTGATGAACGCGACTTGGAGTGATGACATTGTTGAAGAAGTTGCTTAAGCTTTGCGTTGACGTCATCGAACCTTGCGTTGATCTTGGCATTGATGGAAGCGGACTGTTCGTCCATGGCGAGGCATTGTTCCTCAAGTTGTCGGTAGGAGTCGGCGAGCTTTTTGTCCATGGCCGCTCGTTGTGCGTGGAACTCTTCGAGCCAAGGGTCTTTAGGTTCTCCATCCCTAGACATGGTCACAAAGCTAGAAGTATATGGTGGAAAGTGAGGTGGTTAGAAAAGTACAATTAGAACACTTCCCATAAAAACTATTGAATGGATGAAACACCGAAAGGACAACCGTGGTGCACAAGTTAGAACACACGCAAAAAGGCTATATAGTGGATGGGTAAGAAAAGTTGAAATGCCAAACGAAATGATTAAAAGAAAAGTCTATTGTCAAATGTGGGTAAAATCCAAAGGCAAATGTCAAGAACGTTGATCTACGTCAAGGAAACACGGAAACACACACAAAAGATATAATGGGGTTAGCGTGACCAATAAAGTGAGCAAGAAACAAAAATGGTCCTAACGAAGACTATTAGCTCGATGTCACGCCAACGCAAGAGAGACTGTAGCTTGGTTGCATAAGAAAGAAGCAACAAGATTTGCACAACATGCCACTCTTCTCTTTTCTCTCTTTTTGCTTACAAGCTTTGAACTCCTTTGTATCGGTGGAACACACACTCTTTTTGGATTTTTGGTGTTTCTATGCTTATAAGCTTATTTTGTGTCTATGTATGTCACACAATGGATTTTTCCTCTTTTGTGTATCTCTCTCACCGAGCTTGCTTCGGAGCTTTGCTCAACCTATGCACACACACAAACCCTCTCATGGTCGTGAACACTTGTGCAATGCTTTGCAACACTCGAAAAGCCACTCTCAATAGGATAGGTACACAAAGGAAGAAAAGAGGTTACAAAGGTGTTGCAAGTTATACCTATGCAAAGGTTAGGCGGTGTCAAAACACACAACTTGCAATGATGTCGATGAAGATGGAGTCAAAAGACTAGTCGAAATTCCGGTGCGCCGATGTCGTCATCGCGATGTTGATGTATGCGCGGTATTACTTGGCACGAACAAGGCACGCAAAAACCGAAATCCGAACACACACGTTAATGCCCAAAAATTTGAGGCAAAAAGGACTCACAAATGTTGTCAAAAGTGGTGTCACAATAACGCCGGATTTTTGTGCAAAGGGGTCAAATGGATGTCAAAAGGGGTATTATGGTGTTGAACGGGGACAAAATGTCGTCGGATTGTTGTACACCGGCTTTAGCCGGGTTGGGGGGCGGCTATTTCCGGTTGAGACTGAGGAGGTGCGGGCGGCGAGCTGGGTAGGCGGGCGTGGTGGCGTGGGATGGAGCCAGGGACTAAGCGCGGGCGCTGCTTGGTGTGGTGGCCTGGCAGAGTGCTGCGCGCGAGTTGGGCGGAGGTGTGCTGAGCAGGGACTGGCGAGGTGGTGATGCGGAGCGAGCTGGGCGAGCGTCGCTGGTGGCGGAGGCTGCTGGCGCTGGCGCGGCTGGGGAGGCGCAGGTGGTCGTGCTCGATTCGGAAACTACGAGGGGAGTTGACCAAAAGGAGGGCCGGCTTTAGCCGGTCTTGGGCCGGCTTTAGCCGGTGGGCCGGCTTTAGCCGGTCTGAGGGCCGGCTTTAGCCGGTTCGCACTTTTTCGAGAAATTTCTGCGCGAGCTGTTCGTCGATTTGGCGGAAATTGGAAGAGAAAATCGTCGATTCCGACCAAAATACAAGGAATTGGGGCTAGAAAAATTGTGGAAATGTAGATCAACACCCAAGACAACAAATCTATGGATCAAAACCACCAAAAACTCAACAAATCTAGAGATCAAAATTCGAGGCAATTTGGGGCTATTTTTGTATTTTCAAAATTTATGGTGGAAATCACAAACGAGAGTAAATCCGTGGCAACCAAAAGCTGCTGATACCATATGATGAGGGGTGACCTCTTGGGGTGGCCCGATCTTCACGGATTCACGAGATTTATGGCGGGAAACGAGGATGAACACGAAGAACACGATGAACAAATCAAAGGCAAACACACACACACAAGATACACACCGGCTGTCCTCGTTGGCCCGATTCACCAACTCAATAGAATCACAAGGAAGAGACTCCAAGTGTAGAATTCCTTGTGAGAGATTGATTTGCTAGGAGTAGAATTCCACTTGGGGAAGAGACCAAATCAATGGATAGAATTACACACAAAAGTATGCAAGAGATCCACTACAAGGTAGAATTCCCCAAATAGAAGAGACCCCAAACAAAGAGGGATGATGGTTTACTCTAGATTAGAGATCTAGTAGCAAGTTCCCTAAGGGAAAGGGCATGAAGCCATGTTTTATCTTAATTCTTGTCTATCCTATCTCTAGGGGAGGGGGTGCCATATATATAGGGAGCCACGAGCTAGGGGTAGTTTGGTCACTAGGGAGAAAGATAACAAAGGTGGCTTCATGGCCAAGACATAGCTGACTCGAGCAGGCCGGCTATAGCCGGGGTTAAGGCCGGCTTTAGCTGGTGGGGCCGGCTTAAGCCGGTGTGGGACCGGCTTTTAGCTGGTCCAGCTTCAGCCGCAACCTCTTCTTGCGGCGCTTCCAAGCTTCTTTCCGGTTGTTCTTCTTCTTTCTTCTCTTCCATGCCTCGATGATGTCGGACTTGATTGTTGACGCACATGATGTTGTGAGGTCCGAAAGCCACCCCGCATCACCTGCTGGCCGTGATCGTCCCGAGCGGGGAAGTCCCAAGTTTTCCCTGCCTCGATCAATCACCGAGCCTAGATCCGATCGGCCATCAAAAAACACAAGGGGAGCCAGCGTTGCCATAATCGCCCAAGGACGGCGGCTGTTTGGCCTTCTGATCGTGCGATTGTTTCTATTCGAAACGCACTGCTGATTGTTTTGGTTTTCACGTACGCAAAGGAAAGAAAAAGAGATCAGATTCTATCGTTTTCCGTGCATGCATGGTGTCCAGGTTGGAATATAAACAAAGAAGGAAAAGGAGAATACAAAATCAGATTGGAGTCTTTCACGTGAGTGCACTTCCGATACAAGTTCTCGCTTCGTTTCTTTTAGTCTAGTTCTGCAGCTGCGGTGGTTGCTCCCATGCCGCATTACTCTGCTGCCGGCTGAACACGGAGGTTGTCTGTTCCATAGCGAGCGTTGCCGTTGAGACACGGAAGTTTTGTTGGATTTTTTTCCCTTGCTGAATTCGACTGCTGTTTTCTCTGAAGATGTCTGGTTTTATCATTGCTGAAAATTCTGTTGGTGCAGCCTCAAAGGCAATGGTGGTTACCCTCCCGGTGTATGCAGGTGATCTCACCGACAATGTCCATGCTAGTTTTGACAATACTTGTGTGTACATCAAAGACTGTACAGATGCTTTGGAGGAGAGGTTAAATGGCAAATTAGAGGTCATCACTAGTAGGCTCGATGCCTTGACGGATAATCTTATTAATCCGTTGGCACGAGAAGAGCCCCACATGCTGCTCCATTATGGGATGTGCCACCACAACGAGATGGACATGTTGATGTTCTTGCTTGCCGTCCCGTTTCACCGATACATGGAGGTGTTGCTGCTGATTTTGAGGATGATGTTGGCTATGCACCACGACAGCCTCACTTTGATGCTCGTCGTGCAACTCTTATTCGTGCTTTTCCTGTTGATTGAGGTCGTGTTGGTCATGCTACTCGTGTACCATTGGATGATGGTATTGGGCGTGTTAAAATTTCGATACCACCATTCTCTGGCGCAGGCAGTCCTGAGGATTATTTGGAGTGGGAGATGCGCGTGAATCATATTTTTGCAGCCCACTATTACACCGAGGAGAAGAAGATTCAACTTGCTGCTATTGAGTTCTCTGGTTATGTAGTGATTTGGTGGAGCTAAATTTTGCGTATGCCCAATCGCCCAACATCGTGGAGAGTATGAAAGAACTCATGCAGTGTCGTTTTGTTCCTGAACATTACAAGCGAGAGATGTACCATAAACTGCAGCGGCTCACTCAAGCAAATATGTCTATTGATGCATACTACAAGGAGATGGAGTTGCTAATGATACGTACAGGAACTATAGAGGACCCCGAGGCCACGATGTCGAGGTTCTTCAATGGTCTGAATGTTGAGGTGCAAGATCGTGTGGAGATGGTGGTCTACTATAATATTGAAGACCTTGTGCACCAGGCTGGGCGTGCCGAGCAACAACTCAAACGACGTCAAGTTGCAGCCCCTGCAAATTCATGGCATCGATCCCATACCGAGGCTGCTGGTCCTAGTGTTAAGATGACACCTTCTACACGATCTAATAGTGTTTCTCATAGCGAGGCACCCAAATCTGGAGTGTCGCAGTCCACAGCAAACATCGAGTGTTTTACTTGTGGAGGACGAGGACACATGAAGCGTAATTGCCCTAATAGAAAAAGGGTAATGCTCACACACGATGGCTATGTTTCTGCTAGTGATGATGAGAAAGCTGATGCGTCATCAAGTGAGGAATCTGAGGAAAATCCTGAAGTGATCGTGGATGGGTATGAACTTGCTGCAAATTTAAAACATCTAATGGTGCAATGCATACCAGAAGATCGCATACACGACTAAGGGCAGCACTGGAATATATTTCACACCCAATGCATTGTCAAGGACACCACTTGCAAACCGATTATTGATGGTGGCAGCTACACAAATGTTGTTATCAAGAGTTTGGTGGATTCTCTATCATTGCCTACATGGAAGCACCCGCAACCACATTGTGTTGAGTGGTTGTATAATTCAGGGAAGCTGAAAGTCACACATAAGGTGCGCCTGAAATTTTTAGTAGGTAATTATGTGGACACAGTGGTCTGTGATGTTTTGCCTATGGATGCATGTCATATGCTGCTAGGACGACCGTGGCAATTTGATAGGCATTCCACTCATGAAGGCGGGTCCAATGTTTATTCCTTGTGGCATAAGGGGAAGCGTCATGTCTTGCAGCCTATGATCGATAAGGATATCGAAGTGGACGTGTTTGCTGCACAGAAAAAGGTCCAACACATTCAGGTGAAACCAAGGACGGTTTCCTTTCAAGTTGGGGGGGTGATAAGGGGAGCATAGCTACTACTCCTAATATTTTACCACCTCCTTATGTTCTGAAGCTTGGACAATTCTGCTTTGAAGTGCCTCCAGAAGATGATGTGAAGCCCAACTTTCATACACCTCCAGTGGAGTTTCATGTTCGCCGAGGCGCTGCAGCCAAAGATATTTAGGTGTTCTATTTTAGTTAAGTTCGCATCATGTTTTTATTTCAGTTTGGTTTTATTTGTGTGTGATGGTTTTGGGCCTGTCCAAAATCAAGTGTGTTTTGGCCATTTGGGCTTTTAGTTTGCTATGGGGCCTAGCCCAGCCAAAGTAGCATTCGGAGTCACCCATATAGGGTTATGGCAGCCGCCATTGTATCGGAGACTTGTTATTTTCGAGCTAAGGAAGAGACCAGAAAAGTCCCAATGTTTGGGGGCGCATATCGGTGTGTTTGCTTGCTGATCTTTGAGATCTGATGTTATGCCATGCGTGGGAATTGATTCCGGTCAGTTTTAACACGAGGAGTTGAAGAGAGATCAGTTTGATCTATTTCAGATTGAGTTCTCGTTTGCTATCTTGCTGATTCTATCGATCGCCGTGAAAGATTGGGCCAAACCCCCTTTGGATCACATTGATCCGTATCAAATTTTGAAGATCAATTTATCATGAAGGCTCTTAGATTAATACAACTTATTAAATCGCATGGCGCAAGTGAGGTTTGCTAAAATTGCAATAGGACTTAATGTTTGATCATGACACTTTAACTAAACGGCACTAGTCCGAAAAGTGATTATCCAGATTTCCATAGTTCTATTACCTCAATTAAAGCTAAGTGTTGGTGGAAAACAGTCGCCAAAAACTACAATGACTTATGCAAATACACTAAGATTTAGTTCATGATAATTAGTTCAAGTTAATTAAATTATTAATGAACTCCCACTAAATTCAACATCCCTCAAAGTTGCTTAGTGAAGCATGATCCAAATTCACTACACCAAGACCGATCATCACGTGCGATGACATAGCTTTAATGGTGAACATCAACATGTTGATCATATCATCCATATGACTCATGCTTGACCTTTCGGTCCGTGTGTTCCGAGGCCATGTCTGTACATGCTAGGCTCGTCAAGTTTAACCCAAGTATTTTGGCATGTGCAAAACTGGCTTGCACCCATTGTATGTGAACATAGAATTTATAGCACCCAATCATCATGGGATGCTTAAAAACGACGATCTTTTGCAACGGTGCATACGAGGGGAGAACACATTTTTATCTTGAAATTAAGTGTGAGGGATCATCTTATAATGCTACCATCGCGATCAAAGCAAAATAAGATGCATAAATGATAAACATCACATGCATATACAATATGTGACATGGTATAGTCAATCTTTGCACATTCATCTCCATCTCGTGCGCGCCGGCATGATCTCCATCACTCCACCATGATTGCCTCCACCACGAATAGCAACTACGACTATTGCTAACTACTTAGCAATAAAGTAAAGCTATTACATGGCGTATAAAAAGTTGACACGCAGGTCATACAAAATAATAAAGACAATCATATGGCTCCTACCGGTTGTGAACTCATCGACATGCAAGTCGTGAAACATTACAAAACATGATTATTGCATACATCAAATATATCATCATACACATCACATCTTGTGACAATACCATATCACAAACACTCCCTGCAAAAAAGGTTAGATGCCTCTAATTTGTTGATTGCATGTTTTACGTGGCTTATGGGAGCTACGCTTAAGAACGGTTCTTACCTACGCAAAGCCACAACATTGATATTAGAGTTTTCGAAGTCTTGTTATAAATCTGATGACAACTATAGTGGAAGATACAGACACCCACCAGCCGCATGTGTGGAGCAGGCCACTGCGGAGCCGGTCTCATGAACGCGGTCATGTAAAGTTGGCCTGGGCCGCTTCAATCCCACTATACCACGACATCAAGAAGTACACGAAAAGACTCTTGCACCAAAAACATCAACGCCCGCAACAACATTGTTGCGTTTTACTCGTGTAAAACATCTATGCATGGATCTCGCTCTGATACCACTGAAGGGTTCCGCAACATAGAAAACAAAAAATTTCCTACGATGACGAACAAGAACAAGCCAAGATCTGATCTACAAGATGCAAAACAACGAGCGAGAGAGATTAGATCTACATACCCTTGTAGATTGCACAACGGAAACATTCAGATGAACGTGGTCGGTGTAGACGTTCTAGCGTCTCCTCCTCGCGATCCGATCCGATCCGATCCGATCCAAGCGCCACAACGGGCAGCGCCTCCAAGCGTTGCACACGTACAGCGCAGCAACGACTCCTCCTCCTCGGTCCAGCAAGGTGTGGTGGAGTCGTAGATGGGATCAGCAGCACGACGGCGTGGTGCTTATGGTGGAGAGTATCTGCGGGCAGGGCTTCGCCTACGCACGCGAGGTGGAAGAAGAAAGGCTAAAGATCTAGTCAAACTAGGGCAAAAGAGATCAAAAATCATCCTGACGCGCCGTCATCTGATCTTATTTTATAGGAAAAAGGCATGCAGGACAAGTCGCTACTTGTTTTCCTTCGGGTGGAAGTAACAGAGATCGCCGGCGCCCCTCGTAAAAAATGATCGATCGAATTGATCGATACGAGCAGGCGCGTGCAGCTTTCCAGCGCGTGCGGCGAGCGTGGCCCAGGCGGCCCAGCGGCCTGGCGCGGGAGCGGCCCAGTGGCCTCCCAGCGGCATGGCGCGGGAGCGGCCCAGCAGCCTCCCAGCGGCCTGGCGAGCGGCAGCTAGAGTGCACCGCACAGGGCGCGAGGATGTGCGGTCGGCCGGCCCAGCCGGCCCAACTGCTGCACCTCTTTTTTTCTTTTCTTTTTTGCTTTTTCCTTTTGCAGTTTGTCTAGATGGAGCTACTAAATAGGCCCATTAGCAAAACTTTGCACGATCTAATTGATGTGCTTAATTTGGGTCTATCCATCATATCATTCTTCTAATGACATGACCTCATTATTAATCGACAACTCATGTCTATGGTTAGGAAACCTAAACCATCATTAATCAATGAGATCGTCTAGTAGAGGCATACTAGGGACACGGTGTTGTTCATAAACCACACAAGTATTAATGTTTCCGCTTAATATAATTCTAGAATGGAATATAAACATTATCATGAACAAGAAATATGATAATAACAATATTATTCTTGCCTCTAGGGCATATTTCCTTTAGATCGCGTGGTACTGGGATCAGTGTTCAAAAAATCACCCGATATGCCGATTAATCTCCCGATTAATCGTGAATCGTTGGGTGAGCGACAAGATAATAGCTTATCATTTTGATTTATCGTCTAGGCCAACATATCAATCTGATAGCCGATATTTTGGCCGAAACATGCCGAATTTCACCACTTATAGTGATTTGGCAGCTGATTTATTGTCTTGTAGAAGTGTACATTAGCTCAATTTTTGCTATTTTTGTTGATTGAAAAGCCAGGAATCAAGGTAACACTTTTGTCCAATTCTCCAATGTTGGTTTTGCATCACATATTTTTGAACTTTTAGTGCCAAAACATGGGATTTATGAAAAAATGAGCCGATAAATAGCTGACCGATAAAATCAATTAATCAGCTGATAAACGATTAATCTCAAAACCTAGGCCGATCGAGAAGTTAATGATAAACGATTTCTTGAACATTGACTTGGATGGCCAGTCCATGACTTCAAACTCCAAATTTTCTCGCCTATAATTTAAACAATTGCCAAAGCACATGTCGAGCGCAATGTAACCCAGTGGGTAGTTTGCGCTTCCAGGTACAATTCCATGAAACGAGCAATCTGTTGGTTTGAGGAACTTGAGGGAGATGTGCATATCACGGAGGGTTTTTGCATAGATTAGGTTTATCCCACTGCCTGCATCCATGAATAATCTATCGACATCGTATCCTCCAACTTGAGCTTTGAGTACCAAAGGCGCGTTTCCTGGCCGATGAACTATTATAGGGTGATCTTCTCTACTGAATTCTATTGGCTGCTCGGATCAGTGCAGGTATTTTATGTACGCTGGAGGTGAGTTGATTGCCAAGTTTACTTGTCGAGATATGCTTTTTTGATCTTTGTTTGACTTTGGTACTGGTTGTATCATCGCCACAATGTGCCCTTTAGATGGGATATACCCTCCATCATTTTCATTGCTTTTGTCAGGTTGGCACTGACCTTGTGGAGCTTCGGTTGTGGGTTGCTGGTTTGCCGATGTCGTGTTATTCGTGGCTCCTCTGTACCCCTGACTTTGTGCTTCGGCTTGCTTGAACCCTACTGCTTCTTGAAGTTTAAGGAAAGTTTTGCAGTCTTTTATTGCGTGTCCTGACACTCTTTTTCCATCAACATATGTGTAGTGCATGTGGCATGGTCCGTTGAGCATATCTTCTGGTGATTGATTGTATTCTCTTGAACTTCGTGGCCGATACTTCCTGTTACCGTCATCTTTGTTGTCATTGCGGTACCCGCTATTTCGGCGGTCATCGCTTTGATAGTTTTTCTCCTTATATCCTGCTGCTACTAGATTATGAGAGCCATAGTTGTCGTAGTTGTCGGACCGCTATCGCTGGTTGTTGTATCTGTTTGACCTGTCATCTTCGGGTGATCGAGTTCTCTTGTTTTGATATGCATCCTCTCTGTCTGCAAATCTATTTGCTACATCCATGAGTTCCGCCACTGTTTTTTGGTTTTATCCTTCCCATCTCTTCGACGAAGTCTGCCCGATGGAGCCCTTGTGTGAAGGCATCAATTGCTCTTTCATCAGAGACATCTTTAGCTGAATTTTGATTATGCTCCAGTGTTGGATGTAAGAACGTAATGTCTCTCCAGATTTTTTGGTGCAAGCTTTTAGATCCTCCGTTGATGCTAGCCTCTATGTTGACTTGAAATTGCCTAAGAATTGCTTGGTGAGTTCGTCCCAACTCCCAATTGTTTCTTTTTCGAGTTTGCCTAACCATGACCATGCTACCCCGGTGAGGTGTAATTGGAGGCTTTGCGTTGTTGTTTCCCTTGAGCCCCTGAGTAATTTTACGGCTTGTAGATATTCTGATAGCCACGATTGTGGCTCCTATGATCCTTCATATTTCTGCTGATCGTGAGGTAACTTGAATCCTTTGGGTACTTGTGCTCTGTGAACTCTTCGAGTAAAGCATGTTGCCCCCATATCTATTTCGTCGTCGTCATTGTCGTATGTATATCTTGGAGTTTGTAACATCGGGTTGATCCGTGTCGTGGGCTGTTGTAGCGTTTTGGTGATGAAGATCACGATCATCGCCCTCTGCTTCTATGACGGTATGGTGGCATGTCCTTGTTTGGGGATCGAGATTGGTGGGTTCCTCCATGTCGACACGGTGCTTCATCTCTTGATTTGAGCTTGTTACCTACCAATCCTAGTCCTTGTAGTGTTGCGCGATGCATATGTTCTCGTGGATGACCCAGCATTGGCTGTGTAGTGAACAGATATGCTTGTGCTGCAACGAGTGCCGCTTCGGGTGTCTTTGGTATGATATTCCCTCATTCATCGACCGACAAGAAACATGAGTCGAGGTTGCGAGAAAGGTGTCTTTTATTAGCATGGTCGAGGTTTTCCACTCGAGATCCATGCTGGTGGTGCCTTCCACTGTATGATGCGTTGCTTTTTTTCATGTAGCGCTTTCCTTGCTGCACTAACTGGCTCTCTCCTTTTTCTAATTATTCTTTTCCCCTTCTCCAGCTATTGTGCCTGCCGATGCAACATATAATGGTATCCTAAAAGCACTTCCCTCCATGCATCAACTGGGATAGTCGCGCATTCATTGACTGTTGCCTTTATCGTCTCCCACTCTTCTAGTGTGAGCTGAATTTAGCTCTATTTGCTATAGATTCCGCTGTATCTCCCTCTACCATGTGATTTGCTCCCCTTCTGACGTTTGCTGGGTTGATGATGGGGTTGTTGTTGCCGTCAAATTCTTTTGATGAGTCGCCAATGATTGCATAAACTTGGTATTGGCTATGGATGTCTCTGTTAGAACCCGGGGAGAAGGTTGCCTGCTCATCATCATAGAGTTCTAGTCCTGATTTCCATGTATCTTCAGAGTTGTTGGAGATATTGCCGTAACTGACCATGAAATCTTCTTCTAAATATCTACTTGATTTGTTGGAGTTCTCGTTGGAACCTGAATCCTCGTGACCCGGCGATTCTGCAAGGCCTAGGTTTTCCATGATTTCATCGAGTCCTTCAGCTATGTTTCCCTCTGTCGGCCTGACGCTGACCGGTGAGTTTGCCTCGCTGGATGATCCAACCGATGGTTCTGGAATTGCCGTGGTGGTATTATCTCTTATCGACGGACCCAATTTCGTTGGATCGAAAAGGCGAGTGGAGCCTAGGGATCCAACACGAAAGTTGAAACTTCCGATCCTCAAATTCATCTCATGGTCTATTTTTGCAACGACTGGAGCTAGGGTTGGCTGATGCGGCTGAAAATCTATGGTCCCAAAGGTTATCTAGTTCCCGTTGATCTTTGAGCTATCTTTTGAAAGAAGCGAAAAAGCCGTCGAATCCATGATCCCGACGTCCAAGGTCCCCACGGTTTGGCGCCAATTGATGAGGGTTAACTCGGCAAATGTCCTGTATGAAGGACTTAGGATCAGGGGAGAGGATGTCGGATGAACTTGAAGGTAAGGTTTTAAACAAACAAGGCGAATATCATGTATCAAAAGTGAACTTGGGATTAATCTCAGATCAATCTTGATGTGTCCCTCGGCCGGCCTCTCCTGGCCCCTTTTATAGGTGGCTAGGTCTCGAGGAACCTGGTCGGGATTGATACAAATTGATTTACATGACATGAATCACAATACAATTCTATTGTAGCTTCTAACTCATGGGCCGCTACCCGAATAGGCCTCAGGGGTACTAACAATGTCGGCCTAAGTATTCATACCCTTGTCACTTAGGGATTTTTTACGCCTGCAGCCCCCGAGCGCCATGGTGGATTTAGTTACGGCATGGGGCTCTAAGAGAACTATCCTTTAAAATTCAATGTAGCCCCCGAGCTCTATGGAGGATTCATATTCGGCATAGAGCTCTAAGAGAAACTATCTTTAAAACCCAATGTGTATCCCCCAAGCGCTATGGCGATTCGTATCCGGCATAGAGCTCTAAGAGAAACTATCATCCTCATCATGAAAATTTGCACAGAATTACAAGAAAGTCGTGGAAGACCTCCTCCAGACCATCAGCTCGCAAGAGAAGGAGCTGGCAAAAAAAACTGCGCTTATAGCAGATCTGCAGGGGAAGCTAGAGCATAGCGGTAATTCTCTTTTTACTTTTGCTAATTTTAAGTTCGGATTTTTGCTGCTCAACTTTCTTTTATTACCGCCATGCAGATGCTGCTAAGCTTCAAGCTACTCTCGAGGGGGAAAAGAAAGGTCATGCTATTACGCTAGAGGGGTTGCGTGCTCAACTCTAGCAAGCATTGACTGATAACTCCCACCTCGAGCAGAAACTGAAGGACGAGCACCACACCGCCATGATGCAGAAGCAGAAGGAGCTCAACAACATCCGCCATGAAGCTGCAGATATAGAGAAGCAGCTAGAGGGCTGCATCGAAGTCATCGGCTATCTGCACAAAATGCTACTTGGTGGGTTTTGCTCCATGAACTTGGTGTATCCACTATAGATTGTTGACTGATGCTATATGTTTTCTACCATGCAACTCAATTTGGCCAGGAAGAAACTAAGACTGGATCGGACCTACGCGCCGCCACTGATACTGTGAAGAAGGAACTAGATGTTCTTTTTGACGTGAGCCGTGGTGCGTGCGCTAGTCTTGAGATCGCCAAGTACTTGGAGCTCACCGCCATGGAGATTGCAGGACTGCTAAAGTTGGTTCCTGGCCTTGTCAAAGACTGGAAGCGTTCCGCTGCCCAGGGTGGTGCTAGGATTGGACTTACACTTTCCAAAGCAAACTACCCCAAGCTTAGCCTGGACCTGGTCACCTCTGGCATACCAGAGACCTATAATGACGGGACGCTGGTAGATGAAGCCGCCATTCGGCAGAGTGTGCTAGGGTACGATCAGCTATGTGCCCGGGGCACTCATTTTAATGTATACTACAAGCCTCACTCACTGCTAGGTTCTCCAAGTGGAGGGGAGTGTCTGCTGCTATCTCCAACATTGCTAAGGCTGCCGATGGTGGGGATGGCGCTTCTTTCGCTGCGGTTGACCCATAAACTTATGCCTACAATGTTTGTAGAAGAAAACAATGGATCATTTTGGCCCCTGAGTGGGTTTGTAATATAACTTATGCGTGTGTGCTTGTACTATGCCCAATCTGCCTATGGTGGATTAGTAATGCTTTAAATTATCTACAATGGATGCACAGGTTGCAAGTCTGACAAGTAATTTGTTTGTGAAAAACTGCAAGGCTATTTTTTGCAACTTAAGCAGTTTTGCATGCGAAAAACAATACTTAGAAAAAAATTCACGCGTAGGACCATGCAATCCGCCATCCGGTTTTTTGTGCTTGACTTTTCGTGAGATGGCAGCTTTTGCACGAACAATCCACCAGGGTGATAGCGCTTAATAGCAGCCGTCAAGAACCCTAGTTAGATGGCGGATTTAAAGCACCAAAATGTCACTACTCACTAATACACACAACGAATAGCAAATAGGGATTGAGAAATAGATATGCCACGCGGACCGCCCATGGCGGATATAAAAGACACAAGTGCAGGGCACAATTGTGCAACAGTTCTATATGATCTAATTGAACAATAATGGAGGTAAAAGACTCAGAAAAAATCAAGAGTGAACCAGATGCTTTATTTCATTAGTCATATAGGGCCGCCTCTTACATAATTTGAACATAAGCTAACTGTAGAAAGGACGTAGCTGTGAGATGTTCCATGGAAGATCTGTCTCGTCGTAGATATCGTTGGTGTCTCTTTGTTTGCGCTTCTTACTGGGTCACTTATCTAACTCGCGAATATCAACGAGGTAGTAGGAACCATTCAGTAAAGCTTTGCTGATGACGAAGGGTCCTTTCCAAGGTGGGGATAGTTTGTGTGCCTTCTGCTTCTTGAGGTGTAGCACCATGTCCCCTTCTTTAAACGAGCGCTGTCGAACATTGCGGCTGTGATAGATGTAGGTTCTGCTGGTAGATGGCGGATCGCTGGGCTGCTAGGTCTCTTTCCTCTTCGAGCGGGTCCACAGATAGTTGCCTGGACTTCTCTGCATCTTCTTCCTTGTTGGCCTCAACTCTTGGTGAGTCGTACTGGACATCACTTGGAAGGATTGCTTCTGCTCCATATACTAGGAAGGATGGGGTGAGGCCTGTTGACCCATTGGGGGTAGTCCTTAGACTCCACATCACAGATGGAAACTCTTCCGCCCAAGATCATGCTGCATATGTAGAGGTGCTTCGAGGCGTGGCTTGATCCCTGACAGAATTAGTCCATTGGTCCGCTCAACTTGTCCATTGGACTGTGGATGTGCCACAGATGAAAGGTCAAGGCGGATTCCATTGTGGTGGCAGTATTCTTCAACTTCTCCTTGAGACAGGTTGGTGATGTTGTCGGTGATGATGCTATGTGGGATACCAAATCTGACCACAATGTCCTTGACAAATTTTAAGGCAGTTCTGCCATCAAGCTTTCTAATGGGTTTAGCTTCAACCCACTTCGTGAATTTATCAACCGCTACCAAGAGGTGCGTAAAACCCAAAGGTGCTTTTTTGGCAGACCCAGCATGTCGAGCCCCCAGACTGCAAACGGCCAAGTTATGGGGATGGTCTACAACTCTGTTGCTGGCATGTGGGTTTGTTTGGAGTACATCTGGCAGCCTTGATAGAGCTCCACAATTTGGTCTGCATTTGCCTTGGCTGTAGGTCAGTAAAATCCATGGCGGAATGCTTTCGCTACCAAGGACCTGGCGGCGGCGTGATGCCCGAAGTCGCCTTTGTGGATTTCCCTTAGTATCTCAATTCTGTCCACTTGGGATATGCACCACATGAATACTCCTGAAGTACTTCGTTTGTAGAATTGGCCATTAATGATGGTGTACCCTTTTGCTCTACGCTCGATTTGCCTCCGTTGGACGTCATCTTCAGGTAATTTTTTAGTCGTCAGATATTCCAGGTAGGGTTCTGCCCATGGCAGATTGGCATGCATCACGGCCATGACTGGAGAACTTGCTAACTCCAGATTTTCTGGATCTACCATCTTGACTGATGGTACGTGCAGATGCTCAAGGAACACTCCTGGCGGAACTGCCTTGCGGCTGGATCCTAGCTTGGACAGTGTGCCAGTTGCCATGTTGTCTTCTCGTCATACGTACTTGATGTCGTAGCCGATGAAGCTCTTGGCCATCTCGTCCACCTCGTCTCTGTAGGCCGTCATGATCTCGTTCCGAGCCTTGTATGTGCCAGCCACCTGCTGAGCTACAAGGTCAAAGTCTCCATGGCACATGATGTGCTTAACGCCGATGTCCTTTACAAGTCCGTGCAGTAGCACTTCATACTCCACGATGTTGTTGGTGGTGGTGAAGTGGATTTGGAGCACGTAGCTAAACTCATCTCCCTTAGGGGATTTGAGTGTCACTCCAGCCCCTAAGCCGTGTAGCAGCTTTGAGCCATCAAAGTGCATCACCCAATGCTCCAGTTTCGGGATAGGCATAGTCTCTTGTGCTTACTTCCAATCCGCCATGAATTCTGCCAAAGCCTAATACTTGATGGCGGTGCGAGGCTTGTAGTCGATGTCGAAGACGGCAAGTTCAATGCCCCACTTTGCAACTCATCCTGTCGCGTCGATGTTACTGATGATGTCCTTCAGTGGAGCCTTGCTCACAACTGTGATCTTGTGGTCATAGAAGTAGTGCCTAAGCTTGTGAGAAGCTAGGAAAACTTCGTATGCCAATTTTTGGTAGTGAGGGTAGCGCTGCTTAGATTCCGTTAGGACCTCACTAACGTAGTAGACTGGTCGTTGTACACCATACTCCTGTGCTTCTTCCTTGCGTTCCACCACGATGACGATGCTGACGACCCTGTTAGTTGCCGCCATGTAGAGTAACATGGGCTCTTGGTCTTTGGGAGCTGCTAGGACTCGTGCAGTGAACAACAATCTCTTCAAGTCCTTTAGGGCAGCGTCTGCTTCGTTGATCCAGACGAACTCGTCTGGTTTCTTCATCAGCTTGTAGAGTGACATAGCCTTCTCGCCAAGACGACTGATGAACCTGCTCATGACTACCACGCAGCCTATGAGTCCATGTACGTCCTTTAGATTGTTGGGCCGGGATATGTCAAGGATAGCCTTGATTTTCTCTGGGTTGACTTCAATTCCACGGTGGGAGACGATGAATCCTAGGAGTTGTCCTGCCGGGACCCCGAAGACACACTTCGTGGGGTTGAGCATCATGTTGTATTTCCTTAGGTTATTGAAGGTCTCTTGTAGATCTGCTATGAGGTCGTCTTTATTCTTAGACATGACAGCTATGTCATCCACGTAAGAGTGGATGTTCCGACCAATTTGATCCGCTAGGCACTTTTCATAGTGCGCTAGTAGGTTGCTCCTGCATTTTTCAGACCGAAGGGCATCGTTACATAGCAGTACCTGTTGTAGGGTGTTACAAATGAGGTAGCGAGCTAGTCAAAATCCTTCATCTTGATCTGGTGGTAGCCCGAGTACGCATCTAAGAAGCATAGCAGCTCCAATCCCACCGTCGAGTCAATGACTTGGTCAACATGAGGCAAAGGAAAAGGATCTTTAGGACACGCTTTGTTCAGGCCAGTGTAATCAACACACATGCGCAGAACTTTGGTGTTTTCTGAGGAACTAGTACCGGGTTAGCTACCCACTTGGTATGGATGACTTCTTTGACAAAGCCAGCTTTCAGGAGCCTGGATAGCTCCTTGGTAATAGCCCGTCGCTTTTTGTCTCCGAAGCATCTCATTGCTTGTCTTACTGGCTTTGAGCCGGGTAGGAATTTTAATGCATGGTCAGCAAGTTCCTTGGGTACTCCGGTCATGTCAGATGGCTTCCATGCAAAGATATTTCGGTTCTCACGGATGAACTCGATGAGCATGTCTTCCTATTTGGGACTCAAGTTGGTCCCGTTGGCGGTGGTCTTGGCGGCGTCGCCAGTGACAAGCTCCACCAGCTTGATATCAACTGTAGGCTTGAAGCTTGGGGCGGTGGAAACTTCCTGCTTAGATGCTGGCATCCCCGGGGGGTCCGTGGCATCGTGAATTTCTTTGAATTCCTCGCCAAACAGGACCACTTCCATGAAGGCGGCTTCTCCATCTTTGCATTCCTTTGCTTTCTTGAAGCTGCCATAGATGGTGATGACACCATCAGGTCCTGGTATCTTCAGCTAGTTGTAGATGTAGCATGGTCTAGCATGGAAACTGTGGAATGCAGGGCGGCCAAATATCACATGGTACGTGCACTTAAAGGGTACCACCTTAAAGGTTATAGGCTCTTCGCGGAAATTCTTTTCATTGGCAAAGGCTACCTTGAGAGTGATGGATCCCAGAGATTTCGCTTGGCGACCAGGAACCACTCCATAAAAAGTGACAACACTATGGCGGAACTGGGTCTTGGAGAGGCCAAGTTTGGTGAGCGTTTTGGTGTACATGATTTTCAGGCTGCTGCCACCATCCATAAGGCACTTGGTGAACTCATAGCCCTGGATCAGCGGGTTGACTACCATGGCATAGTATCCATCTGGGATGTGCTCTAGATGATCTTCGCGGCTCCATTGCACTGGGGTTTTAGACCATCGGACAAACTGACAAACTTTAGGCACGGTGGCATTGAGCAAACGCATGGCGGTTCTTTGTGCCTTAGCCATGGGGGGGGACCAAGAAAAGTGTGGAAGGCCCCTTTCTTAGGGTTCTTGAATGGGTTTGACCTGCCGGCACCAGCCTCAGCTTTGTCAGATGACTTGGGCGTGGGGTCTTTTTCCATATCGATGCCATCCTTTGATTCTTTGTCGTTGTCCACCTTTCCTTTGCCGCAAGGTCTTGAACATCGGGTGCATTTGTAACCAGCTTCTTGGTCTACCTTGAGGTCATTGACAAACTTGCAGTTCCGGTTGGTATGGTTGCACTTTCATGTTGCATCCCGGTGGGCAAGCATGGCATATCGCGGTATTCATCATAGGACATGGGCACAGCTGGCGCGACGGCGGGAGTTGTAGAACTCCGCTACTGGCCACTGCTGCTACCGCGCCCCCGGTCGCGCTGTCCGCTCTAACCTTTCTCGGAGAAGGTTAATGCCACCAAATCTGGGGTGTGCTGCTCCTCAATCACGCTCTTCCTTTTGTTGTTGTTGTTGTTGTTATTGTTATTCCACCGTCCACTATTTTGGATGGCGGATGCCTTCAATAATTCGTGGGCATCATCATTGTCGGCCACGTAATTGCTGGCGATGGAGATCATGGAGTTCAGGGTTAGTTTTCCTTTGTTCCTTTCTTGTAATAGGCGGTGGCGGAGCAGCTGTCCCCTCTCTAGACTGTCGATGAACACGAGGATAGCGGATTTGTTTGTCACTCCTTCACAGGAGTTTTTCATATCCAGCCACCGTGCAAGGAAAGTCCTGGAGGTCTCATTGTCTTCGCGCTGACACCATAGGAGGTCTCCTATGTTGTGAGGTCGCTTGTAGGTTCCCTCGAAGTTTTATGTGAACGCAATCTGCATGTCGAACCATGTTTGGATGGAGCTCTCTGCCAAGTCATTGATCCACTGCCGCGCAGTGCTAGATAACATCGATGGCAGATAGCGGACAGCGACATTGGGGGAGCCCCCAGTGAACTGTGCTGCATTGTACTGGCAAATATTCTTCTCAATTTTGAACCCATGGGGGATGGGCTCGTCATGGATTTTCTTGCTGAAACACTTAGGCCGAGGAAGAACTATGTCTGGGATTTGGCTATCTTGTTTAATTGGGAGCGAGCATCATAGCCTTCATGTGGCGGGTCATGCTTGGAGCATCGAGAGCGTTCTGGTCCACCGCCACCATCGCCGCCGCCACTATGGGGGCTGCTTGGAGGTGATGGGGATGGGTCACATTTCCTCTTGCTCTTAATGTCCTGCGACTGATCTCTGTAGCTTTGATGGCCTCCCTCTTTTTGGTATTGACCTGCGTCTTTGTCATCATGGTGACGGGAGCCTTGCCCCATGTCGTGGTGGTGGTGGTGGGATCCATGATCCTTGCTCTTATCACTGCTACGATGAGCGCCGTCATCTTGACGATCTTCCCTTTGCTTAGATCTGCGCTCTCGGCTAGATTCCCACCATGGCGGCTCGTCTCTGCGGCCAGCGTCATGGCTTTGTCCCGTATTGCCTTCGTTACCACGTATGACTATTCCACCCTTGGGGATTTCGAACGTCTTATACTTGGGTGGTGGCATGTTGGTCTTATGGCGGGGAGCAGCTTCGTTGGGATAGCGCGTGTTGGGTGCATGGTAATTCTTGTGAGGAGGTGACAGGTTTCTCTGTGGCCCTTTGCCATGTGGCCTGTCATCGGAAGATATTGGGATAGCATCGGTTATGTTATGATTTTCTCTCCTGTGGACTTCTGTAGATCCAGTACGAGATTCGTTATCAGGTCGAGCGCCATCATACTCACCACCCCGGGCTTTGGAGATGGTAATGGATCAGCACAGCGTAGTATCAGATGCGAGCCTTCGTGATGAGGTGGCTTTCTCCTGTTGTACCAATGCTTTGGACATTAGTTTTACAACCGTGTCCAAAGCTGCCGGGGTTCGGTTATTTTCCAGTAGTTCCTTTGCGGCTACAATGTTCTCCATTGGGGTTGCCCTGACCACGTCATGATTTTTATCCATGTATGGCAGATTCTTGATGTATATCCTAGCCAGTGTCTCAACGGTCAGCACGGTGAAGTTGATGCCATAATTTAATCAAAATGTATGGGAAATCACTTGATAAGTAATCACGATAGAAGAGATAATCTGCAATGCATGCAGTAGATCCGTGCACTACCTTTGATCCCAAACATCAACTTGAAGTAGTCACTTAGAATTTTGCATATCAACTCGTGCTCGTATTAAGCCGAAGGCTCCATTAATGTGGCGATCCAACCCGTTGAAATAGATTGAATCCTGTGCATACAAGTGCTAGTCCCTGGATCAATAGCTAGCACACACAGTAGATGTATAAAAGAGTACCAATGCGTCAAATTTATTACAACGTATGATCCAAGAGTATAATTATTACAAAAGGCGTGGCATCAATGGCTAGCTGACAAATAATAGTTCAGCATAGTAGCAAATAAATAAAGCTCCATTACTCCACAGGCACCGCTGGGTGGAGACTCGCGACCAAAATGATATAACTCAATCGCCCTTAGAATGATAACCTGCAACATGAAAAGGTTGCAGCCACGAGGGTCAATGCACTTGGAATGGTATTGGCAAGATGTCACTATGGTGGATATCAATGGCGACCTATCATACATGCACATTTGGCTGGTGGAGTTCAGGCTCTTTGCATAAAGCGATATATTTTCTCCTACTTTTCAAAACACTTTTATTTCTTCAAAAACAACTAAGAACACATTGAATCACTCAAGTGCTCCTATTAAATTCTAAGGACACATTTATTTTCTCCTAACCCATTTTTCACCCATCAAGTTTTATTAAAGAAATTAGAGTGATGAGATCCTTCAACTGCTTCATGAAAAGTTGCTCAAATTGTCCTTAACCGGGGACACGGCTAAGTACTTAGTTTTTGACACTCTGCAGAGGTTAGTACACTTTCACCATATGGCTCGGTCGAAGACCAAGCCGAGACCTTTGGGAAACAAAACAATGAGCCTAGCCCCGGACCCATACCACCTATCTTAGCTACATCAGCTGGTCACGGTAGGTCACGGTTTCATAACTTAATCAGTCAAGCCAGAGCCCATTGACATGTGGTTGTACTCGGAAGACACTAAACATGAAAGTCTATTAATCTCTTTAAGCCTGGGTGGCTTTCCCCACCATAAAACACACTCGATGACCCAATCAAAGCAATTCCACCCAGGTGATTCATTGATTTTGTGGTTTTCATTACAGCAAAAACAACTTTCAGTACTCATAACATGAAAACCACCCACTCAACTAATAGCATGGCTAAGCAAATCTACACTACGACGACTATCAAGGAATCAACTAGGAGTTCTACAGCTCATCTATTGGGTCTACAGCAAAGCAATAAATATAAACTTGAAAAACATTCCTACACATGCAAACTACTGAAAACAAATACATGCATAGGAAAAAGTAGGAGATTTATGATGTGACACGTGCCTTGGTTGTTGTTCCCGCTAAAGCACTCCTCACAGTCACAGGGTTTGCAGTTCGGGCAATCTATCGTGGCAAACAATCCCAATCAATACACAGTAGTACAAAACACAACAATGCAATATGCATGCTTTACAGAAGTGAAAATAAATATTAAAGCCTTTATGAATCATTTTCCATAATAGAAAAGAGACATATACATGCATTAAGGCATTCTAAAAACATTTAGTATGAAAATAGTTTATAAAATTATGAAACAAGTTTCCATGGATAGAGAAATTAACTAGCTTTCATATGCCGTTGGAATCATATTTTTATACGTTATAGAAATTAAAATATGCACAAAATACACTTTATAAGAGTTTTAAATTTGATAAAAATTTTGTTCTCTAACAAATAAAACTAATGATACAGAAAACTAGCTTGCATTTTTCTAAATCCAATGGTATATCATTTGCAATTTTTCGAGTTACGAAACTAAAGATACGAATTTTGCAAGTTTCGCATATAATCTGACTGTTAAAACGAAAATCAGAAATAACTGGAAAAAGTCAGCGCGATGTGGCGCGATCTGATAGGCCGATACCCCTTCGGTCGGATCAGTGTTATAAGCTGTTAGATCGGCTGTCGATCGGACGGCTGGGATCTGTCCCGCGGTGACTCACCAAAAAAGAAGGCGGCGGCTGCGGCGGTCACCGGCGGCGGTCACTGGCGGCCTTTGGTGGGCGGCATGCGGCGGACGGTGGGCGGTGTGTGACGGAGATCATGGCTACGGCCTCGGGGACTTCTCTCGTGTCTTGTTTCGGCGGCTATATGCGGATGGAGGCGGCGACGGTGCGCGGATTCTGGCGAGCAATTCTACTCTACTGCGGCTCTGTGAGAGGGAAACGAGGGCGTGAGGCGGCGCTGTAGAGAGAGGGGAAGAAGAGAGAGGGGAAGAAGATAGAGGGAAAAGGGGAGGCTCGGGGGTGCTCAGACCTCGTGCTCGAGCTCGAGCAAAAACGGCGGTGGCGGTGGTTCGGCGAGCTCAAACGAGCTAGGGTTTCGGCCCTTTTTCGTAAAAGATCAGACGAGGGGGGTGGCGTTGGGCCTTTATAGGCGGGGAAACATGCGGAAATCGCATGGGAGGCGTCCGATTTTCGTGGGGATTCAGTTCGGGGTCGAACCCGTGTTCATGCAGGACACCGAGTGACATGGGTATGCCCTTCGGGTACCCACGGATTAGTATACCGGGTCCGGCCCATTATGGAGGTGGACTGGAACAAGGACTCGAGATGACTTGGAGACAAAGAAGGAAGGCTCTAATCCGTATTCGACTAGGACTCTTGTAAAACCTTAGCCCGGTTGCATATATAAAGCCAGGCAAGGGCGCCCCTAGAGAACTCAAGATATCTGATAGACATCGAATATCATAGACAAGCAATATTAGATATACAAGATAGATTAGACATAGACTAGATACACAAAAATCCGCCTACGGCGGCACCATGTAAACACCATTGTGATTATCTACTAGATTGCTAGCAGGATGTAGCGATCCTCCACCGCGGGGACGTGAACCTGGGTACATCGTGTGCCAATTTCGATCCCAGAATCTCTAGTCGTTGCTCTTCCCCCGATCCTAAGTCCTTCATCTAGGATATTTGTCGAGTTAACACTCATCAATTGGCGCCGACCGTGGGGATCGCGGCGACTGGATTTTATTATCCGGGCGGGATCCTTCAATTTTTTCATCGACGAGATCAAAAGTTTTTGTGGCTGCCAACGGGAGCAGCAGCCAGATTGCTCAACAGATCGCATCTCCTCGGGTCATTGCGTCAGCTGTTTCGTTGAGTTACTGCGATCTTGATGTCAACAAATAGAAGAGCATACATCCATCCCGGACCAAGTCCCAAGAAGCGATTCACATCTGGAGAAGGAAGGAAAAGGAGATTAATCAATGGTTTGCTGCCAAATATACTAATCAGTCTAAACATCGGATCCGTA
The DNA here is from genome assembly GCA_007115705.1 of Dactylis glomerata. NCBI lineage: Eukaryota > Viridiplantae > Streptophyta > Magnoliopsida > Poales > Poaceae > Dactylis > Dactylis glomerata. The sequence continues at coordinate 455,808 of QXEO01002114.1, read as the reverse complement.
CAAGAGGACTCAGCTGAGAAGAAAAAGTAATCGATTGATATCCATACAGATTGGCGGCCAGTTTGTATCGGCGGTCTCGTCTGCGTCGCGACCGGCTTCCGAGTAGAGTACCCGACAAATTACTAGATCAGATTATTCGTACAAGGGCAGCTGAGATTAATTGATCCCTGTACAAATCGGTCCCGTATTTCAAAGAGTCTAAGGACCTCATGTAGGCGTGCGGGTATGGAGAAGAAGAACTTGGCTGAATCAAAGTTACCGCATATAGTGCAAAGTCGAAAGAAGTCGAGCTGCAGCACCGTATAAAGAAGATTTCATGAGAAAATAAGATATCGGATCAGATCGGCGTGCCATGAAGACAAGGAAAAATAGTGCGAGATACCAAATTCAGCGTGGAAGCAAAGTATTACACAGGTTACGATTCAACTTCCCAAGATCAGAGGAAAATATCAGCTTGTACGTACGACAAGTGCCGATCAAGGAAGACATCAAATAAATCAGGAGAAGCAGTCTACGGTGGCGAATTACAAGAGCTGTTTAGACAACTCGAAAAAAAATATTTCGACTACAACGGCATGTTGCCTGCTCGGACAACCCGGAGAAAAAAGTATTTCAACTACTTCATCTTCAACATCGTCGACTACAACTGCGGTATCAACGACGGCTTGCCACGCTCAGGGGCTCGACGTCGCGCACTCACGCAAACTATTGGCAACGCTCGGGGGCTCGACATCAACTCGCCCCTGAGTGCGGAAACTCACGCTCAAGACCTGCGATTTCATCGACATGCAAGCAACACGGCGATCCCAACAGCGCTCGGGGGCTCGACAACAGCTTCGCCTCCGATCGTGATTGCGATTCTACGACAACAACTCGACTACGTCATCGTCGACTACAGCCGTGCCGTCTATGCCGCACCCGATAAAAGCTAAGTTCTCCTCTTCCAAGAGTAGATTATTATCTATCTTTTGTCGCACTCGACACTCGGGGCTCCGCCATGAACAATCATCCTGCATATCATTGACTTCGAAAAATTGTGAAAGCCCTAGTAGCTAGCTGGCGTTCCTTGTCGAATACTTGTCAATTTAGTTTACAGTCACATGAAGCTCGACTAACGGTTGGGCCGTGGCCTGCTGGGCCTCGCGGGGCGCACGGCGCGTGTGCACGGGACGGTCGGCTAGCCGACTGGGCCAAATGCAGCCCGGTTCGGTCCGCGGCCGGATTCCCTTTTATTTTATTTTTTCTAAAACTGTTTTTCCTTTTTCCTATTTTGGTTTTTGGCTTCTAAATTAGCCAATAAAAAATAGAAAAAATCGTAAAAATTCATGTAGCTCAATAAAGCATTTAGGAAACTATTTCACTGTTTGAAACCAAAATCAAAGGTATTTTTGTAACAACTTAGCCTATTGGCCATAAAAGGAATAGAAAGGAACAATAGAAACTTTAATGGAAACAAAACAAATTATTTTAAAATGCAAGAAATATATGAATGATGGCATGATGCACAGCAGAATTTCAATAATGAAAATCTGGGATGTTAGAATTAAGACGATAAATTTATTTTATTTGCAATAACTTGAAAAACTCATTGCAAATATTAGATGCAATTAATCTCAACATGTTGATAACATGGAAATATGTACATTACATCACTTATTTTTAGGAATACATATAGTACTACAACTGAAGACAGTTTAGAAACTACTGCGATTAACAGAGTCTGATAAAGGACAGAAATTGCGAAATCTAAAAAATAAATCTCCAGCAATTTTAGCCCAAAAAGGCATTCTAGTGGGTCGGCCCATAGCATGGACGGGCGGTTAACAGGGAGTTGATAGGGATCAATTGATCCCCAAACCCACTGACCTAGTCAACGCCATGGCCAGCCACAACACCAAGCGCACCAGGAGCCGCCGCCGCTCAGGTGGGCATCACTGGCGGCCGGAGCCGCTCCCTCTGCGGTTGTCCTTGTCAGAGGAATCTTCGAGGAGGCCGGTGCCAGTCACCACTACGTTCGTGAGCCCCAGTGCCTCCAGGCTCTAGGTGCCTACGCCCGCGGCCGCTCGACAGCAGGCTGGGGAGTGGGAGGCCGAGGGCCATGAAGCTGCGGCGAGTGCCAGAGCATGGTGCAGGCGGAGGAGTGTCAGGCATCGAGGATGGCAAGCGCTGCGAAGACGGAGGTGGTGCGGGCATCGGGGACGACAGGCTCGGCGTCGCGATGGTGTAGGCAAGCCGTTTACCACGATAATGAGGAAAGTAATTAAGTTACAAGCCCATTATCTTGAAAATAGAATTTTATAAATTTGCATGGACAATGATGTAGAATTCTCCTCATTTGTGGCTTGCATGGCCTTGGGGATTGAAGTGCAACACTCTGCACCATACATCCATACTCAAAATGGTTTGGCTAGATCCATAATCAAGAGGATCAAACTCACTGCAAGACCATTGTGAATGAATTGCAATTACAACCTTGACATTGGAGTCAAGCATCTTTACACACTGCTCACTGACTAACTGCATATCGCAGTACTCCTCCTCTGCAACAGATACGTGGAATTCCTCTAAGCATTTTCCATCTGCGTAAGTTCGGATGCGCTTCATGTGTACTGATCTCACCACCGCAGTATACATCATTGAGCCCACGAACTAGGGGTCTATGTGGTGTACAGATCTCCGTCGATCAACACGTACCATTGGAACCCCCATTGGGGATCCATTCATAGCCCAGTATGCTGATTGCTTATATTAAAGGATGGATTATTTCCAGGCATTAGGGGGAGAATTTATGTACCACATAGAATGCCAGGAAATCAATAGGGACTCCATGTCCCACCTTATATCCACGTATTCAAGAATTTGGACTACGTCCAGAATTCACATATTTGCAACACATTGCAAATAACCTACCAGATTCATTTACTGATCTCAAAGGTGTTACAAAATCTTTTAGTCTAGCTAGAAATGCGCCCGAAAGAGTGGAAGTACCAATAAAAACCACTCAACTCCCCGTACCTAAAAAGGATGGGGAGTAGTACGGCCTCTAACCAGGATCTAGCTTCCTGTACGCAACAAAGTGAAGGAAATAGGCCTTAGAGGCAATAATAATATTGTTATTATCATATTTCTTGTTTATGATAATGTTTATACTCCATGCTAGAATTGTATTAAGCGGAAACATTAATACTTGTGTAGTTTATGAACAACACCGTGTCCCTAGTATGCCTCTACTAGACTAGCTCATTGATTAATGATGGTTAAGGTTTCCTAACCATAGAAATGAGTTGTCGATTAATAATGAGGTTATGTCATTAGGAGAATGACGTGATGGACAGACCCAAATAAAGCACAACAATTAGATCGTGTCATTGTGTTCATCTTTGCAAAGCTTTTTCCTATGTCATGTATTGTATTCCTTAGACCATGAGATAATGCAACTCCCTAGTACCGGAAGAGAGCTTTGAGGTCATCAAACGTCACCCTATGAGAGGGTGATCATAAAGGTGTCTCTCAGGTAATTAGAAAGTACTTGTTGGGTTGCATGTATCGAGATGGAATTTGTCCCTCCCAAGTCGGAGAGATGTTCTTCGGGCCCACTCGGTAATCGATATCAACACTCTTGCAAGCACGTGGTTAAGGAGTTAATCACAAAGTGATATTGAATTACGGAATGAGTAAAGTACTTGCTGTGAACGAGATTGAACTAGGTATGCCGGTACCGATGATCGAATCTCGGGCAAGTAAAATATCACGAGACGAAGGGAATACAAATACGGGATTGATTGAATCCTGACATCGTGGTTCATCCGATATGATCATCGTTGAGTGTGTGGGAGTCAATATGGATTTCTAGATCCCACTATTGATTATTGATGGAGATCATGTTCACGCATTCTCGAACCCGTAGGGTCACACACTTAACGCAAATCAATGCTAGGGTAGTGACAAGGGTATAGATAATAGAGCCTGTTACTTTAGTACCCCTGAGGCCCGTTAAGCTAGGCCCAAGTGTAATCCTAGTCGAGATACGAGTTCATGTCGTATACCGATGTTGTAATACATATCGGACCCCTCCCGTTCCTTTAGACCTGGCCAACTATATATAGGGGCCAGGAGAGGACGGTGAGGCCCAGATTGAAAGCAATCCAAGTTCATCGCCAAGTTTACTTTCGATATACACCTTGTGACAAGGTTCAACCCCGGCAATGCCCATGTTTGTGGGCTTTCGAGATATGGAGCGCTAGTCGGATCCGGCGAACTCGACGGCCATCAGACGAAAGCAGAGGGACACAAGGTTTTACCTAGGTTCGGCCCCCTTGGTAGGGTAACGACCTACGTCCTGCTTGTTTGAGTTTTATTGATGAGGTGGCTACAGTGGAGGTGTTACAATGGTGGCGTAGATTGGATCTAGCCAAAAGTGGAGAGCTCTAATGCTTCGAGCGCTCCGGCGTGAGGTGGTGAAAAAGTGTCTAGAGAGGCGCTAGAATCTCCCTCCCAACCTTTTATATGCGAAGGTTGGGTCCCATGAGTGTTCTCCAAGTTGATTACAGATAGAATCGGTTCGAATAAACCCTAGACGAGTCTTAATTCGACTAGGTCTCCTTCTTTGAGTCCTCATCTTGTACGCCAAGTTACGTTCCTGGGCCGCGCCAAGCTGATGTTTTCACGGGCTTTGTGATTCCTTCGACGGTATCCCTCCTGGGCCGAAAAGCAGGTAGGCGAATATCGAAGGCCTATTTGGCATTCCTTTGTCAGTAGCCCCCGAGTGCCTGGGATAGTCGAAGACTATGGCAGGGACTCTGATTCGAGATCCTTCTTGACTATGCAAACCGCATTCGCCTTACCTGTTAAAACACAAAGGCATAGCGAGCATACAAATGATTTGTTTAGTAAAGTTGCCAATTCAAGTAGTACTCATTCCGAGCCTCGAAAATGCTTAGTTTAGTTGCTAGGGGGATTGGCATAACCGGCCTGAGACTCACGCCGGGTCTCAGTTAATTGCATACCCGCAAAAACATCGGTTAGCTTACTCAGATTCGAGTCCCCCGACTCGAACACGCATGGGCAGGCGCTACTTTGACCCGAGCCGCGTATGGACTTACCAGGTCGAAGCCCAGTTCAGTGTGAGGCACTCAATGCATCCATCGATGCAGAACTTCATACCGTAGGTATGGAAAATTTCTCGGCAGAGCACGCCTGATGCGAATACCGGGCCATCTAGTGTTGCCAACTGTGGACTTACCTTCGTATTTGACATACGGCATTCGAATTGGTATATTGCCACCAAAATTTGGGCATTAAGTGTAGCATGAGCATAGTGTTGGATTTAGGGGGCTAAAAACTGCTCCCAAATCAAAATTGAGGCACTGCTGGCCCTGAATCAAAGATAACCTAGGAACTGAAGCCCATAATTAGATGCAGTAACAGTTCTGATTGCCTGGATGGAAGAAGTCATTATCCGAGTGAACTTGCGGCACTGCAGGCCAAAATAAATAAAAGGTCAAGGACTCGATGGCCTTGATTTGAATGATAAGAGGGCGTTGCCAGCCAAAGGACAATTCGAGGGATTAACATTCACAACTCGAGGATCAGAGTAGCACGACCCGCTCGAATGCGTTAAGCGAGGAGAATCGACACCTTTGACTCGTGGAGCATAGAGGCACTACTGGCCCGTAATAGATAATTCGAGAATGAGAATTTGCAACTCGAATGCCAAAACGGTGTCAATCGAAGTGGGAGGATCCTTTCGAGTAGTCATACAAAAAACCCCACTCAAAAAGCTCCCAAGCGAATTAGGTTAAAGCCTCGAGTAAAGAACAAGACCGCTTGAAAGGCGATACTTGCGTCCGAATAGCATAAAGAGGGTAGAAGATTTCGAAGAACACCCAGCACCAAGGAAGTTTGGATTTCAAGAATACATACCTAGAAAATATGAGAGCCCAAAACTGTGCTTATCCTTTGGGTCGAAAGGCAATCACTCCGTAGGCAATGACGTCAGTGATGACGCCCAACTCCTTCGAGCTATCACGCCATCCTCTGCAAGGATAGCCTAACAATGACAAGACTAGACGTCATGTGGGTCCCGCAGCTGCGCGTCCCGACTGTTGACTGAGTTTGACCGCACGTCCCGCATGTGGGTGAAAAAAAATTGCCATGTCTCCTCAATTACCGTGCGTAGTGGAGGCCACGGCACCCGTGGTGCTGACACGTGGATGGCCAGATCCGCCCAGCCGCTTCCCCTTTGCAATGAGGGGCTAGGATGGACCAGCGATTTCCGGGGACAAGATAAAAATAGCAGCAGAGGGGTAACTGTTCACCCAACTCCGTCGCCGTCATCCTCTTCCTTGCGTTCTGCTCTAGCGACGCCTCTCTCTCATCTTCCATTCCTGCAAAGTTCTTGTTGAGTGCCTGATGCGGCACGGTGTTGATGTAATTTCACCGTCTAGTTGGGAACCCCAAGAGGAAGGTATGATGAGTAAAGCAGCAAATTTTCTCTCAGTAAGAAACCAAGGTATGTCGAATCCAGGAAAAAGCAAACTCAAGAAGGTGATGCTTGCTAGCCTAGTGACACTCCAACAAGGGCGCCGTTAACGATAATGTGTTAGCGCGTCTTCAACTAGTAGCAATGTGGAACCTGCCCACAACACAACCAAGTACTTTGTTCCCAACTTACGATGAGGTTGTCAATCTCACCGGTTTGCTGTAAACAAAGGAATGAGCGTATCGAGTGGAAAGCAATAGTAATATGCGAGTAAAATAAACAGTGCGAGTAAAGTAAAAAGGTGATAGCAATATAAAGGAAATAGGACCGGGGTCCACAGTTCACTAGTGGTGTCTCTCCATAAGATAAATAACACATGCTGGGTAAACAAATTACAGTTGGGCAATTGATAGAATAAAGATAACGTGATATGTCAAGAGGATCACTATGAGATTTACTCTGGGCATTACAACAAGATACATAGACCGCCATCCAACTGCATCTATGACTAATAATCCACTTGTGGTGAATCAATCTGAGAACTCCACAAGTATTAAGTTGCAAACAACAGATAACTGCATTAAGCAAAGTGTGTAATGTAAATAAAGCATATGCCCCTGGACAAATGAATGTTGTTTTCTCCCTAGTGGCAACAGCACATCTACAACCTTAGAGGTTTCTGTCACTGCCCCAGATTAAATAGAGGCATGAACCCAACTATCGAGCATAAATACCCCCTCTTGGAGTCACTAGTATCTACTCGGCCAAGATAGCTACTAACAACGGAGAGCATGCAAGATCATAAACAACATAGAGATAACATAAGATAATATTCAGCACATCAACTCAATCATAACACCAATATTCATCGGATCCCAACAAACACATGTAGAATTACATAACGGTGATCTCGATCGTGTAAAGTAGCTCACGAGATCTAAACATTAAGCACATGGTGGAGAAGACAACCATCTAGCTACTGCTATGGACCCATAGTCCAAGGTAGACTACTCACTCATCACGCCGGAGGCAAGCATGGCGATGAAGAAGACCTCCGATGGCGATTCCCCTCTTCGGCAGGGTGCCGGGAAGAGCTTCTGGACCCTCCCAATCTTGGGTCGACGACGGCGGTGGATCGCGATGTGTTTCTGGAAAATTGATCGGGTACTTAGGTTTTTACCGTCGAGGGGTCTTTATAGGCGAAGGGGCATCGTCAGAAGTGGACCGAGGCAGTCTCACACATAGGGGGCGCGGCCAGGGCCTGGGCCGTGCCGCCCTACTGTGTGGCCGGTCTGTGGCCCCACTCCATCTCCTCTTCGGTTCTCTGGAAGCTTCGGTAAATTTCTGGATGTTTGTCTTTTGTTTCATCCAATTCTGAGAATATTTCCTGTGTAACTTTTCTGAAACACAAAAATAGCAGAAAACAGGGAACTGGCACTGTGGCATCTTGTTAATAGGTTAGTTCCAGAAAATGCATAAAAACACCACGAAGTGTAACGAAAAACTAAGCAAATGGTGTAAAAACAAGCATGGAGCATCAAAAATTATAGATACATTTGAGACGTATCAGCATCCCCAAGCTTAACTCATGCTCGTCCTCGAGTAGGTAAGTGATAACAAAAGAAATAATTTTTGAGGTGACATGCACCTACACAATCTTGACCATATATGTAAGCGTTGTGCGCTGGGATCAAAGAACTTAAAACATGGGCATGAAAGATATAATCTTGATAGAAGAAACTTAGCAACCATGTTATAACATGAGAAAGAATACAAACCAAAGATCATGAAAATGAAACAATGAAAGTCAAACTGTGTTCAAATCATAAGGAAAAACAAACAAATGGTTTTCAGCTTGTCCTTGATGAGAGAGCAAAACATAAATGCATAGGACACCTTCAAGTTTAAGAGGGCGAGTAGATACAAATAATTTAAGAACAAGTGAAACCAACATCATGAATCAATCAATGAAAACTTTGGGACAATGCACATTATACTAAGAATGACAACTATGCTCTCTTAGATGGTGCATAAAGATAGAAGGTGGTGACTCAACATAAAAGTAAAAGAAAGGCCCTTCGCGGAGGGAAGCAATGATTGCAAGTTTTATAAACCTTCAAAAATTATGGTACTTACTAGCTTTGAGCTCTCATTGCCCCCATCATAGGCATCTTGAATGGTTAGAGTTAATGCGAGTACAATTATGAAGCATATGCTTGACAAATCATAAGTTGAAAACCTCGTGTCCCGTGAAGTACGAATACCCAAACCTCATGCTACTCGACTTAGAGTCCCAAGCAAGCTCTTGTAATTGTAAATATATATGTATCATCGAGAACCGCCAACGGGGTACCTCCTGCCCAATGACATGGAACAAGCCCACATCAAAAATAACAAGACAAACAGACAATGAACACCTCGACATCTCTTTTATTTACCATTAGTATAGCTTTTTATTTTGAGATGCGTCGTCGAATGTCCACTATAGGCATGCTGTAAATTTCCACCATGCATTATGCATGGCTTAGATTAGCGGCCCAGGCATTTCCCTAACACACATAAAAACTCCATGATCCCGCAAGATTCCCAACTTATTTCACATCATGAGTATCCATAAACAAAAGATCACGATATCAACTCAAATGAAAGATAGTGCAATGTTGAAAGCTTGCCCCATGACGGCATGGCTGGGCTAATTTCCAAGTTACAACTTGCAAGCATAACAACTCAACATAAGAGAGCCACAATGTCAAAATTTTAAAGCGAGAAAAGTAAAGTGTGCCATCAGGTTCGTGAGAGCTTTACTGACCAATTTTCGCATAACACCAAAAAGAGTTTAATTTAAAGGATAGATAAAAGCAAGTCAAATGTACTTTGGAATAGCAAATTGCTAATAGGTATGTATGGTGGACACTTTGGACCAACTTGGTTTTTAGGAGTTGGATGCACGAGTAGAGCTCATACTCAGTACAAAATGAGGGCTAGCAAAAGACTGGGAGCAACCAACTAAGAGAGCAATAACGGCCATAATCATGTAAAGTGACAAAGCGACATTAAAAGAAGCATAAGATGGCATCAAAAGTCAAAAACTAAATGATCATAGAGGCTTATGGTGACTTTGTATGAGTCTAACATGTGTGAGCATGCGCCAAGTCAACCCAAATAAAGCATCAAGGAGAAAACCAAAATAATGCTTCCAAATAATTAAAACAACGCATGATTTTTTCAAAGGCTCATTAAGCAATCTTAGTCATTTGAGACAATTCATGCTACAGCAAAACCACTAAGCATACTATCAAAACGATATCAAGCACGACATGCAAAAGCCTAGGCCGCAGTCTACACAAGCTCCTTTTGTACCACTTTTTTGCATAAAGCTTTTTCTCTTTTCCAACACCATTCAAACCTTTTTGAAACAACTCTTTTGATGAAAACCAACATGTACCAGAGGCAAAAATACACCTTGATGCAAAGATATAACAAGATCTGAACACAAATCAAGGCGAAAATTGAAAGCTAAACGCAGTTCTAGAAAAAGAGAACACTCGTTGAAACGATAAGAGTGAAAAACGGAGTGTTCTTGGCAAATGAAAAGCAAGGCAACTTCTCCAAAAGAAATTTGTTGGGGTCCAACCATTTATTGCAGCAAACAAAACTAAACAAAAGTGAAAACTAAAACAACTGACGCTCCAAGAAAAATGCATAGTGCATGAAGCAATAAAAATATAGTGTGTTAAAAGGTGACCTGATTTTTACCGATGAAGAAGGGGTGCCTTGGGGGCATCCCCAAGCTTTGACGCTTTTACCTCTTGGATATTTCTTGGGGTGCGTGGGCATCCCCAAGCTTGAGCTTTGGTCCATTCTTCAACTCATCTCATCATTCTCCAATCCCTACACTTGAAAACTTCCTTCATACAAAACTCAACACAATTCTATTAGCAACATTAGTGTAAGCATAACAATGAATCAACCCTTTTTTGCTTCAGGTTTCAACTCAAAACCACCACATATAAAGTATATACTACTGTAGCAACTTCCCCAAAAGTTCCGTGATCAAAAGAACTCAAAAAGAAAGCGGTCAAGCGGCAAACACAAATATTGGCAGAAATCTGTCAAAATAGAACAGCTGACAAAGGTCGAATTTGTAGAGGGTTTTCTGTTGCTCAAATCAAAAAGTGTTCAACTAATAAAAGTTTGGATATAACATGGGGCATACTCACAAGAAATTGCAGGTCCAAAAGATATACAGAGAATTTTCATGAATTTTTATGGTGCAGCACCAAAAATCTGTTTCGGGACAGCAACATCCCCAAATCTTACCTCACTCAAATTAGAGGCTTCTCTTGGCACAAAAACAAAATAAAAATGATAAGGAGAGGTTATTACAGTAGTAATAACTTCCAAGACTCAAATAAAAGAAAAAGAACGGAAAGTAAAACAATGGGTTATCTCCCAAGAGTGCTTTTCTTTAACGCCTTTGAGCTAGGCGCTGAAAGTGTGAATCAAGTAATATCAAGTGATGAAGCATCAAGCTCATAATTTTATCTAAGAATAGAGTCAAAAAGTAATTTCTTCCTCTTTCTAGGGAAGTGTTCCATACCTTTCTTGAGTGGGAATTGATATTTGATGGTGCCTTCCTTCATATCAATGATGACACCTTCAGTTCGAAGAAAAGGTCTTCCCAAAATAATAGGACATGAAGCATTGCATTCAACATCCATAACAAGAAAATCAACGGGAACAAGGTTATTGTTAACCATAATATGAACATCATTAATCCTTCCCAAAGGTTTCTTCTTCGCAACATCAGCAATAGGAACATCATAATAACACTTTTCAAGCGGTGGTAAATCAAGCATATCATAAATCTTTCTAGGCATGATAGAAATATTAGCACCTAGATCACATAAAGCATGGCAATCAAAACCATTAACATGCATATCAATGATGGGTTCCCAACCATCTTCTAACTTCTTGGGAATAGAAGCTTTTTGCTTCAACTTTTCATCCCTAATTTTCATGAGAGCATTGGTAATATGCTTAGTAAAAGCAACATTTAAAGAACTAGCATTAGGAGTCAAAGCAAGCTTTTTCAAGAACAAAATAACTTCAGATATATTGCAGCCATCAACATCAAAATCATTAAAGGAAATAGAGCTATCATCTCCTACACTCCAAAAAAATTTAGCACTCTTTTGAGAAAAAGTTTTGGCAGTTTTGGGCTTTTTAACACCAGGAGTGGGAGTTTTCTCTACACCAATCAAAGTAAGAGGATTGCTAGCATTTGGAACAACACCTTTAGAGGTAGTAATGGTACATACCTTCATCTTTCTAGCCATCTCATCTTCTCTTTCCCACCTGGCATGCAATTTTGCTAGCATCCTAACATTTTCATCAATTCTAACTTGGATAGCATTAGTAGTGGCAAAAGTATTGTTCTCTTTCACATCATTAGGCAACACTTTTAATTTTAGAAGTTCAACATCATGAGCAAGGCTATCAACTTTAGAAGCAAGAATATCAATTTTGCCTAACTTTTCCTCAACAGACCTGTTAAAAGCAGTTTGCTTACCAATGAAGTCCTTGAGCATTACCTCAAGATCGGAGGGCGCAACCCTAGTGTTGTTGGAGGAATTACCATAAGAGTTACCATAACCATTACCATTAGTAGAAGGATACGACTTATAATTGTTACTAGCAAAATTGTTCATATAAGCATTGTTGTTAAAATTATTATTTCTAATGAAGTTTACATTAACATGCTCTTCTTGAGCAACCAAAGAGGCTAAAGGAACATTATTAGGATCAACATGAGTTCTATCATTAGAAAGCATAAGCATTATAGCATCAATCTTATCACTCAAGGAAGAGGTTTCCTCAACAGAATTTACCTTCTTACCTTGTGGAGCTCTCTCGGTGTGCCATTCAGAGTAATTTACCTTCATATTGTCGAGAAGTTTTGTTGCGGCGCCCAAGGTAAGGGACATAAAAGTGCCTCCAGCAGCTGAATCCAATAGGTTCCTTGAAGAAAAATTTAGTCCTGCATAAAAAGTTTGGACAATCATCCAAGTAGTCAGTCCATGAGTGGGACAATTCTTTATCATAGATTTCATTCTTTCCCAAGCCTGAGCAACATGTTCATTATCAAACTGACTAAACTTCTTAATATTGCTACGCAAAGCTATAATCTTAGCAGGAGGATAGTATCTACCAATAAAAGCATCCTTACACTTAGCCCATGAATCAATACTATTTTTAGGCAAAGACAGCAACCAATCCTTAGCTTTTCCTCTCATAGAAAAAGGAAACAACTTAAGCTTAATAATATCACTCTCTACATCCTTATATTTCTGCATCTCACATAGCTCAACAAAATTATTGAGATGAGCTGCAGCATCATCAGTACTAGCACCAGAAAATTGCTCTTTCATAACAAGGTTCAACAAAGCAGGCTTAATCTCATAAAAATTTGCAGCAGGAGCAGGTGGCGCAATAGGAGTGCAGATAAAATCACTATTATTAGTGCTAGTAAAATCACACAACTTGGTGTTTTCAGGACTAGCCATTCTAGCAAAACTAAAAGCAGACAAGTAAAAACAACTATAAGGGAACTAATTTTTTTGTGTTTTTTGATAAAACGAAACAAGTAAAAATAAAGTAAAGCAAAACTTAAAACAAAGTAAAGGATGTGTGTGCGAAACTCCCTTTGCAGAAGTCTTCTTTTTCCCCGGCAACGGTGCCAGAAAATTAGCTTGATGCGGCACGGTGTTGATGTAATTTCACCATCCAGTTGGGAACCCCAAGAGGAAGGTATGATGAGTAAAGCAGCAAATTTTCCCTCAGTAAAAAACCAAGGTATGTCGAATCCAGGAAAAAGTCAAACTCAAGAAGGTGATGCTTGCTAGCCTAGTGACACTCCAACAAGGGCGCCGTTAACGATAACGTGTTAGCGCATCTTCAACTAGTAGCAATGTGGAACCTGCACAGAACACAACCAAGTACTTCGTTCCTAACTTACAATGAGTTGTCAATCTCACCAGTTTGCTGTAAACAAAGGAATGAGCATATCGAGTGGAAAGCAATAGTAATATGCGAGTAAAATAAACAGTGCGAGTAAAGTAAACAGGTGATAGCAATATAAAGGAAATAGGACCGGGGTCCATAGTTCACTAGTGGTGTCTCTCCATAAGATAAATAACACATGTTGGGTAAACAAATTACAGTTGGGCAATTGATAGAATAAAGATAACGTGATATGTCAAGAGGATCACTATGAGATTTACTCTGGGCATTACAACAAGATACATAGACCGCCATCCAACTGCATCTATGACTAATAATCCACTTGTGGTGAATCAATCCGAGAACTCCACAAGTATTAAGTTGCGAACAACAGATAACTGCATTAAGCAAAGTGTGTAATGTAAATAAAGCATATGCCCTTGGACATATGAATGTTGTTTTCTCCCTAGTGGCAACAGCACATCTACAACCTTGGAGGTTTCTGTCACTCCCCCAGATTAAATAGAGGCATGAACCCAACTATCGAGCATAAATACCCCCTCTTGGAGTCACTAGTATCTACACGGCCAAGATAGCTACTAACAATGGAGAGCATGCAAGATCATAAACAACATAGAGATAACATAAGATAATATTCAGCACATCAACTCAATCATAACACCAATATTCATCGGATCCCAGCAAACACAACATGTAGAATTACATAACGGTGATCTCGATCATGTAAAGCAGCTCACGAGATCTAAACATGAAGCACATGGTGGAGAAGACAACCATCTAGCTACTGCTATGGACCCATAGTCCAAGGTAGACTACTCACTCATCACGCTGGAGGCAAGCATGGCGATTAAGAAGACCTCCGGTGGCGATTCCCCTCTCCGGTAGGGTGCCGGGAAGAGCTTCTGGACCCTCCTGATCTTGGGTCGACGACGGCGGCGGATCGCGATGTGTTTTTGGAAAATTGATCGGGTACTTAGGTTTTTCCTGTCGGGGGGTCTTTATTGGCCAAGAGGCATTGTCAGAAGTGGACCGAGGCGGTCTCACACATAGGGGGTGCGGCAGGGCCTGGGCTGCGCAGCCCTTCTGTGTGGTCGGCCTGTGGCCCCACTCCATCTCCTCTTTGGTTCTCTGGAAGATTGGTCAATTTCTGGATGTTTGGCTTTTGTTTTGTCCAATTTCGAGAATATTTCCTGTGTAACTTTTCTGAAAGACAAAAATAGCAGAAAACAGGGAACTGGTACTGTGGCATCTTGTTAATAGGTTAGTTCCGGAAAATGCATAAAAACGCCACGAAGTGTAACGAAACACTAAGCAATTGGTGTAAAAGCAAGCATGGAGCATCAAAAATAATAGATACGTTTGAGACATATCAGCGCTGCTACCATGGGCAAAAGAAGCTCGACCGCGGCCAGTGCCGGCGTCACCGCTAAGAGGGCCAAGACCGCCGACGCCGACTGCTCCGTTGTTGGCAATTGGGTCCAAACCAAGATCGGAGACAAGGAGCTGTCGAGCGCCGAGAAGATTGGCATTCTGAAGAATGATCCGGTAGAGACCCTCGCCGCCGGTCCAGAGATCATCCCCCGGCCGCCCCCAGGCTTCTGGGTAATCTTTCTTGCTTTCATCCTCCGAGGACTTTCGCTTCTCCCTCACCCTTTTCTTCGCGGCCTTCTCTTTGCGTATGGGATTCAGCTCCATGATCTGAATCCTAATACGATTCTGCACATTGCGTGTTTCATCACGCTCTGTGAGTGCTTTTTAGGGATCGAGCCCCATTGGGCTCTTTGGTGCCAAATCTTCGTTATCCGGCACCCCTTGCACTATCAAACTGGTGGCTTCAGCTGCCAGGTGCGCCCGGATGTCCCGTACTTCAATCTTCAGACACCGGAAAACAACCCTGGTTGGAGGACGAAGTGGTTTTATGCCAAGGACAAGTTCTCCGCTGGCGAAGACTTCGGGCTTGAAGAATTTCGGGCCACCACTGCTCTTCGACCCCGGGCATCATGGAGGCACGAGCTGTCTGAAGAGGAAATAAAGATCATAGAGCCTCTGATGGAAAAAAAATCCAGCGGCTTCGAGCCACGCCCAAGAAAGAACTTTCGGGCATCCAGCTTATTCGTACTTTCATAGAGCGTCGGGTCCAGCCGCTCGCTGCTCAGGCCCACTTCATGTGGGACTACACCGATCGCCGAGACCCGACACAAATTTCTTCTGACGAGTTGAAGGAAGCTGAGATCGATGACGGTATTCGCGCCGTCACCAACATAAAGAAAAAGGTGCTCATGCTGAAAATCTTCGACGCGGTGGCCTTCAGCAAGACCTTTCCTCACACCGAGGTACACTCTTCATCTTAGCTGAATACTTCTTTTCCACTGCAGTCTTGTTGACTAGGATTGAAAGATAATGAAGGTGTTTATTCAGGTTATTAACATAGCCCGATGCTATCCGCCCCATCCCGAAGACGGTGAATACCCTAGGCGTGATTTTACCGAGGCTCCGGAAGAATCAGCCTCTGCTGCTCCTTCACCATCGCGAACATCGGCGAGGAAGAGACAGGTCGTGGACACTGACATCGTCAAAGATTCAGAAGATCTTGGCGACACCAACTTCTCTTCTGGTGATGATGACGACGTCGTGATTCCTGCCAAGCCTCTGGACAGTCGTCCTCCTCCCCGAACGGGAAAGAGGGCTCTTCCAAACTTCGGCCTTAATGCGTCGTAAGATTCTCTATCGAACTTCTATCCTGGACGATTTCGCCTTGTTTTGATTGTGTTGCGCATTTTAGATCTTCGACTGAGGAGACTTCGGCGAGCTTGGGCGAGCGTGAACGATTCCAGTTTCAACCCCACGACTCTACTCTCGAGCAAACCACTGACTCGCAAGAGAAGAATGTTGGGGATGTCGTGCAAGAGAACCTTCCGAAGTCGTCGCCCCCTCCGAAGAAGAATGCAGCCGAGCCTGAGCTTGTTCTGGTTTCTTCCTCTGGTGAACCTTCCGGTCCCAAATGCCATGTGAGTCCGAAAATCCTAGCTTTGTAACTTTATTATTTGCCCATCAGTAGCCCCCGAGGGTGAGTCTAAGTGTTTACACTTGGGCTTGCCCTCTAAAACAAAACTCTTCGAGACTCATCCTTGTTTCTGCTGGTTTAGCCTGTCGTCGGGGACTTGAAAAAAATATGCAAGGACTATCTTGCACTAGAGGAGGAGAACCAGCGGTTATCCATCCAGCTAGAAGATGTGCGCCATTAGTGATGTCCTCTTCCATCTATTCTGAAATCTTGTTTCGACGCCCTTTATTTCCTTACTCTGCAGTTTCTCAAATGATCAGGAATTGCTACTCAAGCTGCCGCCGACAAGACGTCGCTGAAAGCACAAATAGACGATCTTGCGGCCAACAACTCTGTGCTGAAGGTGAGAGCTGATGATCTGGCCGACGAGGTTGCCCAGCTTAGAACCGATTCGGCAAAGGCTCAAGAGCTTGCCAATAAGCATCGAATGGAGGCTGCATCGAAGGAAAAAGACCTGCAACAGCGCTTGCAGACCGCCCTCGATTCCTTGCACGGTAAGCCTTATTCTCCTTCTAGTATATGATTCATGTCGATTACTCCTAGTCTTCACTGGAGATCTTGTTTTCTTTGTGAAGTTGCCGCTGAATTGGGCGCTGTGGCGATGAAGGAGCCCGCTGGACTTGAGTCTAGCGTTGGTAACACCGAACGCCTCTGCCGGGAAGTGTGCGATCTCCTGGCAAAAGTGCGGTCGACACTTGACCGTGTTTGCGATATCTCCGCTCCTGAGTCGACCAGCAACACCATGGTCGGCATCCTCGAGGCCTTGGCAGTGAAAGAGGACGACGAGGATCCTTTAGTTGCTGCGGTTCGTCGATAGGTAACTACCGGCTCCGAGTCTGTCTTCTCTATGCTGACGATGCACGGGGTGGAATTCGATGCCGACAAGGTCACGGGCACCTACCCAAAGGAGAAAGATGGACGCGATGTTGCTCCCAAGGCCTTCATTGAGCGTGCCCGCGCTTTGTCTGCCCGGATGACGAGCTTTTTAGCGGACAGGAATGCCAAGAGGGCAGCTGCCAAGGCTCGAAAGCGTAGTGCATCAGGCGCACCATCTAGCAAGGCTGTCGGCAGTTTGACGTAGTTTGATCGAAGAACTTGTTGATTTTGTAATAGATGATGCGTTGCCACTTCGGTGATTGTGGCCAACCTTTAAATATTGCCTATTGTGAAACTGCCTCTGTTAATTGTTGCCTTCCTTTGATGTATTTTACACTTGTTCGCGTCTTGATTACCGATGGTTGTTTGTGACTGGGGGCCTCATGTGAAGGGTTCCTCTGCAGGCTTTGGTGCCTGGCATGTTTCGTATGAAACAGTTGGTAGTTCTTCCTGCACCGTTGAGAGGCGAGCACCTTCCACGAGCGAACTCTCCTTGATCCGCTCCCTGCACGACCAGCTGAAGAGTACCCAGCAGGAGTTGAAGCTAGTTACCGCCAAAGTCGATGTTGCTCTTTCTAAAGCTTCGCGGGCCATGGACGCCGAAAAGTTCCTTCTTGAAGAGATCGAAAACCTTGGGAAAGCTATAAAATGTGAGTCTTTTGAGTTTTTGATCTGTTTTGCTCCTAGCTGACCGTGTGTGATTTTCCTCCTTTTCCTGAAGATGTATGCCTCGACAGCGAAGCCGAAGCTCGGTGCGTGAATGCGCATCTTCGTGCAGCTCAGACGGATGCAAATTTGATCGCTGATAACTTCTGGGCTGACCGGTCGAAAGCAATGAAGTTGACTATACTTCAAGATCGGATCGCCCAGGCTAGAGTCCTAGCCGAAACGAGCCGCGCTACACTCTCGCTTGTACATGAGGCGATGTTTCCTTTGAACAATCAGCCCGATGGCCTCCCTGCACTGCTTGATCGCTTCGGGAATGGCGATGTTGTCTATCGCTTCGTCCGCGAGCATCTGCGCTGCGGGGCTCTGGTTGCCCTCTCCTTTGAGGGCGCTCATTATCCCAAGGTCGACCTGGAGCTATTAAAGATGCTGCCGCCGACTCCTAGTGGTCGTGTTGACATGGATGCTCTCTATGCTACTTGTAGGGAAACTGCTGATTGTATCGCAAGACAGATCATCACCGAGAGTGATCGCCAGAGGGCGAATCGAGATGCTGTAGTGCGATGACTTCGTCGCATGTGTAAATAATGTATGTTTCTTGTGCTCGCTTCTGCTATGTCCATCAACGTATCATGCTCTGCCGATAGTGTGCAATCTTGTTTGTCTTTGTTGAATTGTACGGCCAAAAGGCGGAGCCCCCGAGCGTAGGACGAAGGGCAGAGCCCCCGAGCGTAGGTCAAAGGGCAGAGCCCCCAAGCATAGGTCGAAGGGCGGAGCCCCCGGGCGTACGACGAAGGGCGGAGCCCCCGAGCGTGGGTCGAAGGGCGGAGCCTCCGAGCGTAGGTCGAAAGGCGAAGCCCCCGAGCGTGGGTCGAGTAATTTTTAAGGCGAAGCCCCCGAGTATGGGTCAAATAATTTTTAAGGTGAAGCCCCCGAGTATGGGTAGAATAATTTTGAAGGCAAAGCCCCCGAGTATGGGTTGAATAATTTTTAAGGCGAAGCCCCCGAGTATGGGTCGAATAATTTTTAAGGCGAAGCCCCCGAGTATGGGTAGAATAATTTTTAAGGCGAAGCCCCCGAGTATGGGTCAAATGATATGAGGAATCACACTTTTTATTGCTTGGCGCCGAAGGTGCGATAGTTGAGCGTGGTCTGCTGCCAACGCTTAGTTACATAGGGAGAGAGAGAGAGAGAGAGAGAGAGAGAGAGAGAGAGAGAGAGAGAGAGAGGGAGGGTGTCTATCCGCTCTAAGGATAGAATCGGCGCAGCTGCGTGGCGTTCCATGGGTTCTCGATATCCGCCCCTGTCTTGGGGTTGCGTAGTCCATAAGCTCCTCCCGGGATGACCTCGTGGACGAGGTATGGGCCTTCCCATGGCGGCTCCAGCTTCGACGTGCTTGCTTGCTTGAGGCGAAGCACGAGGTTGCCAGGCTCGAAGGGCCATCTGTGTACCTGTCTGCTGTGGTAATTGCGGAGGCTTTGCTGATAGACTGCTGAGCCGGCGAGAGCGACGTCTCAAGCTTCATCCAGTAGGTCTTGGGCATCTGCTAGTGCTTTTTCTTCATCTTCCTCGATGTAGGCGACCACGCGGGGCGCACAGTAGTGCACATCCGTAGGAAGCACTGCCTCTACTCCGAAAAGCAGGAAGAACGGTGTGTAGGCGATCGAAGAGTTGGGTGTTGTCCGCAGGCTCCATAGGACCGACGGTAGTTCTTCGACCCAAGCGCATGCCGCGCGTTTGAGGGGTCGAAGAAGTCGCTTCTTCAGGCCTGCACAGACGAGCCCGTTGGCCTTTTCGACTTGGCCGTTGGACTTGGGATGCGCCGCCGAGGCGTACTTGATCTTGATGCCGAGCTCTTTGGCGAATTCTTGAAATTTGCCCGAGGTGAAGTTGGTGCCGTTGTCGGTGATGATGCTGTTCGGTACACCGTACCGGTAGACGATGGACTCGAAGAACTTGACCGCCATAGTCATCTCTTGATTGGTGACAGGGACAGCTTCGATCCATTTGGAGAATTTGTCCATGGCGACCAGCAGGTAAGTGTGGCTTCCTCGAGATGACTTGGGCAGAGGCCCTACTTGATCGAGGCCCCATTGCACGAAGGGCCAGGCGACGGGTATGGTGTGCAGTTCTGACGCGGGCGCGTGAGGCTTCGTGGTGAATCGCTGACATGCTTCGCAATGCTGGACGATGTTCCTGGCGTTGTGGAGGGCCGAAAGCCAGTAGAACCCCGATCGAAAAGCCTTAGCAATGAGGGTTCGGCTGCTGGCGTGGTGCCCGCAAGTTCCTTCATGAATCTCTCAAAGGAGGGCGATTCCGTCTTCTTGTGCTATGCACCGTTGGAGAACCCCTGTAGTGCTGCGCTTGTAGAGTTCTCCGTTGATTTTCGTGAAGGCCTTGGAGCGCCACATAACGTGCCGACGATGGATAGGGTCTTCTGGGAGTTCGCCTCATGTCAGGTAGGATAGGTACGGCTTCGTCCAGACCGCTTCGACGAGCATGACTTTGGCCATTTCCTTGGAAAGGTCTTCTGTTCCGGCTGCTAGGGTGGGACCTGTCTGTTTAGCCCCCGAGCGTGTTGCTAACGCCAAGTCGATGACTGGCTTGATCTTGACAGAGCGCTCGAATATCTCCTCGAAGAAGACTCCTGGCGGTATCGGCAGGCACTTGGAGCCAATGTTGGCCAAGTTGTCTGCCTCTTCATTGCTTTCCCTGCCAATATGCGTCACCTCTGATACGTATCCAACGTATCTATAATTTTTGATGCTCCATGCTTGTTTTTACACCATTTGCCTATTGTTTCGTTACACTTCGTGGAACTTTTATGCATTTTCCGGAACTAACCTATTAACGAGTTGCCACAGTGCCAGTTCCCTGTTTTCTGCTATTTTTGTGTTTCAGAAGTGATACACAGGAAATATTCTCGGAATTGGACGAAACAAGTTCCTGAAGTCTTATTTTACCCGGAAGCTTCCAGAGATCCGAACAAGAGTAGGAGGGGGGCCACCAGGGCCCCACACACAGGGCTGGCGCGGCCAGGCCCTAGGCCGCGCCACCCTGGCGTGAGGGCGCCTGGCCCCTCCTCTGACATCGCCCCTTCGCCTATAAAGACCCCCCGACGGAAAAAAACCTAAGTACCCGATCACTTTTCTAGAACACATCGCGATCCGCCGCCGTCGTCGACCCGAAGATTGGGAGGGTCCAAAAGCTCTTCCCGGCACCCTGCCGGAGAGGGGAATCGCCACCGGAGGTCTTCTTCATCGCCATGCTTGCCTCCGGAGCGATGAGTGAGTAGTCCACCTTGGACTATGGGTCCATAGCAGTAGCTAGATGGTTGTCTTCTCCACCATGTGCTTCATGTTTAGATCTCATGAGCTTCCCTACATGATTGAGATCACCGTTATGTAATTCTACATGTTTGGTTTGTTGGGATCCGATGAATATTGGTGTTTATGATTAAGTTGTTGTACTGAATATTATCTTTTGTTATTTCTATGTTGTTTATGATCTTGCATGCTCTCCGTTGTTAGTAGCTATCTTGGCCGAGTAGTTGCTAGTGACTCCAAGAAGGGGTATTTATGCTCGATAGTGGGTTCATGCCTCTATTTAACCTGGGGGAGTGATAGAAACCTCTAAGGTTGTAGATGTGCTGTTGCTACTAGGGAGAAAACAACATTCATATGCTCAAGGGCATATGCTTTGTTTACATTGATACGTCTCAAACGTATCTATAATTTTTGATGCTCCATGCTTGTCTTTACACCATTTGCCTATTGTTTCGTTACACTTAGTGGCATTTTTATGCAATATCCGGAACTAACCTATTAACGAAGTGCCACAGTGCCAGTTTCCTATTTTCTGTTGTTTTTGTGTTTTAGAAGTGATACACAGGAAATATTCTCGGAATTGGACGAAACAAGTTCCTGAAGTCATATTTTACCCGGAAGCTTCCAGAGATCCGAAGAAGTGTCGGAGGGGGGCCACCAGGGCCCCACACAAGGGGCGGCGCGGCCTGGCCCCTGGCCGCGCCACCCCTGTGTGAGGGCGCCTGGTCCCTCTCCTGACATCGCCCCTTCACCTATAAGTACCCCCTGACGAGAAAAACCTAAGGCCCGATCAGTTTTCCAGAATACATCGCGATCCGCCGCCGCCGTCGACCCGAAGATCGGGAGGGTCCAGAAGCTCTTCCCGGCACCCTGCCGGAGAGGGGAATCGCCACCGGAGGTCTTCTTCATCGCCATGCTTGCCTCCGGAGCGATGAGTGAGTAGTCTACCTTGGACTATCGGTCCATAGCAGTAGCTAGATGGTTGTCTTCTCCACCATGTGCTTCATGTTTAGATCTCATGAGCTGCCCTACATGATTGAGATCACCGTTATGTAATTCTATGATGTTGGTTTGTTGGGATCCGATGAATATTGGTGTTTATGATTAAGTTGCTGTACTAAATTATATCTTTTGTTATCTCTATGTTGTTTATGATCTTGCATGCTCTCCGTTGTTAGTAGCTATCTTGGCCCAGTAGTTGCTAGTGACTCCAAGAGGGGGTATTTATGCTCGATAGTGGGTTCATGCCTCTATTTCACCTGGGGGAGTGACAGAAACCTCTAATGTGGTAGATGTGTTGTTGCTACTAGGGAGAAAACAACATTCATATGCTCAAGGGCATATGCTTTGTTTACATTACACACTTTGCTTAATGCAATTATCTGTTGTTCGCAACTTAATACTTCTAGGGTGTTCGGATGATATCCCCGGGGGTGGATTATTAGTCATAGATGCAGTTGGACGGCGGTCTATGTATTTTGTTGTAATGCCCAGAGTAAATCTCATAGTGATCTTCTTGACATATCACGTTATCTTTATTCTATCAATTGCCCAACTGTAATTTGTTTACCCAGCATGTTATTTTATCTATGGAGAGACACCACTAGTGAACTGTGGACCCCGGTCCTATTTTAATCATATTGCAATCACCTGTTTACTTTACTAGCACATTACTACTGTTTTCCACTCGATACACTCATAACCTTTGTTTCAAGCAAACCGGTGAGATTGACAACCTCATCGCAAGTTGGGAACAAAGTATTTGTTTGTGTGTGTGCAGGTTCCACAAACACCTTCAGTCGTCATCGTCTCTCTTCCCCTGATCGATAAACCTTGGTTTCTTAACTGAGGGAAAACTAGCCGCTACACTCATCATACCTTCCTCTTGGGGTTCCCAACGGGCTGGTCATCACCACGCACAAGGACAGTTTGCTTCCTCATCAAACAGCAGCAAGCAGCTATTTTTCTGGCGCCGTTGCCGGGGAAGAGAGAAGACTTCTGCGAGGGGAGTTCTTCGCACACACATTCTTTACTTTGTTATTTGTTTTGCTTTACTTTATTTTATTTTACCTGCATTGCTTTATATCAAAAACCCAAAAAAATTTAGAATCCTTGGTAGCTGTTTTTACTTGTTTACTTTCGTTTTGCTGAAATGGGTACTCCTGAAAACACCAAGTTGTGTGACTTTGCTAGCACGAACAATAGTGATTTTTTCTGCACTCCTATTGCACCAACTGTTCCTGCTACCACCTTTTATGAGATCAAGCCTGCTTTATTGAACCTTGTTATGAAAGAGCAATTTTCTGGTGCTAGTACTGAAGATGCTGCAGCTCATCTCAACAATTTTGTTGAGCTATGTGAGATGCAGAAATATAAGGATGTTGATAGTGATATTATTAAGCTCAAGTTGTTTCCTTTTTCTTTGAGAGGAAAAGTTAAAGATTGGTTGCTGTCTTTGACTAAGAATAGTATTGATTCATGGGCTAAGTGTAAGGATGCTTTTATTGGTAGATACTATCCTCCTGCTAAGAGTATAGCTTTGCACAGCAATATTATGAAGTTTACTCAGTTTGATAATGAACATGTTGCTCAAGCTTGGGAAAGAATGAAATCTATGGTAAAGAATTGCCCCACTCATGGACTGACTACTTGGATGATTATCCAAACTTTTTATGCAGGACTGAATTTTTCTTCAAGGAACCTACTTGATTCAGCTGCTGGAGGCACTTTTATGTCCCTTACTTTGGGCGCCGCATCAAAGCTACTCGACAACATGATGGTAAATTATTCCGAATGGCACACCGAGAGAGCTCCACAAGGTAAGAAGGTAAATTCTGTTGAGGAAACCTCTTCCTTGAATGATAAGATTGATACCATTATGGCTATGCTTGCTAATGATAGGACTCATGTTGATCCTAATAATGTTCCTTTGGCCTCTCTGGTTGCCCAAGAAGAGCAAGTTGATGTGAATTTCATTAGAAATAACAATTTTAACAACAATGCTTATAGGAACAATTTTGCTAGTAACAATTATAGGCCGTATCCTTCTACCAATGGTAATGGTTATGGTAACTCTTATGGTAATTCCTACAACAACACTAGGGCCGCGCCCTCCGAGCTTGAGGTAATTCTCAAGGACTTCATCGGTAAACAAACTGCTTTTAACAAGTCTGTTGAGGAAAAGTTAGGCAAAATTGATATTCTTGCTTCTAAAGTTGATAGCCTTGCTCATGATGTTGAACTTCTGAAATTAAAAGTGTTTCCTAATGATGTGAATGTGAGCAATATTGTTGCTGCCGCTAATGCTACCCAAGTTGGAATTGATAAAAATATTAGATTGTTAGCGGAATTGCATGCCAGGTGGGAAAGAGAAGATGAGATGGCTAGAGAGATGAAGGTATGTACTATTACTACCTCTAATTATGTTGCTCCTACTGATAACAATCCTCTTACTTTGATTGGTGTAGAGAAAACTCCCACTCCTTGTGTTAAAAAGCCTAAAACTGCCAAAACTTTTTCTCAAAAGAGTGCTGAAATTTTTTGGAGTGTGGGAGATGATAGCTCTATTTCCTTTAATGATTTTGATGTTGATGGCTGCAATATATCTGAAGTTATTTTGTTCTTGCAAAAGCTTGCTTTGACTCCCAATGCTAGTTCTTTAAATATTGCTTTTACTAAGCATATTACCAATGCTCTCATAAAGATTAGGGATGAAAAGTTGAAGCAAAAAGCCTCTGTTCCCAAGAAGTTAGAAGATGGTTGGGAACCCATCATTGATATGCATGTGAATGGTTATGATTGCCATGCTTTATGTGATCTAGGTGCTAGTATTTCTATCATGCCTAGAAAGATTTATGATATGCTTGATTTACCACCGCTTGAAAAATGTTATTTTGATGTTCCTATTGCTGATGTTGCTAAGAAGAAACCTTTGGGAAGGATTAATGATGTTCTTATTGTGGTTAACAATAACCTTGTTCCCGTTGATTTTCTTGTTATGGACGTTGAATGCCATGCTTCATGTCCTATTATTTTGGGAAGACCTTTTCTTCGAACTGTAGGTGCTATTATTGATATGAGGGAAGGCACTATCAAGTATCAATTGCCATTAAAGAAAGGTATGGAACACTTCCCTAGGAAAAGAAAGAAATTACTTTTTGACTCTATTCTTAGAGCAAATTATGAGCTTGATGCTTCATCTATTGATGTTACTTGATTCGCAATTTTCTGCGCCTAGCTCAAAGGCGTTAAAGAAAAGCACTCTTGGGAGATAACCCAATGTTTTCTTTTCAGTAATTTTTCTTTTATTTGAGTCTTGGAAGTCATTACTACTATAATGACCGCTCCTTATCTTGTTTATTTCGTTTTTGTGCCAAGAGAAGCCTCTAATTCGAGTGAGGTAAAGATTTGGGGATGTTGCTGTCCTGAAACTGTTTTCGGTGCTGCACCGTAAAAATTCGTGAAAATTCTTTGTTTATCTTTTGGACCTGCGATTTCTTGTGCATATGCCCCAGGTTATATCCAAACTTTTCTTAGTAGAACACTTTTTCATTTGAGCAACGGAAAATCCCTCAAAAATTCGTCCTTTGTCAGCTGTCCAGTTTTGACAGATTTCTGCCAATATTTGTTTTTGCCACTTTATCGCTTTCTTTTGAGTTCTTTTTGATCATGGAACTCTTGTGGAAGTTGCTACAGTAGTATATACTTTATATGTGGTGGTTTTGGGTTGAAACCTGAAGCTAAAAGAGGTTGAATATATTTTATGCTTACACTAATGTTGCTAATAGAATTGTGTTTAGTTTTGTATGAAGGAAGTTTTCAAGTGTAGGGATCGGAGAGTGATGAGATGAGTTGAAGAATGGACAAAAGCTCAAGCTTGGGGATGCCCATGCATCACCCCAAGAAATATCCAAGAAGTACAAGCGTCAAAGCTTGGGGATGCCCCCGAGGCACCCCTTCTTCATCGGCAAAAATCAGGTCACCTTTCAAAACACTATATTTTTATTGCTTCATGCACTATGTGTTTTTTTTGGAGCGTCAGTTGTTTTAGTTTTCTTAGTTTGTTTAGTTTGTTTGTTTGCTGCAATAAATGGTTGGACCCCAACAAATTTTCCTTTGGAGGAGATGTACTCGTTTTCATTTGCAAAGAACGCTCTAGTTTTCACTCTTATTAAAAATCGAGCGTTCATCTTTTTCTGCTACTGCTTTTGGTTTTCGTTTTCGCCTTGATATGCGTTCAGATCTTGCCATATCTTTTCATCAAGGTGTATTTTTGCCTCTGATCTTTATTGGTTTTCATCAAAAGAGGTGTTTATAAAAATTTTAAATGGTGTTGGAAAAGAGAAAAAGCTTTGTGCAAAATAGTGGTACAAGAAGGAGCTTGTGTAGACTGCGGCTTAGGCTTTTCATGTCATGCTTGATGTCTTTTTGATAGTATGCTTAGTGGTTTTGCTGTAGCATGACTTGTCTCAAATAACTGAGATTGCTTAATGAGCCTTTGAAAAAATCATGCGTTGTTTTTATTATATGGAAGCATTATTTTGGTTTTCTCCTTGATGCTTTATTTGGGTTGACTTGGCGCATGCTCACACATGTTAGACTCTTACAAAGTCGCCAATAGCCTTCATGATCATTTAGTTTTTGACTTTTGATGCCATCATATGCTTCTTTTAATGTCGCTTTGTCGCTTTGCATGATTATGGCCATTATTGCTCTCTTAGTTGGTCGCTCCCAGTCTTTTGTTAGCCCTCGCCTTGTACTGAGTATGAGCTCTACTCGTGCATCCAACTCCTAAAAGCCAAAGTTTTCCAAAGTGTCCACCATACATACCTACTAGCAATTTGCTATTCCAAGTAAATTTGACTTGCTTTTATTTTCTCTTCAAATTAAACTCTTACCAGTGTTATGCGAAACTCGGTTAGTAAAGCTCTCACGAACCGGAAGGCACACTTTACTTTTTCCTGTTCTTAAAATTTTGACATTGTGGTCTTTTATGTTGAGTTGTTATGCTTGCAAGTTGTAAGTTGGATTCTAGCCCAGCCATGCTGTCATGGGGCAAGCTTTCAACATTGCACTTCTTTTTGAGTTGATATCGTGATCTTTTGTTTATGGATGCCCGCTGTGTGAAATGAATTGGGAATCTTGTAGGGATCATGGAGTTTTTATATGTGTTAGGGAAATGCCGGGCCGCCAATCTAAGCCATGCATAATTCATGGTGGAAATTTGCAGCATACCCATGGTGAACATTCGACGACGCATCTCACAATAAAAAGCTAAACAATATAGCAAATAAAAGAGATGTCGAGGTGTTCATTGTCTGCTTGTCCTGTCATTTTGGTGTGGGCTTGTTCCATCTCATCGGGCACGGAGGTACCCCATTGGCGGTTCTCAATGATATGCATATACTTACAATGACAAGAGCCTTGCTTGGGACTCTAAGTAAATTAGCATGGTTTGGGTACTCGTATTCACGGGACACGAGGTTTTCAACTTATGATTTGTCAAGCATATGCATCATAATTGTTCTCGCATTAACTTTAACCATTCAAGATGCTTATGATGGGGGCAATGAGAGCTCAAAGCCGGTAAGTACCATAATTTTTGAAGGTTATAAAACTTGCAATCACTGCTTCCCTCTGCGAAGGGCCTTTCTTTTACTTTTATGTTGAGTCACCACCTTCTTTCTTTATGCACCATTAAGAGAGCATAGTTGTCATTCTTTGTGTGATATGCATTGTCCCAAAGTTCATTGATTGACTCATATTGTTGGTTTCACTTGTTCTTAAGTTATTTGTATCTAGTCGCCCTCTTAAACTTTGAGGTGTCCTATGCATTTATGTTTTGCTCTCTTTGAAGGACAAGCTGAAAACCATTTGTATGTTTTTCCTTATGATTTGAACACACGTTTGACTTTCATTGTTTCATTATCATGATCCTTTGTTTGTGTTCATTTGCATGTTTACAACATGGTTGCTAAGTTCTTATTGTCATGATTATATCTTCATGCCCATGTTTTAAGTTCTATTGATCCCAGCTCACCAATGCTTACATATATGATCAAGATTGTGTAGGTGCATGTCACCTCAAAAATTATTCTTTGTTATCACTTACCTACTCGAGGATGAGCAGGAGTTAAGCTTGGGGATGCTTGATACGTCTCAAACGTATCTATAATTTTTGATGCTCCATGCTTGTCTTTACACCATTTGCCTATTGTTTCGTTACACTTAGTGGCATTTTTATGCATTTTCTGGAACTAACCTATTAACGAAGTGCCACAGTGCCAGTTTCCTGTTTTCTGCTGTTTTTGTGTTTTAGAAGTGATACACAGGAAATATTCTCGGAATTGGACGAAACAAGTTCCTGAAGTCATATTTTACCCAGAAGCTTCCAGAGATCCGAAGAAGTGTCGGAGGGGGGCCACCAGGGCCCCACACAAGGGGGCGGCGCGGCCTAGCCCCTGGCCGCGCCACCCCTGTGTGAGGGCGCCTGGTCCCTCTCCTGACATCGCCCCTTCGCCTATAAGTACCCCCTGACGAGAAAAACCTAAGGCCCGATCAGTTTTCCAGAATACATCGCGATCCGCCGCCGCCGTCGACCCGAAGATCGGGAGGGTCCAGAAGCTCTTCCCGGCACCCTGCCGGAGAGGGGAATCGCCACCGGAGGTCTTCTTCATCGCCATGCTTGCCTCCGGAGCGATGAGTGAGTAGTCTACCTTAGACTATGGGTCCATAGCAGTAGCTAGATGGTTGTCTTCTCCACCATGTGCTTCATGTTTAGATCTCATGAGCTGCCCTACATGATTGAGATCACCGTTATGTAATTCTATGATGTTGGTTTGTTGGGATCCGATGAATATTGGTGTTTATGATTAAGTTGCTGTACTGAATTATATCTTTTGTTATCTCTATGTTGTTTATGATCTTGCATGCTCTCCGTTGTTAGTAGCTATCTTGGCCGAGTAGTTGCTAGTGACTCCAAGAGGGGGTATTTATGCTCGATAGTGGGTTCATGTCTCTATTTCACCTGGGGGAGTGACAGAAACCTCTAAGGTGGTAGATGTGTTGTTGCTACTAGGGAGAAAACAACATTCATATGCTCAAGGGCATATGCTTTGTTTACATTACACACTTTGCTTAATGCAATTATCTGTTGTTCGCAACTTAATACTTCTAGGGTGTTCGGATGATATCCCCGGGGGTGGATTATTAGTCATAGATGTAGTTGGATGGCGGTCTATGTATTTTGTTGTAATGCCCAGAGTAAATCTCATAGTGATCTTCTTGACATATCACGTTATCTTTATTCTATCAATTGCCCAACTGTAATTTGTTTACCCAGCATGTTATTTTATCTATGGAGAGACACCACTAGTGAACTGTGGACCCCGGTCCTATTTTAATCATATTGCAATCACCTGTTTACTTTACTAGCACATTACTACTGTTTTCCACTCGATACACTCATAACCTTTGTTTCAAGCAAACCGGTGAGATTGACAACCTCATCGCAAGTTGGGAACAAAGTATTTGTTTGTGTGTGTGTGCAGGTTCCACAAACACCTTCAGTCGTCATCGTCTCTCTTCTCCTGATTGATAAACCTTGGTTTCTTAACTGAGGGAAAACTAGCCGCTACACTCATCATACCTTCCTCTTGGGGTTCCCAACGGGCTGGTCATCACCACGCACAAGGACAGTTTGCTTCCTCATCAAACAGCAGCAAGCATACATTACACACTTTGCTTAATGCAATTATCTGTTGTTCGCAACTTAATACTTGTGGAGTTCTCGGATTGATTCGCCACAAGTGGATTATTAGTCATAGATGCAGTTGGATGGCAGTCTATGTATTTTGTTGTAATGCCCAGAGTAAATCTCATAGTGATCTTCGTGACATATCACGCTTATCTTTATTCTATCAATTGCCCAACTGTAATTTGTTTACCCAGCATGTGTTATTTATCTTATGGAGAGACACCACTAGTGAACTGTAGATCCCGGTCCTATTTCCATCATATTGCTATCACCTGTTTACTTTACTCGCACTGTTTACTTTACTCGCATACTCTATTGTTTTCCACTCGATACGCTCATAACCTTTGTTTCAAGCAAACCGGTGAGATTGACAACCTCATCGCAAGTTGGGAACGAAGTACTTGGTTGTGTTGTGTGCAGGTTCCACGTTGCAGCTAGCAAGCAAAGCTTGGACGAGGCGCCATATATAAATTGTCCGAAGCTATCGCAAGCTAGCAAGCATCACCTTCAGTCGTTTGTCTCTCCTCTCCAAGAACGATAAACCTTGGTTTCTTAACTGAGGGAAAACCAGCTGCTATACTCATCACACCTTCCTCTTGGGGTTCCCAACGGGCTGGTCATTCACCACGCACAAGGACGAAGCTCCTACATCAACTAGGATCATCAGCTGTTTTTCTGGCGCCGTTGCCGGGGAGGAAGTAGAAGACTTCTGCGAGGGGAGTTTTCGCACACACATCCTTTACTTTGTTATTTTTTTGCTTTACTTTATTTATTTTACCTGCATCATTTTATATCAAAAACCCACAAAAAAATAGATTCCTTGGTAGCTGTTTTATTTGTTTGCTTTTAGTTTTGTTAAAATGAGTAATCCTGAAGTAGAAGTTCGTAGTTTTAAGCAACAAGGGGGAGAAAGTTTAAAAGATGCTTGGTATCGTATTAACAATGCTCATCATAGGTGTACCAAAAATCACTCTACCACGATCCTATTTTTATGTTGGTATATCTAGTTGGAATAGGCATGTTCTCGATACTCTTACAGGAGGTAATTTTCTGGGTACTCCCGCTGGAGAAGCATGCACTATAATTGAAAGTTTAGTGGGAATACCACCTATTCATGTTGCTAAAACCGAGACCACCTTGGAGGAGGTGGTAGAAAAGCTCAGCGCTTTAGAGAAAAGTTTGCCAAATATCCTAGAAAATGCTAGCCGAGTTAGTGAACTAGTAGAAAACATTGGTAAGAGGATTACCGTTTTAGAGGCTAGCACTACTCTTGATAATCAAAATTTAAGGATTGGTAAACTAGAGGAGTCTATGGAAACTCTTAGCTTAATCTTCTCTTCTCTTAAATTTAAGAAAGAGAAAGTGTTTGTTGGAAAAGAGCAAAAATTTATGTATGTTCCCAAGGTTTCTGCGCTTAAATCTCAACATGTTCTTAAAATTGGTAAGACTCTTAGTTCCACTAAGGGTTACTTGCAGGTTGAATCATCTTCGGGAACCTTCAAGGAGCCTACTAAGGTAACTAGCACTTCACCTATTGATATTACTTGATTCGCAATTTTCTGCGCCTAGCTCAAAGGCGTTAAAGAAAAGCACTCTTGGGAGATAACCCAATGTTTTCCTTTCAGTACTTTTTCTTTTATTTGAGTCTTGGAAGTCATTACTACTGTAATGACCGCTCCTTATCTTGTTTATTTCGTTTTTGTGCCAAGAGAAGCCTCTAATTTGAGTGAGGTAAAGATTTGGGGATGTTGCTGTCCTGAAACTATTTTCAGTGCTGCACCGTAAAAATTCGTATAAATTCTCTGTATATCTTTTGGACCCGCGATTTGTTTTGCATATGCCCCAGGTTATATCCAAACTTTTGTTAGTTGAACACTTTTTGATTTGAGCAACAGAAAACCCCTCAAAAATTCGTCCTTTGTCAGCTGTTTAGTTTTGACAGATTTCTGCCAATATTTGTGTTTGCCACTTTACCACTTTCTTTTGAGTTCTTTTGATCACGGAACTTTTGGGGAAGTTGCTACAGTAGTATTTACTATATATGTGGTGGTTTTGAGTTGAAACCTGAAGCAAAAAGAGGTTGATTATATGTTATGATTACACTAATGTTGCTAATAGAATTGTGTTTAGTTTTGTATGAAGGAAGTTTTCAAGTGTAGGGATTGGAGAATGATGAGATGAGTTGAAGAATGGACAAAAGCTCAAGCTTGGGGATGCCCATGCATTACCCCAAGAAATATCCAAGAAGTACAAGC
Organism: Dactylis glomerata; assembly: GCA_007115705.1. Classification (NCBI taxonomy): domain Eukaryota; kingdom Viridiplantae; phylum Streptophyta; class Magnoliopsida; order Poales; family Poaceae; genus Dactylis; species Dactylis glomerata. The sequence goes on along the minus strand of QXEO01002114.1, from coordinate 423,362 downwards.
ATCAAAGCTTGGGGATGCCCCCGAGGCACCCCTTCTTCATCGGCAAAAATCAGGTCACCTTTCAAGACGCTATATTTTTATTGCTTCATGCACTATGTGTTTTTCTTGGAGCGTCAGTTGTTTTAGTTTTCCTAGTTAGTTTAGTTTTGTTTGCTGCAATAAATGGTTGGACCCCAACAAATTTCCTTTGGAGAAGTTGTACTCGTTTTCATTTGCAAAGAACACTCCGTTTTCACTCTTATCGTTCATCGGGTGTTCTTCTTTTTCTGCTACTGCTTTTGGTTTTCGTTTTCGCCTTGATTTGCGTTCAGACCTTGTCATATCTTTTCATCAAGGTGTATTTTTTTGCCTCTGATCTTTATTGGTTTTCATCAAAAGAGGTGTCTTTAAAAATTTCAAATGGTGTTGGAAAAGAGAAAAAGCTTTGTGCAAAATAGTGGTACAAGAAGGAGCTTGTGTAGACTGCGGCTTAGGCTTTTTCATGTCATGCTTGATGTCTTTTTGATAGTATGCTTAGTGGTTTTGCTGTAGCATGACTTGTCTCAAATAACTGAGATTGCTTAATGAGCCTTTGAAAAAAATCATGCGTTGTTTTTATTGTATGGAAGCATTATTTTGGTTTTCTCCTTGATGCTTTATTTGGGTTGACTTGGCGCATGCTCACACATGTTAGACTCTTACAAAGTCGCCAATAGCCTCTATGATCATTTAGTTTTTGACTTTTGATGCCATCTTAAGCTTCTTTTAATGTCGCTTTGTCGCTTTGCATGATTATGGCCATTATTGCTCTCTTAGTTGGTCGCTCCCAGTCTTTTGCTAGCCCTCGCCTTGTACTGAGTATGAGCTCTACTCGTGCATCCAACTCCTAAAAGCCAAAGTTTTCCAAAGTGTCCACCATACATACCTACAAGCAATTTGCTATTCCAAGTAAATTTGACTTGCTTTTATTTTCTCTTCAAATTAAACTCTTACCAGTGTTATGCGAAATTCGGTCAGTAAAGCTCTCACGAACCGGAAGGCACACTTTACTTTTTCCTGTTCTTAAAAATTTGACATTGTGGTCTCTTATGTTGAGTTGTTATGCTTGCAAGTTGTAAGTTGGATTCTAGCCCAGCCATGCTGTCATGGGGCAAGCTTTCAACATTGCACTTCTTATTTGAGTTGATATCGTGATCTTTTGTTTATGGATGCCCGCGGTGTGAAATGAATTGGGAATCTTGTGGGGATCATGGAGTTTGTATATGTGTTAGGGAAACGCCGGGCCGCTAATCTAAGCCATGCATAATTCATGGTGGAAATTTGCAGCATACCCATGGTGAACATTCGACGACGCATCTCACAATAAAAAGCTAAACAAAAGGCAAATAAAAGAGATGTTGAGGTGTTCATTGTCTGCTTGTCCTGTCATTTTGGTGTGGGCTTGTTCCATGTCATCGGGCACGGATGTACCCCATTGGCGGTTCTCAATGATATGCATATATTTACAATGACAAGAGCCTTGCTTGGGACTTTAAGTAAAGTAGCATGAGGTTTGGGTACTCGTATTCACGGGACACGAGGTTTTCAACTTATGATTTGTCAAGCATATGCATCATAATTGTTCTTGCATTAACTTTAACCATTCAAGATGCTTATGATGGGGGCAATGAGAGCTCAAAGCCGGTAAGTACCATAATTTTTGAAGGTTATAAAACTTGCAATCACTGCTTCCCTCTGCGAAGGGCCTTTCTTTTACTTTTATGTTGAGTCACCACCTTCTATCTTTATGCACCATTAAGAGAGCATAGTTGTCATTCTTAGTGTAATATGCATTGTCCCAAAGTTCATTGATTGATTCATATTGTTGGTTTCACTTGTTCTCAAATTATTTGTATCTAGTCGCCCTCTTAAACTTGAAGATGTCCTATGCATTTATGTTTTGCTCTCTTTGAAGGACAAGCTGAAAACCATTTGTATGTTTTTCCTTATGATTTGAACACACGTTTGACTTTCATTGTTTCATTTTCATGATCTTTTGTTTGTGTTCATTTGCATGTTTACAACATGGTTGCTAAGTTCTTATTGTCAAGATTATATCTTCAAGCCCATGTTTTAAGTTCTTATGATCCCAGCTCACAAATGCTTACATATGTGATCAAGATTGTGTAGGTGCATGTCACCTCAAAAATTATTCTTTTGTTATCACTTACCTACTCGAGGACGAGCAGGAGTTAAGCTTGGGGATGCTTGATACGTCTCCAACGTATCTATAATTTTTGATGCTCCATGCTTGTTTTTACACCATTTGCCTATTGTTTCATTACACTTTGTGGCACTTTTATGCATTTTCCGGAACTAACCTATTAACGAGTTGCCACAGTGCCAGTTCCCTGTTTTCTGCTGTTTTTGTGTTTCAGAAGTGATACACAGGAAATATTCTCGGAATTGGACGAAACAAGTTCCTGAAGTCTTATTTTGCCCGGAAGCTTCCAGAGATCTGAAGAAGAGTAGGAGGGGGGCCACCAGGGCCCCACACACAGGGCTGGCACGGCCAGGCCCTGGGCCGCGCCACCCTGGCGTGAGGGCGCCTGGCCCCTCCTCTGACATCGCCCCTTCGCCTATAAAGACCCCCCGACGGAAAAAACCTAAGTACCCGATCACTTTTCCAGAACACATCGCGATCCGCCGCCGCCGTCGACCCGAAGATCGGGAGGGTCCAGAAGCTCTTCCCGGCACCCTGCCGGAGAGGGGAATCGCCACCGGAGGTCTTCTTCATCGCCATGCTTGCCTCCGGAGCGTTGAGTGAGTAGTCTACCTTGAACTATGGGTCCATAGCAGTAGCTAGATGGTTGTCTTCTCCACCATGTGCTTCATGTTTAGATCTCATGAGCTGCCCTACATGATTGAGATCACCATTATGTAATTCTACATGTTTGGTTTGTTGGGATCCGATAAATATTGGTGTTTATGATTAAGTTGCTGTACTGAATATTATCTTTTGTTATCTCTATGTTGTTTATGATCTTGCATGCTCTCCGTTGTTAGTAGCTATCTTGGCCGAGTAGTTGCTAGTGACTCCAAGAGGGGGTATTTATGCTCGATAGTGGGTTCATGCCTCTATTTAACCTGGGGGAGTGACAGAAACCTCTAAGGTTGTAGATGTGCTGTTGCTACTAGGGAGAAAACAACATTCATATGCTCAAGGGCATATGCTTTGTTTACATTACACACTTTGCTTAATGCAATTATCTGTTGTTCGCAACTTAATACTTGTGGAGTTCTCGGATTGATTCGCCACAAGTGGATTATTAGTCATAGATGCAGTTGGATGGCGGTCTATGTATTTTGTTGTAATGCCCAGAGTAAATCTCATAGTGATCTTCTTGACATATCACGTTTATCTTTATTCTATCAATTGCCCAACTGTAATTTGTTTACCCAACATGTGTTATTTATCTTATGGAGAGACACCACTAGTGAACCGTGGATCCCGGTCCTATTTCCATCATATTGCTATCACCTGTTTACTTTACTCGCACTGTTTACTTTACTCGCATACTCTATTGTTTTCCACTCGATACGCTCATAACCTTTGTTTCAAGCAAACCGGTGAGATTGGCAACCTCATCGCAAGTTGGGAACGAAGTACTTGGTTGTGTTGTGTGCAGGTTCCGCGTTGCAGCTAGCAAGCAAAGCTTGGACGAAGCGCGATATATAAATTGTCCGAAGCTATCGCAAGCTAGCAAGCATCACCTTCAGTCGTTTGTCTCTCCTCTCCAAGAACGATAAACCTTGGTTTCTTAACTGAGGGAAAACCAGCTGCTATACTCATCACACCTTCCTCTTGGGGTTCCCAATGGGCTGGTCATTCACCACGCACAAGGACGAAGCTCCTACATCAACTAGGATCATCAACCTCGCACCCTTCGAAGTCGCCCTCGAGCTTGTCGTACATTGCGCGATATGCAATCATGTTTGCGCAGGTCGCGTCGCACTCCTTCATGACTTGCTGGGCGATGAGGTTCGAGTCTCCGTGGATCTTGATGCGAGTGGCACCGCAGGCTTTCACCATACGGCTTCGTACTCCGCTTCGTTATTTGAGGGCTTCGTGAAGCGCATATGGAGGACGTAGCGCATCTTGTCCCCCTATGGTGACACGAGGACCACTCCTGCTCCTGCTCTCGAAACCCGCTTAGACCCGTCGACATATATGGTCCAGCAGTTCGACAGGTCCGGGAGTTCGGGCATCTGTGCTTCCATCCATTCGGCTATGAAATCGGGTAGGACTTGCGAATTGATCACCGACTGGCGCTGGTATGTGATCTCCCAGGGGCCCAAGGTGATCCCCCATAGCGACACACGCCCTGTGGCATCGGGGTTGTTGAGAATGCTGGATACTGGATTCGAGGCCACTACTATGATGGAGTGGCACTCGAATTAATGCGGCAGTTTCTTCCCTGTCATGTAGATGGCGTATGCTAGCTTCTGGTAATGGGGGTACTTTTGCTTGGTTGGAGACAAGACCTCGCTGAGATAGTATACTGGTCTTTGTACTCCGTGCTCTTTGTCATCCTCCGCACGCTCGACCACCAAGGCCGAACTGACGACTTGATTCATAGCCGCTATGTACAGCAACATCGCCTCTTTTTCTCGGGGAGTGACTAGGACTGGGGACGTCGAAAGGCGACGCTTAAGGTCGTCGAACGCGGCTTGTGCCTCTTCTATCCACGTGAAGTTGTCCGTCTTCCAGAGTAGCTGATAAAAGGGGAGAGCTTTTTCGCCGAGCTTGCTTATAAAGCGGCTGAGTGCTGCTAGTCGACCTGTCAGCTGCTGGACATGTCGAAGTGTCTTCGGTGGCTGCATATTGATGATGGCCTGAATCTTCTCTGGGTAGCCCTCGATTCCTCTCTCAGAGATGAGGTAGCCCAGTAGCTGGCCTGTAGGCACCCCGAAGGAGCACTTCTTCGGGTTGAGCTTGGTGCTATAGCGGTCGGGGTTGGCGAAGGTTTCTCACAGGTTGTCGAGCAGGCTGTCTGCTTTTGTGGACTTGATGACGATGTCATCGACGTAGACCTCGATGTTGCGACCGATCTGCTCCTTCAGGCACGCCTGCATGCACCGTTGATAGGTGGCCCCAGCGTTCTTGAGCCCGAAGGGCATCGTCATATAGCAGTATACCCCGTGCATGGTGATGAATGCCGTCTTGTCTTCGTCTTCGACTTTTAGCCTTATCTGGTTGTACCCGGAGTACGCGTCGAGAAACGAGAGGCGCTCACAGCCAGCGGTAGAATCGATGATCTGGTCGATTCGAGGTGGAGGGAAGTAATCTTTCGGGCAGTGCTTATTCAGCGCCATGAAGTCGATGCACATCCTGTAGATCTTGGTGTCCTTCTTCTCTACCATGACCGGTGGCGAAAGCCATGTGGCCTCCTTTATCTCTCTGATGAACTTTGCCTCGAGGAGACGATTTATTTCTTCGCCCATTGATCGGGCCTTTTCTGGGTTGTACCGGCGCATTGACTGCTTGACCGGCTTTGCGTTAGGAAATATTTTTAGCTCATGCTCGGTGAGTTCCCTGGGGATGCCTGGCATATCTGCTGGATACCAGGCGAACATCCTCCAGTGCTCACGGAGTTACTCGACAAGCACGCTTTCCTATGCGGGGGAAAGAGAATTCGACACCCACGCGGTCTTTGTTGGATCCGTCAGGTGGATCTGATGCTCTCAGGTGTATTTGCTGGCGTTGAATGATAGTTCTGGGGCGTTCTGCTGCGCCGGTGGGTCGACGTCTATGTTGGTGCTCTCCCTGATATGGTTGAGCTCCTCGTGCACTCTGAATGTCTGGGACATGCTGTTGAAGTCCTTGTCACAGTTTTCGGAGCGAGCAAAGCTACCGCTGATCATCAGTGGTCCTCTGTTCGCAGGCATCCGCAGCTTAAGATAAGCATAGTGCGGCACCGCCATGAATCGGGCAAACGCTAGTCGCCCGAGGATGGCGTGATACCGCGAGGGCCAGTCGACGACCTCGAACTCGATCTTCTCCTTCCTGAAGTTTGCCGGACTGCCGAAGATGACATCGAGGTGTATTGCCCCCAGTGGGTATGTTGGCTTTCTTGGGACGATTCCGTGAAAGGACGTCTCTGTCAGCAAGAGGTTGTCCATCGGGATCTTGTTCTTCCACAGCGTGTCCGCATAGATGAGGTTTAAGCTGCTCCCTCCATCCATGAATACTTTTTTGGAGGTGAAGCCTCCTATCTACGCTTCGAGGACCAAGGCGTGGTGTCCGGGGCGCGGGATCTTCGGTGGGTGGTCTGACCGGTCGAAGCCGATCGGATGCTCTGACCAGTTCAGATATTCGGGCGTAGCTGGTGGTGCATGCTCGGCGTGAAAAAACCTCACGTGCGCGCTTCCGCTGAACCTTATTCGTCGGGCGTCCTCTTTGGATCATGGGCACGAAGCCCCGTGGTGGCAGGAACGCCTCTTCTTCGATGGCTGACTGTTGTGGCTCGACTTGCTGGATCGTGGCGGCCTGATGGCCTTGTTGCACCACGTTCGCCGATGGATTAGGTGGTGCTGGTGGAGCGTTGTAAGCTATCGCACCTGCCACCGGCTGCTCTGCTTGCATCCTTTCCTGAAGTGCTTGACTAAGGCGAAGGAATTCCCTGCAGTCAATGAGGAGATGAGCAGGTCTTCGCACTCCATCTTTGTCGATGTAGGTGTGCCTTGTGCACCCCCCATCGAGCATGTCTTCCGCTGACCGTGGTGGCTGATCACGATGTCGGTGCCACTCTGTTTTTGGCCTCGAATCACGGCCAGCACTTCTGCTACTGCTTCCGTAGTAGTTGTTCCCATGTTGTGGTCCGTCGCGGTTATCGTCGTGGTCGTTATTCACGTAGCCTGCTGCTACCATATCCGTAGCGTCCACGTCATCGTAGCAGTTTCGACGACCTTTCTTTTGAGAGCTAGTGTGAAACTGATCTTTTGCATCGACGTCACGCTCCGCTGATCACCGGCGGCTTCTAGGGGCCGCGATGGAATCTTCTCCATCAGCCCACTTGTTTGCCAAGCTCATAAGATGGTCGATGGTTTTCGGCTTGCAGCGTCCTAGCTCCTCCTTGAAGTCACGTCAGATGAGACCGTCCCGAAAGGCGTCGATGGCTCTCTCGGGCGAAATATTTTCCACCGTGTTGTGGAGGCTGATCCATCGTGAGATGTATGACCTCAGGTTTTCTACGGTCCTCTATACGCATAGGCGCAACTCTTCAAACGATGTGGGCTGTTGTGAGGTGCCTCGAAAGTTCGCAATAAACGCTTACCAAAACTCCTCCCAAGAGTGAATGCTGTCAGGAGCAAGGTTGTTCAGCCACGCCCTTGCGTTGTCCTTCAAGTGCATCGACAGTAACTAGAGAGCGTTATCTCTAGATCCACCACCAATAGTGACGGCGGTGATGAAATCATCAAGCCAAATTCGAGGGTCCTGCTGCCCATTGAACTTGACCACGCTGTCGCTAAGCTTGATCCCTTTCGGCAGTGGTGTAGAGCGAATCAGGAGACTAAAGCATTCCGCTCCACACAATCCATCATGATTACCGCCGAACGCTTCTAGATCACGTTCCTCCTCGAAGCGACGCGCATCGCATCGTGCACGTCCCAAGTCGACTCTATTATGAGCCAGGCCGTGTCGAAGTTCCCTGTTGATAGGTTCCACCACTTGAGTCCTGGGCGCGACTGCTGGCGCTGCTGCTAGGTGTCTAGACTGCTCAACTGGCGGGATAGCTCTTCTTGGCATCGTTTCGCGCCCTTGGTTAGTTGTGCCTTAAAGCACCCTAACTCCTTCGAGCGCCAGGTTCCGCAGATGCCGCATATGCTTATCGTCGTTGGCTGCGTTCACAGCAATATACGCTGTTGTTGCCATGATCGCAGCTTCCTTGGTCTTGGGCAGCAGATCCGCTTCGTTAAAGTCTACTTCCAAATTTCACGTGATGTTGTGCATATCAGCCCCGGGCTGGATGTGCGACCGCGTCCTATGCTGGACACTCGATGAATAGTGAGACGATCGTTCGGCCCGTCTTATGCTGGACGCATCGGCCTCGTCTCTGCGTCGCTCCAGGATGTGCCTATCGGCACTAATCTGGTCCTTCTGCTCTTGGACGACGAATCGGAGTGCAGCTAGCTCCTGCGGGCTCGGATTAGGGCCCAAATCTGCTTCACCCGTGTAAACTCTCCCTGCGTACCGGATCTGGTCTTGCGTTATGAACTGACGACCGGTGTTTGACCGGTTTCGACCATCATTAGACCTGTGCTCGTTCCCATCTCCGTGCGCCACCATCATGCAGTGTCCTCCAAACGGTGGGATCGAGTCATCACTGATTTCGCCCAATGCAGAAGGGTAGATGTCGTCGTCTCTGATGTATGACCCGACCTCAATCATGATGTCAGAGTCGTAATCGACCATGTATCCATTGCTTGATGTGGCAGATTCGCTCGAATATGAGCTAACCGAATTGCCAATCTTCCCCTTGGCCTCGGGGTAGACGTCGTCGTCGTCGTCGTCTGAGCATGTATAATCCGAGTACAGCCCTTCGACATAATCAGGGTCGTAGGGCGTAGGACGGAGCCTGAGGGCGTTGAGAGCCCGTTCGCACTCGGATATCGTCGGGTAGATAGCAGCAGTACCCCCCTCCCCCCCAGGATCTTCATAGTCAGTGATCTTGTGGGGCGAGAAATCACCAGCGCCCACGAAGTGGTAAGCGTCGCACTCGACGCAATAGGCGGTGGTTGGGTATGGAGGTGGATCTTCGAAGTCGTTCGACCCAACTGACGGGGTCAAAGTTTCTAGCCTTGGTTCCTTCTCCGATGGCGCCAGTGGCATGGTAGTCGAGGGGTTGCCCTCGATAGCCGGTGGTGTGCTTGTTTCGACCGTGGGCGGGGCCGAGTCGCTGATGGAGATCAGCTCCATTGCTCCATGGTGGTCCACGCGGAAATTGAATAGCCCGAAAGCCATGTCAAAACCTCTAGTTCTTGCCGAAGTAGGTCTTGTCGAGCCTGGGATGGGCCCGATGATGGCCATTGCTGCGAGGTCGATGACGAGCCTTGAAGCGATCGTCGGCTCGACACCGTCCATGTTGACGGTAGGCGAAGCGCCGTCGATGATGGTGTCGATGACGGATGACGAGTTGTCGATGGTGGTGTCGATGGCGGATGGCGCGCTGTCAATGGCGACGTCGATGACGATCGGCGTGCTGTCGATGGCGGTGTGGATGATGATCGGCGCGCTGTCGATGGCAGTGGTTGGTGAAGGAGCCGGCGAATCCGTAGATCCAGATCCTGTCGTCCCCATGGTCAGCACCAATTGACGAGGTTCAACCCCGGCAATGCCCATGTTTGTGGGCTTTCGAGACATGGAGCGCTAGTGGGATCCGGCGAACTCGATGACGATCAGACGAAAGCAGAGGGACACAAGGTTTTACCCAGGTTCGGCCCCCTTGGTAGGGTAACGACCTACGTCCTGCTTGTTTGACTTTTATTGATGGGGTGGCTATAGTGGAGGTGTTACAATGGTGGCGTAGATTCGATCTAGCCGAAAGTGGAGAGCTCTAATGCTTCGAGCGCTCCGGTGTGAGGTGGTGAAAAATTGTCTAGAGAGGTGCTATAATCTCCCTGCCAACCTTTTATATGCAAAGGTTGGGTCCCAGGAGTGTTCTCCAAGTTGATTACAGATAGAATCGGTTCGAATAAACCCTAGACGAGTCCTAATTCGACTAGGTCTCCTTCTTCGAGTCCTCATCTTGTACGCCAAGTTACGTTCCTAGGCCGCGCCAAGCTGATGTTTTCATGGGCTTTGTGATTCCTTCGACGGTATCCCTCCTGGGCCGAAAACCAGGTAGGCGAATGTCGAGGGCCTATTTGGCATTCCGTCATCACCTTGTTTGACTGATTTACCTTCGAGTTCATCCGACGCCCTATTCCCCTGATCCTAAGTCCTTCATCTAGGACATTTGTTTTGAGCCAATAGTAGTCCAGAAGTCGATGAAAATCAGAAGATCGAGTTGACAATTGGAAGTCTGAGCTTTTACATCAAACCTTCGGGTTCGACTCGCCTTTCAGATCCAGCGAAATTGGGTCCATCGGCGAGCAAAATCAAGACAATCACAAAGTCTGGATCATCTGTGGGCTCTTCCAGCGAGGTAAACTCGCCGGTCAGCTTCGCAGCAACAGAAAATACTTAAATAAATCGAGGAACTCAATGAAGAACACGACATAGAAGAAACAGTGGATAAATCATGCGATAGTCAAAGGGACTTCGCCACCGGAAGCAGTGGCATCTCCAGATGCATACATCAGTTATGCATCATTATCACTGAAGCAGCAGAAGAGAACGATCATGCAGATAATGGAGAAGTCGACGCGCAAGTCGACAAACCAAGGAACAACGGTAAGAAGGAGAAGGAAAAAATTCACGTCTCCACCGGGGAGTGGAGAATCATCATGTCAGCCATCAATCACGGCATGAAAGTACCCGCCGATTCAAGAAGAGAAGTTCTGATGGGGTATCAATACGCATTGCATCAACGCAGAAAGAAATTGAGGGAGGAAAAAGACAAGTTTAGGAGAAGTCAAGAAACAACAGCGTGTCAAGTGGAGCATATTGGGACGAATACAACGATGCATCAGAGTCTAGCATAGAAAGGCACAGGGACCCGAAGCACAGACGGAGGACAACAGCATGGGTAAGAGAAGAAAACCGCATAAAAAGCATAAGTGCACATCCATCAGATGATGAGGAGGATTTTGTGCAAGAAACGCCAGAGGCAGCATTAGTAGCTGTAATATCCCGAATTTTTCTAAACATTATTTTACACACAGGTCCTTAAAGTTGATAGAAGTTTCTCCTTTTGTATCATAATCTTTGTGGAATATTTGAGACATAACAGATGTGATTGTCTAGCTGAGCTGATGGAAAACAACTAAGAGCATCTCCACTCGGGATCCCCAATTTGGATCCGGCTGTCGCATTTTTTTGGCAATTTGGGGAGGCGCCGACGCGATGGTGCCAAATGGGGGGCACCCGCTTCCAGCCGTGCCCCCCATAACAAAATTTACATAGTTTAAACTTGACTAAAATATATCAAACTTCACCGAAACATAGCCGAATAGTTCGAATTTAAACAGAAATTTAAAACAACAGATAAAAAACTATCTAATGGCGGCCACGGCCGCGGCCGCCGATCCCGAGCCGGTGGTACATCTCTGCGGCATAGTCCATCAGCTCGTCCTTGTCGCTGGGCGGCTCATCCTTCATCGGCGGCAGGCGGCTGCTGCATCCCTCGCCGCCATTCCTGGTCCTGCGCAGCGGCCCTGTCTCGTCCTCCTCGACGTCGACAACGAGGCCGCGGCACCTGGCGTGCTCGGCCTGCTCCCACCGCCAGTCCTGCGCGGACCACCTCGACGAGAACTTGTCCGTGGCCGGCAGGACGGGGAACCTGGCCCGCCTGCGGGCTAGTTCGTTGGCTGACGCCCTCTCGAGCATCCTTTGGCCCAGAAATTCTTTCGGGTCCTCGCCGTCCACCAGCTGGAGCACCGCCGCTGTAATGTCCCAGCACGTAGGACAACTCTGGGGTAGAATAGAGGGGTTTTGTGCATTTCATCTGAAATTGTGGGATTTTTTTGCGCTTTTGTTACTAAAACCTAAGAGTGATTGAATCTCTCTTCGAGGGGGAATGGTGAACTCTCAAAGTGCTAAAGAATTTGACAGGACCTCTTTTGATCTATTGCTTGTGGGAAACAATTAAGTTTAATGACTAAAGCTTAGAAAACATTGAATTTAAAACTTGAATTTGAATTTAAACTTAACTTAAATTCAAAAGGCACATTTAGAAAGGATAAATATTTCAAATAAGGAAAATTTGGACTTTATTAATTGCCAACACATTATACATTGTCTTTACAATGTTTGTGAATAAAAGAATATTACAACAGTGGGCATTCACAGAATGTTACAATTCGAAGTTAAAAAGGAAAATAAAGAAGAAAAGAAACTAAATACAAGTTATGATATAACTCAATCCTAAACTATCTTGATCTTCAAGTCTTTCTTCTTCATTCTTCTTATTACCTGCATAAAAAGGAGAATACAAAGAGAAAAGCCACCATGGTAATACAAGTGGCAGTCAAATTTAAATGAAGCACTGTTGATAATCATCAAGATGTTGATCTTATCAACATGACTCACACACACAAATATCTGCCAAGAACCAATCTGGTCGGCCAAGCCACCAAGCAAGCAAGCAGCTGGTCATCAAATGCATGTCAAGAGGTGTCAAGCCAACAGAAACCAGGGGGTGGTATAAAATAGTTCTGTGAGTGTGAAACTGGTCGACCAGGAACCCTAGTCGACCAGCAACCACAGCACCATAGCACCACAGCAACCAGCACCACAACACCAGCAACCACAGTACCACAGCACCACACCAGCACCAGCACAGCACCAGGTTCTCTCTGCTCATGAGTTGAGCATCAAGAGGGAATTCACCTCACCAACCAAAACCCATAACAAAAGCCAAAGCAACATGGTTACTTAATCAAGATCAGAAGCAGCAAGGAGCAGGCCAAGCACCAAGGAGGTGCAGGGCAGGCAAGGTGGGGAGCCAAGCACAAGGAGGTGCAGGGCAAGCCACTGGGAGGAGCAGAGCAAGTACCAGGAGCCAGTGATCAAGCTCAACCAAGAGCATCATCAACATCACCACAGCCACTCATAAAAGCCAGCACAAGACCAAGGTATAACTAGGACTTGCATATCCATGAGTAAAATCTTGCAAGCATCCAGGTTCTTGCATACACAAGAAAACAGCAGCAATGAAACCCTCACCACCAAATCCTTCTACTAAGCATAACACTTAGGAGGTTTGGGGAGGTTTTTCTCCTCAGACTTATAGAGAAGTGCTCTATATAATCTTCATAGGAAGATTTAATTAGTGGGAAGCAAATCAACAAGCACCAGCAAGAATAAAAGCCTCAGACCATGCATCATAAGTTGAGACTAAGATCATCATGAGGATCTGTTCTTATCAAGTAATTTAATTGCCCAATATGATGATTTAGCCACTGATAGAAACCACCAAGCATGTTTAGCATCACAGAACAGCAGCCATCCAGTTTAATTATCAAGCAAGGATTGTGAACCTCACATGGAGGAAGCACAATTAACAGTCAATAATAACAGTTACATGCTGTCAATGAATAACATGCTATAGAAAGCAAACAAAACCTTCAGCAGCATACAATTCAAGCATGAATTGCTTGATAGAAATTATCATCACTGAAACAAGTTTCAGTTCATAAAAATCAACAGAATTAGAACAAGCTTAAGCTCATCATGTTTACATCATCATGAAAACAATCATATGAATCAACTGGCAGCAGTTGCACTGCAAGCCAGAGGGCATAACTTAGACAATTGATTGATAAGCACATCACTATAGAGTCAAGCCAGCATCATAGGGGGAGTATCCCAAGTAATCCACACATAATTCAGTTAAGAAACTCTTAACTGAATTTCATGCTAACAGTAGCCATAATTACACAGCACATGATCAAGCTAACAGCACAGGGGAAAACGCCTAGATAACCATACCAAGTTCAATTAAGAAATTCTTAACTGAATCTTGCACTAACACTTGCACTAGAATTCACAGTAGCAAAGTACAGAGACTAACAACACAGGCTCGAGCACAATAGCAACAGCAACACAAGCTTGAGCAGAACAACAGCAATAGCATGGCACAGCAACAACATAGGCAAGCATGCCTGGCTCGCTGGCTAGGCCACCATAGCAAGCACACATAAGCAAGGAGGAGAAGAACTCACAGGAGTGCTCACAAGGGAGCAAGACCGAAGACCATGGCGGCGACACGACGGCGTAGCCACGGTTGTGGCAGCAAGGCCACCGTCCAGAGGCTGCACCGGAGAGTAGGCGACATCGTGCTCACGGCCGAGTGGCCGAGCACAGCATGGCGGCGACATCGGGGTTGCAGTAGCCATCCAACCGACGCGGCGACGAGGAGGACACCGCAAGCACCGTAGAGCTAGGGCAGGAGCTCTAGCAAAGCTCGCCGGAGTAGATCAGCCGCATGGGCAAGATCTACTGGGGCGGGGCTCGACGGCGATGGCGGCGATTGGAGGCGAAGACGACGAAACCCCACGGTTAGAAGGAAGCGCGCGATGAGGTGGAGCAGAGGCACCATAGGGCGGCGGCGGATCTCGTCGGATCTCGCCGGAGTCGGGCGAGGAGCTCATCGGCGATTCGAGATCGCCAGAGGGGGATTAGGGTTAGGAATCGACCGAGAGGGGAGCGAGTGAGGGGGAACGGCCGACTAGGCCGAGCCGGTTCGGTCAAGCCCACTCGGGTTGAGTGACCGGTGGGCCCAGGCTGTCAGCCCAACCTTTTATTTGATTTAATTTAGTTTAATTCAAAAACCCTTAAGAAAAACCCTAATCTGCTTAAAAATAAATCCAGAACAATACCTAAAATAAACTAAAAATAATGAAATAGTTTTTTTTAGCTTTTTTGTAATTTTGGACCCATTAAGTGAATAAAATAATCTCATGAGTCAATTGCATAAAAGAAAAAGAAGTTAAATTGGTTTTTCCTGAGAGTAATAAAAATAATTATCCATTTAAGAAAATTGGTTAATTCTTAATAAATTCCATTCAAGAATATTTGATAAATATCCTTGAATGAAATTACCCTTAATATATATTCTTTAAGGTCATAAAAAGAATATATCAAGTTTAATAGATAAATGAATCACTTCTGGGGGGGAATATAATCATAACACACCATAAAGCATGCATATTTGAATCTTTAACCATTGCCCTTACCGGACAATGATGCTGTTTTCCAGAACCCGAGGTCCCGGGTAACTTCAACAAATCCAATTGCACTACCTTGCAGTTTGCAGGCAAGTTCACTCTTGCTCATATCTCTTGATTACTTTTAGCAAAGTACTTGCAAATATACCGGTGGTATGATTATTACTGCATTGAAAAGCAAAAGGTTCTCTTTCCATAATTAACATGATTAGCTGGTTATCGACCCGAGTGGTGGTAACCTAGGAGGGCTGGCAAATAGAACCATGGTATGATTGTTGTGGTGGAGGTTCCATTTGTTCGGGAAAGTGAACCCTAGGACTAATAACAAATGTCACCAGTGATTCTAGCGCCATAAATTACGGTCAACCACGAGATCTGGAATGGGACGGAGAAGTCAGATGTATCTTTTTCCTCTCGCATGCCAACGGATCAGTAGTCGAGTGTTGTCTTGCGCAGGCTACTATAGTGCATAGTGGGGGAAACGTGTTTCCTGCCGGGCTGCCTATATTATAGGGGGGACAAGCTGGCTAATTGATCTATGATGGATTGTAACGGTCATCCGGGTCGGTCTGCCCATATTGCATAGGAGCGGGCACTGGGGTCCGGGCTGGTTTACCTATGGGGTTGTCCATAGTGTAAAGGGGAAGGACCAGTGCGCCAATCGGTCTGCATATGTGGTATAGGAGATGGATGGACTTACAAAAGGGTGGGTCTGCGGGGTCGCGGACAAGAATTGTGATTGGCTTGGATCATCAACTGGGCCCCATACAAAAGAAGTATGGACGGAAAAGTACGCCCGGGTGTGCAGCAAAGTGTTGATCTCTCATGGGTACAAGTGACCACCTCTGCATAGTGTATAAAAGTATCAAGATACTCCCTGTTCCGGGAAGGAGCTGCGAACGCGGCAGGAAAGGAGCCCATCGAAGCTCTAATCAACCTGTGAAGACTGACGGACATAGTTCTTTTGAATAAAATCAACCTTTGAAGAAATGATTATAAAAACTGCATTTGACCTAAGACTCTTGAGTCGGTGGTCATAGCTAGTGCATCAAACACCTCTATCCTGTTAAATGAACTTGTTGGGTAACGCTCGTTACTCACCCCATTCCCTCTTAACCCTTGCTTAGACTTGGAGGGCCAGAACGAGGAAACTAAAGAAGCATCGGAGGACTACGAGGAAGTCTACTATGAAGAACCGGACCTTTCCGGTGGAGTCGAAGGCGTGGATTACACGATCGTCTACGGGAACAATGAAGGAGCCGAGGAGGAGGCCGACAACTAGTAGTATAGGGTAGTAGTTTAAGTCACAGAAACCCTATAGAATAAAGTGACTTAAGCCAGTTATCATGTTTAGTCTACTTCTATCTGTCGTAGTTAAGGTTTATCACATCAAGGTAGAACCTACTAGTGTTCCTCTTTGGACCGAGGAGGAACTGGAATCCTTTGTAAGATTATGGCTTGTAATATTAAGTGCTTGAATAAAGACCGCTATGTTTCTGTTGTACCACTCTGAGGGATGTAATATTTGTGAAATGGTACTTCACAAGTGTTATGTCAACGACTTGCATACTACAACATGCAGTGGTATGCTGGGTCACCACAGTTGGTATCAGAGCAAAAGCTTTGACCTTAGGTTGAATGCCTAGTTAATGGGAATGACCTGTAGGAGTCAAATAGGAATAGTAAAGAGTTCTCTAAAATGGTCATGACGTTATTCACTTGAGAATAACAAGGTCATACTTTTTAGTGTTACAATTCTTTATTGTTACTATGATGATGCATCATATACTAATTTTTCTTTACCTTTTATATAGACTGCCAGGATGGCACGCACCAATCCGTCAAGGACCGTGCAAGTTCGAGATGTGATGTTGGATGAGTATGATGGGAACCTATCCGATCTGCTACGGGGCATCCTACAGGAGTGCGGGTGTGAAACCCGTATCCCTGTTAAGAAGTATGCATATTATGAGGGTAGAGTCTTTCAAAAGTACAAGGTAGGGATGATGCTTCCTGCCAAATTGGGCATGAGCGTGGTCATGCCAGCTGGAGAAGCACGCACGGTTAGTACTGCATATAAGATAGCTGTCATGAAAGCCATCACTGATATCCGTGAACACAAAACTGAGAAGTTGTTAGGTACTAAGTTCACGCACATCCCACATGACGAGGAAGGAGAAGATCCTTGTCGGGATAGCTACAAGTTCGCGAAGAGACACCCACATGCCGCGGCAGAGCACATGGACAGGTGTAAGCATCTGCTTAGTGTGTTCTATCATGTGCACGGAGCTTTAGTTGGTGAGATACAGAGTCTAGTGGAAGAGATCACCGAACCGACACATACGGGGGAGACTTCCGGACCACCACGAGCACATACTCCGTGGCATACGTGGGAGATTTCTGGACCACCACGAGCACCTACTCCAGCTTTCTCCGCTGGAGACTTTATTAATCTAGATGAGGAGATCGATCCCGAGGAGCGGGAATTCGAGCCCAAGGCCGAACCGGAGATGCCACCAGCACATTTTGCACACGGCTCGATTGGAGCCACATATGAGGCAGGTTTGGAGTCATGGGGAATGCCCCATAACGACAGTTTTGGGGGAAACTCCATGGGCTGGCGTTTTGGTGAGTACATGGGAACGACTGGAGATCCGATTCCGTGTGACTCGGAGCACGAGGTCACGAGTCAGTTTAGGGTTGCTCACCGCACCGGAGACGTGGCGGGGAAGCCTATAGAGATCAAGTCGGATGATGAGGGGAAGTTACCAAGCTATATGGAGCATGGAGAATGCTCAAGACCCAAGATGGAGAGAGGTGCCACTGAGGTTGTATACCCATCGTTGAGCGGTTATCTGGGGATGACTGATTTCAACTTAGGCCCTACAACCGATCTTGACTATATGCCAGCAGAGTCATCTTACACCCCTACTTCAGTCAGGAGGACATCCCGAGTGACAGGCTAGACACCGGGGATGTATCGGGAGTTCGACTACCCATAGAAGACCACCATCGATAAGGAGGCGATATGTGTGTAACATATGTACCATATGTGTATTATGTAGTATTTGCTTTCGCAAATGGGAATAAGTGAGTGTAGCTACTCACGGTGCAGTGTGTAACACTATGTTGTTTTTACCCATGTATATGCATGGTATATGTTTGGTGTGATTTGGCCATGTTTTATTTGGATTTTATTGTGTGACTAACATTGTGCATGAAGTTGAGCTCAGAAAGCATGGGCATGGTGTAACTATGAGTTTCGCTTGATGTAACAGGGTTAGGGGGAGAAAATGGCGATGGTAGTTGGTGAAGAGTCCGAGCAACAGAGAATGGAGACCGAAGCCAAGGCAAAGGAGGCAGCCGATGCAGTGGCAAGGGAACCATTACCACCACCACCACCATTTCTCACACAGCAAGATTTTGCCCAATATATGATGATGGCAGATGAAAGGCAACGGATGCTCATTGAGTGTCAGACCAAGATGATGCAAGATGTGATGGATCGCAACCGTGAAGGACGGAATGAAGGTGTACATGGAGTCTCACTAGCAGACTTTCTCAATACAAGACCACTTCCGTTTGCATCAGCGCCGGAACTAATGGACGCCGAAGATTGGTTGTTGGACACCGAGAGGAAGCTCACCACTGTGAATTGCAGCGATAGCGAGAAGCTTAGGTATGCCACTCATCTGTTATGTGGACCCGCAGCAGCCTGGTGGGACAATATTGTGGCAATACATCCTCCAGGAAGGGTATTCACCTAGGATGAATTCAAAAGGAAGTTCAGAGAGGCAAACGTGCCAGAAAGTATCATGGAATTAAAGAGGAGAGAGTTTGACAACTTAGAACAGAAGGATAAGACTATCATGAGGTATGTCAAGGAATTCACTCTTCTATCACGTTATGCTACGGATATAGTAAATACGGATGAGAAGAGGAAGAAGCGGTTTATAAGGGGTTTGCACCCAATGGCCAAGATGCAACTCAGAATATTAAAGGCAGCAGATTTCCAAGAACATATTGATGCAGCTATCACCATGGAAGATGATTTTAAGCAAGTTCAGGAGGAACGCCGGAAGAAAGCCAAGATGGAACCCAGAAGATATCCAGTCAACAAACCAACTGCAAATCTTACTTTCAAACCACGATCGCCAAGTCGTGGAATGCTACCTCGAGGAGGCGGAGGAGGAAATCCTAAGGCAGTAATTACCTATCATGAGTGCAGAGCTAGAGGACATCTGGCAAGGGATTGCCCAAGGCCCAAGATAATCTGTTATGGCTGTAACCAAGAGGGACACATGAAGAGGCAATGTCCCAATAAAGCTGCATGGGGAAAGAAGCCAACCGGAGGAGGGTTTAACCGTGGAGGTAATTCAGGAGGAAATGGTACAGGCAAGAGATCTCGACCTTATGGGAAATTAAATTGCACCAACTTGGAGGAAGTGAATGAATCGGAGAAAACCGTGATAGGTACGCTTCAAATCCTATCTCACCCTGGCAAAGTACTTTTCGATACTGGTGCAACTACTTCATTCATTTCGCAAGAGTTTGTCGATCTTTATGGACTCACTTGCAATAAGTTAGAATACCCCATCACTGTTTTATCTGCGGGGGGAACGATTCTAGTCACACACCTCAAGCAAGAGCAGGTCATTATGATCAGCGATTGCGTCTATCTAGCCGATCTTTTTCTTATCCCTATGAAGGATATGGCTGTGATCCTTGGAATGGATTGGTTAGAAGAGAATGGAGCCCAGATTGATTGCAAAGAGAAAACTGTGTCACTTAGATGTCCAGGAGGAGGAAGGATAGTTTATCAAGGTGACCAGCATACACATATTGAAGTTCAACTATAGCTCAATACTTTGAAGGAAGCCAAACTTGAAGACATTCCAGTAGTCAATGAATTCCAAGATGTATTTCCAAAGGAATTACCAGGTGTGCCACCAGATAGGGAAATTGAGTTCACTATTGATTTGATTCCTGGAACAGCACCTATAGCTCAGGCACCATATAAGATGGGGCCTAGGGAGTTAGTTGAGTTAAAGGAACAATTGGATGAGTTAGAACAGAAAGGATTCATACAAGAAAGCATTTCACCTTGGGGTACACCCGTGATATTTGTGGATAAGCGGGATGGAGGACGCAGAATGTGTGGAGATTACCGAAACCTCAATATTGTTACTATCAAGAACAAGTATCCATTACCCAGAATCCAGGACTTATTTGATCAAGTCCGGGGAGCCGGAGTATTTTCCAAGATAGATCTTCGATCCTGATACCACCAGATTAAGATCAAGAAGGAGGACGTTCCAAAGACAGCTTTTGTGTCCAGGTACGGACATCATGAGTATTTGGTCATACCTTTTGGATTGACAAATGCACCAGCCATTTTCATGAATCTCATGAACAAGATCTTTATGCCTTACTTGGACAAGTTTGTGATAGTCTTCATCGATGACATCTTAATTTATTCAAAGGACAAGGAAGAGCATGCCAAACATTTGAGGATTGCTCTACAGATTCTCAGAGAACATCAGTTGTATGCCAAGTTTAGTAAGTGTGAATTTTGGTTGGACCAAGTAGAGTTTCTCGGGCATGTGATCAGCAAGGAGGGCATAGCAGTAAATCCTAGTAAAGTAGCATCTGTTTTAGAATGGGAAGCACCAAGGAATGTCAAGCAGATTAGAGGATTTCTAGGAATGGCAGGCTACTACAGAAGGTTCATAGAAGGATTTTCCAAGATTGCAGGACCAATGACAAAATTGCTTCGAAAGAATACACCATTTGTTTGGTCGGAAGAGTGTGAAGTCAGTTTCCAGACACTTAAGGACAAGTTGACCACAGCACCTGTGTTAGCCGTACTCGAAACCGGCAAGGATTACACGGTATATTGCGATGCGTCCAAGAATGGACTTGGATGTGTGTTGATGCAAGACAGAAAGGTTATTGCTTATGGGTCTAGACAATTAAGACCGCATGAAGTTAACTACCCAACACATGATCTTGAATTAGCAGCCGTGGTGTTTGCTTTGAAAGGATGGAGGCATTTTCTATATGGAGCTAAGTGTGAACTCTATACAGACCATAAGAGTCTCAAGTATTTCTTTACTCAGAAGGAATTGAATATGAGGCAACAACGATGGTTAGAATTGATCAAGGACTATGACTTAACCATCAATTATACTCTAGGGAAGGCTAATGTTGTAGCCGATGCGTTGAGTAGAAAAAGTACGGATACTCAGCCAATGAGCCAGGAACTACCTAAAGAGTTGCTTATGGATCTGGAAAGGTTAGAAATTCAATGCTTAGAAGTGGAATCTTTGGGCAGCTTGTCTACTATGAAGGTAATGGAGGAAAGGCAAAGTGATCTAAAGTATACAATTTTCCGCCGGCAAAGTGAAGATCCATTCATTGAGGAAGAGATCTGAAGGATTGAAGAGGGAAGACCATCTGAGTTTCGTTTAGGCGATTTCAATTCGCTTAGGATATGTGTGCCAGACATACCCGAGATCAAACAGCTGATACTCAAAGAAGCACATGAAACTCCATATTCAATACATCCGGGGAGTACTAAGATGTACATGGATCTTAAGGAACTATTTTGGTGGAACAACATAAAGCGAGAGATAGCCAAGTTCGTGTCTGAATGCCATACGTGTCAAAGAGTGAAAGCGGAATATCAAAGTCCCGCTGGACTCATGCAACCATTGGATATACCCGAGTGGAAATGGGAAGAGATTGGAATGGATTTTATCACAGGATTACAACTGACACCAAAGAAGAAGGACATGATTTGGGTTATCATAGACAGGTTAACAAAAAGTGCACATTTCTTGGCCGTTAACCAGAAGGATTCCGGAGAAAAGATAGTAAACTTATATGTTCAAGAAATAGTGAGCAAGCATGGAGTACCAAAGACAATAGTATCGGACCGAGGGTCCGTATTCACATCAGCTTTCTGGAAACAATTGCATGAAGCTCTAGGATCCAGGTTAGACTTCAGCACTGCTTATCACCCACAGACAGGAGGACAGACTGAAAGAACTAATTAGATTTTGGAGGATATGCTTAGAGCATGTGCATTGGATTTTGGAGGATCATGGGAAGAACATCTACCACTGGCAGAATTTTCATATAACAACAGTTACCAAAGTGGCATCCAAATGGCACCATTTGAAGCACTCTATGGAAGGAAGTGCCGATCACCCATCTGTTGGTATGAAACGGGGGCCGGTAAGGAATTTCATCCGGACTATGTGAAGGAAAGGCAACATGCCATTGACATCATCCGTGATCGATTGAAGATTGCTCAGAGTAGGCAGAAGAGTTATGCAGATTTAAAGAGGAGGACATGGGAACCTCAAGTTGGGGACATGGTTTATCTTCGAGTTAGCCCAATGAAAGGGGTACATCGTTTTGGAGTCAAAGGAAAACTCAGTCCAAGATACACTGGACCTTTCAAGATTCTCAGTCAAAAGCGAGGAGTAGCTTTTGAATTGGAGCTACCAAAGCAGCTATCAAAGGTTCATAATGTGTTTCATTCTTCACAACTTCGAAAATGTATGAAGATACCAGAGGAAACTGTATCCTATACGTGGAATTGCAAGTAGATTTGACCTATGTTGAGGAGCCGTCGAAGATTCCAGCAGAAAACTGGAAGCAACTTCGCAACAGAGCCATCAAATATTGCAACGTGCAATGGAAACATCACCCGGAAAGAGAAGCTACCTAGGAGAAGGAAGAAGATTTAAGGACAGCCTATCCCGAATTCTTCAGGTACACCTTACCCCAAACTTTGGGACGAAGTTTTTGTTAAGGGGGGAAGTCTGTAATGTCCCAGCACATAGGACAACTCCGGGGTAGAATAGAGGGGTTTTGTGCATTTCATCTGAAATTGCGGGATTTTTTCGCGCTTTTGTTACTAAAACCTAAGAGTGATCGAATCTCTCTTCAAGGGGGAATGGTGAACTCTCGAAGTGCTAAAGAATTTGACAGGACCTCTTTTGATCTATTGCTTGTGGGAAACAATTAAGTTTAATGACTAAAGCTTAGAGAGCATTGAATTTAAAACTTGAATTTGAATTTAAACTTAACTTAAATTCAAAAGGCACATTTAGAAAGGATAAATATTTCAAATAAGGAAAACTTGGACTTTATTAATTGCCAACACATTATACATTGTCTTTACAATGTTTGTGAATAAAAGAATATTACAACAGTGGGCATTCACAGAATGTTACAATCTGAAGTTAAAAAGGAAAATAAAGAAGAAAAGAAACTAAATACAAGTTATGATATAACTCAATCCTAAACTATCTTGATCTTCAAGTCTTTCTTCTTTTCTTCTTCATTCTTCTTATTACTTGCATACAAAGGAGAATACAAAGAGAAAAGCCACCATGGTAATACAAGTGGCAGTCAAATTTAAATGAAGCACTATTGATAATCATCAAGATGTTGATCTTATCAACATGACTCACACACACAAATATCTGCCAAGAACCAATCTGGCCGGCCAAGCCACCAAGCAAGCAAGCAGCTGGTCATCAAATGCATATCAAGAGGTGTCAAGCCAATAGAAACCAGGGGGTGGTATAAAACAGTTCTGTGAGTGTGAAACTGGACGACCAGGAACCCTAGTCGACCAGCAACCACAGCAACCACAGCACCACATCACCATAGCAACCAGCACCATAGCACCAGCAACCACAGTACCACAACACCACACCAGCACCAGCACAGCACTAGGTTCTCTCTGCTCATGAGTTGAGCATCAAGAGGGAATTCACCTCACCAACCAAAACCCATAACCAAAGCCAAAGCAACATGGTTACTTAATCAAGATCAGAAGCAGCAAGGAGCAGGCCAAGCACCAAGGAGGTGCAGGGCAGGCAAGGTGGGGAGCCAAGCACAAGGAGGTGCGGGGCAAGCCACTGGGAGGAGCAGAGCAAGTACCAGGAGCCAGTGATCAAGCTCAACCAAGAGCATCATCAACATCACCACAGCCACTCATAAAAGCCAGCACAAGACCAAGGTATAACTAGGACTTGCATATCCATGAGTAAAACCTTGCAAGCATCCAGGTTCTTGCATACACAAGAAAACAGCAGCAATGAAACCCTCACCACCAAATCCTTCTACTAAGCATAACACTTAGGAGGTTTGGGGAGGTTTTTCTCCTCAGACTTACAGAGAAGTGCTCTATATAATCTTCATAGGAAGAGTTAATTAATGGGAAGCAAATCAACAAGCACCAGCAAGAATAAAAGCCTCAGACCATGCATCATAGGCTGAGACTAAGATCATCATGAGGATCTGTTCTTATCAAGTAATTTAATTGCCCAATATGATGATTTAGCCACTGATAGAAACCACCAAGCATGTTTAGCATCACTGAACAGCAGCCATCCAGTTTAATTATCAAGCAAGGATTGTGAACCTCACATGGAGGAAGCATAATTAACACTCAATAATAACAGTTACATGCTGTCAATGAAAAACATGCTATAGAAAGCAAACAAAACCTTCGGCAGCATACAATTCAAGCATGAATTGCTTGATAGAAATTATCATCACTGAAACAAGTTTCAGTTCATAAAAATCAACAGAATTAGAACAAGCTTAAGCTCAGCATGTTTATATCATCATGAAAACAATCATACGAATCAACTGGCAGCAGTTGCACTGTAAGCCAGAGGGCATAACTTAGACAAT
Source organism: Dactylis glomerata (assembly GCA_007115705.1). Lineage (NCBI taxonomy): Eukaryota > Viridiplantae > Streptophyta > Magnoliopsida > Poales > Poaceae > Dactylis > Dactylis glomerata. The sequence continues at coordinate 398,792 of QXEO01002114.1, read as the reverse complement.
TGATTGATAAGCACATCACTATAGAGTCAAGCCAGCATCACAGGGGGAGTATCCCAAGTAATCCACACATAATTCAGTTAAGAAACTCTTAACTGAATTTCATGCTAACAGTTGCCATAATTACACAGCACATGATCAAGCTAACAGCGTAGGGTAAAACCCCTAGATAACCATACCAAGTTCAGTTAAGAAATTTTTAACTGAATCTTGCACTAACACTTGCACTAGAATTCACAGTAGCAAAGTACAGAGACTAACAGCACAGGCTCGAGCACAACAGCAGCAGCAGCACAAGCTTGAGCAGAACAACAGCAACAGCATGGCATAGCAACAGCATGGGCAAGCATGCCTAGCTCGCTGGCCAGGCGACCATAGCAAGCACACAGAAGCAAGGAGGAGAAGAACTCACAGGAGTGCTCACAAGGGAGCAAGACCGAAGACCATGGCGGCGACACGACGGCGTAGCCACGGTTGTGGCAGCAAGGCCACCGTCCAGAGGATGCACCGGCGAGTAGGCGACATCGTGCTCATGGCCGAGCGGCCGAGCACAGCATGGCGGCGACGTCGGGGTTGCAGTAGCCATCCAACCGACGTGGCGACGAGGAGGACACCGCAAGCACCGTAGAGCTAGGGCAGGAGCTCTAGCGAAGCTCGCCAGAGTAGATCAGCCGCATGGGCAAGATCTACTGGGGTGGGGCTCGACGGCGATGGCGGCGATTGGAGGCGAAGACGACAAAACCCCACGGTCAGAAGGAAGCGCGCAACGAGGTGGAGCAGAGGCGCCATTGGGCGGCGGCGGATCTCGCCGAAGCACGCCGGAGTCGGGCGAGGAGCTCATCGGCGATTCGAGATCGCCAGAGGGGGATTAGGGTTAGGGATCAACCGAGAGGGGAGCGAGTGAGGGGGAACGGCCGGCTGGGCCGACCCGGTTCGGTCAAGCCCACTCGGGGTGACTGACCTGTGGGCCCAGGCTGTCAGCCCAACCTTTTATTTGATTTAATTTAGTTTAATTCAAAAACCCTTAAGAAAAACCCTAATCTGCTTAAAAATAAATCCAGAACAATACCTAAAATAAACTAAAAATAGTAAATAGTTTTTTTTGCTTTTTTTGTAATTTTGGACCCATTAAGTGAATAAAATAATCTCATGAGTCAATTGCACAAAAGAAACAGAAGTTAAATTGGTTTTGCCTGAGAGTAATTAAAATAATTATCCATTTAAGAAAATTGTTAATTCTTAATAAATTCCATTCAAGAATATTTGATAAATATCCTAGAATGAAATTACCCTTAATATATATTCTTTAAAGTCATAAAAAGAATATATCAAGTTTAATAGATAAATGAATCACTTCTGGGGGGGAATATAATCATAACACACCATAAAGCATGCATATTTGAATCTTTAACCATTGCCCTTACCGGACAATGATGCTGTTTTCCAGAACCCGAGGTCCCGGGTCACTTCAACAAATCCAATTGCACTACCTTGCAGTTTGCAGGCAAGTTCACTCTTGCTCATATCTCTTGATTACTTTTAGCAAAGTACTTGCAAATATACCAGTGGTATGATTATTACTGCATTGAAAAGCAAAAGGTTCTCTTTTCATAATTAACATGATTAGCTGGTTATCGACCCGAGTGGTGGTAACCTAGGAGGGCTGGCAAATAGAACCATGGTATGATTGTTGTGGTGGAGGTTCCATTTGTTCGGGAAAGTGAACCCTAGGACTAATAACCAATGTCGCCAGTGATTCTAGCGCCGTAAATTACGGTCAACCACGAGATCTGGAATGGGACGGAGAAGTCAGCTGTATGTTTTTCCTCTCGCATGCCAACGGATCAGTAGTCGAGTGTTGTCTTGCGCGGGCTACTATAGTGCATAGTGGGGGAAACGTGTTTCCTGCCGGGCTGCCTGTAGTATAGGGGGGACAAGCTGGCTAATTGATCTATGATGGATTGTAACGGTCATCCGGGTCGGTCTAACCATATTGCATAGGAGCGGGCACCAGAGTCCGGGCTGGTCTACCTTTGGGGTTGTCCATAGTGTAAAGGGGAAGGACCAGTGCGCCAATCGGTCTGCATATGTGGTATAGGAGATGGATGGACTTACAAAAGGGTGGGTCTGCGGGGTCACGGAGAAGAACGGTGATTGGCTTGGATCATCAACTGGGCCCCTGCTGGTGCCAAGTTGATGTGGGAATATGTAGTTGATGTGGGAGCTTATTCTTCATTAATCCCCGGCAACGGCGCCAGAAAAGAAGCTTGATGCTACCGATTTGATGAAGTAAATAACCGGCCAGTTGGGAACCCCAAGAGGAAGGTATGATGAGTATAGCAGCTTGTTTTCCCTCAGTTAAGAAACCAAGGTTTATCGTTCAGGAGAAGAGCAGACAATTACGACTGAAGGTGATGCTTGCTAGTTTGCGATAGCTTCGGACAATTTATATATGGCGCCTCATCCAAGCTTTGCTTGCTAGCTGCAACGCGGAACCTGCACACACACAACCAAGTACTTTGTTCCCAACTTACGATGAGGTTGTCAATCTCACCGGTTTGCTTGAAACAAAGGTTATGAGCGTATCGAGTGGAAAACAGTAGAAGTATGCGAGTAAAGTAAACAGTGCGAGTAAAGTAAACAGGTGATAGCAATATGATGGAAATAGGACCGGGGTCCACAGTTCACTAGTGGTGTCTCTCCATAAGATAAATAACACATGCTGGGTAAATAAATTACAGTTGGGCAATTGATAGAATAAAGATAAATGTGATATGTCAAGAAGATCACTATGAGATTTACTCTGGGCATTACAACAAAATACATAGACCGCCATCCAACTACATCTATGACTAATAATCCACTTGTGGCGAATCAATCCGAGAACTCCACAAGTATTAAGTTGCGAACAACAGATAATTGCATTAAGCAAAGTGTGTAATGTAAACAAAGCATATGCCCTTGAGCATATGAATGTTGTTTTCTCCCTAGTAGCAACAGCACATCTACAACCTTAGAGGTTTCTGTCACTCCCCCAGGTTAAATAGAGGCACGAACCCACTATCGAGCATAAATACCCCCTCTTGGAGTCACTAGCAACTACTCGGCCAAGATAGCTACTAACAACGGAGAGCATGCAAGATCATAAACAACATAGTGATAACATAAGATATATTTCAGTATAGCAACTCACTCATAACACCAATATTCATCGGATCCCAACAAACCAAACATGTAGAATTACATAACGGTGATCTCAATCATGTAGGGCAGCACATGAGATCTAAACATGAAGCACATGGTGGAGAAGACAACCATCTAGCTACTGCTATGGACCCATAGTCCAAGGTAGACTACTCACGCATTGCTCCGGAGGCAAGCATGGCGATGAAGAAGGCCTCCGGCGGTGATTCCCCTCTCCGGCAGGGTGCCGGGAAGAGCTTCTGGACCCTCCCGATCTTCGGGTCGACGGCGGCGGCGGATCGCGATGTGTTCTGGAAAATTGATCGGGTACTTAGTTTTTTTCCGTCGGGGGGTCTTTATAGGTGAAGGGGCGATGTCAGAGGTGGAGCCAGGTGGCCTCACACCAGGGCAACGCGGCCCAGGCCCTGGCCACGCCAGCCTGGTGTGTGGGGCCCTTGTGGCTCCCCTCCTACTCCTCTTCGGATCTCTGGAAGCTTCCGGGTAAAATAAGACTTCAGGAACTTGTTTCGTCCAATTCCGAGAATATTTCCTGTGTATCACTTCTAAAACACAAAAACAGCAGAAAACAGGGAACTGGCACTATGGCAACTCATTAATAGGTTAGTTCCGGAAAATGCATAAAAGTGCCACGAAGTGTAACGAAACATTGGGCAAATGGTGTAAAAACAAGCATGGAGCATCAAAAATTATAGATACGTTTGAGACGTATCAGCATCCCCAAGCTTAACTCCTGCTCGTCCTCGAGTAGGTAAGTGATAACAAAAGAATAATTTTTGAGGTGACATGCACCTACACAATCTTGATCATATATTTAAGCATTTGTGAGCTGGGATCATAAGAACTTAAAACATGGGCATGAAGATATAATCATGACAATAAGAACTTAGCAACCATGTTGTAAACATGCAAATGAACACAAACAAAAGATCATGAAAATGAAACAATGAAAGTCAAACGTGTGTTCAAATCATAAGGAAAAACATACAAATGGTTTTCAGCTTGTCCTTTATAGAGAGCAAAACATAAATGCATAGAACACCTTCAAGTTTAAGAGGGCGACTAGATACAAATAATTTAAGAACAAGTGAAACCAACAATATGAATCAATCAATGAAAACTTTGGGACAATGCACATTATACTAAGAATGACAACTATGCTCTCTTATGGTGCATAAAGAAAGAAGGTGGTGACTCAACATAAAAGTAAAAGAAAGGCCCTTCGTAGAGGGAAGCAGTGATTGCAAGTTTTATAACCTTCAAAAATTATGGTACTTACCGGCTTTGAGCTCTCATTGCCCCCATCATAAGCATCTTGAATGGTTAAAGTTAATGCGAGAACAATTATGATGCATATGCTTGACAAATCATAAGTTGAAAACCTCGTGTCCCGTGAACATGAGTACCCAAACCTCATGCTACTTTACTTAGAGTCCCAAGCAAGGCTCTTGTCATTGTAAATATATGCATATCATTGAGAACCGCCAATGGGGTACCTCCGTGCCCGATGACATGGAACAAATCCACACCAAAATGATAGGACAAGCAGACAATGAACACCTCGACATCTCTTTTATTTGCCATTTGTTTAGCTTTTTATTGTGAGATGCGTCATCGAATGTTCACCATGGGTATGCTGCGAATTTCCACCATGAATTATGCATGGCTTAGATTGGCGGCCCGGCGTTTCCCTAACACATATACAAACTCCATGATCCCCACAAGATTCCCAATTCATTTCACACCGTGGGCATCCATAAACAAAAGATCACGATATCAACTCAAATAAGAAGTGAATGTTGAAAGCTTGCCCATGACTGCATGGCTGGGCTAGTCTCCAACTTACAACTTGCAAGCATAACAACTCAACATAAGAGACCACAATGTCAAATTTTTAAGAACAGGGAAAAGTAAAGTGTGCCTTCCGGTTCGTGAGAGCTTTACTGACCGAATTTTGCATAACACTGGTAAGAGTTTAATTTGAAGAGAAAATAAAAGCAAGTCAAATTTACTTGGAATAGCAAATTGCTAGTAGGTATGTATGGTGGACACTTTGGAAGACTTGGTTTTTAGGAGTTGGATGCACGAGTAGAGCTCATACTCAGTACAAGGTGAGGGCTAGCAAAAGAGCAATAATGGCCATAATCATGCAAAGCGACAAAGCGACATTAAAGGAAGCATAAGATGGCATCAAAAGTCAAAAACTAAATGATCACGAAGGCTATTGGCGACTTTGGAAGAGTCTAACATGTGTGAGCATGCGCCAAGTCAACCCAAATAAAGCATCAAGGAGAAAACCAAAATAATGCTTCCAAACAATTAGAACAACGCATGATTTTTTCAAAGGCTCATTAAGCAATCTCAGTTATTTGAGACAAGTCATGCTACAGCAAAACCACTAAGCATACTATCAAAAAGACATCAAGCATGACATGAAAAATCCTAAGCCGCAGTCTACACAAGCTCCTTCTTGTACCACTATTTTGCATAAAGCTTTTTCTCTTTTCCAACACCATTCAAACTTTTTATAAACACCTCTTTTGATGAAAACCAATAAAGATCAGAGGCAAAAATACACCTTGATGAATAAATATAAGAAGATCTGAACGCAAATCAAGGCGAAAACAAAAACCAAAAGCAGTAGCAGAAAAAGAAGAACACTCGGTTTTTGATAAGAGTGAAAACTGGAGCGTTCTTGGCAAATGAAAAGCAAGGCAACTTCTCCAAAAGAAATTTGTTGGGGTCCAACCATTTATTGCAGCAAACAAAACTAAACTAACTAAGAAAACTAAAACAACTGACGCTCCAAGAAAAACACATAGTGCATGAAGCAATAAAAATATAGTGTTTTGAAAGGTGACCTGATTTTTGCCGATGAAGAAGGGGTGCCTCGAGGGCATCCCCAAGCTTTGACGCTTGTACTTCTTGGATATTTCTTGGGGTGATGCATGGGCATCCCCAAGATTGAGCTTTTGTCCATTCTTCAACTCATCTCATCATTCTCCAATCCCTACACTTGAAAACTTCCTTCATACAAAACTAAACATAAATCTATTAGCAACATTAGTGTAGGCATAACATATAATCAACCTCTTTTTGCTTCAGGTTTCAACCCAAAACCACCACATATATAGCAAATACTACTGTAGCAACTTCCCCAAAAGTTCCGTGATCAAAAGAACTCAAAAGAAAGCGATAAAGTGGCAAACACAAATATTGGCAGAAATCTGTCAAAATAGAACAGCTGACAAAGGCCGAAATTTTGAGGGGTTTTCTGTTGCTCAAATAAAAAAGTGTTCAACTAACGAAAGTTTTGATATAACCTGGGGCATATGCACAAGAAATCGCAGGTCCAAAAGACATACAGAGAATTTATACGAATTTTTACGGTGCAGCACTGAAAATAGTTTTAGGACAGCAACATCCCCAAATCTTTACCTCACTCAAATTAGAGGCTTCTCTTGGCAAAAAAACAAAATAAAAAGGATAAGGAGCGGTCATTACAGTAGTAATGACTTCCAAGACTCAAATAAAAGAAAAAGTACTGAAAATAAAATATTGGGTTATCTCCCAAGAGTGCTTTTCTTTAACGCCTTTGAGCTAGGCGCAGAAAATTGCGAATCAAGTAACATCAAGTGATGAAGTGCTAGGATCAGCGGGCGCCTTACGTCTTCCTTTCTTACCTTTGCTCTTGACTCTAGGAAAGACATGGCTATTGCAAGGTGGAGAGATAAATCTTATATTGCCTTTTCCCACATCAATGACGGCGCCTAGGAGCTTTAATAGAGATCTTCCAAGTGTGATTTGTCCTTTTCCTACACATTCAATAACAAGATAATCAGTAGATATCATTCTTCCTAGGACTTTTGTAAAAACTCCTTCAGCAACTCCAATGGGAAATATAATGGAATTATTAGTAAGAGAAATTCCTTCTCCCCCCTCAGAAAGCTTCCAAAGACTCAAAGATTCATAGACATCCTTTGGCATAAGACAAAATTCAGACATAATATCACATCGAGCATGAAAAGTTTTACCATCAATAGTGATTTTTACCGTAGGATACCAACTCGAAGGTTCAGAATTTGTTGGCACATAATCAAAATGCTGGCGCAAAGTATTATAGCAAGTATTCAAACTAGCAGTGCGAGTCTCAAGAGTATCAAGTCTATTAAAAATGCACACAAGAGAGGAATCAAAATAAGTTGGCATGCTATAAATTGTAATCAACTTTTTTATAATATTGAAGGCTTGATCTCCATCACAATGAAGGAAATCTCCTTCTGCAGTAGCATCCAAAGCATATCTATAACGAAGAGCAAGTCCAAAGTAAAAGCTACTAAGAAGCAAACTCAAAGTCATTTTAGGTTCAATTTTTCCATGCCAATCATAAATTCTAGACCAAGCTTCTTTAAAACTTTTTCCGCATCCTTTTGTTTAAAAGTGAAAATCATATCCTCGGGCGACATAGTAGTAGCAACTGAACTAGACATAATAAACTAAAGTAAAGAAATAGCAACAACCAAGGATTCTAATTTTTTTGGATTTTTTATATAAAACAATGCAAGTAAAAATAAATAAAGTAAAGCAAAACAATAACAATAACAAAGTAAAGGATGTGTGTGCGAAAAACTCCCCTTGCAGAGGTCTTCCACTCTTCCCCGGCAACGGCGCCAGAAAAGAAGCTGCTGGTGCCAAGTTGACGTGGGAATATGTAGTTGATGTGGGAGCTTATTCTTCGTTAATCCCCGGCAACAGCGCCAGAAAAGAAGCTTGATGCTACCGATTTGATGAAGTAAATAACCGGCCAGTTGGGAACCCCAAGAGGAAGGTATGATGAGTATAGCAGCTTGTTTTTCCTCAGTTAAGAAACCAAGGTTTATCGTTTAGGAGAAGAGCAGACAATTACTACTGAAGGTGATGCTTGCTAGTTTGCGATAGCTTCAGACAATTTATATATGGCGCCTCATCCAAGCTTTGCTTGCTAGCTGCAACGCGGAACCTGCACACACACAACCAAGTACTTTGTTCCCAACTTACGATGAGGTTGTCAATCTCACCGGTTTGCTTGAAACAAAGGTTATGAGCGTATCGAGTGGAAAACAGTAGAAGTATGCGAGTAAAGTAAACAGTGCGAGTAAAGTAAACAGGTGATAGCAATATGATGGAAATAGGACTGGGGTCCATAGTTCACTAGTGGTGTCTCTCCATAAGATAAATAACACATGCTGGTAAACAAATTACAGTTGGGCAATTGATAGAATAAAGATAAACATGATATGTCAAGAAGATCACTATGAGATTTACTCTGGGCATTACAACAAAATACATAGACCGCCATCCAACTACATCTATGACTAATAATCCACTTGTGGCGAATCAATCCGAGAACTCCACAAGTATTAAGTTGCGAACAACAGATAATTGCATTAAGCAAAGTGTGTAATGTAAACAAAGCATATGCCCTTGAGCATATGAATATTGTTTTCTCCCTAGTAGCAACAGCACATCTACAACCTTAGAGGTTTCTGTCACTCCCCCAGGTTAAATAGAGGCATGAACCCACTATCGAGCATAAATACCCCCTCTTGGAGTCACTAGCAACTACTCGGCCAAGATAGCTACTAACAACGGAGAGCATGCAAGATCATAAACAACATAGAGATAACATAAGATATATTTCAGTATAGCAACTCAATCATAACACCAATATTCATCGGATCCCAACAAACCAAACATGTAGAATTACATAACGGTGATCTCAATCATGTAGGGCAGCTCATGAGATCTAAACATGAAGCACATGGTGGAGAAGACAACCATCTAGCTACTGCTATGGACCCATAGTCTAAGGTAGACTACTCACTCATCGCTCCGGAGGCAAGCATGGCGATGAAGAAGGCCTCCGGCGGCGATTCCCCTCTCCGGCAGGGTGCCGGGAAGAGCTTCTAGACCCTCCCGATCTTCGGGTCGACAGTGGCGGCGGATCGCGATATGTTCTGGAAAATTGATCGGGTACTTAGGTTTTTTTCGTCGGGGGGTCTTTATAGGCGAAGGGGCGATGTCAGAGGTGGAGCCAGGTGGCCTCACACCAGGGCGGCGTGGCCCAGGCCCTGGCCGCGCCAGCCTGGTGTGTGGGGCCCCTGTGGCTCCCCTCCTACTCCTCTTCGGATCTCTAGAAGCTTCCGGGTAAAATAAGACTTCAGGAACTTGTTTCGTCCAATTCCTAGAATATTTCCTGTGTATCACTTCTGAAACACAAAAACAGCAGAAAACGGGGAACTGGCACTGTGGCAACTTGTTAATAGGTTAGTTCCGGAAAATGCATAAAAGTGCCACGAAGTGTAACGAAACATTGGGCAAATGGTGTAAAAACAAGCATGGAGCATCAAAAATTATAGATACGTTTGAGACGTATCAGCCCCATACAAAAGAAGTATGGACGGGAAAGTACGCCCGGTTGTGCAGCAAAGTGTTGATCTCTCATGGGTACAAGTGACCACCTCTGCAGAGTGTATAAAGTATCAAGATACTCCCTGTTCCGGGAAGGAGCTACGAACGCAGCAGGAAAGGAGCCCATCGAAGCTCTAATCAACCTGTGAAGACTAACGGACATAGTTCTTTTGAATAAAATCAACCTTTGAAGAAATGATTATAAAAACTGCATTTGACCTAAGACTCTTGAGTCAGTGGTCGTAGCTAGTGCATCAAACACCTCTATCCTGTTAAATGAACTTGTTGGGTAACGCTCGTTACTCACCCCATTCCCTCTTTACCCTTGCTTAGACTTGGAGAGCTAGAATGAGGAAACTGAAGAAGCATCGGAGGACTACGAGGAAGTCTACTATGAAGAACCAGACCTTTTCGGTGGAGTCGAAGGCGTGGATTACACGATCGTCTACGGGAACAACGAAGGAGCCGAGGAGGAGGCCGACAACTAGTAGTATAGGGTAGTAGTTTAAGTCACAGAAACCCTATAGAATAAAGTGACTTAAGCCAATTATCATGTTTAGTCTACTTCTATCTGTCGTAGTTAAGGTTTATCACATCAAGGTAGAACCTACTAGTGTTCCTCTTTGGACCGAGGAGGAACTGGAATCCTTTGTAAGATTATGGCTTGTAATATAAAGTGCTTGAATAAAGACCACTATGTTTCTGTTGTACCACTCTGAGGGATGTAATATTTGTGAAATGGTACTTCACGAGTGTTATGTCAACGACTTGCATACTACAACATGCAGTGGTATGCTGGGTCACCACAGCCGCCTTGTACTCCGGTGGTGGCGTCCACTCCTTCTTCGGCTCGGGCTTGGGCCTGCCGAGGCGGAGGCGGCCACAGGGAGGTGATGGAGGCGCGCGGCGGTCGCGGATGACGGGGCCGCCTGAGCTCCTACGCCATGGGCTCTCCCGCTCGTCCTTCATCGGAGCGAGATAGCGCGGCGATGACGAGCCGTATGGTGAGAACCGCGGTGACACCGACGAGCGCGAGGAGGAGGAAGAAGATGGCGAGCGGCGAGGCCCCCTGTTGGGTCGCTGGGGAGGCGGCGGCATCGCCAATGGTGGGTTGTTGCCATTGGTGATGTGGTCCAGGACCCAGGTGAGGGTGCGCCCTGGAGCACTCCACCATCGCCGCCGGCCCTCGCTGTTGAAGTTCTCCGGCGGCGGGCCTGGGCGTCGTACGCCGCGAGGTGGTCCTCGCGCTGCCGTGCGAAGAACGCTGACCACGCGTGCCGATTGTCGGGATCCCATTGGGGGTCGTTGCGCTCCTCGTCGGTGAGCGTCCCCCAGTAGTGCCCGTAGATGGCAGCCTGGCGGTTGCTTCCGGTGGGAATGGGCGGCACAAGGAGGCCACCGACGCTCAGCTTCCACCCCGACGGGAGCCAAAAATCCGGCGGGACGGGGTAGCCGGCGTGGAAGAGCGCTTGTGCCTCGTGGACGTGGAGCCAGAGGCGGCCAAAGCCATTGTCGTCGTGGTGAAACAACATATGCCATGGGATGGCTTAAATAGGGCCGACTGTACACTAGCGGATCCGGAGGAGGGAAGCCGCGATGAAGACCGCACACAGAACACACTGCTAACACACCGAGCTACCCAGGTTCGGGGCCCTCGTGAGGAGTTAACACCCCTACTCCTACATGTCTGATCTATATGAGCTACACGTGAGAGCTACAATGGTGCTCCTTGAGTTGTTCATCTTGCCTATCTAAGGCTGCACTGGGCAGGAGCTAAAGAGCTAGTGCTACTCAAGAAGGAGAGCTCCCATGGAGCGAGAGAGAAATGAGCCTCCTTTGGAGGCTGGGCTGCTCGTTCCCCCTGGTGCCCCTTATATAGGGTGCCTAGGGGACAAGGTGAGGCCCACTGCATAGTGCACATGCACTGTAGCTGAGTTTGACTACTAGGGTCTTGTCACACTGTAGCCTGCATCATCACGGTACCGTCCTTGGTACTGTGGCTGGTGTCATGGTCATGGGCTTGTCCCATCGATGTCTATACTTCACGTCCTTGGTCTTCGTCTTCTAGCTGTTGTCTTCTAGACCTCCATGTCATCAGTCTTATCCTCCTCCTGAGGATAAGGCTGACTAGGAGATGTTGAGTATGCTGGTCTGAGCCAAGGGGCGTCCCAAGACCAGCATATGATGATGGAGGATGTGCCGGTCTGAGCCTAGGGGTGTCCCAAGACTGACACTGACGAAGGAATGACAAACGGGCCCCCGATATTCGCCTACCTGGTTTTCGGTCCAGGAAAGGTCTCTCGTGGAAAGCTCTTGAGGCCCATCAAGGTAGCGATCTAGCATGGCCCAGGAGCTAAACTTGGCATGCAAGCAAAGGTCCGAAGAATTAGAATTGGATTAGGTTTCGTCTGTTTGAGTACCGATCCGATCTGTATCGGGTTTGAGGGACCATCCCGAGACCCAGTCTTCGCATATAAAAGGCTGGGAGGGAGGCCTCAAAAGCCTAGACGCTTTTCCACCCACCTTACGCCTGAGTGCTCGACAACTTAGAGCTCTCTAGTTTGGCTAGATCCAATCTACGCCACCATTGTAACACCTTCATCAAAGCCACCCCATCAATACAAAGTCAGACAAGCAGGACGTAGGCCTTTTACCTTCCGAGGGGGCCGAACCTGGGTAAATCCCTTGTTCCTTTGCTTTCGTCTGATCGCCGTCGAGTTCGCCAGGTCCCCAATACGCTTCCTAGATCGAAAGCCCTTCGACATGGGCATTGCCGGGGATAAACCTCATCAATTGGCGCCGACCGTGGGGACGACGGGATCTGGATCCACGGATTCGCCGGCTCCATCACCAACCACCACCAAGATCGACATCGACACTGTCGTCGGCATCGCTATGCCGGCCGACATCACCGCCAAGATCGACATCGACACCGTCGTCGACATCGCTGTGCCGGCTGTCGTCAACGCCAACTCGACGGAACCGGGGGTCGACGCCGCTGATTCGATCATCGTCGACAATGTTGCGCCAAGCACCGCCAAGCCCACTCCAGCGGCGAACGTCATCGACCCCATCTCAAGCGCGACAGGAGCAGCGTTCGGAGGCTATGACATGGCCTTCGGACTGTTCAACTTCCACGTGGACAGCAACGGAGCGATGGAACTACTCTCCATCGGTGAATCGGCTCCACTCATGGCCGAAGCGGCAACACCATCAGTCGTCGGGGGCAAACCCTCGACAAGTGCGCTACTAGCACCATCGGAGGAGGAACCGAAGCTAAAAACTTCGACCCCATCAGTCGGGTCGAACGATTTCGAAGACCCACCTCCATCCCCGACCACCGCATACTGCGTCGATTGCGACGCATACCACTACGTGGGCGCCGGAGATTTCTCATCCCACGAGATCGCCGGCTGTGAAGATCCTCGGGGGGGCACATCAGCTGTCTACCCGACGATATCTGAGTGCGATCGGGCTCTCAACGCCCTCACGCTCCGCACTGCACCGTATGACCCTGACTACGTCGAAGGGTTATACTCGGACTACACATGCTCAGATGACGACGATGATGTCTACCCCGAAGCTAAGGGGAAAATCGGCAATTCAGCAAGCTCCGCCTCACACTGCGAATCTGCCGCATCTAGCGATGGCTATGTGGCTGATTACAATTCTGACTTCATGATCAAAGTCGGGCCCTACGTCGAAAGCGATGACGTCTACCCTCCAGCACTGGGCGAAATCAGCGACGATTCGGCCCCATGGACCGGGGGCCACTGCATGATGGCATCGCACGGCGACGGAAACGAGAACAGAGACAACGACGGCCGAATCGGGCAGACAGCGGCCGCCAGGTGGTCACGCATGACCAGATCCGGTTCGCAAGAAGGGTTTATGCGGGCGAGGTGAACTTTGGTCCCAACCCAAGCCCGAGCGATCTGGCTGCACTCCGGTTCGTCGTCCAGGAGCAGAAGGACCAGATCAGTGCAGATAGGCGAGTGCTGGAACGGCGCAGAGAGGAGGCTGATGCGTCTAGCAGAAGACGGGCTGAAAGATCGTCCCATTACTCATCAAGCGTCCCGCACAGATCGAGGTCACGCACTCAGCCGGGGGGCAATATGCACAATATCACCCGAAATTTAGAGGCAGAGTTCAACGAGACCGAACTGATGCCCAAAACCAAGGAGGCGGCACTCATGGCCGCGGCAGCTTACATTGTAGCAAACGCATCCAATGGCGACGAGCATATGCAAAACCTGAGAAACCTGGCACTCGAAGGAGTAAGGGTACTTCAAAGCACGCCCGAGTCCGGACATGATGCGACAGCAAGGAGAACCGCCCCACCAGCGGAGCAGGCCAGACACCCAGCGCCGGTGCCACCCGTAGCGCCTCGGACACAAGCGGTCGAACCTCTCAACGGAGAGCTTCGGCATGGTCTGGCCCAGAACAGAGTCGACCAAGGGCGAGCGCGGCGCGAGGCGCGCCGCTTCGAGGGAGATCGCGAAGCGGAAACGTTCGGCGGCACCAACGATGGACTGTGTGGGGCAGATTGCTTTAGCCTTTTAATCCGCTCCGCACCGTTGCCGAAGGGAATCAAGCTCAGCGACGGCATAGTCAAGTTCAACGGGCAGCAGGACCCCCGAATTAGGCTCGATGATTTCATAACTGCTGTCAAAATCAGCGGCGGATCTAGAGACAACGCCCTCCAGTTGCTATCGCTGCATCTAAAGGATAACGCAAGGGCATGGCTGAATAATCTCGCACCAGATAGCATCCGCTCTTGGGAAGAATTTCGGCAAGCGTTCATCGCTAACTTCCGAGGCACTTCACGACGACCTACGTCGTTCGAAGAACTACGGCTATGCGTGCAGAGAACCGGAGAAAACCTGAGATCATACATCTCACGGTGGATCAGCCTCCGGAACACGATGGAAAACATCTCGCCCGAAAGGGCCATCGATGCCTTTCGCGGCGGCCTCTTCAGACGTGATTTCAAGGAAGAGCTTGGACGCTGCAAGCCAAGGACCGTCGACCAACTCGTGAGCTTGGCGAATGAGTGGGCCGATGGCGAAGACTCCATCGCGGCTCCCAGAAGTCGCCGTCGATCAGCAGAACGCGACGTCGATGCGAAAGACCAGTTCCACTCCGGGTCCCGAAAGAAGGGTCGTCGGAACCGCTACGACAACACGGAGAACACAGACATGGTAGCAGCAGGCTACGTGCACGAAGATCGTGAAGACAACCGCGACTTACCGCGGCAAGGAAACAATTACCATGGTAGCAGCAGCAGAAGTACCGGTTGTGATGCGAGGCCAAGTAAGGAGTGGCGCCGACGACAGCCACAGCTGTCGGCAGAGGAGATGCTTGATAGTGGATGCCCGCGGCATACGTACCTCGACAAGGATGGAGTACGGAGACCTGTGCACCTCCTCATCAAGTGTAGAGAGTTCCTTCGCCTCAACCGAGCACTCCAAGAGAGGATGGGCACCGAGCAGCCAGTGGCGGGGTCGATAGCCTACAATGCTCCACCACCGCCGCCTAACCCACCAGCGAATGTCGTACAGCAGGGTCACCAGGCCGCCACGATCCAGCAAGTCGAACCACGACAGCCGGCTAACGAGGAAGAAGAGTTCCCACCGCCAAGAGGTTTCGTGCCCATGATCCAGAGGGGGCGCCCGACGAATAAAGTACAGCGGAAGCGCGCAAGAGAAGTGTTTCACGCCGAACACGCGCCACCGACCACTCCCGAATATCTGAACTGGTCCGAACATCCGATCGGTTTCGACAGATCAGATCATCCACCGAAGATCCCACGTCCGGGACACCATGCCTTGGTTCTCGAGGCACAGATAGGGGGTTTCACCTCGAAGAAGGTGTTTGTGGACGGAGGCAGCAGTTTGAACCTCATCTACGCAGATACACTGCGAAAGATCAAGATCCCGATGAACAATCTCCTGCCAACGGAGACCTCCTTCCATGGAATTGTCCCAGGAAAGCCGACGTACCCGCTAGGGGCGATACATCTCGACGTCATCTTCGGCACGCCAGCAAATTTCAGAAAGGAGAAGATCGAATTCGAGGTCGTCGACTGGCCCTCGCAATACCACGCCATCCTCGGACGACCAGCGTTCGCCCGATTCATGGCAGTACCACACTACGCTTACCTCAAGCTGCGGATGCCCGCAATCAGAGGACCACTGATGATCAGCGGCAGCTTCGCCCGATCCGAAAACTGCAACAAGGACTTCAATACCATGTCCCAAACCTTCGGGGTGCACGAGGAGCTGCACCATATTCGGGAAGCCACTGTGATGGACATCGATCCACCGGCGCAGCAGAACACCCCAGAACTGTCGTTCGATGCCACCAAGGACACCCGAGAGCACCAGATCCACCCAACAGATCCAACCAAGACGGCGCGGGTGTCGAACTCCCTCTCCCCCGCATAGGAAAGCGTGCTCGTCGAGTTCCTCCGTGAGCACTGGAGGATGTTCGCTTGGTGTCCAGCAGATATGCCAGGCATCCCCAGGGAACTCGCCGAGCACGAGCTCCAGATCTTTCCCAACACGAAACCGGTCAAGCAGTCTATGCGCCGGTATAATTCAGAGAAGGCCAAGTCGATGGGCGAAGAAATCAACCGCCTCCTCGAAGCCAAGTTCATCAGAGAGATCAAGGAAGCTACGTGGCTCTCGCCACCGGTCATGGTGGAAAAGAAGGACACCAAGGTCTACAGGATGTGCATCGACTTCACGGCCTTAAATAAGCACTGCCCGAAGGACTACTTCCCCCTGCCCCGAATCGACCAGATCATCGATTCCACGGCAGGATGCGAGCGCCTTTCGTTCCTCGACGCCTACTCTGGGTACAACCAGATACGGCTGAAAGTAGAAGACGAAGACAAGATGGCGTTCATCACCCCGCACGGGGTATACTGCTACATCACGATGCCCTTCGGGCTCAAGAACACCGGAGCCACCTATCAACAGTGCATGCAGGCGTGTCTAAAGGAGCAAATTGGCCGCAACATCGAGGTCTACGTAGACGACATTGTCATCAAGACCGCGAAGGCAGACAGCCTGCTCGATGACCTTCGAGAAACCTTCGCCAACCTTGACAGATACAGCATCAAGCTCAACCCGAAGAAATGCTCTTTCGGGGTACCCACCGGCCAACTACTGGGCTACCTCATCTCCGAGAGAGGAATCGAAGGCAACCCAGAGAAGATACAGGCCATCATCAACATGCAGCCTCCAAGGACGCTTCGACATGTCCAACAGTTGATAGGTCGACTCGCGGCACTTAGCCGCTTCATCAGCAAGCTCGGCGAAAAAGCACCCCTTTTTTATCGGCTGCTTCGGAAAACAGACAACTTCACGTGGAACAAAGAGGCGCAAACCGCGTTCGACGACCTCAAACGTCGCCTGTCGACCTCCCCAGTTCTCGTCACACCTCGAGAGAAAGAGCCGATGTTGCTATACATCGCGGCCACGAATCAGGTGGTCAGCTCAGTACTCGTGGTCGAACGCGCGGAGGAAGGCAAGGAGCATGGAGTACAGAGGCCTGTGTACTACCTAAGCGAAGTCTTATCTCCGACCAAGCAAAGATACCCCCATTATCAGAAGCTAGCATACGCTATCTATATGACGGGGAAGAAGTTGCCGCACTACTTCGAATGCCACTCCATCATAGTGGTGGCCTCGAATCCAGTTTCCAGCATCCTCAACAACCCAGACGCCACAGGGCGTGTATCGCTATGGGGAATCACGCTGGGGCCCTGGGAGATCACGTACAAGCACCAGTCCGCAATCAAGTCCCAAGTCCTACCGGATTTCGTAGCCGAATGGATGGAAGCTCAGATGCCCGAACTCCCAGACCTGTCGAACAGCTGGACCATATTTGTCGACGGATCCAAGCGGGTTTCGGGAGCAGGAGCAGGAGTGGTTCTCGTATCACCACAGGGGGACAGGATGCGCTATGTTCTCCGCATGCGTTTCCCTAATCCCTCGAACAACGAGGCAGAGTACGAAGCCGTTCTTCACGGTATGCGCATGGCAAAAGCCTGCGGGGCTACCCGCATCAAGATCCATGGAGACTCAAACCTTATCGCCCAGCAAGTCATGAAGGAGTGCGACGCAACCTGTGCAAACATGATTGCATATCGAGCCATGTACGATAAGCTCGAAGGCGAGTTCGAGGGCTGCGAAGTGAGGCACATCGGCAGAGAAAGCAATGAAGAGGCAGACAACCTGGCCAACGTCGGGTCGAGGTGCCTCCCAATACCACCCGGAGTCTTTTTCGAAGAGATATTCGAGCGCTCCGCCAAGATCAAACCAGTGACCGACCCGGCGTTAGCAACACGCTTGGGGGCTCGGCAGGCCAGCACCGCCCCAGCAACAGGTTCAGAAGATCTCCCGAAAGATGCGGGCACAGTCATGCTCGTTGAAGCAACATGGACAAAGCCATATCTGGCCTACCTGTTGTGGGGCGAGCTTCCAGAAGACCCTATCCATCGCCGCCAAGTCATGCGGCGCTCCAAGGCCTTCACGATAATCAACGGGGAGCTCTACAAGCGCAGGACCACAGGAGTGCTCCAGCGGTGCATAGCGCAGGAAGATGGAATCGCTCTCCTTCGAGAAATCCATGAAGGAATCTGTGGGCACCACGCTTGCAGCCGAACCCTCGTGGCCAAGGCTTTTCGGTCAGGATTCTACTGGCTATCCGCCCTCTACGACGCCAGGAACATCGTCCAGCACTGCGAAGCATGCCAGTTATTCGCCACCAAACCTCATGCACCTGCGTCCGAACTGCACACCATCCCTGTGGCCTGGCCCTTCGCACAGTGGGGGCTCGATCAAGTGGGGCCTCTCCCCAAATCGTCCCGAGGAGGTCATACCTACCTGCTAGTCGCAGTGGACAAGTTTTTCAAATGGATAGAAGCGGTTCCGGTCACCAACCAAGAGGCGACCACTGCGGTCAAGTTCTTCGAGTCCATAGTTTACCGGTACGGCGTCCCGAACAGCATTATCACCGACAACGGCACCAACTTCACTTCGGGCGAATTCCAGGACTTCGCCAAAAACCTCGGCATAAAGCTCAAATACGCTTCGGTAGCGCACCCCAAGTCCAATGGCCAGGTCGAAAAAGCCAACGGACTTGTATGCGGAGGCCTGAAGAAGCGACTGCTTCGACCTCTCAAACGCGCAGCAGGCGCCTGGGTCGAGGAACTACCTTCGGTGCTCTGGAGCCTGCGACCAACACCAAATTCTTCAACGGGCTATACACCTTTCTTCCTGCTTTTTGGAGCAGAAGCAGTGCTACCTACTGATGTGCGCTACAGCGCGCCCCGCGTGGTCGCCTACGTCGAGGAAGATGCGGACAAGGCATTGGTGGACGCTCAAGATCTACTAGACGAAGCTCGAGATGTCGCCCTCGTTCGTTCGGCGGTTTATCAGCAGAGCCTCCGCAACTACCACAGCAGGCGGGTGTGCGGACGCTCATTCGAGCCGGGCAACCTTGTGCTCCGCCTCAAGCAGACAAGCACATCGAAGCTGGAGCCACCATGGGAAGGCCCGTACCTCATCCATGAGGTCATCCCAGGAGGGGCATACCGCCTACGCAACCCGAAAACGGGGAAAGACATAGAGAACCCGTGGAATGCCGCGCAGCTGCGCCGCTTCTACCCTTAGCTAGCAAAGCTGTTTCTTCTACCCCCCCCCTACTATGTAATCAAGCGTCGGCAGCAGTCCACGCCCAACACTGTGCCTTCGGCACCAAGCAATAAAGTTCAAATTCTTCACTTCATGAATCGACATCTGTGTATGCTTACGCTCGGGGGCTTCACCCACGCTCGGGGGCTTCGCCTTTCGACCCGCGCTCGGGGGCTTCGCCTTTCGACCCATGCTTGGGGGCTTCACCCATGCTCGGGGGCTTCACCCACGCTCGGGGGCTTCGCCTTTCGACCCACGCTCGGAGGCTTTGCCTTTCGACCCATGCTCGGGGGCTTCACCTTTCGACCCGCTCTCGGAGGCTTCACCTTTCGACCCACGCTCGGGGGCTTCACCCACGCTCGGGGGCTTCGCCTTTCGACCTACGCTCGGGGGCTTCACCCACGCTCGGGGGCTTCGCCTTTCAACCTACGCTCGGGGACTTCGTTTTTTTCGCCCCAGACAAACAAGATATACATATACAATATATACACAACGTGGAGGTACAGACGCAGCCACAGGGCTAGTTCATGGCGCCGCGGCGCCTTGGTTTGCTCTCTGACGGTCACTTTCGGTGATAATCTGTCGAGCAATACAGTCGGCTGTGCCTCTGCAAGCAGCATAGTGGTGCTCCATATCAAAGCGACCACTGGGAGATGGAGGAAGTGTCTTCAGAAGCTCCAGGTCGACCTCAGGATAGTGAGCATGTACGAAAGCAAGGGCGACCACGGCTCCGCAGCGCAAATGCTCCCGGACAAAGGAGTACACAGCGCTTCCGCTCTCAAACCGTTCGAGCAGCGCCGGCAGACCTTCGGGTTGTTTATTCAAAGGAAACATCACCTCATGCACCAGAGCAAGTGCGCCTCGGCTCGTCTCATCCAACACTCCGGCTTGGGCAATCCTGTCTTGAAGAAGTGTCAACTTCATCGCCTTCGACCGGTCCGCCCAGAAATTGTTAGCAATCGAATTGGCATGTGTTTGGGCAGCGATAAGATGCGCATTCACACGTCGGGCTTTAGCCGCACTGTCGAGGCACACATCTGCAGGAGAAAGATGAAGATTAAATTCGACAAAATTGAACAGCGAAGCAAAGGACACCGAAGACTCACATTTTAAAGCCTTCCCCAAGTTCTCGATTTCGTCAAGCAGAAACTTCTCGGCGTCGGCAGCCAGTGATGCCTTCGACAGAGCGACATCGACCTTAGCAGTAACTACCTTCAGCTGACGCTGCGTGCTCTGGAGTTGGTCGCGCAGGGAACGAATCAGAGTCAATTCGCTCGAAGAAGGCGCCCTCCGCTCAACGGCACTAGAGGTACTACCAACTGTTTCATACTCAATAGGCCAGGCACTAGAGGTCGCGGATGGCTCCTGCATAAGAGGCCTAGCATCACACACAAGCATCGGCAACCAAATGACAAGCAAATTAACAGAACAGAAGAACAAGTTTTACAGCAGAAAGGGGTCTTAGTCAGAGTCAAAGCCCTCGGCGCGGTACCACAAAAGTTAATTACAGAGGTGAGGCAGGAGCACTACTCGCACTACGCTGAGCTACCAGCCTTGCTAAATGGTGTGCCAGATGCGCCACATTTTCGAGCTCTCGCCGCCGCGCGTTTCTCGTTCCTGTCGGCCAAGAAGCTCGTCATCCGGGCAGCCAGATCACGAGCACGAGCAACATAACTTTTGGCGGACCTATCGCGTCCGTCCTTGTCTTTTGGATAGGTGCTCGTGATCTTGTCAGCATCGAATTCCACATCGTGCATCATCATCATGGAGAAGACAGACTCTGAGCCGATAATTACCTGTCGGCGAACCGCGGCAACTAACGGGTCTTCGTCGTCTGCCTTCACCGCCAGAGCTTCGAGGATCCCCGCAATGGTGTCGTTGACCGAGTCGGGGATAGACATATCCCGAATGCGAACAAGCGTCGATCGCACCCTCGCCAGGAGGTTGCCAACCTCTCGACTCAGGCGCTCGACAAGGCCGACGCTAGATTCGAGTCCGGCGGGCTCCTTCATAGCTCCGGCGTCTAATTCGGCAGCGGCTACAAGAAGAAACAACCCGCCAGGTCAACAATAGGACCCTTTGGCACAAAATCTAATTCAGACGAGGTCGAAGACTCACCACGCAAAGCATCGAGCGAAGATTGCAGACACTGCTGCATGTCTTTTTCCCTCGTTTCGGCCTCTACGCGACGCGTCCTGGCAAGCTCCTGAGCCTTGGTCGACTCGGCCTTTAGCTGGGCGACCTCGTCGGCTAGCTCAGCGGTCTTGGCCTTCAGTCCCGAATTTTATGCCGCAAGTTCATCCAGCTGCGCCTTCAAGGACGTCTTGTCAGCGGCAGCTTGTGTGGCGATCCCTGACCATTCGGGAAAGAGCAGTGTTACGGATAAAAAAAGTCAAGGTTACAATAAGAATGGGGAGTTAAGGAAGAAGAGGCTGTACTCACGTCGAATGTCCTCGAGCTGCTCGGACAGTTTTTGGTTTTCTTCTTCCAAGGAGAAGAAGCTCCTACAAACTTTTGATAGATCCCTAACAATGGGCTAAAGAAGGCAACAAGAGATCAACCCTCGAGTCATCGTTCGGAGGGCAAGCCTAAGTGTAAACACTTAGGCTCACCCTCGAGGGCTACTGATGGTCAATCACACGAAACGCAAGTTTGGAATCTTCAGACTTACATGGTTGTTAGGACCGGAAGGTTCGCCAGACGAAGAAACAAGGACGAACTCGTGCTCCATCATTTTCTTCTTCGAAGAGGTTGAAGGCTTTGTAAGAATGGCTTCGGGGGCGGCGACATCGGCGGCCTTCTCCTGCGAGTCCGCTGTCTCTTCGAGGGCG
This sequence comes from Dactylis glomerata, assembly GCA_007115705.1. Classification (NCBI taxonomy): domain Eukaryota; kingdom Viridiplantae; phylum Streptophyta; class Magnoliopsida; order Poales; family Poaceae; genus Dactylis; species Dactylis glomerata. Next base: position 376,609 of record QXEO01002114.1, on the reverse strand, counting down.
TCGTCATGGGGCTGGACTCGATATTGGTCCTGGTCTCCCGGACACGTCGATGTCCCCTCGGAAGAAGATCTGAAGCAAATATTGATGTCAATACGAGTCGACGGATTCGAAGCAAGTTCACAAGATGTATGAGTTCTACAAGGAAAACTTACGACGCGTCGATCCCGAATTTTGGAATGATCTTCTTCTTTGTTCGAGGAGGAGGACGGCGGCTCAAAGGCGAGGCAGGAATCGCGCTGTTGCCGTCATCGCTCGAAGTGAAACGGGTGTCATCGAAGTCTTCCGAGTCATCGACAACATCTGTAATTCGCTGCTTTTTCGGGGCTCTCGACGGAGATGGAGCAGCGGAGGTCGATCCCTCCGGCACTTCGATAAAATCGCGCCCCGGATACTCGCCCATCTCGGGCTGGGGTGGATAGCATCGCGCCACTTCGATTACCTGTGCAGGGATATAAAATGCATTCAATACTGGTTGATACAGCTATGGAAGCAAAGTGGTGTCCGATTGAGATCAGAATCGTACCTTGGTGCGGGGAAAGGCCTTGCTGAAGGCCACCGCGCCAAAGATTTTCGGCACGGGATTTTTCTTCTTAATGTTCGTGATGGTGCGCACGCACTCGTCGATCTCGGCCTCGCGCAGCTCATCTTGGGAGATGCGGGTCGAATCCCGACGGTCGCTGTAGTCCCACATACAGTGGGCTCGAGCAGCAAGGGGCTAAATTCGGCGCTCGATGAAGGTTCGGATGAGCTGGATGCCCGAAAGCTCTTTCTTTGGAGTAACTCGGAGCTGCTGGATCTTCTCCATCAGCGGCTCTGTAATCTTCATCTCCTCATCAGAAAGGTCATGCTTCTAAGACACGCGAGGTCGGAGGGTGCCAGTAGGTTGAAATTCCTCGAGTCCGAAATTTTCGTCGTCGGAGGATTTGTCCTTGGCATAGTACCACTTCGTTCTCCCGCCGGGATTGTTTTCGAGTGTTTGGAGGTTGAAGTATTCGACGTCCGGGCGCACCTGGCAGCCGAAACCACCGGTCTGGAATGGCAGAGGGCGCCGAATAGCGAAAATTCGGCGCCACAACGCCTAGTGGGGTTCAATCCCCAGGAAACATTCACAGAGCGTGATAAAGCATGCAATGCGGAGGATGGTATTAGAATTCAGATCATGGAGCTGAATCCCATAAGCAAAAAGAAGACCGCGGAGGAAAGGATGCGAAGGAAGAGACAAACCCCGCAGCAAGAAGGCAATAAAAATTACCCGAAATCCAGGAGGAGGCCGGGGAATGATCTCAGGGCCGGCGGCAAGCGACTCCACCGGCGTGTTCTTCAGGAGGCCCATCTTCTCGGCCTGGGACAGCTCCTTGTCCCTAACCTTGGTCTGGACCCAACGGTCAACGGCGGAGCCGTCGGCATCGGCCGTCTTGGCCTTCTTGGCAGCGGCGCCAGTGGCGGCACCGGCGGCGGTGGAGCTCCTCTTGCCCATGGGCTCGGTGCGCAGCGGGAGCTGTGGAAATGGGTGCAGGTGGAGGAGGCAACTGCTGTGAGGCGCAAGGAGGAAGATGGTGGCGGCGGAGTAGGGTGAACTGTTTACCCCGCCGCTGTTATTTATTTCTCCTCTGAAAATCTACTCCAGATCTTAGCCGTCCGCGACGAAGTGGAAACGACCAAGCCGATCCAGCCGTCCACGTGTCAGCGCATGGGAGCCGCGGCGTCCACTACGCATGGTAATGAAGGAAACCGTGCTGGTTATTTCTCACTCACGCGTGGGACATGCGGTCAAACACTGTCAACGGCCGGGATGTGCGGCCGGTGGGCCCACCATACGTCTAGTCCTGGCAGGGTCAGGCCATTCCTGTAGAGGATGGTGTGACAACTCGAGGAAGCATTTCGTCAGCAATGACGCGATTCTTTGGGCAGGCTGATTCTTCTCAACTCGAAGGTCGAGGCTGGTAAGAGTTCTTTTGAACCTTAAAGGTATGCACTACTTGCAGTCAGATGATTTCTCGACCGAACTTTCTTTGGGGTTTTGGTATTCCTCCTTCTTGTGTTACCCAAACACACTCAAGGTTTTTCGACGACTCTGTTTTGCTTCCAATTGGGTTTTTGAGCAATGAATGCTTGCTCATATAAAGCCGGACTTCGGTCCCTCGGATCGTCTTTTTCGGGCCAGCAGTGCCTTCAAGTTATTCGAGGTCGGACTTCGGTCCCTCGAATCGCCTTTTTCGGGACAGCAGTGCCTTCAAGTTATTCGAGGCCGGACTTCGGTCCCTCGAATCGCCTTTTTCGGGCCAGCAGTGCCTTCAAGTTATTCGAGGCCGGACTTTGGTCCCTCGGATCATCTTTTTCGAGCCAGCAGTGCCTTCAAGTTATTCGAGGCCGGACTTCGGTCCCTCGGATCGTCTTTTTCGAGCCAGCAGTGCCTTCAAGTTATTCGAGGCCGGACTTCGGTCCCTCAAATCGCCTTTTTCGGGCCAGCAGTGCCTTCAAGTTATTCGAGGCTGGACTTCGGTCCCTCGAATCGCCTTTTTCGGGCCAGCGGTGCCTTCAAGTTATTCGAGGCCGGACTTCGGTCCCTCAAATCGACTTTTTCGGGCCAGCTGCACCTTCAAGCTATTCGAGGCTGGGCTTCGGATCCTCGAATTGTTTTTTACGGTCTAGCAATACCTTCAAAATGTTCGAGCTTGAATTACGGACCCTCGAAACGCATCCCGAGGCCGCCTGCGTCTTCATTCTGTTCGAGTAAGGGCTGATGCCTTTTCGAACCTTTCTTTTGGGCTATCAACGCTCCTCATTCAACATGCCCGAATCTTGGTGGCCATATACCAGTTCGGATGTTGTATGTCAAATACGAAGGTAAGTCCACAGTTAGCAACACTGGATGGCTCGGTATTCATATCAAACGCGCTCTGCCGGAAATTTTCCATACCTACGGTATGAAGTTTGCACCAATGGACGCATCGGGTGCCTCACAAACGAACTGGGCTCCGACCTGGTAAGTCCAACGCGGCTCGGGTCGGGGTAGCGCCAGCCCACGCGGGTTCGAGTCGGGGGACTCGAATCTGAGTAAGCTAACCGAATGTTTTTGCTGCTGTGCAATAAACTGAGACCCGACGTGAGTCTCAGGCCGGTTATGCGCATCCCTCTGCAAACTCGACTTAGCATTTTCGAGGCTCTGGATGAGCGTAGCTCGAAAACTTCATATCTAACAAGTGTATTACTCGAATGGTCTCTATTTTTGCGATTTACAGACCAGGTGCGCATATCGGGTGCGGCTGAGAAGATTTTCGGGTGGAGTCCCTGCCATAGTCTTCGGCTATCCCAGGAACTCGGGGGCTACTGACGAAGGAATGACAAACGGGCCCCCGATATTCGCCTACCTGGTTTTCGGTCCAGGAAAGGTCTCTCTCAGAAAGCTCTTGAGGCCCATCAAGGTAGCGATCTAGCATGGCCCAGGAGCTAAACTTGGCATGCAAGCAAAGGTCCGAAGAATTAGAATTGGATTAGGTTTCGTCTGTTTGAGTACCGATCCGATCTGTATCTGGTTTGAGGGACCATCCCGAGACCCAGTCTTCGCATATAAAAGGCTGGGAGGGAGGCCTCAAAAGCCTAGACGCTTTTTCCACCCACCTTACGCCTGAGTGCTCGACAACTTAGAGCTCTCTAGTTTGGCTAGATCCAATCTACGCCACCATTGTAACACCTTCATCAAAGCCACCCCATCAATACAAAGTCAGACAAGCAGGACGTAGGCCTTTTACCTTCCGAGGGGGCCGAACCTGGGTAAATCCCTTGTTCCTTTGCTTTCGTCTGATCGCCGTCGAGTTCGCCAGGTCCCCAATACGCTTCCTAGATCGAAAGCCCTTCGACATGGGCATTGCCGGAGATAAACCTCATCAATTGGCGCCGACCATGGGGACGACAGGATCTGGATCCACGGATTCGCCGGCTCCATCACCAACCACCACCAAGATCGACATCGACACTGTCGTCGGCATCGCTGTGCCGGCCGACATCACCGCCAAGATCGACATCGACACCGTCGTCGACATCGCTGTGCCGGCTGTCGTCAACGCCAACTCGACGGAACCGGGGGTCGACGCCGCTGATTCGATCGTCGTCGACAATGTTGCGCCAAGCACCGCCAAGCCCACTCCAGCGGTGAACGTCATCGACCCCATCTCAAGCGCGACAGGAGCAGCGTTCGGAGGCTATGACATGGCCTTCGGACTGTTCAACTTCCACATGGACAGCAACGGAGCGATGGAACTACTCTCCATCGTTGAATCGGCTCCACTCATGGCCGAAGCGGCAACACCATCAGTCGTCGGGGGCAAACCCTCGACAAGTGCGCTACTAGCACCATCGGAGGAGGAACCGAAGCTGAAAACTTTGACCCCATCAGTCGGGTTGAACGATTTCGAAGACCCACCTCCATCCCCGACCACCACATACTGCGTCGATTGCGATGCATACCACTACGTGGGCGCCGGAGATTTCTCATCCCACGAGATCGCCGGCTGTGAAGATCCTCGGAGGGGCACTGCAGCTGTCTACCCGACGATATCTGAGTGCGATCGGGCTCTCAATGCCCTCACGCTCTGCACTGCACCGTATGACCCTGACTACGTCGAAGGGTTATACTCGGACTACACATGCTCAGATGACGACGACGATGTCTACCCCGAAGCTAAGGGGAAAATCGGCAATTCACCAAGCTCCGCCTCACACTGCGAATCTGCCGCATCTAGCGATGGCTATGTGGCTAATTACGATTCTGACTTCATGATCGAAGTCGGGCCCTACGTCGAAAGCGACGACGTCTACCCTCCAGCGCTGGGCGAAATCAGCGACGATTCGGCCCCATGGACCGGGGGCCACTGCATGATGGCATCGCACGGCGACGGAAACGAGAACAGAGACAACGACGGCCGAAATCGGGCAGACAGCGGCCGCCAGGTGGTCACGCATGACCAGATCCGGTTCGCAAGAAGGGTTTACGCGGGCGAGGTGAACTTTGGTCCCAACCCAAGCCCGAGCGATCTGGCTGCACTCCGGTTCGTCGTCCAGGAGCAGAAGGACCAGATCAGTGCAGATAGGCAAGTGCTGGAACGGCGCAGAGAGGAGGCCGATGCGTCCAGCAGAAGACGGGCTGAAAGATCGTCCCATTACTCATCAAGCGTCCAGCACAGATCGAGGTCACGCACTCAGCCGGGGCGCGATATGCACAATATCACCCGAAATTTAGAGGCAGAGTTCAACGAGACCGAACTGATGCCCAAAACCAAGGAGGCGGCAATCATGGCTGCGGCAGCTTACATTGCAGCAAACGCATCCAATGGCGACGAGCATATGCGACACCTGAGAAACTTGGCACTCGAAGGAGTAAGGGTACTTCAAAGCACGCCCGACTCTGGACATGATGCGACAGCAAGGAGAACCGCCCCACCAGTGGAGCAGGCCAGACACCCAGCGCCGGTGCCACCCATAGCGCCTCGGACGCAAGCGGTCGAACCTCTCAACGGAGAGCTTCGGCACGGTCTGGCCCAGAACAGAGTCGACCAAGGGCGAGCGCGGCGCGAGGCGCGCCGCTTCGAGGGAGATCGCGAAGTGGAAACGTTCGGCGGCACCAACGATGGACTGTGCGGGGCAGATTGCTTTAGCCTTTTAATCCCCTCCGCACCGTTGCCGAAGGGAATCAAGCTCAGCGACGGCATAGTCAAGTTCAACGGGCAGCAGGACCCCCGAATTTGGCTCGATGATTTCATAACTACTGTCAAAATCAGCGGCGGATCTAGAGACAACGCCCTCCAGTTGCTGTCGCTGCATCTAAAGGATAACGCAAGGGCATGGCTGAATAATCTCGCCGCAGATAGCATCCGCTCTTGGGAAGAATTTCGGCAAGCGTTCATCACTAACTTCCGAGGCACTTCACGACGACCTACGTCGTTCGAATAACTACGGCTATGCGTGCAGAGAACCGGAGAAAACCTGACATCATACATCTCACGGTGGATCAGCCTCCGGAACACGACGGAAAACATCTCGCCCGAAAGGGCCATCGATGCCTTTCGCGATGGCCTCTTCAGACGCGATTTCAAGGAAGAGCTTGGACGCTGCAAGCCAAGGACTGTCGACCACCTCATGAGCTTGGCGAATGAGTGGGCCGATGGTGAAGACTCCATCGCGGCTCCCAGAAGTCGCCGTCGATCAGCAGAACGCGACATCGACGCGAAAGACCAGTTCCACTCCGGGTCCCGAAAGAAGGGTCGTCGGAACCGCTACGACAACACGGAGAACACAGACATGGTAGCAGCAGGCTACGTGCACAAAGATCATGAAGACAACCGCGACTTACCGCGGCAAGGAAACAATTACCATGGCAGCAGCAGCAGAAGTACCGGTCGTGACTCGAGGCCAAGTAAGGAGTGGCGCCGACGATAGCCACAGCTGTCGGCAGAGGAGATGCTTGATAGTGGATGCCCGCGGCATATGTACCTCGACAAGGATGGAGTACGGAGACCTGCGCACCTCCTCATCGAGTGTAGAGAGTTCCTTCGCCTCAACCGAGCACTCCAAGAGAGGATGGGCACCGAGCAGCCAGTGGCGGGGTCGATAGCCTACAACGCTCCACCACTGCCGCCTAACCCACCAGCGAATGTCGTACAGCAGGGTCACCAGGCCGCCACGATCCAGCAAGTCAAACCACGACAGCCGGCTAACGAGGAAGAAGAGTTCCCACCGCCAAGAGGTTTCGTGCCCATGATCTAGAGGGGGCGCCCAACGAATAAAGTCCAGCGGAAGCGCGCAAGAGAAGTGTTTCACGCCGAACACGCGCCACCGGCCACTCCCGAATATCTGAACTGGTCCGAACATCCGATCGGTTTCGACAGATCAGATCATCCACCGAAGATCCCACGCCCGGGACACCATGCCTTGGTTCTCGAGGCACAGATAGGGGGTTTCACCTCGAAGAAGGTGTTTATGGACGAAGGCAGCAGTTTGAACCTCATCTACGCAGATACACTGCGAAAGATCAAGATCCCGATGAACAATCTCCTGCCAACGGAGACCTCCTTCCATGGAATCGTCCCAGGAAATCCGACATACCCGCTAGGGGCGATACATCTCGACGTCATCTTCGGCACGCCAGCAAATTTCAGAAAGGAGAAGATCGAATTCGAGGTCATCGACTGGCCCTCGCAATACCACGCCATCCTCGAACGACCAGCGTTCGCCCGATTCATGGCAGTACCACACTACGCTTACCTCAAGCTGCGGATGCCCGCAAACAGAGGACCACTGACGATAAGCGGCAGCTTCGCCCGATCCGAAAACTGCGACAGGGACTTCAATACCATGTCCCAAACCTTCGGGGTGCACGAGGAGTTGCACCATATTCGGGAAGCCACTGTGATGGACATCGATCCACCGGCGCAGCAGAACGCCCCAGAACTATCGTTCGATGCCACCAAGGACACCCGAGAGCACCAGATCCACCCGACAGATCCAACCAAGACGGCACGGGTGTCGAACTCCCTCTCCCCCGTATAGGAAAGCGCGCTCGTCGAGTTCCTCCGTGAGCACTGGAGGATGTTCGCTTGGTGTCCAGCAGATATGCCAGGCATCCCCAGGGAACTCGCCGAGCACGAGCTCAAGATCTTTCCCAACACGAAATCGGTCAAGCAGTCTATGCGCCGATATAATCCAGAGAAGGCCAAGTCGATGGGCGAAGAAATCAACCGCCTCCTCGAAGCCAAGTTCATCAGAGAGATCAAGGAAGCTACGTGGCTCTCGCCACCGGTCATGGTGGAAAAGAAGGACACCAAGGTCTATAGGATGTGCATCGACTTCACGGCCTTAAATAAGCACTGCCCGAAGGACTACTTCCCCCTGCCCCGAATCGACCAGATCATCGATTCCACGGCAGGATGCGAGCGCCTTTCGTTCCTCGACACCTACTTCGGGTACAACCAGATACGGCTGAAAGTAGAAGACGAAGACAAGACGGCGTTCATCACCCCGCACGGGGTATACTGCTACATGACGATGCCCTTCGGGCTCAAGAACGCCGGAGCCACCTATCAACGGTGCATGCAGGCATGTCTAAAGGAGCAAATTGGCCGCAACATCGAGGTCTACGTAGACGACATTGTCATCAAGACCGCGAAGGCAGATAGCCTGCTCGATGACCTTCGAGAAACCTTCGCCAACCTTGACAGATATAGCATCAAGCTCAACCCGAAGAAATGCTCTTTCGGGGTACCCACCGGCCAACTACTGGGCTACCTCATCTCCGAGAGAGGAATCGAAGGCAACCCAGAGAAGATACATGCCATCATCAACATGCAGCCTCCAAGGATGCTTCGACATGTCCAACAGTTGATAGGTCGACTCGCAGCGCTTAGCCACTTCATCAGCAAGCTCGGCGAAAAAGCACTCCCTTTTTATCGGCTGCTTCGGAAAACAGACAACTTCACGTGGACCGAAGAGGCGCAAACCGCGTTCGACGACCTCAAATGTCGCGTGTAGACCTACCCAGTTCTCGTCACACCTCGAGAGAAAGAGCCGATGTTGCTATACATCGCGGCCACGAATCAGGTGGTCAGCTCAGTACTCGTGGTCGAACGCGCGGAGGAAGGCAAGGAGCACGGAGTACAGAGGACTGTGTACTACCTAAGCGAAGTCTTATCTCCGACCAAGCAAAGATACCCCCATTATCAGAAGCTAGCATACGCTATCTATATGACGGGGAAGAAGTTGCCGCACTACTTCGAATGCCACTCCATCATAGTGGTGGCCTTGAATCCAGTTTCCAGCATCCTCAACAACCCAGACGCCACAGGGCGTGTATCGCTATGGGGAATCACGCTGGGGCCCTGGGAGATCACGTACCAGCGCCAGTCCGCAATCAAGTCCCAAGTCCTACCGGATTTCATAGCCGAATGGACGGAAGCTCAGATGCCCGAACTCCCAGACCTGTCGAACAGCTGGACCATATTTGTCGACGGATCCAAGCGGGTTTCGGGAGCAGGAGCAGGAGTGGTTCTCGTATCACCACAGGGGGGGCAGGATGCGCTATGTTCTCCGCATGCGTTTCCCTAATCCCTCGAACAACGAGGCAGAGTACGAAGCCGTTCTTCACGGTATGCGCATGGCAAAAGCCTGCGGGGCTACCCGCATCAAGATCCATGGAGACTCAAACCTTATCGCCCAGCAAGTCATGAAGGAGTGCGACGCAACCTGTGCAAACATGATTGCATATCGAGCCATATACGATAAGCTCGAAGGCGAGTTCGAGGGCTGCGAAGTGACGCACATCGGCAGAGAAAGCAATGAAGAGGCAGACAACCTGGCCAACGTCGGGTCGAGGTGCCTCCCAATACCACCCGGAGTCTTTTTCGAAGAGATATTCGAGCGCTCTGCCAAGATCAAACCAGTGACCGACCCGGCGTTAGCAACACGCTCGGGGGCTCGGCAGGCCAGCACCGCCCCAGCAACAGGAACAGAAGATCTCCCGAAAGACACGGGCACAGTCATGCTCGTCGAAGCAACATGGACAAAGCCATATCTGGCCTACCTGTTGCAGGGCGAGCTTCCAGAAGACCCTATCCATCGCCGCCAAGTCATGCGGCGCTCCAAGGCCTTCACGATAATCAACGGGGAGCTCTACAAGCGCAGCACCACAGGAGTGCTCCAGCGGTGCATAGCGCGGGAAGATGGAATCGCTCTCCTTCGAGAAATCCATGAAGGAATCTGTGGGCACCACGCTTGCAGCCGAACCCTCGTGGCCAAGGCTTTTCTGTCAGGATTCTACTGGCTATCCGCCCTCTACGACGCCAGGAACATCGTCCAGCATTGCGAAGCATGCCAGTTATTCGCCACCAAACCTCATGCACCTGCGTCCGAACTGCACACCATCCCTGTGGCCTGGCCCTTCGCACAGTGGGGGCTCGATCAAGTGGGGCCTCTCCCCAAATCGTCCCGAGGAGGTCATACCTACCTGCTAGTCGCAGTGGACAAGTTTTCCAAATGGATAGAAGCGGTTCCGGTCACCAACCAAGAGGCGACCACGGCGGTCAAGTTCTTCGAGTCCATAGTTTACCGGTACGGCGTCCCGAACAGCATTATCACCGACAACGGCACCAACTTCACTTCGGGCGAATTCCAGGATTTCGCCAAAAACCTCGGCATCAAGCTCAAATACACTTCGGTAGCGCACCCCAAGTCCAATGGCCAGGTCGAAAAAGCCAACGGACTTGTATGCGGAGGCCTGAAGAAGCGACTGCTTCGACCTCTCAAACGCGCAGCAGGCGCCTGGGTCGAGGAACTGCCTTCGATGCTCTGGAGCCTGTGAACAACACCAAATTCTTCGACGGGCTATACACCTTTCTTCCTGCTTTTCGGAGCAGAAGCAGTGCTACCTACCAATGTGCGCTACAGCGCGCCCCGCGTGGTCGCCTACGTCGAGGAAGATGCGGACAAGGCATTGGCGGACGCTCAAGATCTACTAGACGAAGCTCGAGATGTCGCCCTCGTTCGTTCGGCGGTTTATCAGCAGAGCCTCCGCAACTACCACAGCAGGCGGGTGCGCGGATGCTCATTCGAGCCGGGCAACCTTGGGCTCTGCCTCAAGCAGACAAGCACGTCGAAGCTGGAGCCACCATGGGAAGGCCCGTACCTCGTCCATGAGGTCATCCCAGGAGGGGCATACCGCCTACGCAACCCGAAAACGGGGAAAGACATAGAGAACCCATGGAATGCCGCGCAGCTGCGTCGCTTCTACCCTTAGCTAGCAAAGCTGTTTCTTCTACCCCCCCCCCTACTATGTAATCAAGTGTCGGCAGCAGTCCACGCCCAACACTGTGCCTTCGGCACCAAGCAATAAAGTTCAAATTCTTCACTTCATGAATCGACATCTGTGTATGCTTACGCTCGGGGGCTTCACCCACGCTCGGGGGCTTCGCCTTTCGACCCGCGCTCGGGGGCTTCGCCTTTCGACCCACGCTCGGGGGCTTCGTTCGACCCGCGCTTGGAGGCTTCGCCTTTCGACCCACGCTCGGGGGCTTCACCCACGCTCGGGGGCTTCGCCTTTCGACCCACGCTCGGAGGCTTCGTCTTTCGACCCACGCTCGGGGGCTTCATCTTTTGACCCGCGCTCGGAGGCTTCACCTTTCGACCCACGCTCGGGGCTTCACCCACGCTCGGGGGCTTCACCCACGCTCGGGGGCTTCACCCACGCTCGGGGGCTTCGCCTTTCGACCTACGCTCGGGGGCTTCACCCACGCTCGGGGGCTTCGCCTTTCAACCTACGCTCGGGGGCTCCGCCCTCCTGACCTACGCTCGGGGACTTCGCTTTTTTCACCCCAGACAAACAAGATATACATATACAATATATACACAACGTGGAGGTACAGACGCAGCCACAGGGCTAGTTCATGGCGCCGCGGCGCCTTGGTTTGCTCTCTGACGGTCACTTTCGGTGATAATCTGTCGAGCAATATAGTCGGCTGTGCCTCTGCAAGCAGCATAGTGGTGCTCCAAATCAAAGCGACCAATGGGAGATGGAGAAAGTGTCTTCAGAAGCTCTAGTTTGACCTCAGGATAGTGAGCATGTACGAAAGCAATGGCGACCACGGCTCCGCAGCGCAAATGCTCCCGGACAAAGGAGTACACAGCGCTTCCGCTCTCAAACCGTTCGAGCAGCGCCGGCAGACCTTCGGGTTGTTTATTCAAAGGAAACATCACCTCATGCACCAGAGCAAGTGCGCCTCGGCTCGTCTCAGCCAACACTCCGGCTTGGGCGATCCTGTCTTGAAGAAGTGTCAACTTCATCGCCTTTGCCCAGTCTGCCCAAAAATTGTCAGCAATCGAATTGGCATGTGTTTGGGCAGCGATAAGATGCGCATTCACACGTCGGGCTTCAGCCGCACTGTCGAGGCACACATCTGCAGGAGAAAGATGAAGATTAAATTTGACAAAATTGAACAGCGAAGCAAAGGACACCGAAGACTCACATTTTAAAGCCTTCCCCATGTTCTCGATTTCGTCAAGCAGAAACTTCTCGGTGTCGGCAGCCAGTAACGCCTTCGACAAAGCGACATCGACCTTAGCAGTAACTACCTTCAGCTGATGCTGTGTGCTCTGGAGTTGGTCGCGCAGGGAACGAATCAGAGTCAATTCGCTCGAAGAAGGCGCCCTCCGCTCAACGGCACCAGAGGTACTACCAACTATTTCATACTCAACAGACTAGGCGCTAGAGGTCGCGGACGGCTCCTGCATCAGAGGCCTAGCATCACACACAAGCATCGGCAACCAAATGACAAGCAAATTAACAGAACAGAAGAACAAGTTTTACAGCAGAAAGGGGTCTTAGTCAGAGTCAAAGTCCTCGGCGCGGTACCACAAAAGTTAATTATAGAGGTGAGGTAGGAGCACTACTCGCACTATGCTGAGCTACCAGCCTTGCTAGACGGTGCGCCAGATGCGCCACGTTTTCGAGCTCTCACCGCCGCGCGTTTCTCGTTCCTCTCGGCCAAGAAGCTCGTCATCCGGGCAGCCAGATCACAAGCACGAGCAACATAACTTTTGGCGGACCTGTCGCGTCCGTCCTTGTCTTTTGGATAGGTGCTCGTGATCTTGTCAGCATCGAATTCCATATCGTGCATCATCATCATGGAGAAGACAGACTCTGAGCCGATAGTTACCTGTCGGCGAACCGCGGCAACTAACGGGTATTCGCCGTCTGCCTTCACCGCCAGAGCTTTGAGGATCCCCGCAATGGTGTCGCTGACCGAGTCGGGGATAGACGTATCCCGAACGCAAACAAGCGTCGATCGCACCCTCGCCAAGAGGTTGCCAACCTCTCGACTCGGGCGCTCGGCAAGGCCGACGCTAGATTCGAGTCCGGCGGGCCCCTTCATAGCTCTAGCGTCCAATTCGGCAGCGGCTACAAGAAGAAACAACCCGCCAGGTCAACAATAGGACCCTTTGGCACAAAATCTAATTCAGACGAGGTCGAAGACTCACCACGCAAAGCATCGAGCGAAGATTGCAGACGCTGCTGCATGTCTTTTTCCCTCGTTTCGGCCTCTACGCGACGCGTCCTGGCAAGCTCCTGAGCCTTGGTCGACTCGGCCTTTAGCTGGGTGACCTCGTCGGCTAGCTCAGCGGTCTTGGCCTTCAGTCCCAAATTTTCTGCCGCAAGTTCATCCAGCTGCGCCTTCAAGGACGTCTTGTCAGCGGCAGCTTGTGTGGCGATCCCTGACCATTCGGGAAAGAGCAGTGTTACGGATAAAAAAGTCAAGGTTACAATCAGAATGGGGAGTTAAGGAAGAAGAGGCTGTACTCACATCGAATGTCCTCGAGCTGCTCGAACAGTTTTCGGTTTTCTTCTTCCAAGGAGAAGAAGCTCCTACAAACTTTTGATAGATCCCTAACAATGGGCTAAAGAAGGCAACAAGAGATCAACCCTCGAGTCATCGTTCGGAGGGCAAGCCTAAGTGTAAACACTTAGGCTCACCCTCAGGGGCTACTGATGGTCAATCACACGAAACGCAAGTTTGGAATCTTCGGACTTACATGGTTGTTAGGATCGGAAGGTTCGCCAGACGAAGAAACGAGGACGAACTCGTGCTCCATCATTTTCTTCTTCGAAGAGGTCGAAGGCTTCGTAAGAACAGCTTCGGGGGCGGCGACATCGGCGGCCTTCTCCTGTGAGTCCGCTGTCTCTTCGAGGGCGTCGTCATGGGGCTGGACTCAATATTGGTCCTGGTCTCCCGGACACGTTGATGTCCCCTCGGAAGAAGATCTGAAGCAAATATTGATGTCAATACGAGTCGACGGATTCGAAGCAAGTTCACAGGATGTATGAGTTCTACAAGGAAAACTTACGACGCGTCGATCCCAAATTTTGGAATGATCTTCTTCTTTGTTCGAGGAGGAGGACGGCGGCTCAAAGGCGAGGCAAGAATCGCGCTGTTGCCGTCATCGCCCGAAGTGAAATGGGTGTCATCGAAGTCTTCCGAGTCATCGACAACATCTGTAATTTGCTCCTTTTTCGGGGCTCTCGACGGAGATGGAGCAGCGGAGGTCGATCCCTCCGGCACTTCGGTAAAATCGCGCCCCGGATACTCGCCCATCTCGGGCTGGGGCGGATAGCATCGAGCCACTTCGATTACCTGTGCAGGGATATAAAATGCATTCAATACTGGTCGATATAGCTATGGAAGCAAAGTGGTGTCCGATTGAGATCAGAATCGTACCTCGGTGCGGGGAAAGGCCTTGGTGAAGGCCACCGCGCCAAAGATTTTCGGCACGGGATTTTTCTTCTTAATGTTCCTGACGGTGAGCACGCACTCGTCGATCTCGGCCTCGCGCAGCTCATCTTGGGAGATGCGGGTCGAATCCCAACGGTCGCTGTAGTCCCACATACAGTGGGCTCGAGCAGCAAGGGGCTGGATTCAGCGCTCGATGAAGGTTCGGATGAGCTGGATGCCCAAAAGCTCTTTCTTCGGAGTAACTCGGAGCTGCTAGCTCTTCTCCATCAGCGGCTCTGTAATCTTTATCTCCTCATCAGAAAGGTCATGCTTCCAAGACACGCGAGGTCAGAGGGTGCCAGTAGGTTGAAATTCCTCGAGTCTGAAATTTTCGTCGTCGGAGGATTTGTCCTTGGCATAGTACCACTTCGTTCTCCAGCCGGGATTGTTTTCGGGCGTTTGGAGGTTGAAGTATTCGACGTCCGGGCGCACCTGGCAGCCGAAACCACCGGTTTGGAATGGCAGAGGGCGCCGAATAGCGAAAATTCGGTGCCACAGCGCCCAGTGGGGTTCAATCCCCAGGAAACATTCACAGAGCATGATAAAGCACGCAATGTGGAGGATGGTATTGGGATTCAGATCATGGAGCTGAATCCCATAAGCAAAAAGAAGACCTCGGAGGAAAGGATGCGGAGGAAGAGACAAACCCCGCAGCAAGAAGGCAATAAAAATTACCCGGAATCCAGGAGGAGGCCGGGGAATGATCTCAGGGCCGGCGGCAAGCGACTCCGCCGGCGTGTTCTTCAGGAGGCCCATCTTCTCGGCCTGGGACAGCTCCTTGTCCCCGACCTTGGTCTGGACCCAACGGCCAATGGCTTAGCCGTCGGCATCGGCCGTCTTGGCCTTCTTGGCAGCGGCGCCAGTGGCAGCGCCGGCGGCGGTGGAGCTCCTCTTGCCCATGGGCTCGGTGCGCAGCGGGAGCTATGGAAATGGGTGCAGGCGGAGGAGGCAACTGCTGTGAGGCGCAAGGAGGAAGACGGTGGCGGCGGAGTAGGGTGAACTGTTTACCCCGCCGCTGTTATTTATTTCTCCTCTGAAAATCTACACCAGATCTTAGCCGTCCGCGATGAAGTGGAAACGACCAAGCCGATCCAGCCATCCACATGTCAGCGCGTGGGAGCCGCGGCGTCCACTACGCACGGTAATCAAGGAAACCATGTCGGTTATTTCTCACTCACGCGTGGGACGTGCGGTCAAACACTGTCAACGGCCGGGATGTGCGGCCGGTGGGCCCACCATACGTCTAGTCCTGGCAGGGTCAGGCCATTCCTGCAGAGGATGGTGTGACAACTCGAGGAAGCATTTCGTCAGCAATGACGCGATTCTTTGGGCAGGCTGATTCTTCTCAACTCGAAGGTCGAGGCTGGTAAGAGTTCTTTTGAACCTTAAAGGTACGCACTACTTGCAGTCAGATGATTTCTCGACCGAACTTTCTTTGGGGTTTTGGTATTCCTCCTTCTTGTGTTACCCAAACACACTCAAGGTTTTTCGACGACTCTGTTTTGCTTCGAATTGGGTTTTTGAGCAAGGAATGCTTGCTCATTTGAAGCCGGACTTCGGTCCCTCAGATCGTCTTTTTCGGGCCAGCAGTGCCTTCAAGTTATTCGAGGTCGGACTTCGGTCCCTCGAATCGCCTTTTTCGGGCTAGTAGTGCCTTCAAGTTATTCGAGGCCGGACTTCGGTCCCTCGAATCGCCTTTTTTGGGCCAGCAGTGCCTTCAAGTTATTCGAGGCTGGACTTCGGTCCCTCGGATCATCTTTTTCGAGCTAGCAGTGCCTTCAAGTTATTCGAGGCCGGACTTCGGTCCCTCGGATCGTCTTTTTCGAGCCAGCAGTGCCTTCAAGTTATTCGAGGCCGAACTTCGGTCCCTCGAATCGCCTTTTTCGGGCCAGCAGTGCCTTCAAGTTATTCGAGGCTAGACTTCGGTCCCTCGAATCGCCTTTTTCGGGCCAGCAGTGCCTTCAAGTTATTCGAGGCCGGACTTCGGTCCCTCGGATCATCTTTTTCGAGCCAGCAGTGCCTTCAAGTTATTCGAGGCCAGACTTCGGTCCCTCGAATCGCCTTTTTCGGGCCAGCAGTGCCTTCAAGTTATTCGAGGCTAGACTTCGGTCCCTCGAATCGCCTTTTTTGGGCCAGCAGTGCCTTCAAGTTATTCGAGGCCGGACTTCGGTCCCTCAAATCATCTTTTTCGGGCCAGCAGCACCTTTAAGCTATTTGAGGCTGGGCTTCGGATCCTCGAATTGTTTTTTAGGTCTAGCAATACCTTCAAAATGTTCGAGCTTGAATTACGGACCCTCGAAACGCATCCCGAGGCCGCCTGCATCTTCATTCTGTTCGAGTAAGGGCTGATGCCTTTTCGAACCTTTCTTTTGGGCTATCAACGCTCCTCATTCAACATGCCCAAATCTTGGTGGCCATATACCAGTTCGGATGCTGTATGTCAAATACGAAGATAAGTCCACAGTTAGCAACACTGGATGGCCCGGTATTCGTATCAAACGCGCTCTGCCAGAAATTTTCCATACCTATGGTATGAAGTTTGCACCAATGGACGCATCGGGTGCCTCACAAACGAACTGGGCTCCGACCTGGTAAGTCCAACGCGGCTCGGGTCGGGGCAGCGCCAGCCCACGCGGGTTCAAGTCGGGGGACTCGAATCTGAGTAAGCTAACCGAATGTTTTTGCTGCTGTGCAATTAACTGAGACCCGGCGTGAGTTTCAGGCCGGTTATGCGCATCCCTCTGCAAACTCGACTTAGCATTTTCGAGGCTCTGGATGAGCGTAGCTCGAAAACTTCATATCTAACAAGTGTATTACTCGAATGCTCTCTATTTTTGTGATTTACAGACCAGGTGCGCATATCGGGTGCGGCTGAGAAGATTTTCGGGTGGAGTCCCTGCCATAGTCTTCGGCTATCCCAGGCACTCGAGGGCTACTGACGAAGGAATGACAAACGGGCCCCCGATATTCGCCTACCTAGTTTTCGGTCCAGGAAAGGTCTCTCTCGGAAAGCTCTTGAGGCCCATCAAGGTAGCGATCTAGCATGGCCCAAGAGCTAAACTTGGTGTGCAAGCAAAGGTCCGAAGAATTAGAATTGGATTAGGTTTCGTCTGTTTGAGTACCGATCCAATCTGTATCGGGTTTGAGGGACCATCCCGAGACCCAGTCTTCGCATATAAAAGGCTGGGAGGGAGGCCTCAAAAGCCTAGACGCTTTTTCCACCCACCTTATGCCTGAGTGCTCGACAACTTAGAGCTCTCTAGTTTGGCTAGATCCAATCTACGCCACCATTGTAACACCTTCATCAAAGCCACCCCATCAATACAAAGTCAGACAAGCAGGACATAGGCCTTTTACCTTCCGAGGGGGCCGAACCTGGGTAAATCCCTTGTTCCTTTGCTTTCGTCTGATCGCCGTCGAGTTCGCCAGGTCCCCAATACGCTTCCTAGATCGAAAGCCCTTTGACATGGGCATTGCCGGGGATAAACCTCGTCAGACACAGAACAATGAAGTTGATGCCAGATGGAGAAAGTGCCCCGGAGGAGGTAAATCTCGGCCCAGAGAGGGTTAATCCGGCCTGGGGAGAGGAAATCCGGCCTGGGCCAGGGGAGTCCCGGCCTGGCCCAGCCGGAATACACTATCCCGGCCTAGCCGGTGCTGCCAGACTGTGGCCTGGAGAAGAATCCTGGCCAAGCCGGATCCTTCCGATCCGGCCCAGCCGGGCGCCGTGGAGAAGCTGGCCCGAGGGAGGATCCCAGCCAGGCCGGATCCTCCTGATCCGGCCCAGCCGGGCGCTGGAGAGATCGGCCCGCCGGGGCGCTGGAGTGAAGCGGCCCAGCCGGATGGACAGCGGCGGCCCCGTCTAGGGAGGGTAAGCCGGCCCAGCCGGATGGCGGCCCACGCCGGGGTTGCCTGCTCGCTAGCCCAGCTGGGAGAAGAGTTAACTGGCCCAGCCGGGTTAGAAGAGCCGCGGCCTAGCCGGGCGAGGAACCGACCGGCCCATCTGGGACTTAGCTGACCAGCCCAGCCAGGGCTTAGCTGTGCCGGCCCAGCTGCACTATATGTCGGCCTGGGCTTGTTAATCCGGCCTGGGCTTGGTTAATCCGGCCTGGGCTACTGTTTTACTTGCTTTTTAATATTCCTACATATATAACTTGATATATAATGTATATATTAGTCATAACAAAGGGGTACTTTGGTATACTCGGGTTTATATCCCCCACATTAGCCCCCGAGGATGTGGAGGACTCGCAGAGTCGCGCACAGGTTTCAACAAAATATACCAAAGTCCCATACTCATAAAACTGATATGCTGGCCTGCACAGGCCAATTTCATCTTATGCCATCATAGGCAATGCCTTTCTTTGATATGAACTCACATATGTGATATGCTAGCCTTCGTGGGCTATCTCAGAATACTATTGTGCCCTCTTTGGCTATATCGACATTTTGCCTCTTGGGCTATGTCTCATCAACATCGTATGCTTATACAATGCCGGAATACTACTTTGCCTTCTTTGGCCATATCGATACTTTGCCTCTTGGGCTGCTTTGCCTCTTGGGCTACTCTGCCTCTTGGGCTACTTTGCCTCTTGGGCTTGCCTCTTAGGCTACTTTGCCTCTTGGGCTTGCCTCTTCGGCTACTTTGCCTCTTGGGCCACTTTGCCTCTTGGGCTACTCTGCCTCTTGGGCTACTTTGCCTCTTGGGCTATTTATCAACACTTTTCCTCTTGGGCCATGTCTCATCAACATCATCTGCTTTGACAATGCCGGTATACTGATATGCCTCTTGGGTTGTGCCATCACTGGGCACTTGTTAGTATGCAGAATGATAAGTTATGTTAATATGCCAAACCGGGTTACTCTGTGAAACCGGACATGATAAGAGATATGATACTTGTTAGCTTTGAAATCAATGTCTCGATATATTACTGAGCCAGAATTGGCGATGACTGAAGGGATTATAGAATGCCGTGATATGTTGGCATGCCAAAATAAACGGCGATGTGAGTTATTGATTGATGCCTTGATATGCTGGCGAACCAAAATAAACGGTGATTGGAGATTTTGGTCGATGCCATGATATGCCGGCATACTGAAATACATGTGACTCAAGTTATTATTTGATACCCTGATATGCTGACAAACTGAAATACCTGCGACTCGAGATATAAATTGGAGCTATAGTGGTATAATAGTGATCTCTTCTGTATGACGGCAATATGGAAAGTCACAGCCGGGTAATAGATATATATATATATAATGAGATGTCCAACCTGTTCTGTAGACATACTAAAAGACATAGCAATGGTCATAGCATTTGGCATATTGCAATCTAGCATATGGAGTTTGTCATATAGCCCGTAGTATTCAGCATATAGCATATGAAATAAAGCACTTGGCATATAGACTGAGACATAGCAGTTTGACATATAGCAACTGAGATTGACATATAAGCTAACTTGGCGACTCACAAGAAAGATTTGGCACTCATGTGCCGGCATATAAATGCAGGTATACTATAATTGGCATGCGAGATTTTTCATAGAGCATGCAGAAACTGGTACTGAGATTGGCATATAAACTGATATGACTGTACACTCATAGTAGCTAGCTAGCATATGGTATTCAACATATAAAAACTGGCATATGAGACTTGGCATGTAATAGCCGGCATATAACACATAGCAAATAACCAAATAGATACGAGACTTGACATAGCATATAGCAACAGTAGTAGATGCTAAGTCTAAGATATGAGACATCCTCTAAGTCATAGAATTTGATATGCTCTTGCTGGCATACAAAGCCGGCATATAACATGCCCAGATAAAACTTTGCACAAGACTGTAGACATACAAACTGATACTAATGATACTATTGCAGCAGACACATGTAGCACTTGGTATAAAAATAGACATATAGGAGAAAACTGAGTAGCTAGCATGCAGGTATGTAAACTAATTTTTACAGGAATAGTAGCATAGCAACGGCTGGCTAGGCTCATGCCTATCCCCCGAGTTAATTCTTCTACCGAGGAGATACTAAACTCGACTAAACTGATTAGCCCCTGAGTTGACACGCTCAACCATGGGGAAATATTAAATTACTTACTAGTATACTAGCTGATAAATATTTATCAAAAACTAGCTACTTACAAACATTACAGAAGGACATATTATTGACTCTTAGCTGATTTTCACCATACAAGACTGGTCGGGGTACTAGCTAGCATAGCCGGATTAAATTCGTACCTGGGAGTAGATTTTGCATAGCAAAAAAGCGTGGGCAGCCTTGCCTCGCCGCGGCCCAGGCAAGGGCGCGCAATCTGAGCGCGGCCCAGCGAACGGAGGGAGTAGCCGGCCTGGACCGTCGCGGCCCAGTACAGCCTGCCGGGAGGCTAGCCCGATACGCTGTGGGGCCGGGACACAAGCCCAGCCGGGATTCCGGGCGCTAGCCCACTCGGGATTCCGCCTTGCGTTGGCCCAACCGAAGTGCGCCAGGATTCGCCGCGCGCCGGCCCAGGCCGGAACTGGAGCGCGCTGGCCCAGCCGGGAGCTGTCCCGCACTGGAGTGCTGGCCCAGCCGGATCCAAATCGCCCAAAACCGGCCGGAAAAGGCCTAATCCGGCCCAGGACGAGCTTTTTTCGGCCAAGAAAGGCCAGGATCATTATAGGCCGGCCCGCAGACGTATATTCCGACCGGAAAACGTATATGCCGACTGGGGGAATGCCGGAGTCGACCCCGGCTCCACATATGTCGGCCGGGACATAAATATGCTGGCCGGGACATAAATATGCCGACCCGAGGAAGTCGAGTGCCGGCCCGGAGATGCCGGTGTAGATCCGGGACAGCCGTATGCCGGCCCGGGCGAGTTGATGTCAGTCCGAGAAGCTAAAGAAGACCTAAAGTGCTCGAAGGCGATACTGATGTCGAGCCCCCGAGCAGACGAAGAAGATCCCGTCCGGATGCAGCCCTACCAGCGCCTTGATCAGCCCCACGGTGGGCGTCAAATGTCGTCGTGGTGAAACAACATATGCCATGGGATGGCTTAAATGGGGCCGACTGTACACTGGCGGATCCGGAGGAGGGAAGGCGCGGTGAAGACCGCGCACAGAACACACTGCTAACACACTGAGCTACCCAGGTTCGGGGCCCTCGTGAGGAGGTAACACCCCTACTCCTGCATGTCTGATCTATATGAGCTACACATGAGAGCTACAATGGTGCTCCTTGAGCTGTTCATCTTGCCTATCTAAGGCTGCACTGGGCAGGAGCTAAAGAGCTAGTGCTACTCAAGAAGGAGAGCTCCCATGGAGCGAGAGAGAAATGAGCCTCCTTTGGAGGCTGGGCTGCTTGTTCCCCCTGGTGCCCCTTATATAGGGTGCCCAGGGGACAAGGTGAGGCCCACTGCATAGTGCACATGCACTGTAGCTGAGTTTGACTATTGGGGTCTTGTCACACTGTAGCCTGCATCATCACGGTACCGTCCTTGGTACTGTGGCTGGTGTCATGGTCATGGGCTTGTCCCATCGATGTCTGTACTTGACGTCCTTGTTCTTCGTCTTCTAGCTGTTGTCTTCTGGACCTCCATGTCATCAGTCTTATCCTCCTCCTGAGGATAAGGCTGACTAGGAGATGTGGAGTATGCTGGTCTGAGCCAAGGGGCGTCCCAAGACCAGCATATGATGATGGAGGATGTGCCGGTCTGAGCCTAGGGGTGTCCCAAGACTGACACAGAATGATGAAGTTGATGCCGGATGGAGAAAGTGCCCCGGAGGAGGTAAATCCCGGCCCAGAGAGGGTTAATCCGGCCTGGGGAGAGGAAATCTGGCCTGGGCCAGGGAATCCCGGCCTGGCCCAGCCGGAATACACTATCCCGGCCCAGCCGGTGCTGCCAGACTGTGGCCTGGAGAAGAATCCCGGCCAGGCCAGATCCTCCTGATCCGGCCCAGCCGGGCGCCGTGGAGAAGCTGGCCCGAGGGAGAATCCCGGCAAGGCCGGATCCTCCTGATCCGGCCCAGCCGGGCGCTAGAGAGATCGGCCCGCCGGGGCGCTAGAGTGAAGCGGCCCAGCCGGGAAGGGCAAGCCGGCCCAGCTGGGAAGGGCAAGCCGGCCCAGCCGGATGGACAGCGGCGGCCCCGTCCGGGGAGGGTAAGCCGGCCCAGCCGGATGGTGGCCCACATCGGGGTTGCCTGCTCGCTGGCCCAGCTGGGAGAAGAGTTAACCGGCCCAGCCGGGTTAGAAGAGTCGCGGCCCAGCCGGGCGAGGAACCGACCGGCCCATCCGGGACTTAGCTGACCAGCCCAGCCGGGGCTTAGCTGTGCCGGCCCAGATGCACTATATGCCGGCCTGGGCTTGTTAATCCGGCATGGGCTTGGTTAATCCGGCCTGGGCTGCTGTTTTACTTGTTTTTAATATTCCTGCATATATAACTTGATATATAATGTATATATTAGTCATAACAAAGGGGTACTTTGGTATACCCGGGGTTATATCCCCGACAGCCGTTGGCCGCCGCGCCATCGTAGTTCGCCATTGCTCGCAGAAGACGAAGAGAGAGAGGGAAGAGTTGGTGGAGCTCGCCGTCGGTGAAACCGTCGTGGCATTTTATAGTGGGGAGGTAGGTGGGTGGGCAGCCGCATTAACGCCGGCGCGCGCCCCATTGACGGGACTCGTCGGCTGCTCCGCCTGCTGCCGTTTGCCAGAAAGGCTGCGGCGAGCAGCGCCATTACTCGGTGCTAATGGCGAGAAAGAAGAAGTCGCGTGTTGCTGCCAGGCGGGCCAGCTTTGACCGGGCAGGTTCCGCGCGCGCGCTCTCTCTTCCTTCCCGCCACCCGCCTGCCACGCGTCCATCCGGCGCCCCCGCTCACCTCCTGTAGATTGGGTTTGTACCGGGGCCGCCGAGGAAATAAATGGGCCACACCGGCGCCAAAAAAAATTGGGGACCGCGGCTAGGCTCGAAATTTCGCGTCGGCGACCCCCAAAATGCTATGGGGGGCCTTTGAGGACCCCGAGTGGAGATACTCTAAGTTCCTCAAAAAAGGAGTCCAGATGGAATATTGAAGGGCCGGTGAGTTTTTGCTCGTTAGTTGTGCTCCAGGATTTGGACCTCAGTTTCTAACTTAGGGAAAAAAAAAGAAACAAATACTCATCGAAGCAGCCCAGCCCTCGTACCTGAACCACTCGTCCCCAAGATCTATGCCGCCTAGGGTTCCTGTGCCGCCACCTGCAGATGGCGCCGCGCCGGGACGCCGCCACCCGCCGTTCGATCTGGCGTCTGAACGGAACGTGTGGTTGTCTGCACCATTGCACTCTAGTTGTTGCATGCCGCCGGAGGTAGCTGCTGTCGCCAGGTATAAGTCGATGCTAGCAAATTCCAAATTTTTTGTGTTGGGTTTTGTAGATCAGGGGCAACGTCTTGGCTACGCATAGTTGATGCGGTAGATGGCTGGAGCAGATTTGGGTCTTGATTGGTTTGGGATTGGAGCGATACTGTAACTACTTAATTACGTGAGTAC
Source organism: Dactylis glomerata (assembly GCA_007115705.1). Taxonomy (NCBI): domain Eukaryota; kingdom Viridiplantae; phylum Streptophyta; class Magnoliopsida; order Poales; family Poaceae; genus Dactylis; species Dactylis glomerata. The sequence goes on along the minus strand of QXEO01002114.1, from coordinate 352,779 downwards.
AAGCACCAATAGTCTCAATTCCAAGTCTGAATGCACGGCAAGATAATAGGAGGTGCCAAGTGAATAGAATGTTTCAGACTGGTACATGCATCGCTTGCTGCTCCTGCCTAGTTGGTGCTCACATATTATCCTGGTAGTTACCGGATCCAAGAATTACTTAATCAACTCCAGAGCAAGCTGCCGATAATTAACACACATGGCTCAAGTAAATCAATATCATGTTTCTTGTCAGCCCCAGGACAGGATTAGGTGTACTAGCAGTAGCTTAGGCCGCTCCCTTTGAAGACAATTTCTAAAACTATTTTCAAACACAGGTTTTGGGAAGGTGCTGAGAATGATCTTCAGTTTGGACGTCTGTCTTAAGGCAAGTGCGATATGGATTTGTTTTCATTTGGTTGCCACCGTATTGTTTCTTCGCTGGTTTAGCTAGTGCTTTCATATATAATATTCATACATCTTCAGTTAAGACATAGATTGGTTATTCCGGGAACGCCCGGTGAGAAATACCAAATATGTCTAGTCCGGTGAGTGAATGACATTGGAGGTGTCTATTCCGGAATATTCAGATTCAGCATCATTAATTCATACTATGTGCAGCGATCCTTTTATTGAACTATGTGTGGCGATCCTTTTATTCATACTATGTGCAGCGATCCTTTTATTCAACTGTGTGGTGATCCTTTGTTCATACTATGTGTGGCAAACCTCTTGCTCGTACTATGTGCGGCGACCTTCTTATTTATACTATGTGCGCTGATTTTTCTTTTTCATAGTTTGCGCATTGATTTTCTTCATTTATTAATTGTTAACGTTTTGGCTCTTAATTTGTACTTGCTGAGTAATCCTTACTCACTCTTGTTTGCTTCTTTGTTGGTTTTTATTTGGGTTTTAGGTACTCAAGGCAGCGACATGCATGGGCGGGAATAGAACACCGTCATGTGATGACTTCACATCTTACACCTACATACTAGATAATCTAAATTCACAATATCAACTAGAAACTTATTCAACGTACCTCTCCGGTGTGAACCCGTGGTCACTTTATCTTTATCTTGGATATCTTCAGTCAGCTATTGATTGTGTGATTGGCTGTATGAACTATATTGCTGTCTTCGTTATAAGTTTATGATGTGCTTATCGTGAATGACCAATAAACAAAGGAGGTTTTGCCTAATTTTATATGTATTATTGGAGTTGGTGTTAACTTTGAACATTGTGGTAGCATTGCCAGATAGGGTAGGCTTTAGATCTCTGGTATAGTTGGGAAATTAGCTATGCTCCTACAAAAATATTATTTTGTAAGGTTGGTAATCAACTAAAATTTGATTAATTATTATTACAGAGAAAAACTTGACTTAGACCCAATTAAATTTTGACACACTGGTGCACAATAGGATGGGATTTGGGTATTTATTGCATCTACGGTTCCGGTATTTTCTTGTTAATTTCTTCCTTTTAGTTTTTTTCACATTTTGGCAGGTTGTTGCCATATGGTCTTGAAGTGTCTAGCCTCGGGTGTAAGTTTCCCAGTGTTTATTTGACTCTCTGGTCTTGTTCTATGGTTGTCATTTGAAATGCTCTTATTAATCTTGCAATTTGGTTTGGTTGGATAGTCTCTTTAGTTTTTTTAGTCACTAGTGTGAGGGAAGCTTATCATTCATGTTATTCCAGAGATTATAATTGGATGGAGAGAAGTATCTCGATTTATGGGATTAGTTAATGATGTTTTTGTTGGATTGCTAGGTAGATAAAAAGATTGGAATTAATGATAAATATGGAGATCTGAGTTATAGATATTGAAGCATAGTGACCTGTAATAATTGAGCTCTTGAGCTAAAGTATTGTTAGTATGCTTATTATGTTGGAGTGATATGAATTTATACGCGGTAAAAAAAATTAAACTACCAGATTGTTAATAATGGGAATTTTGCTATGGAAGGATTCGGCTATTGATACAGTTTTATATCATAATTAGGATTCGTCCTTTAAAATTGGCACAATGAAGATAGTTTCTTGATTTCAGATTGGTAAGCTAGGTAGAGATGATGATAATATGTTCTTTTTTATTGGAGCATAGATAGATGTTAGTCGTGTCAGTGGGATCTTACATAAGAATGTTGGTGGATTTGGATAAAAATAAATTGGGAGTATCATGTATTAAGTTTGATGGATTCAAAATGGATGCATATTATTAGAGAATTAATGGCTTTCTTGATTTATTGGATTCTTGTGGTGCTTCAGTTTCAGGACAATGATCAATGAATAGGGTAATTTGTTCGTTGTGGCTTTATGAAGAATTTATTAAGGGTATATAGTTATAGTTAAAAGTAAAATTCAGATAAATAGGCTGGGGCATCATAGGGACAAGTGATGGGTTATCTATTGGATATGTTTATATAAAAGGATTGGTTTTGATGTTTCTAGGAGGCTGATTACATCAATACATGAAGTAGAGTGGGCATGATTACCTTCAAATTATTAGCGCTGAGGTGATATTACAGCATGTATGATATTGATTGGATACCATGAAATTGATAATTTACTAGGGCAATATACTGATTTTGGTTTTCTATAAATTTTTGAGATAGGTTAAGCTAGAGGAAAAAAAAGTCAACTATGGTTTAATTGTAGTTGCTGGGACATGGATGCAACATGCAAAGGGGATTCCCAGTAACCTTGATCAAATCTTTTTCACCCAAGATTTGGGATTTTAAAAAAAATACAATCACGGCGCCTTACATGGATTTTGATTCTCGTTCTGGTGGCTATTTTCATGTTTTTAAGTATCAATAATTTTGTAGCTCTTATTGGATTTTATTTTTAACATATTCTCATGTCGTGTCAAATATTTTATCGATTTGAAACTAATTATCAACATTTGTTAAAATCGTGGTTTGTTTACTTGGCAGAATTTCGAGTTGATTTTCTTATAGTTGGATTAGTTGATCATTTCGGGATCATGATAACTTGGATTTCAGAAGCTTTCTGCTTATTTTCTCTTCCTATTGAAGAGTGTATCTTTGCAACGGTGCTCTCATGCTGTGTTTCATAAATTAGTCCTTTGCTAGCAAGTATCTGAGATTGAATTGCGTTGGATCTAATCACGAGCTTGGGTGTTGCGTTGTTTTTCAGAGAACCTTATTCGAAATATAAGTAGCTGGTAGTACTCAAATGCTAGTAAATTAATACATTCGAAGAACGTAAATGCTTTCTTCCAAGAAATCTACAACTCGTGGTTGTTTCTTTTCTATGACTGGTTTTCTGCGATCAACCAATTCAGTTAGGATGGGAGCCAAAAAAAAAGCCTTGGCACGAAGAAGCCAAACCATAACAACGTTTGGTTTGTTAGTTTCCTCGTAGGTCATGAAATCTTAGTCAATTTTGTTGCTAGTTAGGTATTTCTGTTAGACCAAAAAAGTTGTTCGTCTTATTTCTAGAAGAAAGTTGTCGCTTTGCTTGTTCCTAACAAGCTTAGAACCAATTTTTGGTTTAATTAAAATGATATCCCAATATATTGTAAGTTTGGCAAATTCTTTATACCCATGCTCTTGTCTATTCAATAGTAAGTGGTGATGTGCTTCTTAGGACCTTTTTTTTAGAAGAGCGATAGATTAATTTTTGCAGTGGTGTGTAGATTGATGAAATGGGGCCTTATCTCGAACTTTTGTTTGTGCCCATGAAATCTTTTTGCAATGCTAAGTGAGGATGCCCGAGTTTTAGGTTGCGTGATTCACCCGTCTATGTACAGGGATAATGATTCGAGTGTGGGATGGATTGGCCCCCATACCAACTACTCTAATTATTCGCTCTTGCTATGGTGGAATGGTGAATCCATGTGTGACTTTACCTTAAGTAGTGGAGAGCGACGATTTTAAGCCCGAACCATAGACCGGCATGACGATTCACCTTTATAAGAGGCAACCGCTGCCAAGCGTAGGAGATACGGTGAGGATGGTCATACCTTGTATTTTGTGGGCATCTTAGTAGAGATTTTCTCTAGGAGCCTACAAAGAAAATTTTCCACTAGTTTACAGCTTATTCTCTACAGAGAGAAATGCATCCTGTAAATGGAATTAACCTGACCAAGGCCTCCTTTTTTTTTTTAAATTCTTATGGCTTGAAAAGTGTGCAAAGGTATGATCACCACTATATAACATAGGTGCTGAGATTGTGACCAAGTTCGGGGAAAACTTTAAGGATTAGCATGGCATCTAAGCAATTCAACGAGTATAATCTGGACTTTGGAATACATGTCAAAGTATTGTGCCCTATGTTGGCAAGGCAGTTTAGAGGAACATTTTCCACTTGTGAAGTCTTTAAATAACAATAGTTCATCAAGCTAGCATTCTAATGGTGCGACCCAAGGCTTTGTATGGACGTGAAGGTAGATCTTCACTTTGTTGGACTGCTATGGATGAGAAGGTAGTGATGGGTCCGGATTCGGTTCAACAAACTAATGGCAGTGTTCCTAAGATTAGACAACGTATGCTGGCAGCATGACAGCACAGAGTGGGCAGAAGAGCTACATGGATCTCAAGAGGTTTAACATGAAATATCAAGTAGGCGATGAGGTGTTTCTCAGAGTATTGAGAGATTTAGGATCAAAGAAAGCTTAGTCCACATATATTTTGGACAACATATTGTCCGGAGTTTATACATAATGTATTACATGCCTCGATGTCGTGGAAGTACTTTCGAGATCAAGAATGATGCATATGATGTGGGGATGATTGGGATTGATCAAGATTTGATTTTTGAGGCTCGGACAATAAGGCTTTTTGACCAGGTTGTTAGAGTAATTAGGTGCGAGGCACTGAAGTTTGCCAAGGTTCTTTGGTCGAATCAACACGCAGCAGGAGGTGATGTGATAATTTTTCACCAACAATGCGAGGGAAATATTTAAATTTATTGGTACATGGTGAGTAACTATGTTTATTTACATTTTAGGCTTTTGCCTAGTAGTCTGAGAATTCGAGGGCGAATTCTATTGAACGGGTGGAGAGTGTAATATCCCGAATTTTTCTAAACATTATTTTACACACAGGTCCTTAAAGTTGATAGAAGTCTCTCCTTTTGTATCATAATCTTTGTGGAATATTTGAGACATAACAGATGTGATCGTCTAGCTGAGCTGATGGAAAACAACTAAGTTCCTCTAAAACGGAGTCCAGATGGAATATTGAAGGGCCGGTGATTTTTTGCTCGTTAGTTGTGCTCCAGGATTTGGACCTCAGTTTCTGACTTAGGAAAAAAAAGAAACAAATACTCATCGAAGCAGCCCAGCCCTCGTACCTGAACCACTCGTCCCCAAGATCTATGCCGCCTAGGGTTCCTATGCCGCCACCTGCAGATGGCGCCGCACTGGGACACCGCCACCCGCCGTTCTTCAACTCGTCGATCTGGCGTTTGAAGGGAACGTGTGGTTGTCTGCACCATTGCGCTCTAGTTGTTGCATGCCGCCGAAGGTAGCTGCTGTCGCCAGGTATGAGTCGATGCTAGCAAATTCCAAGTTTTCTGTGTTGGGTTTTGTAGATCAGGGGCAACGTCTTGGCTACCGCATAGTTGATGCGGTAGATGGCTGGAGCAGATTTGGGTCTTGATTGGTTTGGGATTGAAGCGACACTGTAACTACTTAATTACGTGAGTACAAGCACCAATAGTCTCAATTCCAAGTCTGAATGCACGGCAAGATAATAGGAGGTGCCAAGTGAATAGAATGTTTCACACTGGTACATGCATCGCTTGCTGCTCCTGCCTAGTTGGTGCTCACATATTATCCTGGTAGTTGCGGATCCAAGAATTAGTTAATCAACTTCAGAGCAAGCTGCCGATAATTAACACACATGGCTCAAGTAAATCAATATCATGTTTCTTGTCAGCCCCAGGACAGGATTAGGTGTACTAGCAGTAGCTTAGGCCGCTCCCTTTGAAGACAATTTCTAAAACTATTTTCACACACAGGTTATGGGAAGGTGCTGAGAATGATTCTTCAGTTTGACGTCTGTCTTAAGGCAAGTGCGATATGGATTTGTTTTCATTTGGTTGCCACCGTATTGTTTCTTCGCTGGTTTAGCTAGTGCTTTCATATATAATATTCATACATCTTCAGTTAAGACATAGATTGGTTATTCCAGGAACGCCCGGTGAGAAATACCAAATATGTCTAGTCCGGTGAGTGAATGACATTGGAGGTGTCTATTCCGGAATATTCAGATTCAGCATCATTAATTCATACTATGTGCAGCGATCCTTTTATTGAACTATGTGTGGCGATCCTTTTATTCATACTATGTGCAGCGATCCTTTTATTCAACTGTGTGGTGATCCTTTTGTTCATACTATGTGTGGCAAACCTCTTGTTCATACTATGTGCGGCGACCTTCTTATTTATACTATGTGCGCTGATTTTTCTTTTTCATACTTTGCGCATTGATTTTCTTCATTTATTAATTGTTAACGTTTTGGCTCTTAATTTGTACTTGCTGAGTAATCCTTACTCACTCTTGTTTGCTTCTTTGTTGGTTTTTATTTGGGTTTTAGGTACTCAAGGCAGCGACATGCATGGGCGGGAATAGAACACCGTCATGTGATGACTTCACATCTTACACCTACATACTAGATAATCTAAATTCACAATATCAACTATAAACTTATTCAATGTACCTCTCCGGTGTGAACCCGTGGTCACTTTATCTTTATCTTTTATATCTTCAGTCAGCTATTGATTGTGTGATTGGCTGTATGAACTATATTGATGTCTTCGTTATAAGTTTATGATGTGCTTATCGTGAATGACCAATAAACAAAGGAGGTTTTGCCTAATTTTATATTTATTATTGGAGTTGGTGTTAACTTTGAACATTGTGGTAGCATTGCCAGATAGGGTTGATATCTGGGGTATTACAGTAGCAACACAAGCGTATCTACTAACTACGTAACCAGAGCCTGGAGATCCGTGGGAGCACATGTATCAAGTCGCAATAAGAAGCCTCGGGTTGATAGAGGACAGGCTAAGGAAACATCTTCTAGAGAAAAAGGTGACATATCATAAGGAGAAGCGAAAGGAAAGTTTTAAGCGCCAACCCTCGCAAAACGAAACAAGCGAGTCATCAGGCGACAAAAAACGTAAGGCACGGAAGGAGAATGCAAGGAATATCATAGCGCAAGCAAGAGTAAACAATGCGCGCTACGTATGGAAAGAAGAAAATTATGAAGACGACAAAAAAGAGATGGGCGCGCTATGCTTTACCCGAAGGGTTCGCAGAACACGGATATCCAAAGGATTCAAGCTGCCACACGATCAGCAAAAGTATGATGGATCATAAGAACCCACGCTATGGTTATCAGACTACCTGCAAGCAGTACAAATACTGGGAGGAACGAGAGCAACAACGATGCAAAGTCTGCAGTTACACCTCACCGGCGCAGCGCGGTGCTAGTTAAATACTCTACCCAACGATTCCATCGGGAGTTGGGGAGAACTAGAGAGCCAATTCATAAGAAATTTTACCTCAACATACAAACGCCCAGCATCACTAGAAGAAATCAAGTCGTGCGTACAGAGGAAAGACGAAACTCTATGCTCTTACATACAGCGGTGGAGTATAATCAAAAATTCTGCAGAAGACGTCTCCGACGAGCGGGCAGTGGATGCTTTTTCGACTGGCCTTGGCCGTTCAGAGCTCTAGAAGAGTTAGGGAGAACAAGGCCTAGGACAATATCAGAATTAATGGAAGTAGCCAACAGATTCACCGATGGAGAGGATGCATATAACAATAAAAGGGGACGTTCACTAGAAGTCGACAATGCAAGGAGGCAAAGGAGAAAATACCGCAATGAAGATAACCACGCAAGGCGAAATCAGATAGCTGCAGGATATGAAAGAAGGGACGAGGAAGGCTGTGAAAGCAGGGAGTTTCAAGGAAGAGGCAATCGCGGAGTAGAAAAGCCAAAGTACTCCGGACCGTCGGCAGAAGACATGCTCCATGGCCCCTGTCGCATCCACTATGCGTACTTAGATGGGAAGAGAGTTTCTAATCACCAGATGAAGGATTGCAGAACATTCTTAAGGTTGCAAAGTGCTCTGGACACAAACCAAGGAGCATGTCAGGGAGGAAAGAGTACAAGTCAAGGATACCAAATACAGCGTCTAGCAAAGCATCTGGAATCAAAAGTCTATATATCTGCAATGATACAACCAGTGCCAAAATCCAAGAAAGAACAGAAGAGCATATCCAGACAAGTAAATCTAGCAATAACATCGCCACCAGCCACAACAGAGTACTTGAAATGGTCCGATCAACCAGTCAGGTTCAGCAGAGCAGACCACCCAAGGAAAGTATCAAGGCTAGAGCACGCGCCAATGGTGTTGAAGGCACAAATAGAGGGATACGATGTTGGGCGAGTATTCATGGATGCAGGAAGCAGCATAAACTAAATATACGCGAGAACCCTGAAGGCAATGTGCATCTCGTTGGGAAGTCTAAAGCCTACAGATTGCTCTTTCCACGGAATAGTACCAGGAGGCGCAAACTACCACCTCGGGAGAATAGAACTCGACGTTTGCTTTGGCAGTAGCAGCAATTATCGCAGAGAAAAGCTAGAGTTCGAAGTCATGGACTGGCCCTCACAGTATCATGCAATCCTGGGGCGCCCAGCATTTGCAAAATTCATGGCAGTTCCTCATTACGCATATCTAACACTCAAAATTCCAGGACCTAAAGGAACAATCACGGTACAAGACAGCTTTGAAGTATCCAACAATTATGACAAAAAATTCAACAGGATGACGCAAACTTTCGGCATGACAGCTGAGTACGCAAGGCTGAAGGGCAAAACTGACCACAATGTGCTACCCGACGTCGGACGATCCCTGCCAGATTAGGCTTTCGATGCAACACAAGACTCGAAGAAAATCCAGGTCCACCCTACGGACCCAAACAAAACTACCTCCATAGCGGTAAACCTAGATCCTGCATAGGAAAGCGCGCTCATCGAGTTCCTTCGTGAGCGCTGGGAAATCTTCGTCTGGTGTCCTTCAGACATGCCAGGGGTTCCCAGGGAACTCGTCGAGCATGCACTAAATGTAGATCCTAAAGCAAGGCCAGTCAAGCAACCTCTGCGACGATTTGACAAGCCCAAAAGGAAAGCAATAGCATCCGAGCTACACAGGATAGAAAATGCAGGATTCATCCGAGAAATCAAAGCATCAACCTGGGTATCCAATCCAGTCATCGTCCCCAAGAAACATACAGACGTACAAAGAGTATGTGTCGACTACACATCTCTCAACAAACACTGCCCAAAGGATCCCTTTCCTCTGCCTCGCATTGACCAAATAATAGACTCAACAGCGGGGTGCACAAGGCTTTCCTTCTTGGACGCATATTCTGGTTACAACCAGATCAAATTGAAGAAAGAGGACGAGGAAAAAACAGCTTTTATCACACCATACGGCGTGTTCTGCTATCAAGTCATGCCTTTTGGCCTAAAAAACGCGGGAGCAACCTACCAGCGGATGATGCAAAACTGCCTCGGAAGTCAAATAGGACGCAACATTCAAGTCTACATCGACGGTGTGGTCATCACCAAAAGAAAAGAAGAGTCCTTAATCAGTGATCTGGCAGAAACCTTTGACAATCTAAACAGGTACAAGCTCAAGCTTAACCTGACAAAATGCTCTTTTGGCGTATCAGCAGGGCAACTTCTGGGATTCCTGGTGTCAGCAAGAGGTATAGAAGCAAACCCAGAGAAGATCCAAGCAATACTAACAATGGGGAAACCAGCAAAACTGCACGACGTACAGAAACTCACAGGCGCGTCGCGGCACTAAGTCGATTTGTCGCACGATTGGGAGAAAAAGCAGATACAGCTTTTGCACAACTGAAAAAAGTGCTCTCCACACCGCCGGTCTTGGTCGCACCAAATGAAAAAGAGCCGCTACTACTATATATTGCAGCCACACATCAAGTGGTAAGCACAGTATTAGTAGTCGAAAGAAGCAAAGATGGAAAAGCCCATGGAGTCCAGAGGCCGGTGTATTTCCTCAGTGAAGTACTATCTCCAACAAAGCAGAGGTACCCGCACTACCAAAAGCTTGCCTACAGCGTATTCACAACAGCATGAAAGCTACGACAATATTTCGCGGTGCATCCAATCATAGTGGTTAACGAAGCCCCACTATCCAATATATTAAATAACCCTGCAGCAACAGGACGTGTCTCCTTATGGGGAATCGAATTATCACCTCTGGACATCACGTATGAAATGATAGGCAATCAAATCTCAAGTGTTACCGGATTTCATAGCAAAGTGGCTAGAGCTACAAAGCACAGGGCCACCAGACCTATCAAGTGTATGGACAATGTACTTCGACGGATCAAAAAAAGAGTCCAAGGCGCAGGAGCAGGAGTAGTCCTGATATCATCGCAAGGCGACAAATTAAAGTATGTATGAAGGATGAGTTTTCCACAAGCTTCTAATAATGAAGCCGAATACGAGGCTCTGCTCCACAGAATGAAAATGGCCAAAGCATGCAGAGCAACTTGACTGAAAATATTTTGGGACTCGAATCTCGTCGTCCAGCAAGTGATGAACCGGTGTGACGCCATCAGTGACAACATGACAGCATACAGAAACTTATACTACTATTTAGAGGGAACATTCGATGGATGCAAAGTTTTGCACGTTAGCAGGGCCAGCAATGAGCAAGCCGACAATTTAGCAAATATCGGGTCCCAATGCCTGCCTATACCGCCAGGAGTATTTTGGGAAGAAATCGTAGAGAGATCAATAAAGCATAACAAAACTTCGACTACAGGAGAACCAGGCCAGCACCCAACAACAGGCTCGGGGGCTGGCAAGCCCGGCATAGGAAACACAATAGAACCAGAGGAAGTTATGATGATCGAAGAAACCTGGATGCAGCCATACTTGGCATACATGATAAACAAAGCACTACCCGACGACACGGTGGAGGCAAAAAGGATAATACGACGATCCAAGGCTTTCATCGTGTTGCAAGGAAAACTATACAAGAAAAGCATAACCAGCGTCCTACAGCGGTGCGTCACCCCTTAAGAAGGACAAGACATACTAAGAGATATCCACGCAGGAGTGTGTGGGCATCACGCTAGCAGCAGAGCTATTGCAGCTAAATCTTTCCGTGCAGGGTTCTACTGGTTAACGGCCATTGAAGACGCAAAAGAGATAGTCAGAAGGTGTGAAGCATGTCAACGATTTGCATCCCGACCACACACACCAGCAGGAGAGCTACAGCCGATACCATTATCCTGGCCCTTTGCACAATGGGGTCTCGACATGGTAGGAAAATTACACAAATCTTGGCCAGGAGGTCATGTCTACATGTTGGTGGCAGTAGACAAGTTCACTAAATGGGTAGAAGCAGCCCCGGTAACAACCCAAGATTCCACAACAGCAATCAACTTCATCAAGTCTATAGTATTTCGCTTCAGAGTACCGCACAGCATCATCACGGACAATGGGATAAACTTCACATCGAAAGAGTTCAAAAGCTACTGTGAGAGTATGGGGATCAAACTGAAATTCACGTCTGTAGCACATCCAAAGACAAACGGGCAAGTCGAGAAAGCCAATGGCTTAATATGCAACAGGATAAAAAAGAGGCTATTAGCGCCCCTAGAAAAAGCCAAATACGCCTGGGTAGACGAGCTACCCTCCGTACTTTGGAGTCTTAGAACAACGCCAAATGCGGCTACCCAAGAAACTCCCTTTTTCTGGTCCATGGCGCAGAAGCCATGCTTCCAGTCGAAATCACTCATGAAGCCCCAAGAATTGCGGCTTACGACGAAGCAACTTCTACAGAAGCACTTCAAGAAGATGTTGATGCACTCGACGAAGCAAGAGATGTAGCACTTGCCAGGGCTACGCAATATCAGCAGAGTCTACAAAACTACCATAGTAGTCGAGTTCGTCCACGATCTTTCATGGTAGGAGATTTAGTCTTACGACTCAAACAGGACGGTCATGGCAAATTAGAGTCCCCATGGGTGGGACCTTACATCATGACAGAAGTAATACCAGGAGGAGCTTATCGATTACAAGACAAGAAAACAGGGAACGACGAGAGCAACCCGTGGAATGCAGAACAACAATGACAGTTCTATGCGTAGAAGGAGTACGGTGACAGGAAATTTCGAGTTATGACCCTCTGAACCCAGAACATGAGGCCACATGTCGGGTTCTTTGGGCCAACTCGACAATATGTATATCATGTTTCTATATTCCACTCGGGGGCTCCGACCCTCGAGTCGTATGAAAGAAACTAAGAAGTTGTCGAGATCTTGTATTCATGATTATTCGAGAATTCTTACAAGTTCACAACCCGATATTTGACAAAAAGCAAGCACAGTTCAAAGCAACTCGATGGTAAATTCAAACATACCTCGGAACACTGAATAGTTCCCATGGTCTATTAATAGATAAACAAGATGGCACAAAATAAAGTTCATCACGAATACTATTACATGGAACGCGCAAAGGGAGAACTAGAACAAAAGATTACATAAAAGGAGTATCTACTGAAAGTGTACTTCAGCTTCGTACTTCTTCTGGCACTGAGTACCATCGTAGATCTTCACATCAAACTTCGACGTACCGCAGTGGTAGTTGAAGATCATGAAGAACCCTTGGTGGAGGGCATGATCTTCTGCAAACTGGGACCAGCCACCCCTGAAGTACATCTCGCCGTCTCCATCGTACCATACCTCCACTTCGTAGGGAGTTCCTCCTCTAGAATGTTCGCGAAGAACTACTTCATGCAGCTCCCGCCCATCCATGAAATTGGTAAATTTCAGCGGCACCCGCTGAATCTCACGGCATTGAGCACCGGCGATGCAGAAGAAGGAGTAAATCTTGGGAGGAGGAGGAGGAGAAGCATTATGAGGAGGAGCGCTGGGACCTGGTGCAGCAGCAGATGCCTTGGGCTTGTTCTTACTCCCCACAGGGAGGCCAGGGCGCCGTTTCACAGATATGGACGACGAGGCCAACGTAGCGGGGTCTTTTGATTTGTTCTTACTGCCGCGAGGGCGGCCGCGACGCCGTTTCTCCATCTGGGCACCGATATTCAGATGCGGACCACCAGCATCTGCCATGGAGGATAAACGCTTGGTGAGAAAACCCTAGATGAGATGCGGAAAACGAAGACGATGCGGCGGAGGAAATTGGTAATGAAGGAGTTAGGGTTTTTCCTAGCCAACGTGCTTTATTTATAAGTAAAATTTCATGGGCCTAAACAAGTTAAAGGTCCAAATACATCTACGGGCCTCTACACTTCGCCCCGAGCAGAAAATAAGACAACGACAGCATATCAAGGATAAGGAAAAGACACGTGTATAGTTATAAGGAGGAAATGCGCAATGTGGATGAGCAGTGTAGAAGTATGTCAAGGAGCACAACGCACCTCGTTATGGACTCGGGGGCTCCTATCACCAGAAGAACGGGAAGAGTATTTAAGCACAATCGTGCCAAGACTATCATAGGAGAAAATTCACTGGCGACAGTATGTATATTTTGAGCCTATACCCGAAATTTTTTGGCTATAGCCTCGGGGGCTACTCCCATCGGGAGCACTGGTCGTGCACCCGATGACAATGGACCAACTTGAAGGAAAATATAAAAGGCGTAATCGACTACCTTTTGTCGACAACAAACTTTGACTTCATTGTCGACAAAATAAAGATCGATTACTACCATCGGGAGTTATTTATGAGTAGTCTAAAGAACAACTCGAATATTTTGTATTGCAACAGTCAAACAAGGCTGCGACATATGATTCTCGAGTTGCATTATCGCAACGAAACTCGAATGCCATGATTGAAACATATCGTGAAGGTAAGACCTCAGGATCCGTCCTGTGTGGCCTGGTATACGCACATGAATGCGCTCTGCTAGTAATTATCCGTGTCTACGACGCGAAGAAAATCCTGGTGGACGCACTGGGTACCCTGAGAACCACTGGGATTTGTTCTTTGTAAGTCCTAAATGCGGCAAAAGAATGGGTTTGACCAGTTTCCCGAATTCAAGTCCAAGGGGATTGAATTTGAAGTAGGTGACAAGTATCTGCTTCGGCAGTTAACTGGCCTCTTGATCCGTCAGAGTCGTCAGGCTTGTTCATCAAAACCCCTTGTGAGATAATATAATGAAAAATGTTTATTTTTGAATATAGGAAGAAGAAGTCGAAAGATTGATCAAGTCGAAGATGTGAAGATTTGAGATTCAACCCGAATCTGCAATTCTGGTGGAATCTCGGGGGCTACTGACAAGGGTATAGATAATAGAGCTTGTTACTTGAGTACCCCTGAGACCCGTTAAGCTAGGCCCAAGTGTAAACCTTGTCGAGATACGAGTTCATGTCGTATACTGATGTTGTAATATGTATCGGACCCCTCCCATTCCTTTACACCTGGCCACCTATATATAGGTGCAAGGAGAGACGGTGAGGGCCAGATTGAAAGCAAGCCAAGTTCACCGCCAAGTTTACTTTCGATATACACCTTGTTTGACTGATTTACCTTCGAGTTCATCCGACACCCTATTCCCCCGATCCCAAGTCCTTCATCTAGGACATTTGTCAAGTTAACCCTCGTCAGGTAGTTTTGGGATTTATAAAAAGTGTTTCGGAAAGTTACAGAATTGTTCTGGGTGGAAAATACTAATATTTATTAATTATATGAATTAATAAATATTAATACTATTTATTTAAAAGAAATAAATAAGAAAAGAAAAAAGGAAGAAAAAAAGGCAGCCGAGGCTCGGTGGTGGGCTGGAGGCCGGGTTGGCTAGTGGGCCGGCCGTGGTCCAATCCTTGCTGGGCCAACCGCGCTCGCAGGATGTCACCAAGGACTTGGGCCTTGCGTGTGAAGCCCACCTAGTCGGCCAGGACGCACGCACGCGACCGTTGCCAGATCGGATCGATCCGATCGATAGCATCTGTGGCGGCGACACCTCAGCCTCACGTGGATTGCACGACATGAAGCATGCAACGTGACCTAGCCCCTTGGTCGAGGCACTGGACGCTTATAAAAGAACCGGAGCGTGCCCGCAGTTTTGGGTGACCTAATCTGCGCGGAGCCGCTGTCCGGTTTTTTGAAGCCTCCTTTCTTCTTCTTTCTTCCACCATGCAAACAGGCAAAGCCCTCTCGGTGAATACTCTCCACCATAGGCACCACGCCGTCATGCTGTTGATCCCATCTACCACTCCACCATATCTCGCTGGACCGGGGAGGCGGAGTCATTCGTGTGCTGCACGTGTGCATCTCTCAGAGGCGTCGCCACTTGTGGTGTTGGATCGGATCGGATCGCGAGGAGGAGACGGCTAGTATGACTACATCATCCACGTACATCTGAACATTTCCGCTGTGCGATATACAAGGATATGTGGATCTGATCTGTCTCTCTCATTGATTACATCTCCTAGATTAGATCTTGGCTTCTTGTTCGCATCCGTAGGAATTTTTTTGATTTACTATGCTGCAAAACCCTTTAGTGGTATCAGAGCTAGATCTATGCGTAGATGTGTTCACGAGTAGAACGCAACATGCTTGTTGCGGGCGTTGATGTTTTCTATTGCACACCTCTATTTTGTGTACTCCTTATGGCGCGGTATAGTGAGATCGAAGCGGTCCAGGCCAACCTTACGCGACCTCGTTCGCGAGACCGGTTCTGCACTTGACGTGTGGCTTGTTCCACACATGCGGCTGGTGGATGTCAGTTTCTCTCACTATAGTTGTCATGGGATTTACAATGGATATTGGCAACCATAATATTACCGTTGTGGCTTTTCGTAGGTAAGAATCGTTCTTAACTTGTTACTCCCATAAGCCACGTAAAACATGCAACAACAAAGTAGAGGCATCTAACTTGTTTTTGCAGGGAGTGTTTTATGATATGGTATGGCCCAAGACATGATGTGTATGAATTGAGATGTATGCACTGATCATGTTTTGTAATGTTTCACGGCTTGCATGTCGATGAGTTCACAACCGGCAGGAGCCATATGGTTGTCGTTATAATTTTGTATGACCTGCGTGTTAACTTATTATACGCCATGTAATAGCTTTACTTTATCGCTAAGTAGTTAGCAATAGTCGTAATTGCAAACTAGAAAAGAGATTGGAGAGAAACGCCACACCAATAAGGGGCAATCGGCTCACGTATATATATGCAACGTACAGGTGCCTTGGAAACCAAGGAACGTATCAATCTACAACTGATACAAATCAGGAGATTAAAGCAAGTAAGATTCCTAGCTATCTATACAAGACGTGTACGTTAACATCCCCCCGCAGTCAATGCGTCGGTAGAGCGAACGCATAGACTGTACCGGAAGTCCAGAAATAACTGGGACGGGAGACCCTTCGTCATAATGTCAGCAAACTGATGCGTCGACGGCACATGAAGAACCCGAATTTGACCGAGAGACACCTTTTCGCGAACAAAGTGGATGTCAATCTCGATGTGCTTGGTACGACGATGCTGAACCGGGTTAGAGGCCATGTAGACAGCGCTGACATTATCGCAGAAGACGACGGTCGCAGTATGAAGGGGTCGATGGAGCTCCTGAAGAAGTTGGCGGAGCCAACAACACTCGGCGACAGCATGAGCGACGGCACGGTACTCTGCCTCAGCGCTAGAGCGAGAGACTGTGGCCTGGCGCTTGGAGGACCAGGAGACGAGGTTGTCGCCGAGGTAGACACAGTATCCTGAAGTGGACCGGCGAGTATCGGGACAACCAGCCCAGTCGGCGTCAGAATAAGCAGTGAGCGAAGTAGAGGGCGTGGAGTGCAGTCGAAGTCCGAGATCTAGTGTCCCCTTCAAATAGCGAAGAATGCGCTTGACGAGGTTGAGGTGTGGTTCCCGAGGAGCGTGCATATACAGACACGCCTGTTGGACGGCATGAGCAATGTCGGGGCGCGTCAATGTCAGATACTGAAGAGCGCCTGCAAAGCTCCGATACTCAGTGGGATCCGCAACAAGAGGACCATCATCAGCAGAGAGCTTGCAACGAGTGTCAATGGGAGTAGGACACGAGTTGCAGTCGAGCATGCCAGCTCGGTGGAGAAGGTCGACGGCGTACTGACGTTGCGAGAGCAACATGCCTGACGAAGAGTGAGTGACCGAGATGCCGAGGAAGTACGAAAGATCCCCGAGATCGGTCATAGAGAACTCGCGGTGTAGCAGGTCGGTGATATGCCGAAGGAGATCCAAGCTGGAGGCGGTGAGGATGATGTCGTCGACGTAGAGGAGCAGGTAGGCAATCTCAGTACCTCGTCGAAGAACGAACAGGGAGGCGTCAGAGAGGGACGCCACAAACCCTATCCGATGCGCATAGTGGGCGAAGCGCTGGTACCACGCACGAGGAGCCTGCTTGAGTCCATAGAGGGACTTGTGGAGTCGACAGACATGTTGCGGCCGAGAAGAGTCGATGAAGCCCGGTGGTTGCTCACAATAGACCACCTCATCAAGATTGCCATGGAGAAAGGCATTCTTGACGTCGAGCTGATGAACCGGCCACGCACATGAGGCGGCGATGCTGAGGACGACCCGAATCGTGGCCGGCTTTACGACAGGACTGAAAGTCTCATCGAAGTCGACGCCGGGCTGCTGAGAGAACCCACGAACCACCCATCGTGCCTTGTAGCGGGGAAGACCGCCATCGGAGGCAAACTTGTGTTTGAAGATCCATTTGCCTGAAACAATATTAGCACCATCCGGACGTGGAACAAGAGACCACGTATTATTATGAGCAAGAGCAGAAAACTCGTCCTGCATAGCCGCACGCCAGTTCGGGTCCTGGAGGGCACCCCGGTATGTTTTAGGTAGCGGAGAGATAGTGGCGTGGAGAGCTGAAAGGTTGAGTTTGTTGATGGGCTTGACGATGCCGTGTTTTGCACGAGTGAGCATAGTGTGCGTGTTCTCAGCTGGAGGTGTAGGTGGCGGAGGTTCAACATGTGCTGTGGGGGTGGGCGAGCGTGGTGCCGAAGAGCCAGGCATGGGTGAGCTGAGCGCGGGCGAGCTGGGTGCTGGTGAGCTGAACGCGGGCGAGCTGGGTGCTGGCGAGCTGAGCACATGCGAGCCATGCATAGGAGAAGTAGGCGCATGCATGTGGGGCTGTACAGCCATGTTGGGTTGGGTTGGCAGAGACACCGGGAGCACATGTTCTGTGCTGGTCAGATCGAGAAGAAAATCCAGATCAGCCGCCTGGGTAGTAGAGGTGCAGCTGAACGGAAAGTGGTTTTCATCAAAAATTACGTGACGTGAAGTGATCACGCGACGTGAGGAGAGATCCAGACAACGATAACCACGGTGCGACGAGGGGTAGCCCAAAAACACGCAAGCAGTGGAGCGAGGGGCGAGTTTGTGTGGTGCCGTGGCGGACTGGTTTGGGTAGCATAAACAGCCGAAAACCCGGAGATCCGAAAAGGACACCGGTTTGTTATGGAGGAGAGTATAGGGTATGCGGAAACCTATAGCTTGGGAAGGGCGTCGGTTGAGAAGAAAGGTAGCGGCGGCAAGAGCCTCGGCCCAGTAGGGAGACGACATGTGAGCTTGGAACAAGAGGGTGCGGGTAATATCGTTGAGAGTGCGGATCGCACGCTCGGCTTTGCCATTTTGTGGAGAGGTGTAGGGGCAGGATAGGCGGAGGTGTGTGCCATGGCGAGCGAGAAACTCAACGAGAGTGGAGTTAACAAATTCGGTTCCGTTATCAGTTTGTACAGCAACTATGGGAAGGTTGAATTGGGTGCGAGCGTAGGCGGCGAAATTTATAAGAATGTCAGTGGTGTCGGATTTGCGACGTAGCGGGTACGTCCACATAAAGTGCGAAAAATCATCGACAATGACGAGATAATATTTAAAGCCAGAATTGCTCGCAACAGGAGAGGTCCACAAATCACAATGGATTAACTGAAAAGGAACAGAACTAATGGTTTGAGAGCGACCAAAGGGTAGTCGTACGTGCTTGCCAAGTTGACACGCATGACAGACCGTGGTGGCATTATTACATGGAATTGAAAAATGTTTGGATAAATGTGACAAAACGTCACGGCCAGGATGTCCTAAGCGGCGATGCCACAGCTCGGTGGAGTCGATGGAGGCGACGAGGCCGAAGGGGTGCGGTGAGCTGGTGCAGGTGGAGAACTCATAGAGCGGTCCGGGGCTACTGCAGCGTATGATCTCGCGCCGGGTTTGAAGATCCTTAATGGAAAAACCAAAAGGGTCAAATTCAATAGAAACTAAGTTGTCAGTAGTGAATTGACGAGTAGAAAGAAGATTTTTAATAATGGAAGGAACAACTAAGACATTATTTAGAGAAAAGGTTCTAGGTGGCGTGTGTATGGTAGTGTGACCGGTGGAGGAAATAGGAAGAGAGACACCGTTGCCAACGGTAACATGGGAGGAAGAGGGTGCATGGGAAGTAAAAGAGAGTATACCGGGGTCCGAGACCATGTGCGAGGTGGCGCCGGAGTCCATGACCCAATTGCCGGCATTGGAGGTGCCGGCGGCGCTGTTCAGAGCCGCCATGAGCGCGGAGCAGTCCCACGCGGGTGGAGCAGTGACGTTGCCGTAGGCGCCGGAGCCGAACGGCGCATACGACTGTACTGGAGAAGGTGCGTAAAGCTGCACAGCAGGAGGTGCGTATGGCTGCGCAGGAGGAGGCGCGTTGGAGCCAAACGCTTGACCATGCAGGGGCGCCAGCTGCGTCGTGTAGGCCTGATGGCCTGGTGGAACCCAGGTGGATGGGCGCCAGCTGGGCTGCTGCTGCGGAGCATTGGGCCGTGGCCCAAGAAGACCTGGGCCTCCACCGCCTCCGGACGGACGCCAGTTGGACTGCAGAGCTTGAGTCTGGCCCGTGTATGGATTAAAGCAAATCCACGGGCCGGGCGAGGCAGGAGCGTTGCTGGTGCCGCCTCCGCCGTTCTTCTTCCTCCTGTGGAAGCGGCCATTGCCGCTGCCGCTACCATTGCCAGAGTTGCGGTTGCCGTTGTTGTCACCGCTGGACGGTGAGCTGCCGCCGCCATACAGCGCGACCTGAGGCGAAGGCTGGAAGATGTGGCCGAGCTGGGTCTCGCGGAGAAGGAGGAGCGACCGGGTCTGCAGAAACGTGGGAAGTGGGGACTGCATGGTGACAAGGGTCGTGATGTCGGCAAAGCGGGGACTCAGGCCGCGGAGGCATGTGAGAACCAGAGTTTGATCCGTCACGGGCTGCCCGACGTCGCGGAGGGAGTCGGAGAGGGACTTGAGGCGCTGGCAGTAGGAGGTGATGGTTTGATCTCCCTGGACGATGGCGCGGAACTCGGCTTCGAGGTGGACGGCGCGAGTCATCTGGTTGTCGAGGAAGAGGTTGCGGATGCTGGCGTAGGCCTCGAACGCAGTTTGCTGTTCGGCCATGATGATGTCGAGGATCTCCTCGCTGATGGAGCCGTAGAGCCATGAGCGGACGACGAAGTCCTGGCGGTTCCACTCCGCGGTGCGAGCCGCGACAGGGGTGTCGATGGTGACATGGTCGGTGAGCTCGTACTTGCCGAGAAGGACGACGACGAGCATGCGCCACTTGGAGAAGTTGGAGGCCTTGAGGTCGAGGACGACGGGGACGTGCGTTTTCACGCTGGCGACGTTGATGGCGTGGGAGGCCGGGGATGTGGCGGGAGCCACGGTGGTGGAGAGGGCCATGGTGGTGTCGGACTGCTGGGAGCCGGTCGTCATCACGCCAAGGCCAGAGGAGGTCTGAGCGGCAGAGCTCATGGTGTGCGGAAGCTAGCTAGCTAGGTTGGATCGGGAGAGGCTCAGGCAGATGCGATCTGCTCTGATACCATGCAAACTAGAAAAGAGATTGGAGAGAAACGCCACACCAATAAGGGGCGATCGGCTCACGTATATATATGCAACGTACAGGTGCCTTGGAAACCAAGGAACGTATCAATCTACAACTGATAGAAATCAGGAGATTAAAGCAGGTAAGATTCCTAGCTATCTATACAAGACGTGTACGTTAACAGTAATTGCTATTCGTGGTGGAGAAAATCATGGTGGCGTGATAGAGATCATGTCGGCGTGCACGAGATGGAGATCAATGCGCGAAGATTGGCTAAACCATGTCACATATTGTATATGCATGTGGTGTTTATCCTTTATGCATCTTATTTTGCTTTGATCGCGATGGTAGCATTATAAGATGATCCCTCACACTTAATTTCAAGATAAAATGTGTTCTCCCCTCGTATGCGCCATTGCGAAAGATCGTCATTTTGAAGCATCACGTGATGATCGGGTGCTATAAACTCTACATTCACATACAACGGGTGTAAGCCAGATTTACACATGCAAAAATACGTGGGTTAAACTTGATGAGCCTAGCATGTACAGACATGGCCTCGGAACACACGAACCAAAAGGTCAAGCATGAGTCATATAGACGATATTATCAACATGTTGATGTTCACCATTAAAGCTACATCATCTTACATGATGATCGGTCTTGGTGTAGTGAATTTGGATCATGCTTCACTAAACAACTTTGAGGGATGTTGAATTTAGTGGGAGTTCATTAGTAACTTGATTAACTTGAACTAATTATCATGAACTAAATCTTAGTGTATTTGCATAAGTCGTTGTAGTCTTTGGCAACCGTTTTTCACTGACACTTAATTTTAATTGAGTTGATAAAACTATAGAATTCTGGATAATCACTTTTCGGACTAGTGTCATTTAGTTAAAATATCAAGATCAAAGATTAAGTCCTATTGTTGGTTTAGCAAACCTCACTTGCTCCATGCGACTTAATAAGTTGTATTAATCAAAGAGCAATGATTCGAGTTCAGTATCTAAAGATCATATGTTTGCCTTCATGAGAAATTGATCTTCAAATTGTTTGAGAATCAAGGTGATCATCAAGCTGAAAGAATTGTTTCAGAAACAAACAAGAGGTAAAATATATTTGATATCTAAAATTTTGATTGTTTGCAAAATGATTAAGTATAATTTAGTAACAGAACATGTGCTCATATTGTATGAATATATGTGAAGATTGAAGACGCTTGGCATCCCGATCACCCAAAAGTTTGGGAAATTAATATTATACTTGATTCGTCCTTATGAGCTATAGTAGTTTCATCATGAAAGTTGTCATGATAGGATGAATGAAAAGGTATCGGCTAAATTGTTTTGCTATACCAAAAGAATGCTAAAGAATGGAATCTAGAAGAACGCCAATTATATGATGATGGTGATCCACCTCAATGTGCAAAGTCTAAGGCCATTAGTATTTGACTAACATCCTTTGGACTATATGTCAAATGATTGACGCCACTATTGATGTTGATATATTCTTCCAATGAAGAGGAAATGCTAAATAGGATCTACAAAATATTTGGTAGAAAAATAAAAGACTGGAAATGTCTATCTTGGGTATATAAATGATATACATGTTATAGATGTATTCTTTGCTCGTTAACGATGTAATTCTTGGGTATTGGATATTGTTTTGTTGGTATGAAATGTCATACAAATCAACACTATACAAGAAGTACAATGGCCTAAGTAACTAGCAAAAGAATATGGTAATGATGCGCGTCGAGAAACAAATAAAAGTGTTATTGTGCTTCTCATCGGCATCAAACCTAGCCTTCAAGATTTGATTGAACTTAATAATTGTTATATTATTCTGGTATTATGAGAACAACTGTTGTTCATATTATTACCGTCTTCCATAATTGATGGATAGATTATAATTATAAATCTTGTAGGTAATGTCACATCCCAAAATTTTGGAATGTGAAATAAATAAAATAGGAACCATGTTTGTTTGTATTGATTGAAATTTCACAAGGAATTAAAACTTTTGATTTATTTAAAAGCTTTATGGGGAAAAATATTTCGAACCTTCTTGAAGAACCCTTTTGAGAAAATAGAATTCCAAAATATTAATTTGCATTTGCCCAAAATCTATGCAAACTCATTTGCAAAGGAAATACCTACAAAAGGATTTATATCAAATAAAGTTGCAATGCCAAAAGCATGTTTGAATTAAATTTCAAAATACTATTTCTAATAAAGTTTATACCTTGATTTTAAAAAGGATTATTTTCAAACCATTTTCTATTATGCAAATAAGCCCTTTGGCTAATTTATAAAGTTTTTATTGGAAGTTAGTTTTATTGATGAAAACATGTTTCTTACTATGTTAAATTGATAAGTTGAATTTTAGAAAAATTTACAATTTGGTTTGAATCAATTTGGACCAAATTTGCAAAAGTTATGAAAGAAATGGAAATCAGAAAAAGAGAAAAGAAACAAATACAAAAAAATATAGAAACGGACCTGGGGAGACAAAGAAGCCCAGCCCAGAAAACGGCCTACGGCCCAGCTCCTTCCTTCACCGAACCGGTACCCAGCTCTTTCCCGCTGCTCGCTGAGAGGTGGGCCCCACGGCGCCACATCACTGTCGTCTTCAACCTCCCTCCGAAATTATCTCCCGAGACACCGAGATCTTCTCCCATCAATTCGCCTGATTCCTTGCCTCTCCCGACTCCCTCCTGTGCCTATTTAACCCGCACCTCGACCCCTCTCTATCTCCCTCAGATCTCGACACAAGTCGCCGCCAGGCTGCCCCTTTAATTTCTTGCCGGCGTCCATGGTCTCTGCCACCGCGTGAGCTCAATTCTGAGGACCACGAGGTACCCCCACCGCCCGGTCTTGGCAATCCCCTTCTCCTCTCCTCCTGGCGCACCTCGTAATATTTTTCTCGACCGTTTTTGCACAGGGAATTGACGATGCCATCCGCTCCTGAAGCTCACCGACGTCGCGCTCCCTCCGGCCGCTCCCTTCTCTCTCTCCTGGAAGCAATAGGCCTCGCCGATCACGCACCTGAGCTCCCCTTGTTGTTCTGCACCTCGTCCACATATCCAGCGTCACCGGAGACCACCGACGCATCGCCATCGGCCACTCCCGAGCCGCTACCTCGCCGAAGACAGCCAGAACCCTAGCCACGCGGTGAGATCTCCCTCCCCTTTCTTCTGCACCGTTGGATCTAGATCTCGCGGTCCAAAACAAACCACTTACTCGAACCAGTATGGATAGATCTGGTCCATCCAGATCTCATAAGATCCAATGGCCGTGGTTGTTGATCCGTCCGAAACGGTGCCGGCCAACCAGAGCGCACCACGTGGAAGCCCTCTGTTAAAAGCAATTTGGAATTAGGTTTTAAAAACAGAAAATGCCTAAATCTTGTAAAATTCATATCTTCAGTTCTATATATCCAAAAATTGCAAATGATATGTCTCTGGAATCCTACAAATGTGTAGAATCCAATGGAACCAAAATATCTGTGAATTGAGCTAGTTGAAAACATTCACATTCAAACATGTGAGTTTGAGTATTTTTTTAATATAGTTCAAATTATATAAATCCTTTTCAGTTGATTCTTTTTGCAAATGGATCACATTATTGTCCTATGTCCAGTAGAACCACTGCACAAATTATTTGAACCAATTTTATCAAGTATTCAAATTCAAATGAGAATTTGAGTATTTGAGTATTTTCTATCTAGATAAATTCTATAAATATTTTACGCATATTTCCTTTTTGTAAAATTGCTTACCTTGATATTGAAAAACCACCAGAATACTTCATACACTTTTTACACTTATTCAAAAGTCAACTTGACTAGTTCATCCTATTACAAGCAATAGTTGTATTTCTGAGAACCTTGAAAATATCAAGTCCCAATTCCTATCATGCGCCTTGTGCTAATTGATTTTTTTCCTACTCTACCAATGGTGTGAAATATCCTAAGTCCTAGTGACCTTTCCACTCCACCATGACTTAGTAAAAAAATCTACTCTCTATCCTTACCCTAGTGCAAAACTATTAACTCCATCGCATCCAAATTCTTCTAAGTGTTTAGGCTACCCCATCCAACACTATGGCATAAAAGTTTTCCCATATCAAGACCATGAAGAAGAAGTTGAAGAGAAGACAAGGAGATGAAGGAAAAGAGAGAAGTTGAAGAGAAAACAAGAAGTTGAAGAGAAGACAAGGAGTTGAAGTCAAAAGAAGAAGATCAAGAGAAGAGATCCCAAGTCAAGAAGATGAAAATGTTAGACCTCATGACTTAGAATTTATCCATCCAACTTCGCAAAACCAAACCTAAGAATCTCCTTAAGCTATTTTTGCTAAAGTGTTTGACACTTCTTAAAACAACTTAGAAAACTCCCATCATTCTTTAGAAGTCCTTGACTTAGTCATTCTCTCCATCCATATCAAGTCAACTTCATGCCACAATCTTTCATCCAATTATCACTAAGACATTGAAGACTAAGCTAAAACTAATAAGCATCTTTGTTTGTCTTTCTTGGTTATGTTGCCTTGAATGGTGTGTTTATGTTATGTTCCTTTCTATCTTATAGTTGTACGGAGAGCCACGTGTGTTGATTAAGGGAAGTACAATCTTCAGAAAATTACTAAGGCAAGTGTCATCATCTTCTTGTCCTACTAAAGTTTTGTCACTAGTAGCTTTTCTTGTAGAAGATGCATGAGTAGGTTGTTTTAGAGTTTTCTCTTAAAAGCTTTGCTAGGTTTTGCTTAAGTCTCTTTGATTAGCCTTTGCATCTCCTTAGTACCTTTGCTACTGCTATAGGTTACCTTGTCTTACACTTATGTTTTGGGAAGGGAACTTCACATGTTTTGGCTAAGTGTTGAAAAACTTGTTTTGCAAAAACCAAGAAAAACAACTAATTTAATGAAACACCTGGGTGGAAGTGGTAAGATGGATTTATGTTGAGTGGTTCCCTGGGGTCATGTCATCGAACCTCTGGACCAGCAGGTGTATCTCACTTGTGGACAGCCACCCAGGAACAAAGAGATTGGAGACGTTCAAGTCGTGAAGCTTCCAATGCAACCACGAGTCATATGGGCTCTGTCTTGACTAACTAAGTTGCGAGAACTCAGCCAGACGGATAGAGGGTGGTAGATGATGATAGGATGGAACGCGTCCGAGTTGGTCTGAGGGATTGCTTCTGAAAGGTCTCGTCTTAGTCTTCACTTGGCCATTTGAGCAAACTGAGCATCATGGCAAAAGAGGTTGACTGAGTCTTGTGGGAAAAGTGCACCACCTCTGCAGAGGGTGATGTCTACGCACGCTTCTGTTCTTGTAGACAGTGTTGGGCCTCCAAGTGCAGAGGTTTGTAGAGCAGCAGCAAGTTTCCCTTAAGTGGATCACCCAAGGTTTATCGAACTCAGGGAGGAAGAGGTCAAAGCTATCCCTCTCAAGCAACCCTGCAATTACGATACAGAAAGTCTCTTGTGTCCCCAACACACCCAATACACTTGTCAGATGTATAGGTGCACTAGTTCGGCGAAGAGATAGTGAAATACAAGTGGTATAGATGATTATAAGTAGTAAATGCAATCTGGAATAAAAATGGCAGCAAGCAAACATGTAACAAAACAGTAAGTAAAAGGTGTGCAAAACTTGGAAACAAGGCCTAGGGATCATACTTTCACTAGTGGACACACTCCCAACAAATATAACATAATTGAACAAATAAATAACTTCTCTTCACTATGGTAGTCTGAATTACTCTCCTATTGAATAACACTAATCATTGTGCAGGGCTACGAAGCACTCCTTAAAGTTCATCAAGTACTTGACAAACACCACTCATAGAGATATCCAAATCAAATCACAACTCAAGATAGATATTATTGCAACTTAGACCAAGTACTAACACGGTGCACACACTGTCAACATTACACCATGAAAGGAGGAATAGATCACTTCAATACTATTATAGTGATAATTATTCTCATAATCCATAAAAGATCACAATCGTAGCATAGACCAAGTACCACCATGATGCACGCACTGTCACCGTTACACCATGGCAGGAGGAATAGATTACTTTAATAACACACTAGAGTACACATAATGAAGAAGAGTAACATCTACTTATTCAACATGATACAAAGCTCACGATCACATAAAGATCACATCATGGGAGAGAGAGGTGAACCACATAGCTACCAGTAGAGCCCTCAGCCCCGGGGATGAACTACTCCCTCCTCATCATAGGGGACAGCAAGGTTGATGGAGATGGCAGTGAGGTCAATGGAGACGGCGGAGACGGCGATGGAGACTGATGGATATGGCTCCGGGGGCACTTCCCCATCCCGGCAGGGTGCCGGAACAGAGACTTCTGTCCCCTGAAATTTGTCTTCGATGGCGGCGGCGCTGCGGAACTGTTCTAGAAATTTCGCCGACTCCCTTAGGGTTTTCCGTCCCGAGGCTTTATATAGGCGAAGGGGCGTCGTCAGGAGTGGCCCCAGGCCTCCTCACACCTAGGCGGCGCGGTCAGGGCCTGGGCCGCGCCAGCCTAGTGTGAGGCTGGCCTGTGGCCCCTCTACTTCGCCTCTTCGGATCTCTGGAAGCTTCCGGGCAAAATAAGACTTCAGGAACTTGTTTCGTCCAATTCCGAGAATATTTCCTGTGTATCACTTCTGAAACACAAAAACAGCAGAAAACAGGGAACTGACACTGTGGCAACTTGTCAATAGGTTAGTTCTGGAAATCGCATAAAAACGCCACGAAGTGTAACGAAACACAAGGCAAATAGTGTAAAAACAAGCATGGAGCATCAAAAATTATGGATACGTCGGAGACGTATCAGCATCCCCAAGCTTAACTCCTGCTCGTCCTCGAGTAGGTAAGTGATAACAAAAGAAATAATTTTTGAGGTGACATGCACCTACACAATCTTGATCATATATGTAAGCATTTGTGAGCTGGGATCATAAGAACTTAAAACATGGGCATGAAAGATATAATCTTGATAATAAAAACTTAGCAACCATGTTATAAACATGAAAATGAACACAAACAAAAGGTCATGAAAATGAAACAATGAAAGTCAAATGTGTGTTCAAATCATAAGGAAAAACATACAAATGGTTTTCAGCTTGTCCTTCATGGAGATCAAAACATAAATGCATAGGACACCTTCAAGTTTAAGAGGGCGACTAGATACAAATAATTTAAGAACAAGTGAAACCAACAATATGAATCAATCAATGAAAACTTTGGGACAATGCACATTATACTAAGAATGACAACTATGCTCTCTTAATGGTGCATAAAGATAGAAGGTGGTGACTCAACATAAAAGTAAAAGAAAGGCCCTTCGCAGAGGGAAGCAGTGATTAAACATGTGCTAGAGCTTTTCATTTGTAAAACAGAGAGATAAAAATTGGGTTTTGAGAGGTGGTTGCTTTTGTCAACGAGTGGCAATGGGGTTCTTACTATCTTCCATACAAAAATGAAGCAAGTTTTTGAGAGAGAGATTGGCACTTTTGTGCTCTTTTTATAAAGCTTGGCACTCCTCCCCACCTTTTTTCCTTTCTCAAACCATGGCTAACCGATTCCATCGGGTGCCCACCAACATTCACATACCATGGAGGAGTGCCTTTTTTCTTTCTTTTTTTTCTCCTTTTTTCTTTTCTTTTTGGAATAATCAATATGGAAGATAGCAAATCCGACCACTACGTCCCCATGAGCTAAAAACAGTGTCACAAAACGAGAAGTATTTTGAAGGTTTTTGAAAGGTAGCACATGAAAATTTACTTGGAATGGCTTACAAATACCATGCACAGGAATTTATAGTGGACACAATGGCAAACTTGGTTTTTGGGAGTTGGATGCACTAGTAGAGCTCATACTCAGTACAAAACGAGGGCTAGCAAAAGACTGGGAGCGACCAACTAAGAGAGCAATAATGGCCATAATCATGCAAAGCGACAAAGCGACATTAAAAGAAGCATAAGATGGCATCAAAAGTCAAAAACTAAATGATCATAGAGGCTATTGGCGACTTTGTAAGAGTCTAACATGTGTGAGCATGCGCCAAGTCAACCCAAATAAAGCATCAAGGAGAGAACCAAAATAATGCTTCCAAACGATAAAAAACAACGCATGATTTTTTCAAAGGTTCATTAAGCAATCTCAGTTATTTGAGACAAGTCATGCTACAGCAAAACCACTAAGCATACTATCAAAAAGACATCAAGCATGACATGCAAAAGCCTAGGCCGCAGTCTACACAAGCTCCTTCTTGTACCACTTTTTTGCACAAAGCTTTTTCTCTTTCCCAACACCATTTGAAATTTTTATAAACACCTCTTTTGATGAAAACCAATAAAGATCAGAGGCAAAAATACACCTTGATGAATAAATATAACAAGATCTGAACGCAAATCAAGGCAAAAAATGCAAGCTAAACGCAGTAGCAGAAAAAGAGAACACTCGTTGAACGATAAGAGTGAAAACTAGAGTGTTCTTGGCAAATGAAAAGCGAGTTCATCTCCTCCAAAAGAAACATGATGTGATCTAACCATTTATTACAGCAAACAAAACTAAACTAACTAAGAAAACTAAAACAACTGACGCTCCAAGAAAAACACATAGTGCATGAAGCAATAAAAATATAGTGTTTTGAAAGGTGACCTGATTTTTGCCGATGAAGAAGGGGGGTGCCTCGGGGGCATCCCCAAGCTTTGATGCTTGTACTTCTTGGATATTTCTTGGGGTGATGCATGGGCATCTCCAAGCTTGAGCTTTTGTCCTTTCTTCAACTCATCTCATCATTCTCCAATCCCTACACTTGAAAACTTCCTTCAAACAAAACTAAACACAATTCTATTAGCAACATTAGTGTAAGCATAATATTGAATCAACCCTTTTTGCTTCAGGTTTCAACCTAAAACCACCAAATATTAAGAATATACTACTGTAGCAACTTCCCCCAAAGTTCCGTGATCGAAAGAACTCAAAAAGAAAGCGATAAAGCGGCAAACACAAATATTGGCAGAAATCTGTCAAAACAGAACAGCTGACAAATGTCGAATTTTTGAGGGGTTTTCTGTTGCTCAAATCAAAAAGTGTTCAACTAATGAAAGTTTGGATATAACCTGGGGCATATGCACAAGAAATGGCAGGTACAAAAGATATACAGAGAATTTATACGAATTTTTACGGTGCAGCACCGAAAACTGTTTCAGGACAGCAACATCCCCAAATCTTACCTCACTCAAATTAGAGGCTTCTCTTGGAACAAAAACGAAATAAAAAGGATAAGGAGAGGTAATTATAGTAGTAATAACTTCCAAGACTCAAATAAAAGAAAAATTACTGAAAATAAACAATGGGTTATCTCCCAAGAGTGCTTTTCTTTAACGCCTTTGAGCTAGGCGCAGTAAGTTGCAAAGATGCTCATGTGGGCACCATATAAGAGCTTGAGGCAAAGGCGCCATATAGGAACTTAAAGCAATAGAGAGCATCAAAAAGCAAGTATGGAATACATTTAAATCTAAACCACTTCCTATGAAAAATAGTCTTGTAAAGAGACAAGTCATGAAAGTGCAAAGCAAAAAGCATAGGAAGGCAAAACAAGTACAACTTCAAGAATTGCAACATAAAGAGGGGAAACTCAATATTGTTGAGATCCATCAAACCATGTTTCCCTCTCTCATAATAACTTTCAGTAGCAACATGAATAGAATTAACAATATAACTATCACATAAAGCATCCCTATCATGAGCCACATGCATAAAAGAAGTAATGCTCCCCACATGAACAATCGTAGTAGGAGCAGATTCAACAAAATAATTATTCTCATCACCATAATCATCAAAAACAGGAGGCATATTGTAATCATAACTAATTTCCTCCTCAAAAGTAGGTGAACTGAAAATATTATACCCATCATCATAACCATCATAAACTAGAGGTTTAGTATCATCACAAGCTAGAGAGCAACTATTTCGCAAAGCATATTCATCAAACATATCATCATAAGAAGGAACATGGATAGCACTAATGGTACAACAATTATTAACCTTAGTATTGGTACCAAAAAGATTTTCAATATCAAAAGTAGAGTGCTTTTCCCAATCATGATCACTAACATAGGTAACAGGCATAGGAACATCATCCCAATCAGAATTATCATAATCTATAGCAGGATCATAACGCTTAGGGGAAGATACCGTGTCCTCTCGCCTTTTACTCCTCTTCTTCTTCTTCATACTCTTCTTACTCTCTCCTTTAGGAGGAAGAGACTTGAAGGGCATCTTCTCCACATAATCTTTAGGAGGGAAAGGCATCTTCTCCACATAATCTGGTTTGCTGACAGAAACAACAGAAGAAACTTTGGAGGATTCCTCCTCTCTATTAATAATATCAAAACATCTATTAGTCCTGTCATAGCTTGGCAAAACATCATGTTTTATAAGATCTTGTAAGTAAGTATTTGCGAGGCAATCTTTAGCACAATAGAGACGACAACCACGAAGGGTGCTATTAATATCAACATCATTGATGTCTACCAAAGCAATCTTTCTAGATATCTCTTCACAATTCAAAAACAAAGTAAGCTCATCATACTGATTGAAAGTAATCTTATCATCACAATACAAATCTGAGGTACTTGTTTGATTAATTGGGCATTGAAAATTAAAGTGCCCTTTTTCACCGCAAAATTCACAAAGAAAAGGATAAAGCTCACAAACCCTTTCACCAAGCACATCTAGATCCTTGAGCCACATACTGGTTTCTTCATTTGCGTGGGTGATGCAATAATCTTCCTTGTTGTAACTCTGTTCACAAGGTCTATGTATTCCACAAAAATTAGCATGCTTATAAGAAATAGTACTTTTAGAAGTTTGAGCATGTTTATTGCAATCATCAACAACAATATCACTTTCTATGCAAGTGTCCTTAAAAGGTTCATGATACACGTCCCCATTTCCTTTAGGAACATTCATATGGGAAGCAAAGGCTTTAAAGAAATCAACCATAATTTGAGGATCAAGACCATACTTAGCACTAAGATCTTGAAAATCAGCAGTTTCAGCGAAAGACTTAATGCAATCAAACTCATAATTCATACCTGATCCTTTACCTTTGTCGCTATCCCAACCTTCAATATTGTTTTGAATTGTTTCAAGCATATCCCACTTGGTGTCAGCATCCTTGCTTGTGAAAGACCCATCAAAGCATGCATCTAGATAGTCCTTGTAATATCCTGAAAGCCTTGCATAAAAATTATTAATAACAATATTACAGGGAAGATAATGAATAGGACATTTGAGCATTAGCGACTTCAATCTTCCCCATGCTTGGGCAATGCTTTCTCCATCATGAGGCCAAAAATTGTATATCTGATTACGATCTTTATGAATCTCACTTGGAGGATAGAATTTAGAATAAAAGAGAGGTACAATTTCCTCCCAGCCAATAGATGGACCATCCTTAAGAAGCCGATACCATTCCTCAGCTCTGCCTTTCAGTGATAAAGAAAATAGCTTCTTCTTAACTTGGTTCATCAAAATACCTGCACACTGGAACAACTCACATAATTCATGTATAAAGAGCAAATGATCACCAGGATGGACAGTTCCATCTCCTAAATAGTAGTTATCCCTAACACGTTCAACAATCTTCGTAGGTATTTTAAAAGGATGAGGAGCACAAGCATCATTAGAAACATCACATATGGGAGATAAAATATCATCAGAGCAAACTTTCTCCACTAAAGCTGGGGGACTAAAAATATCATACTTAACAAAACCAGCTTCCCCAAGCTTAGACTTTTCTATAGCATTAGTATTAACGGTATTCAAAGCATTCGTACTAATAACATTGCTATGCAAAATAAGCTCCAAAGGATTTTCAATTTTCTCTTCAAATCTAAAATCAGGAAAAAGACTAAAGAACTCTTTGTTTTCCATTAAGCCTAACTAGTGAAAATAAAAACAAGAAACAAAAAGATATAATTGCAGAATCTAAAGGAAATAACTTCGAGCACTCACACAGGAGGATGCGAGTACCTTTTACCTTACCTCCCCGGCAACGGCGCTAGAAAAGAGCTTGATGTCTATGCACGCTTCTGTTCTTGTAGACAGTGTTGGGCCTCCAAGTGCAGAGGTTTGTAGAGCAGCAGCAAGTTTCCCTTAAGTGGATCACCCAAGGTTTATCGAACTCAGGGAGGAAGAGGTCAAAGCTATCCCTCTCAAGCAACCCTGCAATTATGATACAGAAAGTCTCTTGTGTCCCCAACACACCCAATACACTTGTCAGATGTATAGGTGCACTAGTTCGGCGAAGAGATAGTGAAATACAAGTGGTATAGATGATTATAAGTAGTAAATGCAATCTGGAATAAAAATGGCAGCAAGCAAACATGTAACAAAACAGTAAGTAAACGGTGTGCAAAGCTTGGAAACAAGGCCTAGGGATCATACTTTCACTAGTGGACACACTCCCAACAAATATAACATGATTGAACAAATAAATAACTTCTCTTCACTATGGTACTCTGAATTACTCTCCTATTGAATAACACTAATCATTGCGTAGGGCTACGAAGCACTCCTTAAAGTTCATCAAGTACTTGACAAACACCACTCATAGAGATATCCAAATCAAATCACAACTCAAGATAGATATTATTGCAACTTAGACCAAGTACTAACACGGTGCACACACTGTCAACATTACACCATGAAAGGAGGAATAGATCACTTCAATACTATTATAGTGATAATTATTCTCATAATCCATAAAAGATCACAATCGTAGCCTAGACCAAGTACCACCATGATGCACGCACTGTCACCGTTACACCATGGCAGGAGGAATAGATTACTTTAATAACACACTAGAGTACACATAATGAAGAAGAGTAACATCTACTTATTCAACATGATACAAAGCTCACGATCACATAAAGATCACATCATGGGAGAGAGAGGTGAACCACATAGCTACCAGTAGAGCCCTCAGCCCCGGGGATGAACTACTCCCTCCTCATCATAGGAGACAGCAAGGTTGATGGAGATGGCGGTGAGGTCGATGGAGACGGCGGAGACGACGATGGAGACCGATGGAGATGGCTCCGGGGGCACTTCCCCATCCCGGCAGGGTGCCGGAATAGAGACTTCTGTCCCCCGAAATTTGTCTTCGACGGCGGTGGCGCTGCGGAACTGTTCTGGAAATTTCACCGACTCCCTTAGGGTTTTCCGTCCCAAGGCTTTATATAGGCGAAGGGGCGTCGTCAGGAGTGGCCCCAGGCCTCCTCACACCTAGGCGGCGCGGCCAGGGCCTGGGCCACGCCGGCCTAGTGTGAGGCTGGCCTGTGGCCCCTCTACTTCGCCTCTTCAGATCTCTGGAAGCTTCCGGGCAAAATAAGACTTCAGGAACTTGTTTCGTCCAATTCCGAGAATATTTCCTGTGTATCACTTCTGAAACACAAAAATAGCAGAAAACAGGGAACTGGCACTGTGGCGACTTGTCAATAGGTTAGTTCCGAAAATCGCATAAAAACGCCACGAAGTGTAATGAAACACAAGGCAAATGGTGTAAAAACAAGCATGGAGCATCAAAAATTATGGATACGTCGGCGACGTATCAGAGGGTTAAAAACTAAGTACTTAGCTGTGTCCCCGGTTACGGACAATTTTGAGCGACATGATTTTGAAGCTGTTCAAGGATCTCCTCATGCCAACTTCTTAAAATTAAAACTTGTGGGTTGAACTGGGAATATGGTAATTGGTGCAAGTGTCTATCGGCTAGCAGGTCCCGTGCCATTTCTATGTGCCAGTGTCTGCAGGGATAGGTCAGCCAAACCAAGTTGTCCATATGTAGTAATTGAGAATTTGACATTTGATGTAAGTGTCTATCGACCAGTGTGTCCCGTACGATAACTACAGCCTGTGGCTACAGGGGTATGTCACCCAAGTCAAGTTGTCCAGCAGAAGTTTTGCTTGAGAAAATGATAGGATAAAATTTGCTTTACACAAAATAAGCCTGAAGCTCCACCTAGGCAAATATTCAGGTAAGTGTTAGGCTCCATTTGTGTCCACCAAAAAGTGACACCTTGCCAATACAATTTAAGTGTATTGACCCTTTGTGGCTACAACATTTCATGTTGCAGGTTTTTGACGATAAGAAAGGTACGACAGGGTTACGAGTCTATCCGCAACATGTTTGCTTGTGGCACATGAAGAAGGACTCCATGCTATTTTTGATTTTGTTGTAAACTCTGATAGCTTTATGCTATGAGTATTGTAAAGTTTCTTTATGTAATTTGCTGGATCATGCGATGTAATAAAATGACCTTTGTTTCTTGATATTACATCTTAAACTGTGTGTGCTAGCGTTTGATCCAGGGACTAGCACTGAAAAGCACAGGGATCATCATCTTTAAAAGGTGAGGTCACTACAGATGGTATCAGAGCATTGTGTTGCCCTTAGGTTCGTGACCCTAGGATTGGACAAAAACCCCTTAGAAATATAGGAGTTGCTTTTATTTCTAAGTTAAAAATATACACACTCACTACCTCATAAACTCTTTCCTTAGTCATTTTTGTCTCTACTTCTCTTCATTTCAACTCAAAGACGAAGAGCTTCAACTTCAACACCTCAAAGGACTTCAAGATCCACCCACCCCTATCATCAAAGGAAGCAAATTGAAGGAGTCTAGAAGAAAAGGTCTAAGCATCAATAGTTCTAGGACTTAGAAATTCTTATGAAGGATCTTGATAACAATAGGACCAACGAACTACTTTGCAAATGATGAGCTACTTGCCCCACTCAAAGAGGAGGAAAAAATGATGAGATTAGGAAATACCCTAGGATTTAAAAAAATTATCCAAGTTTTACTTTCTTGTTATAATATTCTTTCACTACTTATCTCATTGTTTTAAAATCTTTTAGATGACCAACATCAACGAATCCGTCAAGAAAGGACCCGTGATGACCATGACCCTGAAGTGTGACACTGAATTTCCCAAGGCACTAAAGAACATCATGTTAAGCATGGGAATGTGTTGACACAGATTTTGTCTTCAAATATGAATGATAAAGGGTATGAAGGAAATATGAAGAAAATAATAAAATATAGCGCTAAGAAATAGATTTGCCATCGAATAAAAAGAAGGTAAATCATGCATCATCAACCGCCGGATAAATTCACTGGCTAAGTAAATGTCGGCGAGATAAATTTAAATCCTTTCAGAATTTCTCGCCATCGGAGCGACAATATATTTCATGAAATATTTGATCGCGGGACTAAAATATCGCCGCCATCCCGACAACCTTATAAAATACGGATACAGAAAAAATGGTACCGCCTAAATATCAAAAGACAATGATGTATTGATTATGGAAATAAATAATCAGTTGACCAAATTATCAACTGATTAACAAGGGCCAAATAATGAGTATTAATCAAAAGGAAAGGATACACATATGAAAAGGAAGAAGGTGTACATAGCTGCTAATTACGTGCATGCATGGATTAGCCGGCGTCATTACCACACCAAAGCCCAAGAAAGCAGTCCGATGCCTGTATATGCTAAAGACTAAAGCCCATGCATCTTAATCATCACCTACACTTAATTAACGAAAAGTGTGGCCAAAGCCCATACCATGCCGTCATGCCTCGATCGACTCCAAACCAAGTCCACGGCGAGAGAGAAAACTTGACGTCAAAGCTTCAGTCATCCACGATCTATCCCATGATCTGTCCCACGATCTGCAGAAACGTGTGCGCCGCGCTCGTCTCCGTCCGGGGAACGCCTTCGATAGCCCCCCTATATAAAGACCAGCTGCTGAATGCGTTTGAGCTGGTCAGAGAATCGATCACCAATCAGACCTGAGAGAAGACATCGCCATACACATACAGATCCGCATACCAAAATCAATCGCCCAGGAGTCCATCGCTCGCCCGCGCTCGCCCAGCTAGCCTTCCCACGCGCGCGCTTGCATACACGCCGCCGACCGTCCGTCGTCGCCGGCCGCTCGCCGTCTGCGTTGCTTGTCTCCGGCCGCTCGACATACACGATACCGTACGTGTTGTTGTCTAGTTGCCGCAGGCCGAGCGCCAGTTCGGTATCACAGTTCCTGTTCGCCTCCAACGCCAAGGTGAGGAAAGAAACAAATTCATATCTCTATTCCTCTATGCTTATGATGCCTTCTCATATATGGTGGATGAGCTAGCTTGCTAAATTAATGTACTCTTGGTTTGGTCTCATGGTGACTTTGGTCCCCATGATGATACAAATCAAGACAATATACCAAATCCTAAATTTGGTCTCATGGTGATCTTTGATCCTATGATGATACAAACTAGGTGCATATAATATAATTCGTCTTGTTTCGGTCCCATGGCAGTCTCTAATTCCCATGTTGATACAAAGCAAGGATAAAAATCATGTTCAGCTCTTGTCTTGGTCACTTTTGACACAAGCCAAGTTGCTTCAAATCTAAAATCATGAAAATACTAGCTCTTGTCTTGGTCACTTTTGACACAAGCCAAGTTGCTTCAAATCTAAAATCATGAAAATACTAGCTCTTGTCTTGGTCACTTTTGACACAAGCCAAGTTGCTTCAAATCTAAAATCATGAAAATACTAGCTCTTGTCTTGGTCACTTTTGACACAAGCCAAGTTGCTTCAAATCTAAAATCATGAAAATACTAGCTCTTGTCTTGGTCACTTTTGACACAAGCCAAGTTGCTTCAAATCTAAAATCATGAAAATACTAGCTCTTGTCTTGGTCACTTTTGACACAAGCCAAGTTGCTTCAAATCTAAAATCATGAAAATACTAGCTCTTGTCTTGGTCACTTTTGACACAAGTCAAGTTGCTTCAAATCTAAAATCATGAAAATACTAGCTCTTGTCTTGGTCACTTTTGACACAAGCCAAGTTGCTTCAAATCTAAAATCATGAAAATACTAGCTCTTGTCTTGGTCACTTTTGACACAAGCCAAGTTGCTTCAAATCTAAAATCATGAAAATACTAGCTCTTGTCTTGGTCACTTTTGACACAAGCCAAGTTGCTTCAAATCTAAAATCATGAAAATACTAGCTCTTGTCTTGGTCACTTTTGACACAAGCCAAGTTGCTTCAAATCTAAAATCATGAAAATACTAGCTCTTGTCTTGGTCACTTTTGACACAAGCCAAGTTGCTTCAAATCTAAAATCATGAAAATACTAGCTCTTGTCTTGGTCACTTTTGACACAAGCCAAGTTGCTTCAAATCTAAAATCATGAAAATACTAGCTCTTGTCTTGGTCACTTTTGACACAAGCCAAGTTGCTTCAAATCTAAAATCATGAAAATACTAGCTCTTGTCTTGGTCACTTTTGACACAAGCCAAGTTGCTTCAAATCTAAAATCATGAAAATACTAGCTCTCGTCTTGGTCACTTTTGACACAAGTCAAGTTGCTGAAAATACTTCATCAAATCATGCTTTTGTCTTGGTCGCTTTGACACAAGTCAAGTTGCTCAAATTACTTAAAATACTCAAAACCATGCTCTTGTCTTGGTCACTTTTGACACAAGACAAGATGCTCAAAATACTTGAAATCGCCAAAATAATGCTATTGTCTTGGTCACATTGACACAAGCCAAGTAGCCTTAAAATAAATATGTCACCAAAATCATGCCCTTGCCTTGGTCGCATTGACACAAGCCAAGTTGCTTTAAATTCATATGTTACTAAAATCATGTCTCTTTGGTCACTTTGACACAAGTTTTGCTATGTGATGGTAGTATTTATACAAGTGTGATGAAATTATAAAATATATTCATGTCATTAGTCTCATATAGTCTACATAAATGATAAAATAATGACTATAAAGAGCTAGAAAATATTGAAATATAACTAAATGCCATGCATAGGTTGCACATGTAGGTGTCATATACAACACCAGCCACCATAGGTAAATACAAATGTTTGCCTTTCACTTAGCGGATAAATTAGCTAAGTAAATAAAAATGAAACAAAGCTGTCTGTGCTCATACAGCATAAAGTGGTTCTTAAGTTCTGAACCTCTCCACCATATAAAAAATCTTCAAATTGCTTGCATTAATTATATTACAATGCAAGTGCCGATACTAGTAGTAAGCAAATTCATGCGTTTGCTCTACTTCCATGTTCCTGTAGCATGCAAAGTATAATCAGTACTACATCCATTAGTACTAAATGAAAGCTAGATGCATGTAGTGATCGCTTTATGCAATTGCCATACATGTCACATGGCCAGAATTGCATGCGACAGTCGCGGTACTTCTTTAGTCAGCTAAGCGAAATAAAACGAACCTTGCAAACAACGAATTTCAAAGCTGATTTAAATTAGTATCTGATGCATGCACATTCCGTGTACTTCTGATAATGGTGTGAGTGCAAAATATGAAATCTATGCTAGAATAAATCAACTCATATGATGATTCAAAGAAGATTTGGAACACTTTCCAAGCACGGCGGTGACGGCGACAGAGAGGAGGAGCTTCCATTTTATTTTATCTTTTGTAATAGTCATATGTTGTAATGCCATGTAATAGATATTGTTGGAATTCTTAATCAGGGGTTTTCTCTTCGGAGATATAATTAACGGAATTTTTATGCAAATGTAAGAGTTCCGGAAGTAATGAACCGCAATACTTGATATTTGTCATTTACATTCGCGCACTTTAAATTAAATTCTATCTGTCTCTATGACGCGGACGCGAGTATTTTCGTCGCCCCATTTTCCCGTCATCAGATTCTGGCACGCCCGGTGGGACCTATTTCTCCCCTCATCTTTGAAATTCCAACATGGCATACAGCATATGAATCATCATAATATATCTTCCAAATATATCAAACTTGAGAGAACTAATATAGTTCCTCCATTTATCTCTTTCAAGGTATGGACCGTCAAGTGCTGCAGTTCGTGACTGTTCGCTTTGGTGACTATTGGGTTGATCTGCCACTTGGTCCCATTGTGGCCTCATTAAGCGAAAGTTGGAAGACCACTGCTGCATCTCAGGCTGTACCTGACCAAGAAGAAGTTACTTCTCCACCAATGGAGGGGTTCACGCCTGTTCTGTCTAAGTCTGCAAAGAGAAGAATGAGGGCTGCTAGAAAGGATGCCACTCAAAGCTCTGCAAAGGTGGTTGCTGCTGCCATTCCCACTCCAGTGTCAGATATGAAAGGAAAGACTGTTGGGGTGGGAAAATCATCCCACCAGCAGTCCAAGGATAATGGAAAGGCAGTGATGTTTGAGAAATCTGAGTTCCCGCCACTTGTCTACAAAGGAAAAGAAAAGATGGTGGATGAGCTCAACTGCAAGCTACCTGGAGAAAGAGGTGACATTATGG
The DNA here is from genome assembly GCA_007115705.1 of Dactylis glomerata. Taxonomy (NCBI): domain Eukaryota; kingdom Viridiplantae; phylum Streptophyta; class Magnoliopsida; order Poales; family Poaceae; genus Dactylis; species Dactylis glomerata. The sequence goes on along the minus strand of QXEO01002114.1, from coordinate 312,541 downwards.
CCATATTGCCGTCAGCATCATCTTCAACAGGAAGGCCCACCAGTGCTCGGAATATACTCCGAGCTGATGCTCCAGAGTTCGTTCCTTCACTAGCCCATAAACCTAGTGGGGAACACTCAAAAGCGATGCACAAACGCTCGCTTGAATGGAAAGGCGTGTGCCTCACGGCTCATGACCGCAAAACTGGCCACACAGATCCAACATCAGCAATATCACATCCCTTGTCAGAAGAGGCACCCATGGTTCGAGAATCCTTTGAAGGTTCATTTGATCCGGTGCGACACCAACGGCGACAAAATAATGCTCGCCGTTCTTGGGTTAATCTTCCGGTTGCAATTGATCAAGGTGCGGCGGGCAAACACCGTGCGCATGTGAGCAAGTTCATCAACGGAAGAGGGAACAACACTTGTCCAAATGAGCGGGTGCCAAATTATGATGAGTCCTATGTTATAAGAAGCATATGTCAAACATTAAGGTCATACCTGCCCAGTGCATCCATGTCGCAAAATGATGTGGGTGGTGCCGTCATGCGGCAGGCGGAGGCCCTTGCTAGATGTCCTGAGTATGGAAAGTTCATTCAGCAACACCCCGACCGCCAAGAGTATGTGAATCAAGCCGCTCGTGTCCGATCAAGGCGGGCAACACTAAAAGAAAGAGAAAGAGCAGTACGAGCAAGATCTCGATCTAGCAGGATACAAGGGGCAAATTCCTCTTCATCAAGTCAAAGCGCCAGGGGCAAAGTGAACAAGTGGCTATCAAACCCGTCAAATGAGGTTGCCACGAGTTTGGCCCCATGGCCTGCTCAAATGACAGACACAGATGACTCCTTTGAGGTGTTTCAAGCAATGCCGGTTGGTGTTAGAGCTGCAACAGACACCAGCGAGACGTCCTCCACGTCGACACACTTCAAGAGAAAGAAAGCACGAAAGACTGTCATAGAAGGTCCTCGTCGTAGGACACGAAGTCAAAAGAGTTCAGATAATGAAGAACTTGGGTCAAGCTATGGTGGGTCTTATAATCCCCTGTCAGATAGTACCCCTTGCCCTTCTGAGACTGAGCCAGAACTTCACATGGATCAGCCCCATAACCATGGTGTGGGACATGTCGAGCAGGTCCTAGTCACAAACGAAAGTCGTTCAGTCGAGGAGCAACTAGCCGACCTTACAAGAGCACTGCAGCAAAGAGATGATGAGCTAGCAGCCCTCCGAAATGAGATTAGTAATAATAAAAACAAGAGTAGTGAAGGACATGCAGGCGCCAGTGCTAGTAGTCAACAAGGAGGGGCTGCAATCAGCCTCGAGGCAGTCCAAAGAATGATCGCTGAAGGTGTGAAGACGCAACTGATGCAAAATCATCACTCCATGCGGCCAGGCTATGTTAAGCCATATCCGCCGGATGTTGATCTCGTGCCTTTCCCGAGCAACTATCGGCAGCCGCAGTTCAGCAAGTTCAATGGAAGCGGATCTCCGCATGAGCACATAGCCCATTTCCTTGCGGCATGTCAAGATACAGCTCATAATGGGGCACTTCTGTTGAGACAGTTCGTGCAAACGTTGTCCGGACCTGCCTTCACTTGGTACAGCAAATTGGCACCAAGTTCCATCAAGACATGGGAACAGATGCAAAATTCTTTCCTTGAACGGTTCTATAGTACCCAAAGGACTGTAGGCATTACAGAGTTAACCCAAACTGAGCAAGGCATGAATGAGAAAGCAGCAGATTTTATAAATAGATGGAGGAATCTAAGTCTGCATTGCCCATAACCAATCACTGAGCCGGAGGCGGTGCGCATGTGCACAAATAACCTGCGCTCTGATGTGGCTGTACAGTTACAAGGAGTACGACCCATAACATTTGAAGAGCTAGCCTCCAAAGCTACGGACATAGAAAACTATATGCAGCTCATGGCTCGTCGAACAAAACCGATGCTCAATAAGCCAGCAGAGAAAAGTGTCCAGCGGGAGAGGCCACCGAACAAACCAAGGTCAGCTCAAGCAATGGAAACAACAGCGGTGAGCCCTCACTTTCAGCCCAGGAGAGCTGCGCCAAGGAACCAAGAACAAAGAGGTGCACAGGTAGCCCGGAGGCCAACACTCGGCGATCGCCAAAACAAGGAGTATTCTTTTCCGGTGCAGGAAATTGGTGACCTTTTTACTGGACTAAAGGAGTTAAATCTTATAGAGCTCCCTAATCCAAAGAGGCCCGAAGAAGCATCAAAGTTCAATGAACCAAATTTCTGCCATTACCATCGCATCTTGGGCCATACACTCAAAGATTGCTTTGTCGTAAAGGATATCATCCAGAAAATGATCGATGAGGGGACTATTGATGCGGACCTCCTCAAAGGTATGACGAAGGGCAAGAAGATGGCTGCAGCAAATGTCGCCACCCTTCAAGATGATTCGGTGAGTTGTGCATCTTCAAATATGAGAGCAACTTCTGATGATAAATTTCTGATGTCGGAATATGGGTTTTCTCCTATGGTTGTTCCAGGACTTGCCAAAACGCAAGATCAGCATAAAGGAGAGGCTTACCTTCCCCGCGGCGATGGTGCATGGTCCGGCTTATGCGCTTCGCAAGGATCACGAGGTTGGGGGCAACGACGGTCAAAACGTCGTGTACTACCCCCAGTGATAGAAGAAGCTCCTCCTCTGCGCTTCGCACCAAAGATATATCAGCACACCACGAAGCGCATGAAGGTCCCAAGTGAGGAATTCAATGTTCTCACTATCGGTGTGTTCGAGGATGACGATGAGTCTCTTTGTTTCCCTGAAGAAGAACCATTAGAAGTTGATCAGGTTCATCTTAGATCAGGTCGCCAACTAGTAGACCCTCATCCTCCACCTAGAAAGGGACCAAAAAACAAAGATGCAGTTCCTACTGATTCGACTGACCCTGCATGTAGGGTACCAATCAAGTATGATGTAATCGCACATTTGAAGAAAATACCAGCTATGCTTTCTGTGTATGATGCTTTGTGTCTTTCATCTGATATGCGGAAAGCTCTTGTCACGGCACTTACATTCCCTGAAGATTACAGAGTAGAAGTGTCTCAGACTGAAGTTGAGGAAACTGAAGTTCTGAATCTGACCTTTACAGACGAGGATAGGCTGCTGGGCTCAAAGAAGCACAACAGACCTCTTCTCATGTATGGTGATATTGATGTTTTGCCAGTAAACCGTATAATGATAGATGGTGGATCAGCTATAAATCTGCTACCACTACGTACACTGCGAAAGATTGGATATTCTCATAGAGATCTGAACAAATCCAACGTGGTCATACATGGCTTCAATCAATCAGGACAAGAAGCTATGGGCACTATTTCATTGGTTTTGAAATTGGAGACACTGTCCACGTATGTGAAGTTCCACGTGATCGACGCAGCTACTTCGTACAATGCATTACTTGGACGCCCATGGTTACATGAAAATCAGGTCGTTCCATCCACTCTACATCAGTGTATCAAATATACTGATCAGACTGGGAAAACAATTCGGATATTTGCTGATAAAAAGCCATTCACAATAGCTGAATCTTTCTACGCTGATGCAAAGTTCTACTTTGAACCGGTTGATAAGGTGCACAAGCCAAAATCCTTGTTGATACCTGAGGCAAATATTGTAGAGAAAGAGGTCGCGGAATCCTCGTCGAAGAAAACGACGTTTCAGTATATACCGAGTAGCCAAAGGAAGAAGGGCGACCCAATATTTCGTGTCATTAATAAATCACATGACATGAAAGGTACTAATTTCCCTACACCTTTGCCTCCTTTGGTACAATATAGAATAAGACAATCTCGAAAAGATTCACGCGGTTCAAATGATAAAGAAAGTAAAAGTAAAACATCGACACAAATATCTGTGTTAAATAAAGATGATGATACTTTACCCATTTCTTTGTATGATAACAAAGTCTTGTACATGATGCAGAAAATGGGGTATGATGTCGCCAATGGGCCGTCGCTATGTGATGGCCGAGGGCAGCTAGCACCATTCGAAAAAGTGCTATCGCAGGAACAACTTGAAGCTCTACATAGAGACCAAGTTTTAGTGGAAAAGAAACATGGATTAGGATATGAAGTCTGCATGGCGTCAGCTGAATATATGGACATGGCTGAAGCATCTCCACAATTGGAAGATGGCAACCAGCCCACCATCGATGACTTGGAAGAAATAAATATTGGTACGACCGATGATCCCCGTCCAATTTTTATTAGTAAACATCTTTCAAAAGAAAATAAACAAAAATATCATAAATTCCTTTGTGCAAATAGAGATGTGTTCGCTTGGACTTATGAAGAAATGCCCGGACTAAACCCAGAAGTGGCGGTCCATCGTCTCGCTGTCCAGGATGGTGTTGCGCCAGTGAAACAAGCGCAAAGAAAATATCGTCCTGAAATACTGCCTAAAATAGAAGCGGAGGTAGATAAACTCATAGCTGCAGGTTTCATTAGAGAAGTCAAATTTCCCACGTGGGTCTCTTGCATTGTACCTGTCAAAAAGAAAAATAATCAGACTCGTGTATGTGTAGATTTCAGGGATTTGAATAAAGCATGTCCCAAAGATGACTTCCCCATACCTATTTCTGAAATACTGGTTGATGCCACCATGGGACATGAAATATTCTCCTTCATGGATGGTTATTCAGGTTACAATCAAATAAAAATGGCACCGGAAGATGAAGAGCTAACAGCGTTCTGCACACCTAAAGGTATATTCTGTTATAAAGTTATGCCTTTCGGGTTAAAAAATGCCGGGGCAACATATCAACGAGCCATGGCGATTATCTTAGATGGGTTACTGTATGACATTGTCGAATGTTATATAGATGACATAGTCGTGAAATCAAAATGCGAACAAGATCACCTAAAACACCTCAAAGTGGTTTTTGAGCGTCTCAGGCAGCATAATCTAAAAATGAACCCAATGAAATGTGCATTTGGAGTTTCTTCCGGAAAATTTCTTGGTTTCGTGGTTACAAAGAATGGCATTCAGGTTGATCCAAGCAAAATACAAGCGATCGTTAAAATGCCACCACCCATAAACCTACATAAATTAAAAAGCTTCCAAGGCCACTTAGCATACATTAGGAGGTTCATCTCTAATTTATCAGGGAGATGCAAACCTTTCTCACGCCTTATGAAAAAGGGCGTCCCATTTGAATGGGACCAAGCATGCCAAAATGCATTTTTGGAAATTAAAAAATATTTGATAAATCCTCCTGTTTTGGGTGCGCCAATTAAAGATCGACCATTGATTCTTTATTATGCTGCTATGCCTACTTCGTTGGGCGCACTCCTAGCCCAAAACAATGATGCAGGGAAAGAAGTCTCCTTGTATTACCTCAGTCGTACATTGGTAGGAGCTGAATGCAACTATCCGGATATGGAAAAAATATGTCTCGCGTTGGTCTTTGCCGCACAGAAGTTGCGACATTACATGTTAGAACACACCGTGCACTTAGTCTCGAGAGCAGATCCTCTGAGATATATCTTAAATAAAATGGTGCTTTCTGGAAGACTAGCTAAGTGGGCGATGATTTTGTCGCAATTTGACATTAAATATGTACCCCAAAAGGCTATAAAAGGTCAAGGGTTGGCTAACTTCCTCGTAGCACATCCAATCCCAGACGACTTTCCTATAGATGATGACTTGCCGGATGAAGACGTATTCGCCACATCGGTCACCAGCTCAACATGGCAAATGTTCTTTGACGGTGCTTGTCGGCAATCCGGGGCAGGCGCTGGAGTTGTTTTCATCACACCTAATGAAGGAGTGATCCCATATTCGTTCACTCTAACATTAGCAGTGTCAAATAATTCGGCTGAATATGAAGCTCTTATTATTGGACTCGAGATAGCTATAAACATGGGGTTGGATACGCTCTCTGTTTACGGAGACTCGCTGTTGGTGATTAACCAACTATTGGGAACGTACATGGTGAAGAAACAAGAGTTATTGCCATATTTCAAAAGGGCTAAAGAGCTCATGGCTATGTTTGATGACCTAAATATTCAGCATATAGTCAGAAACCAAAATGAAAAAGCTGACGCCTTAGCTGGGTTGGCTGCTAGTATGTCACTAAGCTCACATGAAATGATGGACGTGCATGTAGAAGAAAGAAGAATACTACCAGTATTTGAAGTAGAAGAAGAGATGGCGACATCTTCAACAATGACAGCTGACATATGTGAAATTGAGGTAGGAGATTGGCGAGAACCATTCCTAGAATATCTACTTCATGGATACTTACCACTGGATGCTAGCGAAAGGTCTAGAATCCGGAAGCGATCAGTTCACTACACATGTATCAATGATACGCTTTATAGACGTTCTCACGACGGCCTATTATTGCGTTGCCTAGCTGGAAACGAAATTATAGAGGCCTTAAATGAGGTGCACGCCGGGATATGTGGCTCGCACCAGTCTGGTCCTAAATTGCATTATCAGCTCAGGCGTCAAGGTTACTATTGGCCCACAATGTTTGAAGAGGCCGCTAAATTTGCAAAGAAATGTCATGAATGTCAAGTGCATGGTGACTTTATACATCAGCCGCACGAACCACTCCATGCGACAAATATATCTTGGCCTTTTGAAATGTGGGGGATGGATATAGTCGGGCCAATTAGTCCACCATCGTCCAAAGGTCATAAATTCATTTTAGCCGCGACCGATTATTTTTCTAAGTGGGCTGAACTTACACCACTAAAAGAGGACAAAGCGGAAAATGTAGAACATTTTATTAGAACACAACTCATATATCGCTTTGGAGTTCCTTCTCGAATCATGTCCGATAATGGAACCCCTTTTAAAAATAAGCAAGTGGATAAATTGTGTTCAAAGTTTAAGATAAATCACAGCTATTCGACAGCATATAACCCGGCTGCTAATGGACAAGCAGAGGCATTCAATAAAACTCTCTGCAAATTACTAAAGAAGGTCGTGTCAAAAAATAAGCGCGAGTGGCACGAAAAACTTCTTGAAGCCTTGTGGGCTTATAGAACCACAACGCGAACACCAACAGGAATGACGCCTTATTCACTAGTGTTTGGAGGAGAAGCCGTTCTACCATTGGAAGTGCAAATTACTTCACTAAGAGTCGCTACTCATGAAAAATTATCAGAAGAAGAATCGATAAAATTACGTCTTGATGAGTTAGAAAGACTTGAAGGAAAACGACTTCAAGCTTTGCAAAATCTGGAGGCATACCAAGCTAGGATGTCTCGAGCCTTCGACAAACGCGTTAAACGAAGGTCATTTAAACAAGGAGACTTAGTTCTGGCTGTTATTCGCCCCATGAATATCACAAGGCGGATGAAAGGAAAATTTGAACCCAAATGGGAAGGCCCCTTTGTCGTAAAGGAAGTTTATTCCAGCGGCGCATACAAAATCATATCGCCGGATGGAAAATACTCGCCGTCACCCGTAAATGGGAAATTTCTTAAGCGTTATTATGCTTAATTAAAACAATACTCCAAATCTTATGAGTATAAACTGTGCCATGTTAAAAAAATTACTCCAAAATTTCATGAGTATAAACTGTGATGAAATTAAAATTTACTCCTAGCATTCACGAGTATAAACTGATTGCACCATATATTGAAAACAACATATCGAAATACACTCCTAGCATTCATGAGTCTAAACTGATTGCACAAAAAAAAGTTACTCCTAGCTCTTACGAGTATAAACTGATTGCAGCCAAAAGTATAAACTATGAAGATAAAAAAAAAATACTCCAAGTCTGCAAGAGTAACTCCTAGCAAATAAAAAATACTCCAAAATCTTATGAGTATAAACTGTGATGAAAAAGAAAAATACTCCAAAATCTTATGAGTATAAACTGTGCTATGTTAAAAAATTACTCCAAAATCTTATGAGTATAAACTGTGACGAAAAAAAAAATACTCCAAATCTTATGAGTATAAACTGTGAAGATATTAAAACAAATACTCCAAAATCTTATGAGTATAAACTGTGACGAAAAAAAAAATACTCCAAATCTTATGAGTATAAACTGTGAAGATATTAAAACAAATACTCCAAAATCTTACGAGTCTAAACTATGATGATAAAAAAGATACTCCAAAATCTTACGAGTCTAAACTGTGATGATATAAAAAGATACTCCAAAATCTTACGAGTCTAAACTGTGATGATATAAAAACATACTCCAAATCTTACGAGTCTAAACTGTGATAATATAAAAGGATACTCCAAAATCTTATGAGTATAAACTGTGATGATATTAAAAACATATACTCCAAAACCTTATGAGTATAAACTGTGGCATGATAAAAATCACTCCAACATATTACGAGTATAAACTATGACGATATAAACAAACACTCTAAAATCTTATGAGTATAAACTGTGATGAAATTAAAATTTACTCCCGCATTCACGAGTCTAAACTGATTGCACCATATATAAAAAAAAAATACTCCAACAACAAAATAAAATAAATTACTCCACACCCTCAAGAGTATAAACTGGGGCATACAAAAATAAAATAAATTACTCCATACCCTGAGCAATATAAACTGGGGCGCTAAAAAAAATGAAAATACTCCACACCCTCAAGAGTATAAACTGGGGCGCCAAATATGAAAATATTCTGCACCCTTAAAAATATGTACTGGGGCACCAATATATACTCCAATAACTTACGAGTATAAACTGTGGCATTTTAAAGAAAGAACTATATTCAAATAGAGGACTGCCAAAATGCACGAGTATAAGTGAATGTGTACCTTGGCAAGCATAGAGCATGGCGCACTCAAAATGCACGCGCCACGTCTTTATAGCTGAATGCATGAACGTTGCACTTAACTTTGGAATAAATAGCACACTTGAGCTTGTTCAATGGCATAAAGGTTCAGCAAGCGCAAAGTAAAGATCGAGCTAATATACAACAGATTTTGATTCAGCTCTCCTATATACGGAAAAGACAAATTAAATTGCAGCACGCACGCAAATATGATGCGTATAAGGGCTTGAGTCACCATGTATCCATGCGAATTCACCAGCAGATTGAAACGCAATTATAATCCCCACTGATGTTGCCAAATCGTGCCAAAACGCCGGCACCTCCTCGGCATAAGAAAAGGAGGAGACCGGATCAAATAACATCACGCTAACGATTTGGAATAAAAAAATTCATCAATGATAGGCATAGTTATGTAATGGCCAAGGAACATGGTATTTGCAGGAGCGTCCGCACCAAGGAGATGAAAAAAGAGAGATCAGAGGCGTCTGCGGTACAAAGCAAGGACGAGTTAAGAGATATATCTCATATCTGTCCGCCATAATGGGAAGATACTACTAACGGCAATACTAGCTGTTGACAGAATATTTAAGACTCGGTTCCTATCCAAACCAAAAGTCTCAACAAACTTTTAAATTTGCCGACTGGATAATACTCCGACCATACAAAAAATTATCTAAAACATTTGCGTGAACAAAAAAAAAATCATCATGAATCTCGAAAATTAAAATACGTAAATATGTTTTCGACATTTGAATCCGAATAAAAAATCTAATTCGAATCCAAATCTCGAGGGGCATCTGTTGACACAGATTTTGTCTTCAAATATGAATGATAAAGGGTATGAAGGAAATATGAAGAAAATAATAAAATATAGCGCTAAGAAATAGATTTGCCATCGAATAAAAAGAAGGTAAATCATGCATCATCAACCGCCGGATAAATTCACTGGCTAAGTAAATGTCGGCGAGATAAATTTAAATCCTTTCAGAATTTCTCGCCATCGGAGCGACAATATATTTCATGAAATATTTGATCGCGGGACTAAAATATCGCCGCCATCCCGACAACCTTATAAAATACGGATACAGAAAAAATGGTACCGCCTAAATATCAAAAGACAATGATGTATTGATTATGGAAATAAATAATCAGTTGACCAAATTATCAACTGATTAACAAGGGCCAAATAATGAGTATTAATCAAAAGGAAAGGATACACATATGAAAAGGAAGAAGGTGTACATAGCTGCTAATTACGTGCATGCATGGATTAGCCGGCGTCATTACCACACCAAAGCCCAAGAAAGCAGTCCGATGCCTGTATATGCTAAAGACTAAAGCCCATGCATCTTAATCATCACCTACACTTAATTAACGAAAAGTGTGGCCAAAGCCCATACCATGCCGTCATGCCTCGATCGACTCCAAACCAAGTCCACGGCGAGAGAGAAAACTTGACGTCAAAGCTTCAGTCATCCACGATCTATCCCATGATCTGTCCCACGATCTGCAGAAACGTGTGCGCCGCGCTCATCTCCGTCCGGGGAACGCCTTCGATAGCCCCCCTATATAAAGACCAGCTGCTGAATGCGTTTGAGCTGGTCAGAGAATCGATCACCAATCAGACCTGAGAGAAGACATCGCCATACACATACAGATCCGCATACCAAAATCAATCGCCCAGGAGTCCATCGCTCGCCCGCATACGCATCGCTCGCCCGCGCTCGCCCAGCTAGCCTTCCCACGCGCGCGCTTGCATACACGCCGCCGACCGTCCGTCGTCGCCGGCCGCTCGCCGTCTGCGTTGCTTGTCTCCGGCCGCTCGACATACACGATACCGTACGTGTTGTTGTCTAGTTGCCGCAGGCCGAGCGCCAGTTCGGTATCACAGTTCCTGTTCGCCTCCAACGCCAAGGTGAGGAAAGAAACAAATTCATATCTCTATTCCTCTATGCTTATGATGCCTTCTCATATATGGTGGATGAGCTAGCTTGCTAAATTAATGTACTCTTGGTTTGGTCTCATGGTGACTTTGGTCCCCATGATGATACAAATCAAGACAATATACCAAATCCTAAATTTGGTCTCATGGTGATCTTTGATCCTATGATGATACAAACTAGGTGCATATAATATAATTCGTCTTGTTTCGGTCCCATGGCAGTCTCTAATTCCCATGTTGATACAAAGCAAGGATAAAAATCATGTTCAGCTCTTGTCTTGGTCACTTTTGACACAAGCCAAGTTGCTTCAAATCTAAAATCATGAAAATACTAGCTCTTGTCTTGGTCACTTTTGACACAAGCCAAGTTGCTTCAAATCTAAAATCATGAAAATACTAGCTCTTGTCTTGGTCACTTTTGACACAAGCCAAGTTGCTTCAAATCTAAAATCATGAAAATACTAGCTCTTGTCTTGGTCACTTTTGACACAAGCCAAGTTGCTTCAAATCTAAAATCATGAAAATACTAGCTCTTGTCTTGGTCACTTTTGACACAAGCCAAGTTGCTTCAAATCTAAAATCATGAAAATACTAGCTCTTGTCTTGGTCACTTTTGACACAAGCCAAGTTGCTTCAAATCTAAAATCATGAAAATACTAGCTCTCGTCTTGGTCACTTTTGACACAAGTCAAGTTGCTGAAAATACTTCATCAAATCATGCTTTTGTCTTGGTCGCTTTGACACAAGTCAAGTTGCTCAAATTACTTAAAATACTCAAAACCATGCTCTTGTCTTGGTCACTTTTGACACAAGACAAGATGCTCAAAATACTTGAAATCGCCAAAATAATGCTATTGTCTTGGTCACATTGACACAAGCCAAGTAGCCTTAAAATAAATATGTCACCAAAATCATGCCCTTGCCTTGGTCGCATTGACACAAGCCAAGTTGCTTTAAATTCATATGTTACTAAAATCATGTCTCTTTGGTCACTTTGACACAAGTTTTGCTATGTGATGGTAGTATTTATACAAGTGTGATGAAATTATAAAATATATTCATGTCATTAGTCTCATATAGTCTACATAAATGATAAAATAATGACTATAAAGAGCTAGAAAATATTGAAATATAACTAAATGCCATGCATAGGTTGCACATGTAGGTGTCATATACAACACCAGCCACCATAGGTAAATACAAATGTTTGCCTTTCACTTAGCGGATAAATTAGCTAAGTAAATAAAAATGAAACAAAGCTGTCTGTGCTCATACAGCATAAAGTGGTTCTTAAGTTCTGAACCTCTCCACCATATAAAAAATCTTCAAATTGCTTGCATTAATTATATTACAATGCAAGTGCCGATACTAGTAGTAAGCAAATTCATGCGTTTGCTCTACTTCCATGTTCCTGTAGCATGCAAAGTATAATCAGTACTACATCCATTAGTACTAAATGAAAGCTAGATGCATGTAGTGATCGCTTTATGCAATTGCCATACATGTCACATGGCCAGAATTGCATGCGACAGTCGCGGTACTTCTTTAGTCAGCTAAGCGAAATAAAACGAACCTTGCAAACAACGAATTTCAAAGCTGATTTAAATTAGTATCTGATGCATGCACATTCCGTGTACTTCTGATAATGGTGTGAGTGCAAAATATGAAATCTATGCTAGAATAAATCAACTCATATGATGATTCAAAGAAGATTTGGAACACTTTCCAAGCACGGCGGTGACGGCGACAGCGAGGAGGAGCTTCCATTTTATTTTATCTTTTGTAATAGTCATATGTTGTAATGCCATGTAATAGATATTGTTGGAATTCTTAATCAGGGGTTTTCTCTTCGGAGATGTAATTAACAGAATTTTTATGCAAATGTAAGAGTTCCGGAAGTAATGAACCGCAATACTTGATATTTGTCATTTACATTCGCGCACTTTAAATTAAATTCTATCTGTCTCTATGACGCGGACGCGAGTATTTTCGTCGCCCCATTTTCCCGTCATCAGAATGCAAGGAGAAGCTGTCTACAAGGGATTTCCCATGATTGATGAAGGTTAAGAATATTGGTGGGTACAACTCCACCTATACAAGAACAAAGAAGACGACCACAAGAAGATGGGACTCTGGATGTTCACCAACTCCGAGATGTATCCATCGTTCTTTGACTCTGCAAGATGTGCTGCATGGGAAGCTATAAAAGAACTTGGAGAGAGACTCAAGTGGAGACTTTATAATACTCAGAAGGACCTCAAAGAAGAAAAAGAGGATACTACTGAACTGAAGGAAACCATAAGTCAACTTCAAAGTGACATGGTAGAGCTTGCATTTAAGCTTGGTGTTCAAGATGACCTCAACATCACCAAAGATGATCAGATTGCAGCCCTGAAGAAACAGATAGACCAAAACAATGGATCTTCCTGAAAGGGAACCAAAAGCTTTAGTTGGACCTCCATTTAAGACTTTTAATAAGCGACATCATTGTAATAAATGTTTACGATCATACCGACTTGTGGAATGGTCATACCTTTCGTTTGTGTTAAAACTTGATTTCTTAATGAGTTGAATGATTGTTAGATGATGTTGTAAGATGAATTGCCTTGATCTGCTACGTTGGGTAGAAATTTTCTTTAGATCCCTTCTGTCTATTCTCATCTTATTCAAACCCAAACAAGTGTTTTTGACAAGCCTTCATGAAGACAACCACATTGACAGCTCCAGCTAAGATGCTCAGTATCAAGAATAAGAAGCATAGAACAAGAGATGGAAAACTGAAGGATCTGCAAGCTAAGAGATTTCCATATGAGAGTTTACGCAAACCACTAGCTAAGGATCGATAGATTTGTTTTCTAAAGTTCTTAACATGAATTGAAACATGGATTCAATATCCATAGAATCTTTTGTCAAAAATAGTGAGGATGACCAAGAGTTTGAATGCGAGATGCACCAAACCAAATACAAGGTAATGATTGGGTGTGACATGGATTGGCCCCCATGACGATCACTCATATTGTTCGCTCTTGCTATGATGAATGGTAACTCTTGAGTGACATACCTACAAGAGAGACGATGTTGTTAAGCCTAAACCTTGGGATGATAGGATAATATACCCTTATAATAGGCAAGTGTTGCCAAACATAGAATACGGTGAGGATGAACCACAAGCTTACCATTGAAGATGACTTGCAATGGAAGATGACCCTAAGGGTTCAGATATATCCAAAAGTGGTGCACTAAGAAGTTTCAATCCTAAGATGGAAGTCTATGAAGATCAAATAAGGGTATGAAATGAAGCTCCAAGAAAACATCTTAGCTTGGTCTTCTGATTTACCCAAAGAGTGACCCTTCAGTGTCCAAAGTAGTTCAACAAATGCCATTGCTGGATTGAAGCCTTTTAATGGAGCAAAGTTATACTCAAGCCATCTTGAGGAAGATTGGATGCTATAGTGTGTGAATAGACACCCACCTATTGGAAATGAGGGTAGAAGCTACATATGGTACAAAAGATGACCCAGTGTCAAGTCATATCCAAGGTGTGCCCCGTCTGAACCCAAAAACCTAGACTACCCACAAAAGTTACTTTTAAGGGTGGTAGCCCACCTAGAATCCCAAACCCATATTTCTTTCTAGCCTCTCCAAATCTCGGGGACGAGATTTCTTTTAAGGGTGGTAGTCTGTCACATCCCAAAATTTTGGAATGTGAAATAAATAAAATAGGAACCATGTTTGTTTGTATTGATTGAAATTTCACAAGGAATTAAAACTTTTGATTTATTTAAAAGCTTTATGGGGAAAAATATTTCAAACCTTCTTGAAGAACCCTTTTGAGAAAATAGAATTCCAAAATATTAATTTGCATTTGCCCAAAACCTATGCAAACTCATTTGCAAAGGAAATACCTACAAAAGGATTTATATCAAATAAAGTTGCAATGCCAAAAGCATGTTTGAATTAAATTTCAAAATACTATTTCTAATAAAGTTTATACCTTGATTTTAAAAAGGATTATTTTCAAACCATTTTCTATTATGCAAATAAGCCCTTTGGCTAATTTATAAAGTTTTTATTGGAAGTTAGTTTTATTGATGAAAACATGTTTCTTACTATGTTAGATTGATAAGTTGAATTTTAGAAAAATTTACAAATTGGTTTGAATCAATTTGGACCAAATTTGCAAAAGTTATGAAAGAAATGGAAATCAGAAAAGGAGGAAAGAAACAAATACAAAAAAATATAGAAACGGGCCTGGGGAAACAAAGAAGCCCAGCCCAGAAAACGGCCTATGGCCCAGCTCCTTCCTTCGCCGAACCGGTACCCAGCTCTTTCCCGCTGCTCGCTGACAGGTGGGCCCCACGGCGCCACGTCACTGTCGTCTTCAACCTCCCTCCGGAATTATCTCCCGAGACACCGAGATCTTCTCCCATCAATTCGCCCGATTCCTTGCCTCTCCCAACTCCCTCCTGCGCCTATTTAACCCGCCCCTCGACCCCTCTCTATCTCCCCCGGACCTCGACACAAATCGTCGCTAGGCTACCCCTTTAATTTCTCGCCGATGTCCATGGTCTCTGCCACCGTGTGAGCTCAATTCCGAGGACCACGAGGTACCCCACCGCCCGGTCTTGGCACTCCCCTTCTCCTCTCCTCCTGGCGCACCTCGTAATATTTTTCTCGACCGTTTTTGCACAGGGAATTGACAACGCCATCCGCTCCTGAAGCTCACCGACGCCGCGCTCCCTCTGGCCGCTCCCTTCTCTCTCTCCTGGAAGCAATAGGCCTCGCCGATCACGCACCCGAGCTCCCCTCGTCGTTCTGCACCTCGTCCATGTCTCCAGCATCACCGGAGACCACTGAAGCATCGCCATCGGCCACTCCCGAGCCGCTACCTCGCTAGAGACAACCGGAACCCTAGCCACGCGGTGAGATCTCCCTCCCCTTTCTTCTGCACCGTCGGATCTAGATCTCGCGGTCCAAAACAAACCACTTACTCAAACCAGTATGGATAGATCTGGTCCATCCAGATCTCATAAGATCCAACGGCTGTGGTTGCTGATCCGTCTGAAATGGTACCGGCCAACCAGAGCGCACCACGTGGTAGCCCTCTGTTAAAAGCGATTTCGAATTAGGTTTTAAAAACAGAAAATGCCTAAATCTTGTAAAATTCATATCTTCAGTTTTATAGATCCAAAAATTGCAAATGATATGTCTCTGGAATCCTACAAATGTGTAGAATCCAATGGAACCAAACTATCTGTGAATTGAGCTAGTTGAAAACATTCAAATTCAAACATGTGAGTTTGAGTATTTTTTTAATATAGTTCAAATTCTATAAATCCTTTTCAGTTGATTCTTTTTACAAATGGATCACATTATTGTCCTTTGTCCAGTAGAACCACTGCATAAATTATTTGAACCAATTTTATCAAGTATTCAAATTCAAATGAGAATTTGAGTATTTTCTCTCTAGATAAATTCTATAAATATTTTAGGCATATTTCCTTTTTGAAAAATTGCTTACCTTGATATTTCAAAACCACCAGAATACTTCATACACTTTTTACACTTATTCAAAAGTCAACTTGACTAGTTCATCCTATTACAAGCAATAGTTGTATTTCTGAGCACCTTGAAAATATCAAGTCCTAATTCCTATCATGCACCTTGTGCTAATTGTGTTTTGTCCTACTCTACCAATGGTGTGAAATATCCTAAGTCCTAGTGACCTTTCCACTCCACCATGACTTAGTAAAAAAATCTACTCTCTATCCTTACCCTAGTGCAAAACTATTAACTCCATTGCATCCAAATTCTTCTAAGTGTTTTGGCTACCTCATGCAACACTATGGCATAAAAGTTTTCCCATATCAAGACCATGAAGAAGAAGTTGAAGAGAAGACAAGGAGATGAAGGAAAAGAGAGAAGTTGAAGAGAAAACAAGAAGTTGAAGAGAAGACAAGGAGTTGAAGTCAAAAGAAGAAGATCAAGAGAAGAGATCCCAAGTTAAGAAGATGAAAATGTTAGACCTCATGACTTAGAATTTATCCATCCAACTTTTCAAAACCAAACCTAAGAATCTCCTTAAGCCATTTTTGCTAAAGTGTTTGACACTTCTTAAAACAACTTAGAAAACTCCCATCATTCTTTAGAAGTCCTTGATTTAGTCATTCTCTCCATCCATATCAAGTCAACTTCATGCCACAATCTTTCGTCCAATTATCACTAAGACATTGAAGACTAAGCTAAAACTAATAAGCATCTTTGTTTGTCTTTCTTGGTTATGTTGCCTTGAATGGTGTGTTTATGTTGTGTTCCTTTCTATCTTATAGTTGTATGGAGAGCCACGTGTGTTGATTAAGGGAAGTACAATCTTCAGAAAATTACTAAGGCAAGTGTCATCATCTTCTTGGCCTACTAAAGTTTTGTCACTAGTAGCTTTTCTTGTAGAAGATGCATGAGTAGGTTGTTTTAGAGTTTTCTCTTAAAAGCTTTGCTAGGTTTTGCTTAAGTCTCTTTGATTAGCCTTTGCATCTCCTTAGTGGATTTGCTGCTGCTATAGGTTACCTTGTCTTACACTTATGTTTTGGGAAGGGAACTTCACATGTTTTGGCTAAGTGTTGAAAACCTTGTTTTGCAAAAACCAAGAAAAACAACTAATTTAATGCAACACCTGGGTGGAAGTGGTAAGATGGATTTATGTTAAGTGGTTCCCTGGGGTCATGTCATCGAACCTCTAAACCAGCAGGTGTATCTCACTTGTGGACAGCCACCCAGGAACAAAGAGATTGGAGACGTTCAAGTCATGAAGCTTCCAGTGCAACCATGAGTCATATGGGCTCTGTCTTGACTAACTAAGTTGCGAGAACTCAGCCAGACGGACAGAGGGTGGTAGATGATGATAGGATGGAACGCGTCCGGGTTGGTCTGAGGGATTGCTTCTGAAAGGTCTCATCTTAGTCTTCACTTGGCCATTTGAGCAAAATGAACATCATGGCAAAAGAGGTTGACTGATTCTTGTGGGAAAAGTGCACCACCCCTGCAGAGGGTTAAAAACTAAGTACTTAGCCGTGTCCCCGGTTATGGACAATTTTGAGCGACATGATTTTGAAGTTGTTCAAGGATCTCCTCATGCCAACTTCTTAAAATTAAAACTTGTGGGTTGAACTGGGAATATGGCAATTGGTGCAAGTGTCTATCGGCTAGCAGGTCCTGTGCCATTTCTATGTGCCAGTGTCTGTAGGGATAGGTCACCCAAACCAAGTTGTCCATATGTAGTAATTGAGGATTTGACATTTGATGTAAGTGTCTATCGACCAGTGTGTCTCGTACGATAAATACGGCCTGTGGCTACAGGGGTATGTCACCCAAGTCAAGTTGTCCAGCAGAAGTTTTGCTAGAGAAAATGATAGGATAAAATTTGCTTTACATAAAATAAGCCTAAAGCTCCACCTAGCCAAATATTCATGTAAGTGTTAGGCTCCATTTGTGTCCACCAAAAAGTGACACCTTGCCAATACAATTCAAGTGTATTGACCCTTTGTGGCTGCAACGTTTCATGTTGCTGGTTTTTGACGATAAGAAAGGTACAACAGGGTTATGAGTCTACCCGCAGCATGTTTGCCTGTGGCACATGAAGAAGAAGGACTCCATGCTATTTTTGATTTCGTTGTAAACTATGATAGCTTTATGCTATGAGTATTGTAAAGTTTCTTTATATAATTTGCTGGATTATGCGATGTAATAAAATGACCTTTGTTTCTTGATATTACATCTTAAACTGTGTGTGCTAGCATTTGATCCAGGGACTAGCACTGAAAAGCACAGGGATCGTCATCTTTAAAAGGTGAGGTCACTACAGGTAAATAAACATTTATAACACTGATGCTAAAGGTCGCAAGACAAAACGAATTTCACTAATATATGACACCGCTGTTTAAGTCATATTGGAAACAAAACATGAAAGAAATTCCATATTGATGGATTTTTGGGTCATTTAATTTTGAATTGATTGACGCTTGTGAGACTTTTTCCAAAAGATGATTAAACTCCGTTCATGGGCCATGGACAGAACAAGCGACTACGTAAATGGAGATCATACATGTTGATGTATGTAGTTCATGTGTGAAGTCAAGCGTGGTGTATTTTCTATTTCATCAATGACTCGAATAGATGTATGATATATCTACTTGATGAGATAGAAGTATGAAATTGTTCAATTTATGAAGTGGAAATTATTATAACAAGAAAATTCAAGTTTTTATGATTATATCATAAAGAAGAATATTTGAGTTACAAGTTTCGCAAACATCTAAGAGTTAGAGGAATTGTTCCACAAACTTGCATCGTGATAAACACCATATGACTATGGAGTTTTCGATGGATGTAATCAAACCTTGTTTGACATGGTTAGATCAATGATGAAATAAAACTGCCAATATAATTTGTGGATTATGCTTTAGAGACTACCACATTTTACTGAATAGAGTGCCGTCATAATCCGATGAAATAACACTGTACAAGTTATGGTTGTCTTTTCTTAAATTTTGGTATGCATGGTATATGTAAAATGTTTACAACCAAAGTTGAATTAGTAAGTCTTTGTAGGTTATCCCAAAGAATGTTGATGGGTGTTCCTTCTACTATGAACCCGAACACATAGTGATTGTCACTGAAAGAAGTGAATTTCTTATGAAGGAGTTTTTCACGAAAGGTTTAAGTGGGAGGAAAATAGAACTTGATAAGGTTATCGAACCTGAGCAAGATGATCGGAGTAGAGAGCACCAGAAAAAGTTCTGGAAGCGGCAACTGCATTCATGGCTCACACGTCTACAATGTGTTGTAGTCACGGCATTGAAGTTCCTTTTTTTAACCAAGTTGGTCGTAATCAAATAGAAAGATTTGAGGATGAGATATTATTGGATAATAGTAACCGACAATACACAAAAAAGTGGTGATGGGCCCTGACTTCGTCGTATGGATTATTCTAGGAACAATTACATATTGAGATATGATAAAACAATGTTCCTCTACCGGAATGCACACCAAGGACGTGTACCTGACATGACCCAATGGTTTTGTTGATTCAAAGGTTGCTAGATATGTATGCAAACTTCAATGGTAGAAGTAAGCATAACGGAGTTGGAATCTTCATTATGATGAAAATGTTAAAGTGTTAATTTCATTAAGATATTTGAAGATGCTTGTATTTTTGAAGATGCTTGTATTTACAAGAAAGTAAGTGGGAGCGCTGAGACATATTTCTAATACTTTATTTAGATGACATATCATTCATTGGAAATTATGTGTTCTTCTTGATATTTGTGAAGTTTTCATTAAAATTAGATTTCTAATGAAAGACTTAGGTAAAACTAGAATATTAAGCATCAATGTCTATACAGATAGATTGAGGCGTTAATATAGTTTTGCCAAAGTACATAGATGAAATATTGAATCTGTTCAATATGGAAACAATAAGAATGGTTCTTGTTGCATGGAAAGGGTTGGAGCAAGAATCAATTGTTTTGACATTTGATGAGTGAAACCGCAAGAATGATTTTATCAATCTTGTATACCATGATATGTAGATCCAGATATGTCCGATGCTCTAAAAGGTTACGGGCATTCATATGATGATCGTTGGACAATAGTAAGATATTCTTATGTACTTTAGAAGAACTAAGAATATGTTCTGTATGCAGAAGTGACAAATGGTTCATTGCAATGTGTTACATTGGCTTTGTCACATATACAGTAAAATTTAATATCAATTTTAGGCTATTTATTTTGAGTTATAAGGTGGCATAATAAGATGGAAGAAAGTTCTATGATTACTTGGATGAGTTCCAATGTGAAATATTGTGACGGATACTGCAACGAAGGCTAAGTATATAGTTGCTATAAGCAGCAAAAGAACTAGGTGTAGTTCCAAGTGTGCTAGTACTATGTAGTTCTATTGTATGACAATAGTGGCAACATAGTCTTGGCAAAGAAACAAAGGTTTCATCAGAAGACCAAGTTTATACGATGCCATCTCATACAAGATGAGTAATGCATGCTGACGCGAAAGAATATGCAAATACAAACGGACATGAAAGTGTCAGACCCGTAGATAAGGTTTACCACGTGCAACGTGTATGAATAACACCGGAATGCCAAAGGTGTTAAAGGCGCAAGAATGACTAGATTATTGACTCTAGTGCAAGTGGGGGACTGAAGGAAATATGCCCTAGAGGCAATAATAATATTGTTATTATCATATTTCTTGTTTATGATAATGTTTATACTTCATGCTAGAATTGTATTAAGCGGAAACATTAATACTTGTGTAGTTTATGAACAACACTGTGTCCCTAGTATGCCTCTACTAGACTAGCTCATTGATTAAAGATGGTTAAGGTTTCCTAACCATAGACATGAGTTGTTGATTAATAATGAGGTCATGTCATTAGGACAATGACGTGATGGACAGACCCAAATAAAGCACAACAATTATATCGTGTCATTGTGTTCACCTTTGCGAAGCTTTTTCCTTTGTCATGTATTGTATTCCTTAGATCATGAGATAATGCAACTCCCTAGTACCGGAAGAGAGCTTTGAGGTCATCAAACGTCACTCTATGAGAGGGTGATCATAAAGGTGTCTCTCAGGTAATTAGAAAGTACTTGTTGGGTTGCATGTATCGAGATGGAATTTGTCCCTCTCAAGTCGGAGAGATATACTTTGTGCCCACTCGGTAATCGATATCAACACCGCTTGCAACCACGTGGTTAAGGAGTTAATTGCAAAGTGATATTGAATTATGGAATCAGTAAAGTACTTGCTATGAACGAGATTGAACTAGGTATGCTGGTACCAATGATCGAATCTCGGGCAAGTAAAATATCGCGAGATGAAGGGAATACAAATTCGAGATTGATTGAATCCTGACATCGTGGTTCATCCGATATGATCATTGTTGAGTGTGTGGGAGTCAATATGGATTTCCAGATCCCACTATTGATTATTGATGGAGATCATGTCCGCGCATTCTCGAACCCGTAGGGTCACACACTTAACGCAAATCAACGCTAGGGTAGTTTTGGGATTTATAAGAAAGTGTTTCAAAAAGTTACAAAATTGTTCCGGGTGGAAAATATTAATGTTTATTAATTATATAAATTAATAAATATTAATACTATTTATTTAAAATAAATAAATAAGAAAAAAATAAAGGAAGAAAAAAAAGGCAGCCAAACCAGCGGCAGGGCAGCGCCCTGGCGCTCGATTCGATTGAGCGACCAGGGGCGAGTTCAGGCTGAGAAAGTATCTGGTGGAAACCCACCCTCAGTGGAAACCTGAAAACCGTGACACAGACCATTGGATGTTAATTGTACTGTCCAGATGGAACATGACCAAACCAGGAGAAGTTTGCATGAAGACCCCCGCTTGCTAGCTACGTATTTGCACAAAAAACCCTCCAGTCCTCTATCCTCTTTTCACGCTTCACACTATATTGGAGACGACAGGCTTGTCCTAGATTCAGCATACAGATTCAAGATTATTTGGATTTGATTGCTTCACAATGATTCACCAGGAACATATTAGTTTCATACCCATATTAACTAAGTTTCAGCAATCTTTTTAACGAAAACAGAATCATCTATACAATAAATCTGACATCATTGTTTATACAAGGAAGTTGCTTTTCAACGAAATATATGTACACTGGAGATTTGTGAGTGTTGAGAAGATTTTTTTCAGTTTATAGAGCAGTCCCATGATTCAACACGGTACCATAGAGCAGTCTATGATTCAGATGCAAATTAGGACCCCATTCCAGGAATATGACCACAAGGAAAGAAAATAGATAGCAAAAATCGAGATCCAAGTCGTATATGGCAAAACAAGAGGAACATGAACGGGCGCCATGAACTATTGTTGCGGATGTCGTCAGCGCGGCGGAGTTCCTCTGCTCATGGGCCGTCCACGCCCCTTCCCAACCTCCACCACCTCCTCCTGGTCGGTGTCGGAGACGACCAAGCCCTGCTCCCCGTGAGGCCCTCCAGCCCAAATCCATGGCATCCCTCGTCGTGCACCCGACAGCTCCCCTCACCGCCGCGCGTGTGGAATGGCCCTGAAGGGATCCACCACCGCCAGTTCTAGTTGAGGAGGGAGAAGGGAGATCTCCGACGACATGCTGGGGCAGAGCATGGCCGCCGCCGCCGCCCCTAGCTCCTGGCGATGGAGCAGTCTGCAGTACTATATTTAGGTCGGGATGGATTTGGGACCAGATATGAGAAAGAAAGAATGTAAGGGTGTTTTATGCAAACTATGAGAAAACAATCCGGTGGGACGAATCAAACTAATCTGGACTGCAAAGTTCTGATCGGATGGAAGTTTCCACATTTCCATTGGACGTCAGTTTCCACGGGATACTTTCTCCTTCAGGCTCGGTGGAGGGTTGGAGGCCGGGTAGGCTAGTGGGCCGGTCGCGGTCCAATCCTTGCTGGGCCAACCGCACTCATGGGATGTCACCAAGGACTTGGGCCTTGCGTGTGAAGCCCACCCGGCCGGCTAGGACGCACGCACGCAACCGCTGCCAGATTAGATCAATCCGATCAATAGCATCGGTGGCGGCGGCAGCTCAGCCTCACGTCGATTGCACGGCACGAAGCATGTAGCGTGACCTAGCCCCTTGGTCAAGGCACTGGACGCTTATAAAAGGACTAGAGCATGCCCGTAGTTTTGGGTGACCTAATCTGCATGGAGTGATACGTCTCAAACGTATCTATAATTTTTGATGCTCCATGCTTGTTTTTACACCATTTGCTTAGTGTTTCGTTACACTTTGTGGCATTTTTATGCATTTTCCGGAACTAACCTATTAACGAGATGCCACAGTGTCAGTTCCCTGTTTTCTGCTATTTTTGTGTTTTAGAAAAGTTACACAGGAAATATTCTCAGAATTGGACGAAACAAAAGCCAAACATCCAGAAATTTACCGAAGCTTCCAGAGAACCGAAGAGGAGACGGAACCAAGCCAGAGGGTGGCCTCACCACTAGGGGGCGCGGCATAGGGCCTGGCCACGCCGCCCTATGGTGAGGGCCCCCTGGTCCACTTCTGACACTGCCCCTTCGCCTATAAAGACCCCCTGACGGGAAAAACCTAAATACCCAATCACTTTTCCAGAAACACAACGCGATCCACCGCCGTCGTCGACCCAAGATCGGGAGCGTCCAGAAGCTCTTCCCAGCACCCTGCCGGAGAGGGGAATCGCCACCGGAGGTCTTCTTCATCGCCATGCTTGCCTCCGGCGCGATGAGTGAGTAGTCTACCTTGGACTATGGGTCCATAGCAGTAGCTAGATGGTTGTCTTCTCCACCATGTGCTTCATGTTTAGATCTCGTGAGCTGCCTTACATGATCGAGATCACCTTTATGTAATTCTACATGTTGTGTTTGTTGGGATCCGATGAATATTGGTGTTATGATTGAGTTGATGTGCTCAATATTATCTTATGTTATCTCTATGTTGTTTATGATCTTGCATGCTCTCCATTGTTAGTAGCTATCTTGGCCGAGTAGATACTAGTGACTCCAAGAGGGGGTATTTATGCTCGATAGTTGGGTTCATGCCTCTATTTAATCTGGGGGAGTGACAAAAACCTCTAAGGTTGTAGATGTGTTGTTGCCACTAGGGAGAAAACGACATTCTTATGTCCAAGGGCATATGCTTTGTTTACATTACACACTTTGCTTAATGCAGTTATCTGTTGTTCGCAACTTAATACTTGTGGAGTTCTCGGATTGATTCGCCACAAATGAATTATTAGTCATAGATGCAGTTGGATGGCGGTCTATGTATCTTGTTGTAATGCCCAGAGTTAATCTCATAGTGATCCTCTCGACATATCACGTTATCTTTATTCTATCAATTGCCCAACTATAATTTGTTTACCCAGCATGTGTTATTTTATCTTATGGAGAGACACCACTAGTGAACTATGGACCCCGGTCCTATTTCCTTTATATTGCTATCACCTGTTTGCTTTACTCGCACTGTTTACTTTACTCGCATACTACTATTGATTTCCACTCGATACGCTCATTCCTTTGTTTACAGCAAACCGGTGAGATTGACAACCTCATCGTAAGTTGGGAACAAAGTATTTGGTTGTGTTGTGTGCAGGTTCCGCATTGCAACTGGCAAAGCAAAGCACTGGACGAGGCGCCTTATAAATTGTCCAGAGCTGTCGTGAAGCTAGCGAGCATCACCTTCTGGAGTTTGGCTTTTTCCTGGATTCGACAAACCTTGGTTTCTTACTGAGGGAAAACTTGCTGCTTTACTCATCATACCTTCCTCTTGGGGTTCCCAACTGGACGGTGATTCACATCAACCGTGCCGCAACAAGCAACACGGAGCTGCTGCCCGGTTTTTTGAAGCCTCCTTTCTTCTTCTTTCTTCCACCACGCAAACAGGTGAAGCCCTGTCGGTGAATACTCTCCACCATAGGCACCACGCCGTCGTGCTGCTGATCCCATCTACCACTCCACCATATCTCGCTAGACCGGGGAGGCGGAGTCATTGGTGTGCTGCATGTGTGCATCTCTTGGAGGCATCGCCACTTGCGGCGTTGGGTCAGATCGAATCGCGAGGAGGAGACGGCTAGTATGACTACATCATCCACGTTCCGATGTGCAATCTACAAGGGTATGTGGATCTGATCTGTCTCTCTCTTTGATTATATCTCCTAGATTAGATCTTGGCTTTCTTGTTCGCATCCGTAGGAAATTTTTTGATTTACTATGCTGTGAAACCCTTCACAAAGGAAATCGAGGAGATATCCTCTAAATCAGTAAATGCAAGTCAACCTTGCGTTGATAAACACCTTATGGGTAGTATACAACTAGTGGAAGGGAAACCTCCACAACCCCAGCTTCAGCTTGCACACAGTGGTTGGGACATCGGAACACCTGGACTCACGCGTATTGGGAAATCACGAAGAGTCATCATGGGTGCATGAGATTTCCTCCAACAATATCGATTCTGGAGAATCATAACCAAAGACTACATTGTTGACAAATATTTCTCTTGTATGATTACAAACATCCTTCAAATGATTCAGATCCAAAGACCATGGCCATGGCAGAGTGTAAACCACTAGCTTGGACTGAAACAAACAAAGGATGCAATCCAAGAAGAATTAGCCTCGCTCTTCCAAATGAATTCCCTATACATGGGATTCAATATGTTTTCTTTCAAAAATGGAATGAGAACAACAAGGTGGTGAGAAAGCAAGGCTTGAAGCATAAGGTCGGGTTTTCGTAGAGATCTGAGACCTACTCTCCAGACAGGATTGGAATCCTCAAAATTTTCTGATAATTATATCATTGGAAGTGCAAAATCGTCTATATATGTAGTTGATAGATGTAGTGACTACATTTCATGTGGACCACTATATTTGGATATGTATGGTTCCCGATGGAATCTCTATCTAAATTGAAATGTAAATGCAACATGCATTGTGTAAAATTAATGAGTCATTACATGGCTTATTGTTGTCAGTATATTTTGGTACAACCGATGTAGTGAGTTCCTTATACACAAGGATTACTCCTACAATGATGATTACCCATGCATGTTTGTCATACACAAGGATTACTCCTAGAATGACAAAGCACATGATCATCTAAAAGATGGAATTTGAGATGAATGATTTGGTTAAACCCAAACAATGCTTGATACTACAAGTTGAGCTACTTCACTCAAGTATTATGGTACACCAAGATGCCTATATTATAAATATTGGAGAAACCTAGAATGGACAAGTCATATCCATCTCCCATGTTGGTTGTTCGATCTCTATATGTAGAGAAAGATTCACTCAAACCACGGGATGGTGTAGAAGGGATATTGGGACTTGAAGTTCCATATCTCGGTGCCATTGGACCCACCAACACAACTAGTTGGGAATGAAGAATATATGTCGATATCTCCAAGGCACCACATATTACTTGACCTATTCTTGTAATTTTAGAGAAATCTGAACTCCAATATCATCAGGATGCACTGATGTTGGCTACTTGAATGATCCCCACAATGTGTACCTACATGGTAGAAGTGTCACTCCATTGATGTCTTCAAAATAGACTTTGATGACTACATCTACCAATCATTCTGAAATAAAAAGGCGCTTTACACGTGCAGCTTTACAGAATGATAAATCACATACATAAGTCATGTGGTATTGGTTCTCTTGAATCATCAACCATTATCTACATAGATAATGTTGCTTGTGTTGCATAGATGCAAATAGGATACATTGAGAGCAATATCATTAAGCGTATTGCCTCTAACTTGTTTTATCTCCATGAGCTCCATAAAAGCCAGGGAATAAACATCTTGCGAGTCAAATCATGTGATAACCTTGCTGATCTATTCATGAAGTCTCTACCAACTTTAACATTCCAGAAATATTTTAATGGAATTGGTATTCGATGGCTTCAGGATTTGCAAGAATCAGGGAGCATCTCCCTGGACTACTCCTATTCAAAGCATCATATTACACTCTTTTTTCCCTTTATGAGTTTACTATCCAGGTTCTCATCAAGGTTTTTAATGAGGTAATATCAACACAAGATCATATGTTATATTTTCTTTTTTCTTTTCTCATCGGGGTTTTTAGGAAAGTATACACGACATATATATTGTTCTCTAAACTCTATGAGTTTTCCCCTTTGACAAGGTTTTTATCATATGGAGTTAACAGAGGCAATAATCATTATATGATGTATCATTTTATCCTTATTTTCCCACTGGGTTTGAAGGAGTTTTAATAGCATAATCAACTATATATCTTGCACCTTTTCCTTCTTATTTTCCCACTGGGGTTAACGGAGTTTTAGCAACATATCATACACACTGCTCCTCATATTTTTCCCATAGGGTTTTTGGAGGAGACTTAATCAAGATGATGGATCTTTACATAATCAAGTGGTGATTAGGGGGAGTGTTAGAAATAAATAACATTTACGGTTATTAAGGGGATAATCCCCGCTTCCTAACTGCACAGCGGTTCCACAATGGGAACCGACGCTCTGTTCCGGAGCGACGCCTCCTCTAGAAACTGGCCTATTTGTGTCTGTTCAGATTGTGCATAAGACCTCATAAATCATCAATAAAGACTACAGATTTCACTCTTGTCATTGTCTCTTGTTTGCCTCTCGATTACCTTTAACACCTTTCTTAAGTTTATCCACGAATACATCTTAGGAGTTAGGAGCGTGCTTGTTGTGAAAAGACCACGTGTTTAGCTCATTCCAAATTTCCAAATAAGTGACCAAAGTAAGTGAAGTTGAGGCCTTGCGGCTTGGGGATGAGCCATCCGCCATCGAGGGCCACCATGCTTTTGATCGTGAGACCCTTCATTGCCTAGGTTGAAGCGCATGGAGCCTCGACCAATCCATTATGAGCTCCCAAATCCGTACAATGATACGATATTTAACCAGTAAGTGAGTGATTTGCTTGCAAAGAGGCCACATCCCACAATCCCCCCATATTTGGGCCTTTTCCCATTCAGCCACGGCGCATGTCAGAACATGGTATTTCGAGCATTGCCAAGGATGATAGTAGTGGCGGCGTAGAAGATATCCATGTCCTTGGTGGTGCAAGGATTTCTGAATCCCACCCAAATTTTGTCGGGCTCCTTCCATTCAAGCCAAGGTCACCGTAAGCGAAGCATCGTCCTTTCCTAACCAAATAAATGTCCGCTCCAACTATTGTTAAACTTTAGCATGCTTGGCAGAACAATGAGAGGTGCCAAATAGTAGATGGATTATGAAGATATGACCGATTTGACTAGAGAGGTGCAGCCGATTGTGGTGATGTATTTGCCATTCCAAGTGGGGAGTTTCCTGGCACGTTTGTTCTCAAGCTTTTGGAAGTTAACTCTTCTAAGACACCAAAATGATAGGGAGAGCCCAATGTATCTCCACACAAAGGAAGTATGTGTAGCCAAGATGCACTCAATAATATCATCAAGTTTGATATGACCACATTTAATGGGACCAACAAAACTCATTTGAAAATTTGTGCATATGCCAGTCACTTCCCCAAATCTCTCAAGAATGATTGCCAAGCTTTTAGAGCATCTCCACTCCCCCATTTTGGGCGGCATGTGTTCCTAGACGTGTCCCCAAAACGGTGCCCCAAACGCCCATTGCGGCCCAAACTAGGTTAGATTTGGCCCAAAACATTTAAATGTAGCCTTTGTGTCTGTGCGCTGACTCGCCCAGAAATAGTGCCGCTAGATCCCGACGAGCAGAAGAAGTAAACATAGTTTTGATCCATATAAATAATAAAAGCGAATCGGGCCTGAAGCATACCAAATGCACACCTGACATCCTTCCTGCAAGCCTCCTGACACTCAAACCAAGACTTTTTACCTCCTGACACAACGCTTGAGATTGTCTTGACAAAAGTTGCCCATCTTGGATAGATGCCATCCGCCAGATAGTATCATCTGTTGTACTCATGGCTATTGATCACAAAGTTCACCGGAGGGGCATGACCTTCAACAAGTCGGGTGAACACATTCGAGAACTGCAGTACATTGATGTCATTGTGAGACCTTGCCATACCAAAAAAAAAGCATGGCAAATCCACATATCTTTATCAGCCACAACCTCTAGTACCAAACTGTAACCTCATTTGGGACCTTTGTACATGTCCTGCCAAGCAAATGGACAGTTCTTCTATTTCTAATGCATGCAATCGATGCTAGCATCCTGTGAAATGCTCTTTCTTCATTCTGTGCTAGGATCCAACCAGTGTCTTCTTCATTGGGTGTTCTCAAGTAGTCTGGTCTAAACACCGCCATCACTACCCGGCAGAACCTATACACGCACTCCATGGCCGTAGACTCGCCCATGCTTATGTAATCATCTTGAGCTCCATATGCAAGTATCCTCAAAGCAGCAGTGCAATTCTGAAGTGAGGAAAAACTAACCATACCGGTGCAATCCTTCTTGCATATGAAGTAGGTGTCGAAACGCCGAACGGCATAGACAATGTCGAGGAAAAACTTCCGGCTCATCCTCAAACAGCGTCGAAAGACCACCTCGTCATGCAATGGGTCGTCTGCAAAGTAATCGGTGTAGAGAATGCAGTAGACCTCCATATTCTGCCTTAGCTCAAGTATGGGGGCTGATTGGGCACGATTTTCTACACGGGTGCCCCTATGCGGTGTTTGGGGGGCGAGTGGAGATGCTCTTAGTGCCTTCCTTAATGGCACGACAAACACCACCGCTTCATCCGCACAAAAGGATTTTAAAATAGAGCCCCGAATACGGAGTTTATGAAGGTCATGCCTAGTTGCACCCTCCAAGGACAAATAGGAGTGGTGATAAAGGTTTGCCTTCCCACAAGCCACGACCATGTAAAATGGGAGGCCCTCAATCTCATTTAGTATGTGGGAGGATGAAGTTGAGAATAATGCAAGGTCTTCTACTAGGCAGAACTTGCTTAGGGAGTTACTTTTCCTTCCAACAAAATTGTTTTAACCCAGATCCCACTCAAGGACCCAAGTCGTCTCACAGACTCTCTAACGGAGACCATGAGTCACACTTAGTGTGGGAACTAGTAGTGGATAATCTAAATTATCCGACATTCGTAATCAGAAAATTTAAAATGGTCATGGTAATATTTGCATACAGATGAACATTAAAATGGATGTGATAAATATCCAAAAAAAAATTACAAATATGAAAACAAATATGGTATTGGATTTTGAACCAAATGTAGATATGGAAATGGTTATATTTGTATTCGAATAAAATTATTTTAACCTATTTTCATAAATCTATCAAAAATGTCAATTATTCAACCCAAAATAATAACACACTGGTCAAATATATATTCTTTCTATGATTGAACTTGAAAGTATTGTGTATTATATCATTATACAATTATACAATTGACTCTAAGGTATGAGTCTATTATTATTTTTTATTCGTATTTATCCCAAATTCAGAAAACATCCTCTCCAAATTCATATTCAAGTCACATCAGTTCTGTATTCTTATTTGACAATATCCATATTCGCATTCATTTTGAAAATATGAAAATGGCATTATCCGGTCCACATACGATCCGTTTCCACCCCAGGTCACACTGACAAGTGATAAAGTTTTTTTTTCCTTTTTGAGATCTTTGTAGATCTCCACAGCATCAGGTCGATGACCAGGTTGCCAGTCCCCTCGCAATCCCAATCCGTCACTCTAAGCAACGGCTCACACCCATCCACATACCAGCAGCTGGCCAGTGGCCACCAGAGCATTAGAAGACGAGCGGCATTGAAAGATGGATCTGAAACTGCATCGTGCCTCCAAATGCACCAACGGTGCACAGCCGGACGTGGTGCCCATCAAGACGAGGATTAGGAAGGAGCACAGCAGGTGGCGTCTAGCTAGACTTTTTCGTAGTGATTTCTTTGGCTTTTCGAAGTCGATGCCATGGATAGATGGAGTAGTCCCTTGTAAATTTGAGGAGCTGTCACCTTTTATTGACAGCATTTGCCATTCAACATTGTTCCCTTCTATATAATTAATGCACCCGGTAGGGTGTATTCTCGAAAAAGAAACTGCATCGTTCAAGCGCACTGAACCAGCGACAGAAGCCTAAACAGCTGCTATAGGCACAGCTTATCGGCAATATACCAAAGATCAATACGTTGCTACATGCATGCCACGAAATGATTGATTATACCACCGGGATAAGGGACCAGGTAACATTCAAATGGCAACGCAAAGTTTCAGCACAGGCCGTGCATTGTCCTACACCTCCCTTAAACTAGTAGAACAAGCAGGGAATAGTTGCAATGTTTCACAAAAACAATCCGAAGTCTCCATCTGGCCAAAACATGTCATAGACTTCGGATTCCAACGCTCTAACTGCGTTTATCTTTAGATAGTTGGTTGTTCAGCAACTGGGTGCCTTCCCTACAGCAAAAATTGTCAGCTACTTAGATCCTCTACAACGCTCCCAGGTCTCAGCCCACACACCTGCCAAAACAGAAAATTCAGTGAACCATCAGTATTTGGATGGAGATGAACATTCAACATAAGTTATTAGCTACAGCAAACAATGTTACAATTTAGAACTGAATAGCTGTTGATGCTGGGATTGTATTAGAACTGTTGCGATTTTGGTTGTACAAGAATAAGTTGTGCCACTGAACCTATGAAAAATGAACAGTCAAAGTTTCAAATGAATACCTTCAACCAGCTGAAACTAGGGAGTTTGAGATCACTACACATTACACCTGGGTAGGATTTTTGTACTGAAATTGGGACCTGTATTATGCAGTTGAAACAGAACACAAGTTAGAGATTGATCATATCAATAAGAACTGTTACATCTCAATGAAAACAAGAATTATTATACTACTATGCAAATAGGGAGAAAAAACCCAACTAAGGATAATGCCTCGGTAAAATGCTAGTCAAGTTGTCAAATCATAATACCACTGTACCAAAAAAAAAAGTTTGCTATATCATAGTCAACAGATCTAAACTTGCTAGTACTTTAAATATGAGTACACAATCTTCATTAAGGGAGAGACATCTACTAACTATATTGGCAAGGTAAACTTCTTACCTTGGGGCTATATGGTCTCCAATTACTTTTTCTTCTTCATCACTGAACCTAAACCACTTGTCATTGGTGACTGTTGTGTCAAACTTTGGAGCAAACATGATATTATTAATCATTAATTTCGTAATAGCCATGGTGCATAAGAATTTCTAACATACCTTGGCGCAGAATTGCTGTCTTTTCATAATAGCCATCCAACTTCCAGTTTGCTACCCCTTTGTCTTTCCTGGCAGGCTTTGCCCTAATTAGACCTCCCAGCTTCTCAACTAATGTTGACACAATTGACATAACAGAACACTATTAGTTCAGTGTCTTAACACATTACAAAATAAGATAAACAGCCTTAGGGGGCAATAATTACAAAACTTGGTAAGAAGTGTTATGTTTGAAAACTAAGAGCTAAAAAATGTTTAACACTCATATTCATAACCATACACGTGGCTATATGCAACTAAACAACTTAGCTACCACATACATGCTTCCATTATGTTGCGCTCAAAAGAAAATTGGGAATACATGAATGTTTAACACTCAGTGAGCACTGAGCAGAACTGAAAGTAAATGCCCACATATAGGACTGCAAAAGAAGTGATGATATCTGATGAAAACCAAGTATAATACAAATGATAAACCAAGTAAAATGCAAATGATATATTAAATTAAACTGCAAGATATCAAATGTACGGAAAGATATACAGACCATCAACTGCTGCCTCTTTGTGTTCGTTTAACTCCTTTATCTGAGCAATCAGACTATTTATTTCAGCTCCTTTTCTCAAGAACATAGATTTAGCCATCTCATCCTTTAGTTTTTCCTTTAGCTCCTTTTCCTACGTAACCAAAGGAAGTGTTGTTTATTACTGTAAAACAGAGTGACTAAACATAAGAGAAAGGGGTTCTCAAGCTCTTAACCTTTTCCTTTGCAGCACGGATTTTTTCTTTAGCAGCAGTCTTTCTCTCAGTTGCATTTTCATTTTGCTCAACAATCCAGTTTCTCAACTTACTGAGCAAAGTCGAAATAAAATTATTTTATAAGTAAAATAATGAAATGAACTACGCCAGCAAATATGGCATGTGTGTGCAGAGGTGGAATGGGGGTAGTTACCTAGTAGAAAGAGTCTCGTCACACAACAAATTTAGCACATGCAGCTTCAAAGAAGGGCTCAAATTCTTGTATTCTAATACACCTTGATCCGAAGAGCCTAGAGAGAATTCCTTTGAGATGAGTGTTGATTCACTAATATAATTGCCAACTTCGTCCATCCAAGCATCTCTGTCATTTGTATAGTCTGAAGGGCTATGAACAAAACAACATTATTTAGTTATTTAGTACCTATAGGTTGGGAAAAAAACTACACAGAAACATCAATTCAGAGGGTATTTACATCTCTCCTCCGTCTTCTTGGATGACAGACAACAAACTACCATGAAAGTCAGACAGAACTAAAGAACCCTCGCGAAGTTTACGACGACTTCGCCCAGTTATAACTTGTAGAACCTTTTCTGGTTGTCCTTTCCTTATTTGAAGCACCTGTATAAAAATTATCTGCTACATAATTCCATTTTGAAACAAATGATTTTGTAACAGCAAGGGCACGCGCTAACAGATCAACATGTTAAACTATATGAAAACAAAAGGAGTTTTTTGAAAAAATAACTTCAGAAACAAAAGCTGTCGAAAGAAAACAATAAACTTAGTATAATATACATCACATTGGAGGTTTGGACCTAAAAAAGATAGCATGGAATGCTTGAAGCAAACAATTAATATGTTCTTGAATCTGTCAAGACCATAGTTGCCAGCGAACCGGATCATCCGGATCGAGGAACGGGATCGGGGAACGAGGATCGACGAGCCAACGAACAAGGATCGATCAGGGGTATACATATTTGGTATGCCAAGTTGGATCGTGGATCGCGATCCACTTTGATTTGGGTCGATGATCCCGAATATAATGCAGAAATTGCTATTTTTATGTTTTATTTTTAATGGGCCTGCCATATTTTAGAGTCGCTAATATGGAAATAGCCAGCCCAAACGGGATCGCGACCCACAAACGAACCCCTTCGATCCAGTAGTGTTCCCGATCCCCGATCTGGATCGATCGATCCCGGGTCACGGAACGCGCCACCGTTCCCAAACCCTGCAACTATGGTCAAGACAATATGTTGTGCCTTTTATATCAACAAAATAGAACATGAAGGCTATGCTAAAAAGGTTGTTTCTTGTTTCATTATTTAGGTAAACATATGTGTACAGAGATACTTTCAAATGAAAGCAATAAGTCAACAGATATCCATAGCACCATATCTCTCTCTCCAAAAACCCTAGACTCGCCCATTACGCCTTCCCCTCAACACTAGTGGGGGCTGCTCGCCAGTGACAGAACTTAGTTGGGGACCAGAGCATGAATCACAATAGTGTAGCCATATATGATATGCTCTTTAAAAAACTTCGTCTAGACTTACTGTCCCTTCTGTTCTAAATCTAATGTAAGCTCCTACATAAGTCAAGATTAAATCATATATACCCTGAACAAGAAACGAGGACATTACTTTCATCATTGTCACTTCACTATAGGTCGTAACCATCAAGATGAACAGTTTTACTTCATAATTATTGCTTTTAAAATAAACTAAAAAATGCAACTATTTAGAATGTACTACTACTATTGCAGTAATAATGCAACTTAAATTCATTCATCTGCACTACATTTAAGACATGAATGGGAGGATACCAGGGATAGATAGAATAATAAAGAACAATTTACAATATAAGAAGTAATAATGTCCTAAATTACATATAGCTTTCTAACTTAGATGCAATGGTGCATAATTTGGCCTAACAAGTAATGGACCAAACATGAACATGGATTCAGCTGATTATTTTCTCTACTTTGGACCAAAACAAAAATTTCCCCAAAGCCACACTTTGTCCCAAGCTATGCCTAGTTATCTCCAACTGAATGAAAATCAAGGTTCAAGATGTTTTAAAGTTACAAGACAGAATAAGAACCGTACTGGGAATCTAGACCTTGCCAACAATAATATCCATGAGCACAACAATCTAGGATGAACCAGAATCAGAAGTGAGGAGTCAATGGCTCAATTCAATGGCATGATTCCCAAATTCTTCACCAGCTCGCATGTTCTATATGTATACAATGGTCCATGGCGCATGTTCAAGATACAGGACTAATTAGATATGTATGACAAATGCTATACTTTCTAGTGGTTGGTCAAGTACACATGCAGATCATTACAGATGTGGGCACTACCATACACGTGCATCATGATCACCAGCACATTCTGGAAGTGTGATAGTCTGTATGAGCAAATAAATATCTTTGACAATTATTCACAAGCTAATGACCTTCTACTAAATATATGTTAGCATTTACCAAGGTTTTTGAGTTGCCAAGCTAAGTCGAGTCGCCAGTCTCCGGCTCAGCGATTAGTTGACAAAGTCATTGTAGAGTTGACATAAGTCACTGAATAGTCGCAAGTCGCCCTGATTTCTAGAAAACAACTTTGGCGATCAGTCAACGACTATACAGCAACTAATCGTCAACTCAAAAACCTTGGCATTAACATGTATAACTCATCATTGCTGTAAATCTCTGGTTCTCACCAACTATGAATTATTTGTAACAGAAAATTACTAATTTTGTTTGGTTAACTATGCAGACTAAGCCTTATAGCATGGCTGACTGCTCCTCTAACAAAACAAACATATGATAAAGTGAAAAAAAAATAGAATAAGCTGCTGCTATCATTTGCATTTAGTTCTAACCTTGGTAAACAACACTTACATGGCAATGACCAAGAAAGTAAAAGCTGAAAGACAATCCTTATTACTTGTTTGCCATAAGTACCTCTCCAAATGTGCGGCAGAATTTAATAAACTGAATTGCAGAACCAACATCATCAGCCTCCAGCTCGGTCCCTACGATGTTTGTGACTGGAGTACCTTTGGGTAGCTCAATTTTGGTCACCGGAACATCAGTGCTCTCCTTCAGGATTTGAGGATCACCCTTCATGTCAACAGGGAGCTTCTCATCATCAGTCATGTTATTAACCCTGCAGCTGCCCTTCTTCAGTTTCTTTTTGACAGGAACAGATGGAAGTGCATTGAGATCAGTCCCTTTGTTCTCATCCCCTTCAGCCAATCCATCAGTAGCATCGTCTGTCACTCGGGCCCTCTTTGCGTTCCCCTCCTTGGGTTCCTAACAAAGGGGCAGCAAAACAGATCAACAATACCGAACAATCATAAGATACGACAGAGAATTGCCAAGCAAAATAATTTTACCTTCTTGGCCTTCGCAGGGAGTGATGACAGCGTCTGCGCAGCAGCCACCATGTCTGAGCCTTTGGCGAGCAAATCATGAACAGAGGAGTGCCCCGATGCCTTGGCAGCATGGGCCAGTATTCCCGTAGGCGTCTCCCCTTTCTTCTTTCTGCCAGACAAAACCAGATAAGAAATATGCATGAAATCCTTTAATAATTGAGCATCCGCTTTCCTTGGCAAACCTGCAGAAGCTGCAGTTGCAGATGCCCCTGCATTTGGGGCAGGTCCAGGCCTCCTCTTTGGTCATCTCCTCAGCGTTCTCACCATACCTAAACATGCCATGAAGACAATCCATAGGAAATTAGATCAGACCGTGAGACTCTATGACGGTCAACTTGCTAGACCACGGAGATAGATAATGATCCCTTACTAAAACTGAGAAAAGAAGAAGTGGGAAGAAATCCATTTTGTTAGATTGATCTCACAGAGACCGAGTCCAATGACTCGATCTCCTCCCTCTCTCGCGCCCTGATCGGGGGTGTCCAACCGAATATGGTCGGTGGGCCCTTGTGGCAGCGCTATATTAACAGAGGTGGGGGCCGGGGCTCACGGTACGAGGTTCACCGCGATCGCTCTCGACCCACCGACACCCCCTACCGATCTAGGGTTAGCGCTGGTCACAGGAAGCACCACCACCGCCGCCACCCGCGCTCACGCCATCGCCATGGCCTCCGGCTCAAGCTCTTCAAGCCATGGTGCAGGTGGTTCCTCTCTCTCATCTCTCTGTCCCTCTCTCAGATATTGTCAAGTCCTAGAGTGTCTACCGTGGTGATCTAGGCCAGCACATCAACAATGGTATCAGAGCAAAAATGGAATAGTCGCCCAGTATTCTATGCCGGGCGAACCTCAGCAAAATGGAGTAGCTGAAAGGCGCAACCGTACCCTTATGGATATGGTGCACAGTATGATGAGTTATTCCACCCTCCCATTGGGATTATGGATGGAGGCGCTTAAAACCGCCATTCACATTCTCAACAGAGTACCAAGCAAGTCGGTGCCCAAAACACCATATGAGTTGTGGACAGGGAGAGTTCCCTCCCTGCGCCACTTAAGGGTCTGGGGGAGCCCAGCTAAGGCAAAAGTATTTAATCCAAATATTGCAAAGTTAGACCCCAAAACAGTAACTTGCCACTTCATTGGCTATCCTGACAGATCAAAAGGTTATCGTTTCTACTGTCCAGACAAATACACAAAGTTTGTAAAAACGAGACATGCAGTCTTCTTGGAGGACGAACTAATGAGGGGGAGCATGGTAGCTCGGAAAATTGATCTTGAGGAGAAGAGGGTGCATGCACCTAATCCGATGATTCAGGAGCCATTTTTCTCGCTACCTGTTGTACCTGCACCGGCAATCCCTGAGGTTGCGGTGCAAGCACCTGTTGTAACTCCACCCGTGACAACAAGGAATGAAGGTTCAGAACCTGTCTGTCAGGAGCCGACTGAACCCTTTGTTGAGCATGAAAGGGAGCTGCAGCAGCCACCTTTAATAGATGTACCAGAAGTTGAGGTACAAAATTAGCCAGAGAATGAGGCTCTTAGAAGGTCCAAAAGAGTCAAGAAATCAGTTATTTCTACTGACTATAAAGTTTATAATACAGAAACAGTTCATATGGAAGGCGATCCCACTTCATATGAAGAAGCTATGGAAGGCCCCAACTCATCGAAGTGGCTAGAGGCCATGGAAGATGACATGAGGTCGATGAGTTCCAACAATGTTTGGGACTTAGAGGAAATTCCCAAAGGAGCCAAAACAGTAGGCTGTAAATGGGTCTACAAAACAAAGTATAACTCTAACGGGAATATAGAAAAGTATAAAGCGCGTCTAGTGGCAAAAGGATTTACACAAAGAGAAGGGGTAGATTACAATGAGACATTTTCTCCAGTCTCATGTAAGGATTCCTTCAGAATCATAATGGCACTAGTTGCACATTTTGATTTAGAGTTGCATCAAATGGATGTAAAGATGACATTTCTAAATGGAGATTTAGAAGAAAAAGTGTACATGAAACAACCCAAGGGTTTTTTCATGGTGGGGAAGGAACACATGGGATGCCGTCTAAAGAAATCCATTTATGGATTAAAGCAAGCCTCTAGACAGTGGTATCTGAAGTTTAATGATACTATTAAAAGATTTGGATTTAAAGAAAATATCGAGGACAACTGCGTTTATGCAAAGTTTAAAAGTGGGAAATATATTTTCCTAATCTTGTATGTGGATGATATCCTGCTTGCTAGCAGTGATGTTAATCTTCTGCGAGAAACAAAGAAGTTTTTGTCCTCAAACTTCGACATGAAAGATCTTGGTGAAGCTTCATATGTTTTGGGCATAGAAATTCACCGAGATAGAAAGAATAGAGTGTTAGGATTATCACAGAAGGCATATTTAGAAAAGGTTCTAATAAAGTATAATATGCATAAGAGTAATGCCACACCTGCTCCTATAGTCAAGGGCGACAATTTTGGGGAATATCAATGCCCCAAGAATCAATATGAGATCGATCAAATGAAAGCAGTACCATATGCTTCGGCTGTTGGAAGCTTATAGTATGCACAAGTGTGCACTCGCCCTTACTTAGCTTTTATCACCGGGGTACTCGGTAGATATCAGTCAAATCCAGGCATAGAGCACTGGAAGATGGTAAAGAAAGTATTGCGTTATGTGCAAGGCACAAAAGACCTCATGCTAACCTACAGAAGATCTGATTCCCTAGAGATAAAAGGGTATTCAGATGCAGATTATGCGGGAGACAAAGATGAAAGAAAATCCACAACAGGATATGTGTTCACTCTCGCAGGAGGGGCTATTTCATGGAGAAGCTGCAAACAGACAATAGTTGCATCATCCACGATGTATGCCGAATTTATAGCATGTTTTGAGGCCACGAATCAGGTGCTATGGCTAAAGAAATTTATACCCGACTTGAAAGTAGTGGATTGTATTGACAAACCAATAAAGATGTACTGTGACAACCAGCCTGCAGTATTTTATGCTCACAACAACAAGTCGAGTAAATCTACCAGACCAATAGAAGTAATGTATTATGTTGTGAAAGATAAAATCCAGGATCAAACTATAAGACTCGAGCATATAAGGACAAAGGATATGCTTGCGGATCCGCTAACGAAAGGCTTACCACCCAATGTGTTCAAGGAACACTTAGCCGGAATGGGTTTAATGGCAAGCCTATGATTCCTGGATCATAAGAGGCCCAAAAGTAACAGAATTTGTTTCAAAACAGAAAAGTGTATAGTGGCTATCTGATTCTATCGGCAATTGAGTTGTGACGATGAAACATGCTCTATGCACTAATCCGTGATGAAACGAGTAAAGTATAAAGTATAAAGTTAAAAGTAAAGTTGAGATCAAGGGGGAGAATGTTAGATTGATCTCACAGAGACCGAGTCCAACGACTCGATCTCCTCCCTCTCTCGCGCCCTGATCGGGGGCGTCCAACCGAATATGGTTGGTGGGCCCCTGTGGCAGCGCTATATTAACAGAGGTGGGGGCCGGGGCTCGCGGTATGAGGTTTACCGCGATCGCTCTCGACCCACCGACACCCCCCTACCGATCTAGGGTTAGCGCTGGTCACAGGAAGCACCACCACCGCCGCCACCCACGCTCACGCCGTCGCCATGGCCTCCGGCTCAAGCTCTTCAAGCCATGGTGCAGGTGGTTCCTCTCTCTCATCTCTCTGTCCCTCTCTCTCAGATATTGTCAAGTCCTAGAGTGTCTACCGTGGTGATCTAGGCCAGCACATCAACACATTTACCTGTTGAGAAGGCACTTGTGGCAGAAGTGGATTAGACAAAGCCCGTTCTTTCGCGGCTGTTTGCAAGCCACAACAAAGTCCGTTGTTTTCTGGCGACACTGCGAGCGGACAACAAGACAAGAAGGAATCAACCAAATCTGCCGCAACAGAGTGACCCAAGGAGCACTTGCAAATCCAGAATAGAGGAGATGGGCGACGGCAGGTGCTCACCTGGTGGCAGGTCTTCCCGTTCTCTGGGTCATAGATCCGGTTGCCGACCAGACGGACGCCGGGGCATGGATTGCGTTTCCTGAGAGCCGCTTCCTTTATCTCCAGGGTTTGCTCCGGCACGACCACGCTCTCCTCAACGACCGGTGCCTTCTTCCCCATGGAGATGCCGGCGCCCTTCTTCCCCATGGAAGACGCGCTCGGGAAAGGGGAGAAGAGCTCGAGAGGCTTGGTTGCGGGAGACGGAAAGGCTTGTACGGCGATTTATTTCGTTGTCGGGGGTGCCCCTTGGTGTTGGATGTGATAAATTTTGGGAGAGGAGGGGTCAGATCATGGCACCGCGCCCCGCAGAAAGGCAGGATAGCTACGGACTAGGGTGGGATGCCTCTAGTGAATTGCGCCAGAAATTTTGAAATTTTCGCTCTCGCCCGTCTCTTCCCCGCCTCGCTCAATGTTTTCCCTCCCACAGCTCGTCCTCACTTTTGGGTGCCCTATACAACGCTCAAAGCGTCGGTTTGCCTGGCGACGCCTGAAGCTACAGCCTGATGGCCCAGCCTAGGTAGAGCACTGCTCCTTTTTACATTTTCTTTTTATTTATTTATATCTGATTTTTCGTAAATTTTTAAAAATTGGTCAAAAATAAAACTTTCAGAATTGAAAATACCATATTTTAAAAAATAGATTTTGAAAATATTCCTAATTTGAAAATTGTTCATGATTGAAAATTGCTCAGAATTTGGGAATTGTTCATATTTCAAAATTATTTAGATTTTGCAAATGTTCATATTTAATTTTTTCATATTAATTTTTTTTCAAAATTTAAAAATTATTCACAATTTGATAAATGTTTGTATTTTTAAAACATAAAGAAAAAGGAAACAAGTAAACAAAATGTTTTAGAACCTTCCAAAACCCAAAAACCAAAGAAAAAATAATAGGAAAATCCAAAAATAAACCATCGAAAGCATTTAGAAGCTTCCAAAATTGAAAAAATAATAAAAGGTTGCATGGGTCGGCCCACTTAAGGAATTAGCGAAGCAAGGGGTGTACGCATCAACGGCTGAACGCCGTAGTAGAAACTACGAGCGTCAAAAGGGGATACCCTCACTTTTCAGGTTTAGTGATACTGAGGCAAGCCCAAAGTTATTGCACTATGCATACAACAACCCATTACCAACAAACCAAACATTGGACAATTTAAGACGAGGATGAGTAAATGAAGTCCATTTGCTGAAAAAAAAAGAACAGTTTGGGATGAGGATGAGAACACATGAGTAAATAAATCATATGGGAAGTAGAGGAACAAGAATACCATGTGTGTGTTTGGTTGATGGCACCAACCCCATCCACCCGTGGGGTTGTTTAGTGGGTACCCATTACTCATGTATCTGGCAGGTAAAACCTCAATAGCAGTACGTGTATGAAATTAAAAAAGTATCCATAAGTATGTAAATGGGATAATAATGTGTGTCGGTCCTATAGGGTAAACAAGTACAAGTATGGGATCATAGAACCCATGCCCACATACCTACAAATATTACATGCTTGCCATTAGTTTTCATCAACTTCTAGCTAATTGAGGATTCCCAAAATATACACCAACTTCGTCAATAAATCATGACCATCACACAACATAGCAGTATCACTGGCGGTAGTTCATGCACATTCAGTTAATGTCATCCCACCATAGATGGTTGATACGTCTCAAACATATCTAGAATTTTTGATGCTCCATGCTTGTTTTACACCAATTGCTTTATGTTTTGTTTATACTTCATGGCATTTTTATGCATTTTCTGGAACTAACCTATTAACGAGATGCCACGGTGCCAGTTCCCTGTTTTTTGCTGTTTTTGTGTTTCAGAAAAGTTACACAGGAAATATTCTCGGAATTGGACGAAACAAAGCCCGAAGTTCCTATTTTCCCCCGACACGAGACGAAGTCCAAAGAAGAGTCAGAGGGGGCCAGGAGGTGGCCACACCATAGGGTGGCACGCCCCCTCCCTTGGTCGCGCCACCACATGGTGTGGGCCCCCTGGTGCCCTCTGACATCGCCCCTCCGCCTACATAAAGCCTTCGACGCAAAAACCCTAAATCAATCAGCGTTTTCCCAGAAAAAAGTTTCACAGCGCCACCGCCATTGAAGACCAATTTTGGGGGACAGAAGTCTCTGTTCTGGCACCCTGCCGGGACGGGGAATTGCCCTCGGAGCCATCTCCATTGACTCCATCGACTCCACCACCATCTCCATCGACTTCACCGCCATCTCCATCGACGTTGCTGTCTCCCATGATGAGGAGGGAGTAGTTCTCCCCAGAGGCCGAGGGCTCTACCGGTAGCTTTGTGGTTCACCTCTCTCTCCCATGATGTGATCTATATATGATCATGAGCTTTGTATCTAGTTGAATTGGTAGATGTTGTTCTTCATATATTATGCTACTCGAGTGCTTTATTATTGTAATCTCCGGATACACCTAATTATACCATGATGTGAAGGTGACAGTGTGCGCATTATGTGTGTCTCTTTGGCTAGTGTCTCTATGAATTGTTGGTGTTTGTTGGAACCATCTAGTGCGCTCAAGGTGATAGTGTGGGTGACAAGGGTATAGATAATAGAGCCCGTCAATTGAGTACCCCTGAGGCCCGTTAAGCTAGGCCCGATTGTAACGCTAGTCGAAATATGAGTTCATGTCGGATGTCGATATTGTAATCTGTGTCGGATCCCTCCCGATCCTTGAGACCTGGCTACCTATATATAGGGGCCAGGAGAGGACGGTGAGGGATAGATTAAAAGCAAGCCAGGTTTACACCCACGTTTACTTTCGATACACACCTTGTTTGACTGATTTTACCTTCGAGTTCATCCGACGCCCTATCTCCCCGATCCTAAGTCCTTCATCTAGGACATTTGTCGAGTTAACCCTTGTCAATTGGCACCGACCGTGGGGACTCTGGGGGTTAGAATCATGAATTCGACGGCTTTTTCGCTTTTAGCCAATAGCAATCCAGAAGTCAACAGAAGTCAGGAGATGGAGCTGACGATCAGAAGTTTAAGCTTCTACGTCGGAACTTCAGGTTCAACTCGCCTTTCGGATCCAGCGAAATCGGGTCCATCGGCAAGCAAAGTCGAGAGAATCACAATATCTGGATCATCCGTGGGCTCTTCCAGCAAGGTAAACTCGCCGATCAGTCTCACAGCAACAAAAGATATGCAAAAGAGACTCGAGAAATTCGACGAAACTCGGGGAAAGCCCAACATGGAAGCAACAACGGTTAAAACTCACGATAGTCTAAGAGATTTCGCCACCGGAAGTAGTGGCGTCTCCAGAAGCGTAC
This sequence comes from Dactylis glomerata, assembly GCA_007115705.1. Classification (NCBI taxonomy): domain Eukaryota; kingdom Viridiplantae; phylum Streptophyta; class Magnoliopsida; order Poales; family Poaceae; genus Dactylis; species Dactylis glomerata. The sequence goes on along the minus strand of QXEO01002114.1, from coordinate 268,534 downwards.
ACGAGTTATGCGTCATTATCACTGAAGCAGCAGAAGAGGATAATCACGAAGGCAACAAAGAGGCCGACATGCAAGTCGACAAACCAAGGAGTAATAGCAAAAAGGAAAAGGAGAAAATTCACATTTCAACCGGAGAGTGGAGAATCATCATGTTAGCCATCAATCACGGCACAGAAGTACCCGCAGATTCAAGGAGAGAAGTTCTGATGGGATATCAATACACGCTGCACCAGCGCAGAAAGAAGTTAAGGGAGGAAAGAGACATGTTTATGAGAAGCCGAGATGACAACAATATATCAAGTGGAGGATATTGGGATGAGTATAGCGATGCATCAGAGTGCGGCATGGAAAGGCACAGAGACCCGAAGCACAATAGGAGGACAACAGCACAGACAAGAGAAGAAAGCTATGCGAAAAGTTTAAGTGCGCAGCCGTCAGATGAGGAAGAAGACTTTGTGCAAGAAACACCAGAAGCAGCATTGGTAGCAGCACAGGCGTACCTACTAACCACACAATCAGAGCCTGGAGATCCGCGGGAGCACATGCATCAAGCCGCAATATGAAGCCTCGGGTTGATAGAATACAAGCTAATGGGAGAACTTCCAGAGGAAAAGGTGACACATCGTAAGGAAAGGCGAAAGGAAGAGTTCAAGCGCAAATCCTCGCGAAACGAATCCAGTGAATCATCAGGTGATGAGAGGCGACAAAAATGGAAGGAGGACGCAAGGAACATAATAGCACAATCATGAGTAAACAACTCACGCTATGCGTGGAGAGAATAAAATTACGAAGACGATGAAAAAGAGATGGGCGCGTTGTGCTTTACCCGTAGGGTTCGCAAAACGCGGGTACCCAAAGGATTCAAGTTGCCGCACGATCAACAAAAATATGATGGGTCGCAAGAACCCACTCTATGGTTGTCAGATTACCTGCAAGCAGTACAGATACTCGGAGGAACAAGAGCAACAACCATGCAAAGTTTGCAGTTACACCTCACCGGCGCAGCATGGTCCTGGTTGAACACCCTACCCAACGATTCCATCGGAAGTTGGGGAGAATTAGAGAGCCAATTCGCAAGAAATTTTCGCTCAACATATAAGCGCCCAACATCGCTGGAAGAAATCAAGTCATGCGTGCAGAAGAAAGACGAAACCCTACGCTCTTATATACAACGCTGGAGTGTAATAAAAAATTCAGCAGAAGACGTCTCCAACGAAAGAGCGATAGATGCTTTTTCGGCTGGCCTTCGTCGTTCGGACCTTGTGGAAGAGATAGGGAGAGCAAAGCCAAGGACAGTGTCTGCATTAATGGAAGTAGCCAACAGATTCGCCGATGGAGAAGACGCATATAACAACAAAAGAGGACGTTCACCAGAAGTCGACAGAGCAAGCAGGCAGAGGCGAAGATACCGCAATGGAGATAGCCACGCAAGGCGAAATCAGGTAGCCGCAGGATACGAAAGAAGGGACGAGGAAGGCTACGAAAACAGGGAGTTCCAGGCAAGAGGAAATCATGGAGTAGAAAAAACAAAGACTCTGGCTCGTTGGCAGAGGACATGCTCTATGGACCTTGTCGAATCCACTACGCATACCTAGATGGGAAAAGAGTTTCTAACCACCAGATGAAGGATTGCAGAACGTTCTTGAGGCTACAAAGTGCCATGGACTCGAACCAAGGAATACGGCAAGGAAAGAAAAGTATGAGTCAGGAATACCAAGTACAGCGACTAGCGAAACATCTGGAGTCGAAGGTATATATATCTGCAATGATCCAACCGGTGCCAAAATCCAAGAAAGAACGCAAGAGCATATCCAGACAAGTAAACCTAGCTATATCATCACCACCAGCCACTACAGAGTACCTGCAGTGGTCTGATCAACCAGTCAGGTTCAGCAGAGCAGACCACCCGAGGAAAGTGCCCAGGCCGGGGCACTCACCGATGGTGCTAAAGGCACAAATAGGAGGATACGATATCGGGACAGTATTCATGGATGCAGGAAGTGGCATAAACCTAATATACGTAAGAACTCTGAAGGCAATATGCATCTCACTAGAAAGTCTAAAGCCAATAGATTATTCTTTCCACGGAATAGTACCAGGAGGCGCAAATTACCCTCTCAGAAAAATAGAACTCGACGTTTGCTTCGGCAACAGCAACAACTATCGCAGAGAGAAGTTGGAGTTTGAAGTCATGGACTGGCTTTCACAGTATCATGCAATCCTGGGGCGCCCAGCATTTGCAAAATTCATGGTAGTACTTCACTATGCATATCTCACGCTCAAAATCCTAGGACCCAAAGGAACAATCATGGTACAAGGAAGCTTTGAAGTATCCAATACTTGTGATAAAGAATTCAACAGGCTAGCACAAACTTTCAGCGTGACAGCAGAGTACGCAAGGCTGGAAGGCAAAACCGACCACAACGTGCTACCCGACTTCGGACGATCCCTGCCAGATCAGGCTTTCGATGCAACTCAAGACTCAAAGAAAATACAGGTCCACCCCATGGACCCGAACAAAACCACCTCCATAGCGGTAATCTTGGATCCCGCATAGGAAAGCGCGCTCATCGAGTTCCTCCATGAGCGCTGGGAAATCTTTGCCTGGTGACCTTCAGACATGCCAGGGGTTCCCAGGGAACTCATCGAGCACGCACTAAACATGGATCCCAAAGCAAAGCCAGTCAAGCAACCACTACGACAATTTGACGAACCCAAAAGGAAAGCAATAGCATCCAAGCTACATAGGCTAGAAAATGCCGGATTCATCCAAGAAATCAAGTCATCAACCTGGGTATCTAACCCAGTCATTGTTGAAGGAAATATGCCCTAGAGGCAATAATAATATTGTTATTATCATATTTCTTGTTCATGATAATGTTTATACTCCATGCTATAATTGTATTAAGCGGAAACATTAATACTTGTGTGGTTTATGAACAACACCGTGTCCCTAGTACGCCTCTACTAGACTAGCTCATTAATTTAATGATGGTTAAGGTTTCCTAACCATAGACATGAGTTGTCAATTAATAATGAGATCATGTCATTAGGAGAATGATGTGATGGACAGACCCAAATAAAGCAGAGCAATTAGATCGTGTCATTGTGTTCATCTTTGCAAAGCTTTTTCTTATGTCAAGTATTGTATTCCTTAGACCATGAGATAATACAACTCCCTGGTATCGGAAGAAAGCTTTGAGGTCATCAAACGTCATCCTATGTGAGGGTGATCATAAAGGTGTCTCTCAGGTGATTGGAAAGTACTTGTTGGGTTGTATGTATCGAGATGGAATTTGTCCCTCCCGAGTCGGAGAGATATACTTCGGGCCCACTCGGTAATCGATATCAACACCGCTTGCAAGCACGTGGTTAAGGAGTTAATCACAAAGTGATATCGGGTTACGGAACGAGTAAAGTACTTGCTGTGAACGAGATTGAACTAGGTATGCCGATACCGATGATCGAATCTCGGGTGAGTAAAATATCGTGTGACGAAGGGAATACATATACGGGATTAATTGAATCCTGGCATCGTGGTTCATCCGATATGATCATCGATGAATATGTGGGAGTCAATATGGGTTTCCAGATCCCGCTGTTGATTATTGATAGAAGATCATGTCTGCATATTCTCGAACCCGTAGGGTCACACACTTAACGTGCATCGACGCTAGGATAGAATGGATAAATTGGTTTATGAGTTTTTGGTCGGAGTCTCGGATGAGATCCAGGACATCACGAGAGGTTCCGGAATGGTCCGGAGAATAAAATTCATATAAAGGAAAGCAATTTTTGGATTCCGGAATCGTTTCGGAGTTTATCGGTATTGTACCGGAAGGTTCTAGAAGGTTCCGGAGTGGAACCAACGTGGGCCCACTTGTCGGAGGCCTATGTGGGCCTAAGGGGAAGTGTCCTGGCCACATTGGGCCAGGCGCACAAGGCCCCTAAGGCCCAGCCGGCCAGCCCTTAGGGGAAACCCTAAGGGAACCTTCCAGAAGGAGGGGGAAACTTGCCCCCCACTCTTCCCCCTTGGGCCGCCGCCCTAGGGCTTGGAGGAGGGGTCAAGGGGACGGCCAGCCCCCTATATAAGGAGGGCAGGGGCGCAGCCTCCCCCCCACTCCAACCCTAGCCGCCGGCCAACTGCTGCCCCTCCACCTCTCTCTCGCGCGACTGTGCGTAGGCGAAGCCCTACCACAGAAACTCTCCACCATAAGCACCACGCCGTCGTGCTACAGATCCAATCTATCTCTCCACCATACTTGCTGGACCAAGGAAGGAGGAGACATCGCTGCACCGTACGTGTGCATCTCTCGGAGGCGCCGCCACTTGCGGCGTAGGATCGGATCGGATCGCGGGGAGGAGACGGCTAGTACGACTACATCATCGATGTTCTGTTGAACATTTCCGCTGTGCGATTTCTTCAAGGGTATGAAGATCTCATCTACCTCTCTCGTTGATTACATCTCCTAGATTAGATCTTGGCTTTCTTGTTCGCATCCGTAGGAATTTTTTTGATTTACTATGCTACGAAACCCTTCAGTGGTATCAGAGCTAGATCTATGCGTAGATGTGTTTCACGAGTAGAACGCAACATGCTTGTTGCGGGCGTTGATGTTTTCTATTGCAAACCTCTTTGTTGTGTATTTCTTATGGCGCGGCATAATGAGATCGAAGCGGTCCAGGCCAACTTTACGCGACCTCGTTCGCGAGACCGGGTCCGCACTTGACGTGTGGCTTGTTCCACACATGCGGGTGGTGGATGCCAGTTTCTCTCACTATAGTAGTCATGAGATTTACAACGGATGTTAGCAACCATAATATCACCGTTGTGGCTTTTCGTAGGTAAGAATCGTTCTTAGCTTGTTACTCCCATAAGCCACGTAAAACATGCAACAACAAAGTAGAGGCATCTAACTTGTTTTTGCAGGGAGTGTTTTGTGATATGGTATGGCCACAAGATGTGATGTGATATATGTGATGTATGCGATGATCATGTTTTGTAATATTTCACGACTTGCATGTCGATGAGTTCACAACCGGCAGGAGCCATGTGGTTGTCTTTATAATTGTGTATGACATGCGTGTCAACTTCTTATACGCCATGTAATAGCTTTACTTTATCGCTAAGTAGTTAGCAATAGTCGTAGTTGCTATTCATGGTGGAGGCAATCATGATGGAGTGATGGAGATCATGCCGGCGCGCATGAGATGGAGATCAATGTGCGAAGATTGGCTATACCATGTCACATATTGTATATGCATGTGATGTTTATCCTCTATGTATCTTATTATGCTTTGATCGCGACGGTAGCATTATAAGATGATTCCTCACTTAAAGATCAAGATAAAATTGTGTTCTCCCCTCGTATGCGCCATTGCGAAAGTTCATCGTGTTCAAGCATCTCGTGATGATCGGGTGCTATAAACTCTACGTTCACATACAACGGGTGCAAGCCAGTATTTGCACATGCGGAGATACTTGGGTTTGACTTGACGAGCCTAGCATGTACAGACATGGCCTCGGAACACATGGACCGAAAGGTCAAGCATGAGTCATATGGATGATATGATCAACATGTTGATGTTCACCATTAAAGCTACATCATTCACGTGATGATCGGTCTCGGTGTAGTGAATTTGGATCATGCTTCACTAAACAACTTTGAGGGATGTTGAATTTAGTGGGAGTTCATTAGTAATTTGATTAACTTGAACTAATTATCATGAACTAAATCTTGATGTATTTGCATAAGTCGTTGTAGTCTTTGGCACCGTTTCCCACCAACACTTAGCTTAATTGAGTTAAAAGAACTATAGAATTCTGGATTATCACTTTTCGGTCTAGTGCCATTTAGTTAGAATGTCAAGACTAAAGATTAAGTCCTATTGGAAACTTTAGCAAACCTTGCTTGCTCCATACGATTTAGTAAATTATATTAATCTAAGAGCAACGATTCAAGTTTAGTATCTAAAGATCATATGTTTGCCTTCATGATAAATTGATCTTCAAAATTGTTTGAGAATCAAAGTGATCATCGAGCTGAAAGAATTGTTTCAGAAACAAACAAGAAGTGAAAGATATTTGATATCTAAAACTTTGATTGTTTGCAAAAATGATGAAGTATAATTTAGTAAAAGAACATATGCTTATAGTGTATGAATATATGCGAAGATTGAAGATGCTAGGCATCCCGATCACCCAAAAGTTTGGGAAACTAATATTATACTTGCATTTGTCCTTAAGAGCTATAGTAGTTTCATCATGAAAGTTGTCATGATAAGACGAATGAAAAGGTATCGGCTAAATTGTTTTGCTATACCAAAAGAATACTAAAGAATGGAATCTGGAAGAATACCAATCATATGATGATGGCGATCCACTTCAAAGTGCAAAATCTAAGGCTATTAGTATTTGACTAACATCCTTTGGACTATGTGTCAAATGATTGATGCCACTATTGATGTCGATAGATTCTTCTAAAAAAGGAGAGGAAATGCGAAATAGGATCTACAAAAGTATTTGGTAGAAAAGGAAAAGACTGGAAATGTCCAGCACGGGTATATAAATGATATACATGTTATAGATGTATTCTTTGCTAGTGCATAATGTAATTCTTGGGTATTGGATACTAGATTGTTGGTATGAAATGTCATACAAAGCAACAATACAAGAACTACGATGGCCTAAGTAACTAGCAAAAGAATGTGGTAACAATGCGCATCGAGAAACAAATAAATGTGTTATTGTGTTTTTCGTTGGCATAAAACCTAGCCTTCTTGATTTGTTAAGAACTTAATAATTTTTATTTTGTTCCGGTATTATGAGAGCAATGGTTGTTCAAATTATTACCGTCTTCCATAATCGATGGATAGATTATTATTATCTTGTTGGTGAAATAGACATTTATAACACTGATGCTAAAGGTCGCAAGACAAAACAAATTTCACTTACATGTGACACCGCCGTTTAAGTCATATTGGAAACAAAACATGAAAGAAATTCTATATTGATAGATTTTCGAGTCATTTGATTTTGAATTGATTGACGCTTGTGAGACTTTTCCTAAAGATGATTAAACTCCGTTCGTGGGCCATAGAAAGAATAAGCGACTAACTACATGGAGATCGTACATGTTGATGTATGTAGTTCATGTGTGAAGTCGAGCGTGGTGTATTTTCTATTTCATCAATGACTCGAATAGATATACGGTATATCTACTTGATGAGATAGAAGTATGAAATTGTTCAATTTATGAAATGAAAATTGTTATAACAAGAATATTCGAGTTGAATGATTAGATCATAAAGAAGAATATTTGAGTTACAAGTTTAGCAAACATCTAAGAGTTAGGGGAATTGTTCCACAAACTTGCATCGTGATAAACACCATAGGAGTATGGAGTTTTCGATGGATGTAATCAAACCTTGTTTGACATGGTTAGATCAATGATGAAATAAACTACCAATATAATTTGTGGATTATGCTTTAGAGACTACCGCTTTTCACTGAATAGAGTGCCATCATAATCTGCCGAAATGACACCATACAAGTTATAGTTGTCTTTTTCTTGAATTTTGGTATGCAAGGCATATGTGTAAAATGTTTACAACCAAAATCGGATTAGTAAGACTTTGTAGGTTATCCCAAAGAATGTCGATGGGTATTCCTTCTATTATGAACCCAAACACATAGTGATTGTCACTAAAAGAAGTGAATTTCTTATGAAGGAGTTTCTCGCGAAAGGTTTAAGTGGGAGGAAAATAGAACTTGATGAGGTTATTGAACCTGAGCAAGATGAGCAAAGTAGCGCAGCACGGAAAATGTTCTGGAAGCGACAACTGCATTCATGGCTCCCGCACCTACAATATGTTGTAGTCATGGACATCAAAGTTCCTATTTAACCAAGTTGGTCGTAATCAAATAGTAAGATTTGAGGACGAGATATTATTAGATAATAGTAACCAATAATATACAAAGAAGCGATGATGGGCCCTGGCTTCGTCATATGAATTATTATAGCAACAATTACATATTGAGATATGATAGTTGAATAAACGAAACAACGTTCCTCTACCGGAATGCATACCAAGGACGTGTAACTGACACGACCCAGTGGGTTTGGTTGATTCAAAGGTTGCTAGATATGTATGCAAACTTCTATGGTAGAAGTAAGCGTAGCGAAGTTGCAATCTTCAATGATGAAAATGTTAAAGTGTTAATTTCATCAAGATATTTGAATATGCTTGTATTACAAGAAAGTAAGTGGGAGCGCTCAGACATATTTCTAATACTTTATGTGGACGACATATCGTTTATTGGAAATAATGTGTTTTTCTTGATATTGTTAAGTTTTCATTAAAAAATAGTTTTTGATGAAAGACTTAGGTAAAATCAGAATATTAAGCATCAATGTCTATGCAGATAGATTGAGGCACTAATATAGTTTTGCCAGAGTACATAGATGAAATATTGAATTTGTTCAATATGGAAATAATAAGAACGGTTCTTGTTGCATGGAAGAGGTTGGAGCAAGAATCAATTGTTTTGACACTTGATGAGTGAAACCACAAGAATGATTTTATCAATCTTGTATACCATGATATGTAAATCCAGATGTGTCCAATGCTCTAAAGGTTATAGCATTCATATGATGATCGTTGGACAATAGTAAAGATATTCTTATGCACTTTCGAAGAAGTAAGAATATGTTCTGTATGCAGAAGTGACAAATGGTTCATTGCAATGAGTTACATTGGCTTTGTCACACATACAAGTAAAATTTTATCTCAATTTTTAAGCTATTTGTTTTGAGTAAGAAGGTGGCACAATAAGATGGAAGAAAGTTCCATGATGACTTGGATGAGTTCCAATGTTAATATTGTGGCGGACACTGCAACGAGGGCTAAGTATATAATCGCTTTAGAAACGGCATAAAAGATGCAAAGTAGATAGTGATAATCCAACTTATTTGTGGCACTGTCGTCCAGGTCATATTGGCATAAAACGCATAAAGAAACTCCATTCTGATGGACTTTTGGAGTCTCTTGATTTTGAATCATTTGACACGTGCAAGCCATGTCTCATGGGCAAGATGATCAAAAACCCGTTCTCCGGAATAATGGAGCGAGCAACGAACTTATTGGAAATCATACATACCGATGTGTGCGGACCAATGAGTATTTCAGCGCACGGTGGATATCGCTATTTTTTCTAAGTGTGCTAGTACTATGTAGTCCTATTGTATGACAATAGTGACAACATAGTCTCGGCCAAGAAACAAAGGTCTCACCAGAAGACCAAGTTTATACGATGCTATCTCATACAAGATGAGTAATGCGTGCTGACGAAAAAGAATATGCAAATACAAACGGACCTGAAAGTGTCAGACCCGTAGATAAGGTTTACCACATGCAATGCATATGAATAACACTGGAATGCCATAGGTGTTAAAGGCGCAAGTATTAACTAGATTATTGACTCTAGTGCAAGTGGGAGACTGAAGGAAATATGCCCTAGAGGCAATAATAATATTTTTATTATCATATTTCTTGTTCATGATAATGTTTATACTCCATGCTATAATTGTATTAAGCGGAAACATTAATACTTGTGTGGTTTATGAAGAACACCGTGTCCCTAGTACGCCTCTACTAGACTAGCTCATTGATTAATGATGGTTAAGGTTTCCTAACCATAGACATGAGTTGTCAATTAATAATGAGATCATGTCATTAGGAGAATGATGTGATGGATAGACCCAAATAAAGCAGAGTAATTAGATCGTGTCATTGTGTTCATCTTTGCGAAGCTTTTTCTTATGTCAAGTATTGTATTCCTTAGACCATGAGATAATACAACTCCCTGGTATCGGAAGAAAGCTTTGAGGTCATCAAACGTCATCCTATGTGAGGGTGATCATAAAGGTGTCTCTCAGGTGATCGGAAAGTACTTGTTGGGTTGTATGTATCGAGATGGAATTTGTCCCTCCCGAGTCGGAGAGATATACTTCGGGCCCACTCGGTAATCGATATCAACACCGCTTGCAAGAACGTGGTTAAGGAGTTAATCACAAAGTGATATCGGGTTACAGAACGAGTAAAGTACTTGCTGTGAACGAGATTGAACTAGGTATGCCGATACCGATGATCGAATCTCGGGCGAGTAAAATATCGTGTGACAAAGGGAATACATATACGGGATTAATTGAATCCTGGCATCGTGGTTCATCCGATATGATCATCGATAAATATGTGGGAGTCAATATGGGTTTCCAGATCCCGCTGTTGATTATTGATAGAAGATCATGTCTGCATATTCTCGAACCCGTAGGGTCACACACTTAACGTGCATCGACGCTAGGATAGAATGGATAATTGGTTTATGAGTTTTTGGTCAGAGTCTCGGATGAGATCCAGGACATCACGAGAGGTTCCGGAATGGTCCGGAGAATAAAATTCATATAAAGGAAAGCAGTTTTTGGATTCCGGAATCGTTTCGGAGTTTATCGGTATTGTGCCAGAAGGTTCTAGAAGGTTCCGGAGTGGGACCAACGTGGGCCCACTTGTCGGAGGCCTATGTGGGCCTAAGGGGAAGTGTCCTGGCCACTTTGGGCCAGGCGCACAAGGCCCCTAAGGCCCAGCCGGCCAGCCCTTAGGGGAAACCCTAAGGGAACCTTCCAGAAGGAGGGGGGAAACTTGCCCCCCACTCTTCCCCCTTGGGCCGCCGCCCTAGGGCTTGGAGGAGGGGTCAAGGGGCCGGCCAGCCCCCTATATAAGGAGGGCAGGGGCGCAGCCTCCCCCCCACTCTAACCCTAGCCGCCGGCCAACTGCTGCCCCTCCACCTCTCTCTCTCGCGACTGTGCGTAGGCGAAGCCCTGCCGCAGAAACTCTCCACCATAAGCACCACGCCGTCGTGCTGCAGATCCAATCTATCTCTCCACCATACTTGCTGGACCAAGGAAGGAGGAGACATCGCTACACCGTACGTGTGCATCTCTCGGAGGCGCCGCCACTTGCGGCGTAGGATCGGATCGGATCGCGGGGAGGAGACGGCTAGTACGACTACATCATCCACGTTCTGTTGAACATTTCCACTGTGCGATTTCTTCAAGGGTATGAAGATCTCATCTACCTCTCTCGTTGATTACATCTCCTAGATTAGATCTTCGCTTTCTTGTTCGCATCCGTAGGAATTTTTTTGATTTACTATGCTGCGAAACCCTTCAATTGTACCCAAGAAAAACACAAACGTACAAAGAGTGTGTGTTGACTACACATCTCTCAACAAGCACTGTCCAAAGGATCCCTTCCCTCTACCTCGCATTGATCAGATAGTAGATTCAACAGTGGGGTGCACAAGGCTTTCCTTCCTGGATGCATATTCTGGTTATAACCAGATCAAACTGAAGAAAGTAGATGAGGAAAAGACAACCTTCATCACACCATATGGAGTGTTCTGTTACCAAGTCATGCCTTTCAGCTTAAAAAACGCGGGAGCAACTTACCAGCGAATGATGCAAAACTGCCTCGGAAGCATAATAGGACGCAACATCCAAGTCTACATCGACGACATGGTCATCACCACAAGAAAAGAAGAGTCCCTGATCAGTGACTTGGCAGAAACTTTCGACAATCTAAACAGGTACAAGCTTAAACTCAACCCGACAAAATGTTCTTTCGGTGTATCAGCAGGACAACTCCTGGGGTTCCTGGTATCGGCAAGAGGAATAGAGGCGAACCCAGAAAAGATCCAAGCAATCCTAACAATGGGGAAACCAACAAAACTGCACGACGTACAGAAGCTTGCAGGACGCGTCGCAGCACTAAGTTGATTTGTTGCTCGATTGGGAGAGAAAGCACTCCCTTTCTACGCGCTCATGAAAAAGTCAGATGACAAATTCGAGTGGACAGAAGAGGCAGACGTAGCCTTCGCGCTGTTGAAAAAAGTGCTCTCCACACTACCAGTGTTGGTCGCACCAAACGAAAAAGAGCCACTATTACTATACATCGCAGCAACATATGAAGTGGTGAGTACAGTATTGGTAGTCGAAAGAACTGAAGAGGGAAAAGCTCACGGTGTCCAGAGGCCAGTATATTTCATCAGCGAAGTGCTCTCTCTAACAAAATAGAGGTACCCGCACTATCAAAAGCTTGCATATAGTGTATTCACAACAGCACGAAAACTACGGCAATATTTCGCGGTGCACCCAATTATAGTGGTTAATGAAGCACCACTTTCCAATATATTGAAGAACCCTTCAGCAACAGGACGTGTCTCCTTATGGGGAATTGAGTTATCACCCCTGGACATCACGTATGAAAAGCGAAAGGCGATCAAATCGCAAATTTTACCAGACTTCATAGCAGAGTGGTTGGAGTTACAAAACATAGGACCGCCAGATCTATCGAGTGTATGGATAATGTACTTCGACGGTTCAAAAAGAATCCAAGGCGCAGGAGCAGGAGTAGTGCTGATATCACCACAAGGCGACAAGTTGAAGTATGTGTTAAGGATGAGTTTTCCCCAAACTTGTAATAATGAAGCCGAATACGAGGCGCTGCTCCATGGAATGAAAATGGCCAAAGCATGCGGAGCAACTCGACTAAAAATATTTGGAGACTCGAATCTCGTCGTCCAACAAGTGATGAACAAGTGCGACGCCATGAGCGACAATATGACAGTATACAGAAACTTATACTATTATCTAGAGGGAACATTCGATGGATGCAAAGTTTCGCACGTCAGCAGAGCTAGTAATGAGGAAGCCGACAATCTAGCAAACATTGGGTCCCAGTGCTTACCCATACCGCAAGGAGTCTTTTGGGAAGAAATCATAGAAAGATCAATAAAAAGCAACAAAACTTCAACTACAGAGGAACAAGGCCAGCAGCAAGCAACAGGCTCGGGGGCTGGAAAAACAAACATAGCAGAACCAGAAGAAGTCATGATGATCGAAGAAACCTGGATGCAGCCATATCTGGCATACATGATAAACAAAGCACTACCCGAAGACACAGTAGAAGCGAAGAGGATAATACGATGATCCAAGGCTTTTGTCGTGTTGCAAGGAAAATTATACAAGAAAAGTATAACAGGCATTTTGCAACGATGCATCACTCCTCAAGAAGGACAAGAAATCTTAAGGGACATCCACGCAGGAGTATGTGGACATCACGCTAGTAGCAGAGCCATTGCAGCTAAAGCTTTTTGTGCAGGATTTTACTGGCTAACAGCATTGAAGACGCGAAAGATATCGTGAGGAAGTGCGAGGCTTGTCAACGATTCGCGTCTCGACCACACGCGCCAGCAGCAGAATTGCAACCAATACCACTATCCCGGCCCTTCGCGCAATGGGGTCTCGACATGGTAGGAAAATTACACAAATCTTGGCCAGGAGGGCATGTTTATATGTTGGTGGCAGTCGACAAGTTCACCAAGTGGGTAGAGGCAGCCCCAGTAACAACCCAAGATTCTACAGCAGCGATCAATTTCATCAAGTCCATAGTTTTTCGCTTCGGAGTACCACACAGCATTATCACAGATAATGGGACAAACTTCACATCAAAGGAGTTCAAGAATTACTGTGAAAGTTTGGGAATTAAATTGAAATTTGCATCTGTAGCGCATCCAAAGACAAATGGACAAGTCGAGAAAGCCAATGGCTTAATATGCAACAGGATAAAGAAAAGGCTGTTAGCACCAGAAGGCAAAGCACGCTTGGGTAGACGAGCTACCCTCCGTACTCTGGAGTCTCCGAACTACACCTAACGCAGCTACTCAAGAAACGCCTTTCTTTCTGGTCCATGGTGCAGAAGCCGTGCTTCCAGTCGAGATCACCCACGAAGCTCCAAGAATCGCGGCGTATGATGAGACAATTTCCATGGAAGCGCTTCAGGATGATGTTGTTGCACTCGACGAGGCGAGAGACATAGCACTCGCCAGAGCCACTCAATATCAGCAAAATCTATGAAACTACCACAGTAGTCGAGTTCGTCCACGATCTTTTGTAGTGGGAGATCTAGTCTTACGACTCAAGCAAGACAGGCATGGAAAACTAGAGTCCCCATGGGTGGGACCTTACATCATGACAAGTAATACCAGGAGGAGCTTATCAACTACAAGACAAGAAAATGGGGAAAGACAAGAGCAACCCGTGGAATGCAGAGCAACTACGGCGGTTCTACGCATAGGCGACATAAGGCGACAAAGAGTTTTCGAGTTATGACCCTCTGGACCCAGAACACGAGGCCACAGGTCGGGTTCCTTGGGTCAACTCGACAATATGTATTAGTATTTCACTTTCCACTCGGGGGCTCAGACCCTCGAGTCGTACGAAATAAAGTTAATAAGTTATCGAGATTTGTGATTATCTGAGACATACTACCAGGTTGTTCGCAACCCAATATTTGGCAAAAATACGCACGGTTCAAAGGAACCCGAAAATATATTAAGTTCATACTTTGGAACGGCGATCCATTCCCATGGTCTATTCATAAAGCAGGCACAAAGCATAATCCAACACGATTACTTATTACAGATAACACGCAAAAGGACAACTAGGAAAAGAGATTACATAAAAGGAGAATCTAATGAAAATGCACTTGCGCTTCATACTCCTTTTGGCATTGGGTGCCGTCATAGATCCTCACGTCGAACTTCGACGTACCGATATGGAAGTCAAAAGTCATGAAAAAACCTTGGTGGAGGTCATGATCCTCTGCAAACTGCGACCAGCCGCCCTTGAAGTACATCTCGCTGGCACCGTCGTACCAGACCTCCACTTCGTAGGGAGTTCCTTCCCCAGAGTGTTCACGAAGAACCACTTCCCGTAGTTCTCGCTCGTCCATGAAATTGGTGAACTTCAGCGACACCCGCTGAATCTCACGGCACTGAGTGCCGGTGATGCAGAAGGAGTACACTCTGGGCGGAGGAGGAGAAGCATTATGAGGAGGAGCGCTCGGACCAAGCGCAGCAGAGGAAACCTTGGACTTATTCTTGCTTCCTACCAGGCGGCCGGGGCGCCGCTTCGTCGGAGCAGACAACGAGGATGCCACAGCCGCAATTGTAGCCTTATTTTTATTGCCGCGGGGGTGCCCGCGACCCCGTTTCTCTACCGGGGCACCGATATTCAAACGCGGTCCACTTGCATCGGCCATGGAGACAAGCGGTGTGAAGGAAAAACCCTAGATGGGATGAGGAAGAAGAAGATGATGCGGCGGAGGAAGATACTAATGAAGGAATTAGGGTTTTTACCCTCGCCATACGTGCTTTATTTATAAGTACATGCTAATGGGCTTCTACAGAGGCTAGGTCCAAAGTATATCAATGGGCTTTTATATTCTGCCCACGGCAGACGATAAAGAAGCATTAACGTGTCAAAATAAAAGATACGTACAAACAAAAATGGGGAAAGTATCTGTCAAGAAGTGGAGCATACCTCGTCTTGGACTCGGGGGGCTTACATCATAAGAGAAGAAGAAAAGAATTATTAAGTGTGAATCATCTCGAAAAATATCGCAAGAGAGAGTATATGGAACAAGCATGTCTATAGTTTTGAGCCTATACCCGAAAAAATTCGGCTATAGCCTCGGGGGCTACTCCCATTGGGAGCGCTGTCGCACACCCGATAGAAAGAAGTCGACAGAAGAAGGATGAGAAGTTGCGATGAAAAACCAGCTGGTGGACAAGTGATTTAGGAATAATCGGCTACATTTCGTCAACAACAAACTTTGACTATATTGTCGATAAAATAAAGATCGATTACTCCCATCGGGAGCTATCTATGAAGAGTTAAAAAGGATAACTCGATTATTTCATATATTGAAACAGTTAGACAAGGCTGGGACATATGATTCTCGAGTTGCGTCATCGCGACAAAACTTGAATGCAGTGGTTGAAATATATCATGAAGGTAAGACCCCAGGATCTGTCCTGTGTGGCCCGGTATACACACATGGATGCGCTCTGCTGGTACTTATCTGTGTCTACGATGCGAAGAAAATCCCGGTGGACGCACTGGGTACCCTGAGAACTACTGAGATTCATTCTTTGTAAGTCCTAAATGCAGCAAAAGGATGGGTTTGACCGGTTTCCCGAATTCAAGTCCAAGGGGATTGAATTTGAAGTAGGTGACAAGTATCTGTTCCGGCAGTTAACTGGCCTCTTGATCCGTCAGAGTTGTCAGGCTTGTTCATCAAAACCCCTTGCGAGACATTATAATAAAAATATAAGTTGAAAGACCAAGTCAAAGATTTGAAGATATGAAGAAGTCAAGAATTGATCAAGTCAAAGATTTGAAGATCTTTGATTCAACCCGAATCTGCAATTCTGGTATCTCGGGGGCTACTGACAAGGGTATAGATAATAGAGCCCGTCAATTGAGTACCCCTGAGGCCCGTTAAGCTAGGCCCAATTGTAACGCTAGTCGAAATACGAGTTCATGTCGGATGTCGATATTGTAATCTGTGTCGGCTCCCTCCTGATCCTTGAGACCTGGCCACCTATATATAGGGGCCAGCAGAGGATAGTGAGGGACAGATTGAAAGCAAGCCAGGTTTACACCCACGTTTACTTTTGATACACACCTTGTTTGACTAATTTTACCTTCGAGTTCATCCGACGCCCTATCTCCCCGATCCTAAGTCCTTCATCTAGGACATTTGTCGAGTTAACCCTTATCAGTGGGGCAATCTAGTTTTGGGAAATGCGAACTTTGAGGAGTGCTTCATAGCCCTACACATGATTAGTGTCTGTTATCCATTGGAGAACAGTTTAGAATAGCATAGTGAAGATAGATATTTATGTGTTCAATTATGTTATTTTTGTTGAGAGTGTCCACTAGTGAAAGTATGATCCCTAGGCCTTGTTTCTAAGCATTGAAACACCATTTACATTCAGTTCTGTTACATGTTTGCTTGCAACGATATTTATTTCAGATTGCATTTACTACTTATAATCATCCATATTACTTGTATTTCACTATATCTTCGCCGAACTAGTGCACCTATATATCTGACAAGTGTATTGGGTGTGTTGGGGACACAAGAGACTTCTTGTATCATAATTGCAGGGTTGCTTGAGAGGGATACCTTTGACCTCTTCCTCCCTGAGTTTGATAAACCTTGGGTGATCCACTTAAGGGAAACTTGTTGCTGTTCTACAAATCTCTGCACTTGGAGGCCCAACACTGTCTACAAGAATAGAAGCGTGCGTAGACATCAAGCTCTTTACTGGCGTCGTTGCCGGGGAGGTAAGGTAAAAGGTACTCACATCCTTTTGTGTGAGTGCTCAAAGGTATTTCCTTTAGATTCTGTAATTATATCTTTTTGTTTCTTGTTTTTCTTTTCACTAGTTAGGCTTAATGGAAAACAAAGAGCTTTATAGTATTTTTCCTGAGTTAGGACATGAAGTGTTTGAAGAGAAAATTGAAAAAGATATGGAACTTTATTTGCATGCTAATAGCAATGTTGTTAGTATGAATTCTTTGAACACCATTATTGCTAATGCTATATAAAAGTCTATGCTTGGGGAAGCTGGTTTTGATGGGCATGATATTTTTAGTTCCCCAGCTTTAGAGGAGATAATTTGCTCTGATGATACTTCATCTCCCATATGTGATAATTCTAATGATGCTTGTGATCCTCATTCTTTTAAAATACCTATGAAAATTGTTGAACGTGCTATGAATAACTACTATTTAGGAGATGGAACTGTCCATCCTAGTGATCATTTGCTCTTTATACATGAATTATGCGAGTTGTTCAAGTGTGCAGGTATTTCACCAAGCCAGGTTAAGAGGAAGCTATTCTCTTTATCACTGAAGGGCAGAGCTGCGAATGGTATAAGACGCTAAAGGATGGCCGACCTATTAGCTGGGAGGAAATTGTACCTCTCTTTTATTCTAAATTCTATCCTTCTAGTGAGATTCATAAAGATAGAAATTATATTTATAATTTAGATCCTCATGATGGAGAAAGCATTGCCCAAGTGTGGGGAAGATTGACGTCACTAATGCTCAAATGTCCCATTCATGAGCTTACCTGTAATATTGTTATCGATAATTTTTATGCAAGGCTTTTAGGATATTACAAGGACTATCTAGATGCCTATTTTGAGAGGGTCTTTCACAAGCAAGGAGGTTGAAGCCAAGTGGGATCTGCTTGAAATGATTCAAAGCAATATCGAAGATTGGGATTGTGACAAAGGTAAAGAATCAGGTATAAACTATGAGTATGATTGCATTAAGTCTTTCGGTGAAACTGCTGATTTTCAAGAGCTTAGTGCTAAATATGGTCTTGATCCTCAAATTATGGTTGATTGCTATAGAGCCTTTGCTTCTCATATTAATGTTCCTAAAGGAAATTGGGACATGTATCATGAACCTTTTAAAGACACTTGCAAGGAAAGTGAAATTGTTATTGATGATTGCAATAAACATGCTCGAACTTCTGAAAGTACTGTTGGAATTATGCCCTAGAGGCAATAATAAAGATGTTATTATTATAATTCTTGTTCGTGATAATGTTTATATTCCATGCTAGAATTGTATTAAGCGGAAACTTTAATACCTGTGTGGTTTATGAACAACACCGTGTCCCTAGTACGCCTGTATGGACTAGCTCATTGATTAATGATGGTTAAGGTTTCCAAACCATAGACATGAGTTGTCAATTAATAATGAGATCATGTCATTAGGAGAATGCTGTGATGGATAGACCCAAATAAAGCACAACAATTAGATCGTATCATTGTGTTCATCTTTGCGAAGCTTTTTCCTATGTCATGTATTGTGTTCCTTCGACCATGAGATAATGCAACTCCCTAGTATCGGAAGAGAGCTTTGAGGTCATCAAACATCATCCTATGAGAGGGTGATCATAAAGGTGTCTCTCAGGTAATCGGAAAGTACTTGTTGGGTTGTATGTATCGAGATGGAATTTGTCCCTCCCGAGCCGGAGAGATATACTTTGGGCCCACTTGGTAATCGATATCAACACCGCTTGCAAGCACGTGGTTAAAGAGTTAATCACAAAATGATATCGAATTACGGAACGAGTAAAGTACTTGCTGTGAACGAGATTGAACTAGGTATGCCGATACCGACGATCGAATCTCGGGCAAGTAAAATATCGCGAGACGAAGGGAATACAAATACGGGATTGATTGAATTCTGACATCGTGGTTCATCCGATATGATCATCATTGAGTACGTGGGAGTCAATATGGATTTCCAGATCCCGCTATTGATTATTGATGGAGATCATGTCCGTGCATTCTCGAACCCGTAGGGTCACACACTTAACGCAAATCAACGCTAGGGTAGTTTCGGGATATATGCGAAAACATTTCGGAAAGTTACGGAATTGTTCCGGGTGGAAATGATTAATATTTATTAATTATAAGAATTAATAGATATTAAGCAGTATTTATTTACAAGAAATAAATAAAGAAAAAAAAGGAGCAGCGGCGGCCAGGGAAAAGTCCCTGGCTCGCTCGCGTGCGTGAAGGCACCTTGGCCTTTTGGGCCTAGCGCACATGGCCGATCGGCCACGATCGGCAACGTGCCCCGTACGGCTTGTGTTTGATCGATAGAGATCGATCTAGTAATATACGTGCGATGCAAGTTTGTTGCATACGGCCGTCTATAAAATAGATCGGAGCGCTGCGGTTTCGGCTGACCTAATTTTTGCGGAGCCGCTGCCCGCTTTCTGAAGCCTCCTTTCTCCGTTCTTTCTCCACCACGCAAACAGGCGAAGCCCTGTCGGCGCATACTCTCCACCATAGACACCACGCCATCGTGTTGTCGATCCCATCTACCACTCCACCATATCTCGCTGGACCGGGAAGGCGGAGTCATTGGTGCGCTGTATGTGTGCATCTCTCGGAGGCGTCGCCACTTGCGGCGTTGGATCGGATCGGATCGCGAGGAGGAGACGGCTAGTATGACTACATCATCCATGTTCTATTGAACATGGACGCTGTGCGATTTCTTCAAGGGTATGAAGATCTCATCTATCTCTCTCGTTGATTACATCTCCTAGATTAGATCTTGGCTTTCTTGTTCGCATCCGTAGGAATTTTTTTGATTTACTATGATGCGAAACCCTTCAGTGGTATCAGAGCTAGATCTATGCGTAGATGTGTTTCACGAGTAGAACGCAACATGCTTGTTGCGAGCGTTGATGTTTTCTGTTGCAAACCTCTATGTTGTGTATTTCTTATGGCGCGGCATAGTGAGATCGAAGCGGTCCAGGCCAACTTTACGCGACCTCGTTCGCGAGACTGGCGCCGCACTTGACGTGTGGCTTGTTCTACACATGCAGCTGGTGGATGTCAGTTTCTCTCACTATAGTAGTCATGGGATTTACAACGGATGTTGGCAACCATAATATCACCGTTGTGGCTTTTCGTAGGTAAGAATCATTCTTAACTTGTTACTTCCACAAGCCACGTAAAACATGCAACAACAAAGTAGAGGCGTCTAACTTGTTTTTGCAGGGAGTGTTTTGTGATATGGTATGGCCACAAGATGTGATGTGATATATGTGATGTATGCGATGATCATGTTTTGTAATATTTCACGACTTGCATGTCGATGAGTTCACAACTGGCAGGAGCCATATGGTTGTCTTTATAATTGTGTATGACCTTGATGCGTGGTGAATGACCAGCCCGTTGGGAACCCCAAGAGGAAGGTGTGATGAGTATAGCAGCTAGTTTTCCCCCAGTTAAGAAACCAAGGTTATGTCGATCAGGAGAAGAGCGGGCAATACAACTGTAGGTGATGCTTGCTAGTTTGCGACAGCTTCGGACAATTTATATATGGCGCCTCGTCCAAGCTTTGCTTGCTAGCTGCAACGCGGAACTTGCACACAACACAACCAAATACTTTGCTCCCAACTTGCGATGAGGTTGTCAATCTCACCGGTT
This sequence comes from Dactylis glomerata, assembly GCA_007115705.1. Taxonomy (NCBI): domain Eukaryota; kingdom Viridiplantae; phylum Streptophyta; class Magnoliopsida; order Poales; family Poaceae; genus Dactylis; species Dactylis glomerata. The sequence continues at coordinate 247,602 of QXEO01002114.1, read as the reverse complement.
TGCTTGAAACAAAGGGTATGAGCGTATCGAGTGGAAAACAGTAGAAGTATGCGAGTAAAGTAAACAGTGCGAGTAAAGTAAACAGGTGATAGCAATATGATGGAAATAGGACCAGGGTCCACAGTTCACTAATGGTGTCTCTCCATAAGATAAATAACACATGCTGGGTAAACAAATTACAGTTGGGCAATTGATAGAATAAAGATAAATGTGATATGTCAAGAAGATCACTATGCGATTTACTCTGGGCATTACAACAAAATACATAGACCACCATCCAACTGCATCTATGACTAATAATCCACTTATGGCGAATCAATCCGAGAACTCCACAAGTATTAAGTTGCGAACAACAGATAATTGCATTAAATAAAGTGTGTAATGTAAACAAAGCATATGCCCTTGAGCATATGAATGTTGTTTTCTCCCTAGTAGCAACAACACATCTACAACCTTAGAGGTTTCTGTCACTCCCCCAGATTAAATAGAGGCATGAACCCACTATCGAGCATAAATACCCCCTCTTGGAGTCGCTAGCAACTACTCGGCCAAGATAGCTACTAACAACGGAGAGCATGCAAGATCATAAACAACATAGAGATAACAAAAGATATATTTCAATATAGCAACTCAATCATAACACCAATATTCATCGGATCCCAACAAACCAAACATGTAGAATTACATAACGGTGATCTCAATCATGTAGGGCAGCTCATGAGATCTAAACATGAAGCACATGGTGGAGAAGACAGCCATCTAGCTACTGCTATGGGCCCATAGTCCAAGGTAGACTACTCACTCATCGCTCCGGAGGCAAGCATGGCGATGAAGAAGACCTCCGGTGGTGATTCCCCTCTCCGGCAGGGTGCCGGCAAGAGCTTCTGGACCCTCCCAATCTTCGGGTCGACGGCGGCGGCGGATCGCGATGTGTTCTAGAAAATTGATCGGGTCCTTAGGTTTTTTCCATCGGGGGGTCTTTATAGGCGAAGGGGCATCGTCGGAGATGGACCGAGACGGTCTCACACGTAGGGGGCGCGGCCAGGGCCTGGGCCGCGCCACCCTGGTGTGTGGCCCCCTCGTGGCCCCACTCCGTCTCCTCTTCGGATCTCTGGAAGCTTCCGGGAAAAATAAGACTTCAGGAACTTGTTTCATCCAATTCTGAGAATATTTCCTATGTATCACTTCTGAAACACAAAAATAGCAGAAAATAGGGAACTGGCACTGTGGCGACTTGTTAATAGGTTATTTCCAGAAAATGCATAAAAGTGCCACGAAGTGTAACGAAACAGTAGGCAAATAGTGTATAAACAAGCATGGAGCATCAAAAATTATAGATACGTTGGAGACGTATCAAGCATCCCCAAGCTTAACTCCTGCTCGTCCTCGAGTAGGTAAGTGATAACAAAAGAATAATTTTTGAGGTGACATGCACCTACACAATCTTGATCATGTATGTAAGCATTTGTGAGCTGGGATCATAAGAACTTAAAACATGGGCATGAAGATATAATCTTGACAATAGGAACTTAGCAACCATGTTATAAACATGCAAATGAACACAAACAAAAGATCATGAAAATGAAACAATGAAAGTCAAACGTGTGTTCAAATCATAAGGAAAAACATACAAATAGTTTTCAGCTTGTCCTTCATAGAGAGCAAAACATAAATGCATAGGACACCTTCAAGTTTAAGAGGGCGACTAGATACAAATAATTTGAGAACAAGTGAAACCAACAATATGAATCAATCAATGAAAACTTTGGGACAATGCACATTATACTAAGAATGACAACTATGCTCTCTTAATGGTGCATAAAGATAGAAGGTGGTGACTCAACATAAAAGTAAAAGAAAGGCCCTTCACAGAGGGAAGCAGTGATTGCAAGTTTTATAACCTTCAAAAATTATGTTACTTACCGGCTTTGAGCTCTCATTGCCCCCATCATAAGCATCTTGAATGGTTAAAGTTAATGCGAGAACAATTATGATGCATATGCTTGCCAAATCATAAGTCGAAAACCTCGTGTCCCGTGAATACGAGTACCCAAACCTCATGCTACTTTACTTAGAGTCCCAAGCAAGGCTCTTGTCATTGTAAATATATGCATATCATTGAGAACCGCCAATGGGGTACCTCCGTGCCCGATGACATGGAACAAGCCCACATCAAAATGACAGGACAAGCAGACAATGAACACCTCGACATCTCTTTTATTTACCATTTGTTTAGCTTTTTATTGTGAGATGCGTCGTCGAATGTCCACCATGGGTATGCTGCAAATTTCCACCATGAATTATGCATGGCTTAGATTGGCGGCCCAGGCATTTCCCTAACACATATACAAACTCCATGATCCCCACAAGATTCTCAATTCATTTCACACCGCGGGCATCCATAAACAAAAGATCACGATATCAACTCAAATAAGAAGTGCAATGTTGAAAGCTTGTCCCATGACAGCATGGATGGGCTAGAATCCAACTTACAACTTGCAAGCATAACAACTCAACATAAGAGACCACAATGTCAAATTTTATGAATAGGAAAAAGTAAAGTATGCCTTCCGGTTCATGAGAGCTTTACTGACCAATTTTCGCATAACACTGGTAGGAGTTTAATTTGAAGAGAAGATAAAAGCAAGTCAAATTTACTTGGAATAGCAAATTGCTAGTAGGTATGTATAGTGGACACTTTGGCAAAACTTGGTTTTTAGGAGTTGGATGCACGAGTAGAGCTCATACTCACTACAAGGCGAGGGCTAGCAAAAGACTGGGAGTGACCAACTAAGAGAGCAATAATGGCCATAATCATGCAAAGCGACATTAAAAGAAGCATAAGATGACATCAAAAGTCAAAAACTAAATGATCATAGAGGCTATTGGCAACTTTGGATGAGTCTAACATGTGTGAGCATGCGCCAAGTCAACCCAAATAAAGCATCAAGGAGAAAACCAAAATAATGCTTTCAAATAATTAAAACAACGCATGATTTTTTTCAAAGGCTCATTAAGCAATCTCAGTTATTTGAGATAAGTCATGCTACAGTAAAACCACTAAGCATACTATCAAAAAGACATCAAGCATGACATGAAAAAGCCTAAGCCGCAGTCTACACAAGCTCCTTCTTGTACCACTATTTTGCACAAAGCTTTTTCTCTTTTCCAACACCATTCAAACTTTTTATAAACACCTCTTTTGATGAAAACCAATAAAGATCAGAGGCAAAAATACACCTTGATGAATAAATATAAGAAGATCTGAACGCAAATCAAGGCGAAAATGAAAACCAAAAGCAGTAGCAGAAAAAGAAGAACACTCGGTGAAATTGTAAGAATGAAAACGGAGTGTTCTTGGCAAATGAAAACGAGTACATCTCCTCCAAAGGAAATTTGTTGGGGTCCAACCATTTATTGCAGCAAACAAAACTAAACTAACTAAGAAAACTAAAACAACTGACGCTCTAAGAAAAACACATAGTGCATGAAGCAATAAAAATATAGTGTTTTGAAAGGTGACCTGATTTTTGCCGATGAAGAAGGGGTGCCTCGGGGGCATCCCCAAGCTTTGATGCTTGTACTTCTTGGATATTTCTTGGGGTGATGCATGGGCATCCCCAAGCTTGAGCTTTTGTCCATTCTTCAACTCATATCATCATTCTCCAATCCCTACACTTGAAAACTTCCTTCATACAAAACTAAACACAAATCTATTAGCAACATTAGTGTATCATAACATATAATCAACCTCTTTTTGCTTCAGGTTTCAACCCAAAACCACCAAATATAAAGTATATACTACTGTAGCAACTTCCCCAAAAGTTCCGTGATCAAAACAACTCAAAAGAAAGCGATAAAGCGGCAAACACAAATATTAGCAGAAATCTGTCAAAACAGAACAGCTGACAAAAGTCGAATTTTTGAGGGGTTTTCTGTTGCTCAAATAAAAAAGTGTTCAACTAACGAAAGTTTGGATATAACCTGGGGCATATGCACAAGAAATCGCAGGTCCAAAAGATATACAGAGAATTTATACGAATTTTTATGGTGCAGCACCGAAAACAGTTTCAGGACAGCAACATCCCCAAATCTTTACCTCACTCGAATTAGAGGCTTCTCTTGGCACAAAAATAAAATAAAAAAGGATAAGGAGCGGTCATTACAGTAGTAATGACTTCCAAGACTCAAATAAAAGAAAAAGTACTGAAAAGAAAACATTGGGTTATCTCCCAAGAGTGCTTTTCTTTAACGCCTTTGAGCTAGGCTCAGTAATTTGAGAAGATGCTCACATAAGAAATATGAATGGAAGCCAAAAAGAGCATCAAGGAGAAAATATAAAACACATTTAAGTCTAACCCATTTCCTATGCATAGTAATCTTGTAAGAAAATAAATCAAAGAAGCACATAGTCACAAGTATGGGTAGATAAAACAAGAGCAACTTCGGAACTTTTAATATAAAGAGAGGTGTTTTAGTAACATGAGAATTCCAACAACCATATTTTCCTCTCTCATAATAATTTTCAGTAGCATCATGAACAAACTCAACAATATAAATATCACACTCATCCTCCTTTGTTAAGCATGGAGGGCTATCAAACAAGGTATTAGTTAAAGAGTTACTCTTATTGGGAGGTAGACATGGGTAGCTCCATTCTTCCTCCTCTTGATCATCACTCTCCTCCTCTTTTTCATCCAATGAGCTTCCAATTTCAGCAATTTCTTCTTCCATAGGCTCCTTCAAGGCATTAGTCTCTTCCGTTGGAGAGCATCTATTAAGATATTTAAGAATATAGCCATTTTCTTCCTTGTAATTATCAAAGCAAAATGTAAGTATATCATAAACCTCATATTTATAAGGTGCATCATCAGTATTTTCAAGCAAATAAGCAAGTTCGAATGCACCCTTCCAAGCAATAAATTCTTCAATTTGTTCCACATCATAAAAGTCGTAATATACATTAATATAAGAAGATATGGTAACATCATCATTATACTCACATTGAAAAGGGAGGTGTTTATACCTCCTACAGCAACAAGATCTATCAAAGCAATAAGTAATATTATAAGTAGAGCACACATTTCTAGCAATGATATACAATCTATTAATTTGTTCCTATAAGTGTTTCCCTTTTTGTGACAAGCGGTGTTCCTCATAATAATTTTGCTGCTCTTCCGTGAACCCACCTTGCCAAAAAGATTTAGTTTCAAAGAAACCAACCATTGATAGAAAGCATGATAAAGCAAGACAATAACAGACCAACAAAAATAACAACTATAGTAGGAACTAATTTTTGTGTGTTTTTGATAAAAGCGATGCAAGTAAAAATAAATAAAGTAAAGCAAAACAATAACAAAGTAAAGGATGTGTGTGCGAAAAACTCCCCTTGCAGAGGTCTTCCACTCTTCCCCGGCAACGGCGCCAGAAAATTACCTTGCTGGCGTGTAGTTGACGTGGGAGAATGTAGTTGATGTCGGAACTTCTTCTTCTTCAATCCCCGACAACGGCGCCAGAAAATTAGATTGATGCGTGGTGAATGACCAGCCCGTTGGGAACCCCAAGAGGAAGGCGTGATGAGTATAGCAGCTAGTTTTCCCTCAGTTAAGAAACCAAGGTTATGTCGATCAGGAGAAGAGCGGGCAATACAACTGTAGGTGATGCTTGCTAGTTTGCGACAGCTTCGGACAATTTATATATGGCGCCTCATCCAAGCTTTGCTTGCTAGCTGCAACGCGGAACCTGCACACAACACAACCAAATACTTTGCTCCCAACTTGTGATGAGGTTGTCAATCTCACCGGTTTGCTTGAAACAAAGGGTATGAGCATATCGAGTGGAAAACAGTAGAAGTATGCGAGTAAAGTAAACAGTGCGAGTAAAGTAAACAGGTGATAGCAATATGATGGAAATAGTACCGGGGTCCACAGTTCACTAGTGGTGTCTCTCCATAAGATAAATAACACATGCTGGGTAAACAAATTACAGTTGGGCAATTGATAGAATAAAGATAAACGTGATATGTCAAGAAGATCACTATGCGATTTACTCTGGGCATTACAACAAAATATATAGACCGCGATCCAACTGCATCTATGACTAATAATCCAGTTGTGGCGAATCAATCCGAGAACTCCACAAGTATTAAGTTGCGAACAATAGATAATTGCATTAAGCAAAGTGTGTAATGTAAACAAAGCATATGCCCTTGAGCATATGAATGTTGTTTTCTCCCTAGTAGCAACAGCACATCTACAACCTTAGAGGTTTCTGTCACTCCCCCAGATTAAATAGAGGCATGAACCCACTATCAAGCATAAATACCCCCTCTTGGAGTCGCTAGCAACTACTCGACCAAGATAGCTACTAACAACGGAGAGCATGCAAGATCATAAACAACATAGAGATAACAAAATATATATTTCAGTATAGCAACTCAATCATAACACCAATATTCATCGGATCCCAACAAACGAAACATGTAGAATTACATAACGGTGATCTCAATCATGTAGGGCAGCTCATGAGATCTAAACATGAAGCACATGGTGGAGAAGACAACCATCTAGCTACTGCTATGGACCCATAGTCCAAGGTAGACTACTCACTCATCGCTCCGGAGGCAAGCATGGCGATAAAGAAGACCTCTGGTGGCGATTCCCTTCTCCGGGAGGGTGCCGGGAAGAGCTTCTGGACCCTCCCGATCTTCGGGTCGATGGCGGCGGCGGATCGTGATGTGTTCTAGAAAATTGATCGGGTCCTTAGGTTTTTTCCATCGGGGGGTCTTTATAGGCGAAGGGGCATCGTCAGAGGTGGACCGAGGCGGTCTCACACGTAGGGGGCGCGGCCAGGGCCTGGGCCGCGCCGCCCTAGTGTGTGGCCCCCTCGTGGCCCCACTCCGTCTCCTCATTGTATCTCTGGAAGCTTCTGGGAAAAATAAGACTTCAGGAACTTGTTTCGTCCAATTTCGAGAATATTTCCTGTGTATCACTTCTGAAACACAAAAACAGCAGAAAACAGGGAACTGGCACTGTGGCGACTTGTTAATAGGTTAGTTCCGGAAAATGCATAAAAGTGCCACGAAGTGTAATGAAACAGTAGGCAAATGGTGTATAAACAAGCATGGAGCATCAAAAATTATAGATACGTTGGAGACGTATCAGACCTGCGTGTCAACTTCTTATACGCCATGTAATAGCTTTACTTTATCGCTAAGTAGTTGGCAATAGTTGTAGTTGCTATTCGTGGTGGAGGCAATCATGGTGGAGGCAATCATGGTGGAGTGATGGAGATCATGCCGGCGCGCACAAGATGGAGATCATTGCGTGGAGATTGGCTATACCATGTCACATAAAATTATATGCATGTGATGTTTATCCTTTTAAGTATCTTATTTTGCTTTGATCGCGATGGTAGCATTATAAGATGATTCCTCACTTAAAGATCAAGATAAAATTGTGTTCTCCCCTTGTATTTGCCGTTGCGAAAGTTTGTCATTTTGAAGCATCATGTGATGATCGGGTGCTATAAACTCTACGTTCACATACAACGGGTGCAAGCTAGTTTTGCACATGCGAAAATACTTGGGTTTGACTTGATGAGCCTAGCATGTACAAACATGGCCTCGGAACACACGAACCAAAAGGTTAAACATGAGTCATATGAATGATATGATCGACATTTTGTTGTCCACCATTGAAACCACATCTCTTCTCGTGAAGATCGGATTATGTGTGGTGAATTTGGATCGTGTTCACTAAACAACTTGAGGGATGTTGAATTTAGTGGGAGTTCATCTAGTAATTTGATTAAGTTGAACTAGTTATCATGAACATAGTCTAAATTGTACTTGCAATGTTGTAGATCAAATGGCTAAGTCCAACTTCAACTTCAACGTGTTTGTTGAGAAAGAAAAGCTTAAAAACAATGGGTCTAACTTCACCAACTGGTTCCGCAATCTGAGGATCATTCTCGCTGGCGGACAAAAAGCTTATGTACTTGAGGAAGCGCTAGGTAACCCCCCTGCTGCAATAGCGAAAATTAAAGAACTTGCTGACTTCAATTCTTGCAGAGTTGATTATGATGCGATTATGAGTACCATGTTATTTTCTATGGAACCAAAACTTCAAAATCATTTTGAGATACCGTGGGCCTTATGAGATACTTGAGGAACTGAAAACCATGTTTCAGACTCAAGCCCGTTCTGAGAGATATGAGATCTCTGAGAAGTTCTTTAACTACAAGATGGAGGAAGGGAGTTCCGTTAGTGAGCACGCCATTAAGATGTCGGGCTACACTCAACGCCTTGAGCAACTGGACTGCAAGATTCCAGAAGAGCTCAAGATTGACAGAGTTCTGCAATCACTCCCTCCAAGCTACAAAGGCTTTGTAGTTACTCACAATCAAATTGGTTCCACTGATATGATCACTGAGCTCTTCGCTAAGCTGAAAGCTGCGGAGAAAGCTAAGGGTGCAAAGAAATCCTTCAAGAAAGGCAGCGGCAAGCGCGTTGCCCCTACTGAGAAGAAGCTCAAGCCTGGTCCTAAGCCGGACGTTGAGTGCTTCTATTGCAAGGACAAGGGTCACTGGAAACGCAACTGTCCGAAGTACTTAGCGGACAAGAAGGCTGGCACCATCAAAGGTATATTTGATATACATGTTATTGATGTCTACCTTACTAGCGCTCATTGTAGTGCTTGGGTATATGATACTGGTCCAGTTGCTAATATTTGTAACTCGAAACAGGAGCTACGGAATAGACGGCGGCTAGCAAGGGATGAGGTGACGATGCGCATCGGCAATGGATCAAAAGTTGACGTGATGGCCGTCGGCACACTCTCCTTAGTTTTACCTTCGGGATTAGTTTTAAACCTTAATAAGTGTTATTATGTGCCTGCGTTGAGCATGAACATTATATCTGGATCGTGTTTATTGCAAGACGGTTATTCATTTAAGTCAGAGAATAATGGTTGTTCCATTTATATGAATAACATCTTTTCTGGTCATGCACCTATCGTGAATGGTTTATTTCTTCTGAATCTCGAAAGCAATGAAACACACATCCATAACATTGAGGCTAAAAGATGCAAAGTAGATAGTGATAATCCAACTTATTTGTGGCACTGCTGTCTAGGTCATATTGGCGTAAAACGCATGAAGAAACTCCATTCTGATGGACTTTTGGAGTCTCTTGATTTTGAATTGTTTGACACATGCGAGCCGTGCCTCATGGGCAAGATGACCAAAACCCCGTTCTCCAGAATAATGGAGCGAGCAACGGACTTATTGGAAATTATACATACCAATGTGTGCGGACCAATGAGTATTTCGACGCGCAGTGGATATCGCTATTTTCTCACTTTTACTGATGACTTAAGTAGATATGGGTATGTCTATTTAATGAAACATAAATCTGAAATGTTTGAAAAGTTCAAAGAATTTCATAACGAAGTGGAAAACCATGTAACATGAAAATTAAATTTCTGTGATCCGATCGTGGAGGTGAATATTTGAGTTATGATTTTCTCACGCATCTTAAAGCAAGCAGAATCATTTCGCAACTCATGCCACCTAGAACACCACAGCGCAATGGTGTGTCTGAACATCGGAATCGAACTCTATTAGATATGGTGCGATCGATGATGTCTCTTACAGATTTGCCGTTATCATTTTGGGGTTATGCATTAGAAACCGCTGCATTCACTTTAAATAGGGCACCATCTAAATCCATTGAGACGACACCGTATGAACTATGGTTTGGTGCTAAACCTAAGCTGTCGTTTCTGAAAGTTTGGGGATGCGAAGCTTACATCAAGAGGTTGATGCCGGACAAGCTCGAACCCAAAGCGGAGAAATGCGTCTTCATAGGATACCCTAAGGAAACGATTGGGTATACCTTCTACCACAGATCCAAAGGCAAAGTCTTTGTTGCTAAGAACGGATCCTTTCTTGAGAAGGAGTTTCTCTCGAAAGAAGTGAGTGGGAGGAAGGTAGAGCTAGACGAGGTTATTGAACCTTCTCTCGAATTGGAGAGTAGCGCAGGACCCGAAGTTGTTCTGGCGCCGCCTGCACCAACAAGAGAGGAAGCTAATGACGAGGATCATGAAACTTCGAATGATGCTACTACTGAACTTCGCAGGTCGACAAGGTCACGTGCCACTCCTGAATGGTACGGCAACCCTGTCTTAACCATCATGTTGTTAGACAACAATGAACCTGCGAACTATGAGGAAGCGATGATGAGCCCAGACTCTGAGAAATGGCTAGAGGCCATGAAATCCGAATTGGGATCCATGAGCGAAAACCAAGTATGGACTTTGGTGGACCCTCCTAGCAACCGTAAGGACGTTGAGTGCAAATGGATTTTCAAGAAGAAAACGGACGCGGATGGTAATGTTACTGTCTATAAGGCTCGGCTTGTCGCAAAAGGTTTTCGGCAAGTTCAAGGTGTTGACTACAATGAGACTTTCTCTCCCGTAGCGATGTTTAAGTCCATTCAGATTTTATTAGCAATTGCTGCGTTTCATGATTATGAAATATGGCAGATCGATGTCAAGACTGCGTTCCTCAATGGCAACATTGATGAAGAGTTGTATATGATGCAGCCCGAAGGTTTTGTCAATCCTAAGGATGCTAATAAGGTGTGCAAACTTCAGCGTTCCATTTATGGGCTAAAGCAAGCATCCCAGAGTTGGAACCTTCGTTTTGATCAAGTGATCAAGAGTTTTGGATTTGTTCCAAATTGCTACGAAGCTTGTGTCTACAAGAAAGTGAGTGGGAGCTCGGTGACATTTTTAGTACTATATGTGGATGACATATTGATTATTGGAAATGACATCGGTATGCTTAACGATGTGAAGAGTTATTTGAATAAATGTTTTTCAATGAAAGACCTAGGAGAAGCTGCTTATATATTAGGCATCAAAATCTATAGAGATAGAGAAAGACGCCTAATAGGTTTAAGCCAAAGTACATACCTGGACAAAGTTCTGAAAAGGTTCAGAATGGATAAAGCAAAGAAAGGTTCATTGCCCATGTTGTCAGGTAAGATATTGAGCAAGGCTCAGTGTTCAGCTACGGTAAAAGATAGAGAAACTATGAGCAAAGTGCCATATGCCTCGGCCATAGGTTCTATCATGTATGCCATGCTGTGTACTAGACCGGATGTGTCCAATGGTCTTAGTTTGACGAGCAGATACCAAAGTGATCCAGGAGTGGAACACTGGACGGCCGTAAAGAACATCCTAAAGTATTTAAATAGGACTAAAGAAATATTCTTGGTATATGGAGGTGATGAGGAGCTCGTCGTAAAAGGTTACGTCGACGCTAGCTTCGACACCAACCCGGATGATTCTAAATCTCAGACAGGATACGTATATATTTTGAATGGTGGAGCTGTGAGCTGGAGAAGCTGCAAGCAAAGCGTGATCGCGGGATCTACAACAGAAGCGGAATACATGGCTGCTTCGGAAGCGTCAAGTGAAGGAGTTTGGATCAGAAACTTCATCACTGAGCTCGGTGTGGTTCCAAGTGCCTTGGACCCACTGGAGATATTGTGCGACAACACTGGCGCCATAGCACTGGCTAAGGAACCAAGATATCATCCAAAGACCAAGCACATCAACCGCCGTTTCCATATAATTCGAGATTATATATCAGATCGAGATCTGAAGATTAGCAAAGTACATACGGATCTGAATGTTGCAGATCCGTTGACTAAACCTCTTCCACGAGCAAAACATGATCATCACCTTAATGCCATGGGTGTTAGATTATTACCAGATGTAAACTAGATTATTGACTCTAGTGCAAGTGGGAGACTGTTGGAATTATGCCCTAGAGGCAATAATAAAGATGTTATTATTATAATTCTTGTTTATGATAATGTTTATATTCCAAGCTAGAATTGTATTAAGCGGAAACTTTAATACTTGTGTGGTTTATGAACAATACCATGTCCCTAGTACGCCTGTATGGACTAGCTCATTGATTAATGATGGTTAAGGTTTCCAAACCATAGACATGAGTTGTCAATTAATAATGAGATCATGTCATTAGGAGAATGATGTGATGGACAGACCCAAATAAAGCACAACAATTAGATCGTGTCATTGTGTTCATCTTTGCAAAGCTTTTTCCTATGTCATGTATTTTGTTCCTTAGACCATGAGATAATGCAACTCCCTAGTATCGGAAGAGAGCTTTGAGGTCATCAAACATCATCCTATGAGAGGGTGATCATAAAGGTATCTCTCAGGTAATCGGAAAGTACTTGTTGGGTTGTATGTATCAAGATGGAATTTGTCCCTCCCGAGCCGGAGAGATATACTTCGGGCCCACTCGATAATCGATATCAACACCGCTTGCAAGCACGTGGTTAAAGAGTTAATCACAAAGTGATATCGAATTACGGAACGAGTAAAGTACTTGTTGCGAACGAGATTGAACTAGGTATGCCGATACCGACGATCGAATCTTGGGCAAGTAAAATATCGCGAGATGAAGGGAATACAAATACGGGATTGATTGACATCGTGGTTTATCCGATATGATCATCGTTGAGTACGTGGGAGTCAGTATGGATTTACAGATCCCGCTATTGATTATTGATGGAGATCATGTTCGCGCATTCTCGAACCCATAGGGTCACACACTTAACGCAAATCAACGTTAGGTTAGTTTCGGGATATATGCGAAAACATTTCGGAAAGTTATGGAATTGTTCCGGGTGGAAATGATTAATATTTATTAATTATAAAAATTAATAGATATTAAGTAGTACTTATTTACAAGAAATAAATAAAGAAAGAAAAAAAAGGAGCAGCGACGGCCAGGGAAAAGTCCCTGGCTCGCTCGCGTGCGTGAAGATACCTTGGCCTTTTGGGCCTAGCGCACATGGTCGATCGGCCACGATCGGCAACGTGCCCCGTACGGCTTGTGTTTGATCGATAGAGATCGATTTAGTAATATACGTGCGATGCAAGTTTGTTGCATACGGCCGCCTATAAAATAGATCGGAGCGCTGCGGTCTCGGCTGACCTAATTTTTTTGGAGCCGCTGCCCGCTTTCTGAAGCCTCCTTTCTCTGTTCTTTCTCCACCACGCAAACAGGCGAAGCCCTATCGGCGCATACTCTCCACCATAGACACCACGCCGTCGTGTTGTCGATCCCATCTACCACTCCACCATATCTCGCTGGACCGGGAAGGTGGAGTCATTGGTGCGCTGTACGTGTGCATCTCTCGGAGGCGTCGCCACTTGCGGTGTTGGATTGGATCAGATCGCGAGGAGGAGACGGCTAGTACGACTACATCATCCATGTTCTGTTGAACATTTCCGCTGTGCAATTTCTTCAAGGGTATGAAGATCTCATCTATCTCTCTCGTTGATTACATCTCCTAGATTAGATCTTGGCTTTCTTGTTCGCATCCGTAGAATTTTTTTTGATTTACTATGCTGCGAAACCCTTCATGTACTATTTCTTATAAGCATGTTAATTTTTCTGGAGCACTTAGACCTTGTGAAAAGAATCAAATCAAAGAAGATTATTGTATCGACCACAGGAATAAAAAACTACAATGTGGGGCGAGGCTCTAAATGAGCTCGGTGAAAAGGTTTGTTCCCTCTATCCTTTTATTTGTGAACTTTGCTATAAAGTGGGTCATTTCAATTTTCAATGCTCAGGCTATGTTAATAGCCTTTCTAATCCAATGAGTACTGCGACTTTGTATTGTGATGATAAGATCACTCCTAATCAACATGATGAGCTTACTTTATTTTTGGGATGTGAATAGTTATCAAGAAAAACTTCTTTGGTAGATATGAGTGCTTTTGATATGAATTGCATCCTTGATGGTTGTCATCTTTATTGTGTTGATAATTGCCATGCAAATACTTACATACAAAATGTTATAAAAGATGAGGCTTTACCAAAATATGACAGGCCTAATATGTGTTGTGTTCTTTTTAATGAGAAGGAGGAATCCTCCAAAGTTTCTTCTATCGTTTCTGTCAATAAACCAGGGTATGTGGAGAAGCTTCCTTTCAAGCCTCCCCTCTTAAAGAAGGAAAGAAGAAAAAGAAGAAGAGAAGGAGTAAAAGGAGAGTGGAAATGGTATCTTGCCCTAAGCATGTTGCTCCTATTATAGTTTTTGCTGATGAGTCTGAACTCGATGATGTTCCTATGCCTGTTACCTATAGTAGTGATCATGATTGGGAAAAGCTCACTACTTTTGATATTGAAAATCTTTTTGGTACCAATTCTGAAAATGATGATGTTAATAATTGTTGTACTATTAGTGTTATCCATGTTCCTTCCAATGATGATATGTTTACAAGTGAACACACTTTGGAAGATAGCTATTCTATTGCTTATGATGATTACAATGATGAGTATGATATTTTCAATCCCCCTACTATTGAGGAGGAAATTAGTTATGATTACATTATGCCTCCTATATTTGATGATTATGGTGATGAGAATAATGATGATAGCTATTTTGTTGAATTTGCTCCTACTACGATTACTGAGAATGACTATGTTTATGTGGGGAGTATTAATTCTTTTATGCATGTGGCTCATGATAAGAATGTTTTATGTGATAGTTATATTGTTAATTTTGTTCATGATGCTACCGAAGGTTATTATGAGAGAGGGAAACATGGTTTTATGCATCTCAACAATATTAAGTTTCCCCTCTTTATGTTGAAAATCTTGAAGTTGCACTTGTTTTGCTTTCCTATGCTTGTTGCTTTGTGCTTTCATGACTTGTTTCTTTACAAGACTCTTTTTCATAGGAAGTGGTTTAGATTTAAATTTGTTTTGCATTTGCTTTTTGATGCTCTCTCTTGCTTCAAGTCCTTTCTAGCGCTTACGTGAGCATCTTCTCAAATTTTTGCGCCTAGCTCAAAGGCGTTAAAGAAAAGCACTCTTGGGAGATAACCTAATGTTTTCTTTTCAGTACTTTTTCTTTTTGTTGAGTCTTGGAAGTTATTACTACTGTAATGACCTCTCCTTATCATTTTTATTTCGTTTTTGTGCCAAGAAGAACCTCTAATTGGAGGAAGGTAAGTGACAAGGGTATAGCTAATAGAGCCCGTTACTTGTGTACCCCTGAGGCCCGTTAAGCTAGGCCCAAGGATATTTGTAGTCGAAGTACGAGTCCATGTCATATACAGACATTGTAATATGTATCGGACCCGACCGGTTCCTTGAGACCTGGCCAGCTATATATAGGGGCCAGGAGAGGCCGGTCAGGGACAGATTGAGAGTAAGCCAAGTTGATCACCATGTTTATTCTCAATACACGCCTTGTTTGACTGATCTTTACCTTCGAGTTCATCCGACGCCCTATTCCCTCGATCCTAAGTCCTTCATCTAGGACATTTGTCGAGTTAACCCTCATCAATTGGTGCCGACCGTGGGGACTCGGGGTGTTGGAATAATTGACGGCTTTTTCGCTTTTAGCCAGCAGCAATCCAGAAGTCGATGGAAACCAAGAGATGGAGCCGACGATCGGAAGCCTGAACTTTCTAGTCGGATCTTCGGGTTCGACTCGCCTCTTAGATCCAGCAAAACTGGATCCATTGGCAAGTAAAATCAAGACAATCGTAATGTTAAGATCATCGGTGGGCTCCTCCAGCGAGGTAAACTCGTCGGTCAGCTTCACAACAGCAGAAAATACAGGAGAAAAAAAATCGAAGAACTCGACGAAACCATGGAAAAACTCGACATAGGAGCAGTGGATCAATCATGTCCTGGCCAAAATGACTTCATCACCCGAAGCTGTGGCGTCTCCGACAATATACACCAACTATGCGTCATCATCACAGAAGCAGCAGAAGATAACGACCCTGCAGACAATGCAGCAACGCACGCACAAGTCAACAAATCAAGGAGCAACAGCAAAAAGGAAAAGGAGAAAATTCACGTCCTCACTGGAGAGTGGAGAATCATCATGTCAGCCATCAACCATGACACAAAGGTACCCGCCAATTAAAGAAGGGAAGTCTTGATGGGGTACCAGTATGCCTTGCATCAGCACAAAAAGAAACTACGGGAGGAAAAGGATGATATCCGGAGAAGTCATGAAAATAATAGCGTATCAAGTGGAGCATACTGGGATGAATACATCAAAGCAGACTCCAGCAGAGAGAGATATAGAGAACCAAAGCACAATAGGAGGACAACAGCGCGGGCAAGGGAAGAGAACCGCGCAAGAAGCATAAGTGCACATCCATCAGACGATGAGGAGGATTTTGTGCAAGAAACACCAGAAGCAGCACTAGTAGCAGCACAGGCATACCTACTAACTATGCAACCAGAACCCGGAGATCCACGGGAGCACATGCATCAAGCCGCAATAAGAAGTCTTGGGTTAGTAGAAGACAGACTAAAGAAACATTCTCCAGAGAAGAAGATGACATGTTACGAGGACATGGGAAAGGAAAGCATCAAGTACCAATCCTCACAAAGCCAAACGAGCTACTCTTCAGGCAACGAAAAGCGCAGGGCACGAAGGGAGGATGCAGGGAATATCATATCACAAATGAGAGTGAACAACGCATGCTATGCGTTGAAGGAAGAAAATTATGAGGACGAAGAAAAAGAGATGGGCGCGCTATGCTTTACCCAAAGGGTTCGCAGAACGCAGGTACCCAAAGGATTTAAATTACCACACGATCAGCAAAAGTACGATGGGTCACAAGAACCTAAACTATGGTTATCAGACTACCTTCAAGCAGTACAAATACTTGGAGGAACAAGAGCAACAACGATGCAAAGTTTGCAGTTACACCTCACCAGCGCAGCACGGTCTTGGTTAAGCACTTTACCCAACGATTCCATCGGAAGTTGGGGAGAACTAGAGAGTCAATTCGCAAGAAAATTTTCATTTGACATACAAGCGTCCAACATCCCTAGAAGAAGTCAAATCCTACATGCAGAGCAAGGGCAAAACCCTACGTTCATACATACAGCGGTGGAGCATAATAAAAAATTCCGCAGAAGACGTCTCCGACGAGCGGGCAATAGATGCTTTCTCGGCTGGCCTTTGCCGTTCAGATCTCGTGGAAGAATTAGGGAGAACAAGGCCCAAAACAATGTCGGAATTAATGGAGATAGCAAACAAATTCGCCGATGGAGAAGACGCTTACAACAACAAAGGGGCACGTTCACCAGAAGTCGATATAGCAAGCAGGCAAAGGCGCAGGTCTCGCAACGAGGATAGCCGCACAAGACGCAACCAAATAGCGGCAGGATACGAAAGGAGGAACGAGGAAGGCAACGAAAGCAGAGAGTACCAAGAGAAAAACAGTTGGGAAAGAGAAAAGCCAAAGTATTCTGGCCCATCGGCGGAGGACATGCTCCATGGACCCTGCCGCATCCACTACACGTACTTAGAAGGGAAGAGGGTTTGCAATCATGAGATGAAATACTGCAGAACATTCCTAAGGTTACAAGACGCTCTAGAATTAAACCAAGGAGCGCATCGAGGAGGTAGGAACACAAGTCAAGGATATCAAGTCCAACATAACGCAAGACATCTAGAGTCAAAAGTGTACATATCCGCAATGATTCAACCTGTCCCGAAGTCCAAAAAAGAGCAGAAGAGCATATCAAGGCAAGTGAACCTAGAAATATCATCACCACCAGCTACCACCGAACACTTAAGGTGGTCCGACTAGCCAATCAGGTTCAGCAGAGCAGACCACCCAAGGAAAGTACCCAGGCCAGGGCACGCACCAATGGTGTTAAAGGCACAAATAGGAGGATATGACATTGGGCGAGTATTTATAGACGTAGGACCCTAAAGGCAATGAGCATCTCGCTGGAATGCTTGAAGCCAATAGACTAGTCTTTCCACGGAATAGTACCATGGAGCGCAAATTACCCCCTCGGGAAAATCGAACTCGACGTTTGTTTTGGCGATAGTGGCAACTACTGCAGAGAGAAGCTGGAGTTTAAAGTGATGGACTGGCCCTCACAGTACCATGCAATCCTGGGGCGACCAACATTTGCAAAGTTCATGGCAATCCCTTATTACGCATACCTAACACTCAAAATTCCAGGACCTAAGGGGACCATCACAATACAAGGCAACTTCGAAGTATCCAACACCTACGACAAAGAATTCAATAAGATGGCTCAAACCTTCGGCATGACAGCCGAATATGCAAGACTCAAGGGCGAAACTGATCACAACATATTACCCTACCTCAGTCGATCCCTGCCAGACTAGGCTTTCGATGCAACACAAGACTCCAAGAAAATCGAGGTTCACCCTACGGACTCCGAACAAAGCTACTTCAATAGCGGTAAACTTGGACCCCGCATAGGAAAGCATGCTCACCGAGTTCCTCCGTGAGCGCTAGGAAATCTTCGCCTGGTGTCCTTCAGACATGCCAGGGGTTCCGAGGGAACTCATCGAGCATGCACTAAATGTGGATCCAAAAGCAAAGCCAGTCGAGGAACCTCTGCAACGGTTTGATGAACCCAAAAGAAAAGCAATAGCAGCCGAGCTACACAGGCTAGAAAACGCAAGATTCATCAGAGAAATCAAAGCATAAACTTGGGTATCTAACCCAGTTATCGTCCCTAAGAAAAATACGGATGTACAAAGAGTATGTGTCGACTACACGTCTCTCAATAAACATTGCCCTAAGGATCCCTTTCCACTACCTCGAATTGATCAGATAATCGACTCAACAGCGGGGTGCGCAAGGCTTTCCTTTCTGGACGTGTATTTCGGCTACAACCAGATCAAGCTGAAGAAAGAAGATGAAGAAAAACAGCTTTTATCACACCATATGGCGTTTTTTGCTATGAAGTCATGCCCTTCGGCCTCAAAAATGCAAGAGCAACTTACCAACGGATGATGCAAAATTGTCTCAGAAGTCAAATAGACCGCAACATCCAAGTCTACATCGACGACGTAGTCATCACAACAAGAAAGGAGGAGTCTTTAATCAGCGACCTGCAAGAAACTTTCGACAACCTAAACAGGTTCAAGCTCAAGCTCAACCCGACAAAATGCTCTTTTGGCATGTCAGCAGGGCAACTCCTGGGATTCCTAGTGTCAGCAAGAGGCATAGAGGCAAACCCAGAGAAAATCCAAGCAATACTAACGATGGGGAAACCAGCAAAGCTACATGACGTACAGAAACTCGCAGGACGCGTGGCAGCATTAAGTCGATTTGTCGCATGATTAGAAGAAAAAGCTCTCCCCTTCTACGCACTCATGAAAAAGTCAGATGACAAGTTCGAGTGGACAGAAGAGGCAGATACAACTTTCGCGCAACTGAAAAAATTGCTTTCCACACCACCAGTGTTGGTCGCACCGAAAGAAAAAGAACCACTACTACTATATATCGCAGCCACACATCAAGTGGTAAGCACGGTACTAGTACTCGAGCAAAGTGAAGAAGGAAAGGCGCACAGAGTCCAACGGCTGGTATATTTCCTTAGCAAAGTCCTATCACCAACAAAGCAGAGGTACCCGCAGTACCAGAAGCTTGCATACAGCGTGTTCACAACAACACAAAAATTACGGCAATATTTCGCGGTGCACCCAATCGTAGTGGTTAACGAAGCCCCACTATCAAATATATTGAATAACCCTGCAACAATAGGACGTGTCTCCTTATGGGGAATCGAACTATCTCCCCTGGACATCACGTATGAGAAATGAAAAGCAATCAAATCTCAGGTATTACCTGATTTCATAGCAGAGTGGCTCAAACTACAAAACACAGGACCACCTGACCTGTCGAGTGTATGGACAATGTACTTCGACGGGTCAAAACGGGTCCAAGGCGCAGGAGGAGGTGTATTCTTAATATCACCACAGGGGGACAAACTAAAGTATGTGTTAAGGATGAGTTTTCCACAAGCTTCCAACAACGAAGCCGAGTACGAGGCCTTGCTTCATGGAATAAAAATGGCCAAAGCATGTGGAGCAACCCGACTGAAAATATTTGGGGACTCGAATCTCGTCGTCCAGCAAGTGATGAATCGGTGCGATGCCATTAGCAACAACATGACGGCATACAGAAACTTGTATTACTACCTAGAAGGAACTTTCGATGGGTGCGAAGTTTCACACGTCAGCAGGGCCAACAATGAGGAAGCCGACAATCTAGCAAACATCGGGTCCCAATGCCTGCCTATACAACTAGGAGTCTTTTGGGAGGAAATCATAGAAATGTCAATAAAAAGTAGCAAGAATTCGACTCCAGGGGAACCAAGTCAGCATCCGACGACAGGCTCGGGGGCTAGCAAGCCAGGAACAGGAAGCACAGTAGAACCAGAGGAAGTCATGATGATTGAAGAAACTTGGATGCAGCCATACTTGGCGTATATGATAAACAAGACACTACCCGAAGATACTGTCGAAGCAAGAATGATAATACGACGATCCAAAGCTTTTGTCATATTACAAAGGAAGTTGTACAAGAAAAGCATAACCGGCGTCTTACAACGATGCGTCACCCCTCAAGAAGGACAAGATATATTAAAGGACATCCATGCAGGAGTTTGTGGGCATCATGCTAGCAGCAGAGCTATAGCAGCCAAAACTTTTTGTGCAGGATTCTACTGGTTAACGACCATTGAAGATGTAAAAGATATATTCCAAAGATGTGAGGCCTATCAACGATTTGTGTCTTACAGTAGTATATGCTATATATGTGGTGATTTTCAGTTGAAATCTGAACCAAAAAGGGTTGATTCATTATTATGTTTATGCTAACATTGCTAATAGAAGTGTGTTGAGTTTTGTATGAAGGAAGTTTTCAAGTGTAGGGATTGGAGAATGATGAGATGAGATGAAGAGTGGACAAAAGCTCAAGCTTGGGGATGTCCATGTCACCCCAAGAAATATCCAAGAGGTACAAGCGTCAAAGCTTGGGGATGCCCCCGAGGCACCCCTTCTTCATCGGCAAAAATCAGGTCACCTTTCAAAACACTATATTTTTATTGCTTCATGCACTATGCGTTTTTCTTGGAGCGTCAGTTGTTTTCGCTTTTAGTTTTCTTTTTGTTTTGTTTGCTGCAATAAATGGTTGGATCACATCATGTTCTTTTTGGAGGAGATGAACTCCGTTTTTCATTGCCAAGAACACTCTAGTTTTCACTCTTATCGTTCAACGAGTGTTCTCTTTTTCTGCTACTGCATTTAGCTTTCGTTTTTTGCCTTGATTTTTGTTCAGATCTTGTTATATCTTTGCATCAAGGTGTATTTGGACCTCTGGTCTATGTTTGTTTTCATCAAAAGAGTTGTTTCGAAAAGGTTTGAATGGTGTTGGAAAAGAGAAAAAGTTTCATGCAAAAAAGTGGTACAAAAAGGATCTTGTTTAGACTGCGGCTTAGACTTTTGCATGACATGCTTGATTGTGTTTTGATAGTATGCTTAGTGATTTTTCCTGTAGCATGACTTGTCTCAAATGACTGAGATTGCTTAATGAGCCTTTGAAAAAATTATGCGTTGTTTTTATTATATGGAAGCATTTATTTGGTTTTCTCCTTTGATGCTTTATTTGGGTTGACTTGGCACATGCTTACACATGTTGACTACAAAATAAGTCGCTTATAGCCTCTATGATCATTTGGTTTTTGACTTGTGATACCACTTTATGCTTCTTTCAATGATGTTTTGTCGCTATGCATGATTATGGCCGTTATTGCTCTCTTAGTTGGTCGCTCCCAGTCTTTTGCTAGCCCTCGTTTTGTACTGAGTATGAGCTCTACTCGTGCATCCAACTCCCAAAAACCAAGTTTGCCATTGTGTCCACTATAAATTCCTATGCATGGTATTTGCAAGCCATTCCAAGTAAATTTTCATGTGCTACCTTTAAAAAAAACCTTCAAAATACTTCTCATTTTGTGACACTGTTTTCAGCTCATGGGGACGTAGTGGTCGGATTTGCTATCTTCCATATTGTCTTATTCCAAAAAGAAAAAAAAGAGAAAAAGAAAGCAAAAAGGCACTCCTCCATGGTATGTGAATGTTGGTGGGCACCCAATGGAATCGACTAGCCATGGTTTGAGAAAGGAAAAAGGTGGGGAGGAGTGCCAAGCTTTATAAAAGAGCACAAAACGTGCCAATCTCTCTCCCAAAAAATTGCTTCATTTTTGTATGGAAGATAGTAAGAACCCCATTGCCAGTCGTTGACAAAGACAACCACCTCTCAAAACCCAATTTTTATCTCTCTGTTTTACAAATGAAAAGCTCTAGCACATGTTTAATCACTGCTTCCCTCTGCGAAGGGCCCTTTCTTTTACTTTTATGTTGAGTCTCCACCTTCTACCTTTATGCATCGTCTAAGAGAGCGTAGTTGTCATTCTGAGTATAATGTGCATTGTCCCAAAGTTATCATTGATTGATTCATGATTTTGGTTTCACTTGTTCTTAAATTATTTGTATCTAGTCGCCCTCTTAAACTTGAAGGTGTCCTATGCATTTATGTTTTGCTATTCCATGAAGGACAAGCTGAAAACCATTTGCTATGTTTTTCCATATGATTTGAACACACGTTTGACTTTCATTGTTTCATTTTCATGATCTTTCCTTTGTGTTTCTTTTCATGCTATAACATGGTTGCTAAATTTCTATTATCAAGATTATGTCTTTCATGCCCATGTTTTAAGTTCTTTGATCTCATCACTCAATGCTCTACCTCGTTGATCAAATTGTGATGGTGCATGTCACCTCAAAAATTATTGTTTTGTTATCACTTACCTACTCGAGGACGAGCAGGAGTTAAGCTTGGGGATGCTTGATACGTCTCAAACGTATCTATATTTTTTGATGCTCCATGCTTGTTTTTACACCATTTGCCTTGTGTTTCGCTACACTTCATGGCGTTTTTATGCGATTTCCGGAACTAACCTATTGACAAGATGCCACAGTGCTAGTTCCCTGTTTCTGCTATTTTTGTGTTTCAGAAAAGCTACACAGGAAATATTCTCGGAATTGGACGAAACAAGTTTGGAAACTCTTATTTTTCCCGGACGAAGGACGAGGACCAAACGGGAGCCGGAGGGGGGCCAGAGGCTGCCCACACCACAGGGGGGCGCGGCCCAGCCCCTGGCCGCGCCCACCCATGGTGAGGCCACCCTGGTCCACCTCTGACGACGCCCCTTCGCCAATAAGAAGCCTCCCGACGGAAAACCCAATGGTGTTTTTCGAGACAAAGTTCTGCAGCTCCGCCGCCACTGCCGACGAATTTCGGGGGACAGAAGTCTCTGTTCTGGCACCCTGCCGGGATGGGGAAGTGCCCCCGGAGCCATCTCCATCGGTCTCCATCGCCGTCTCCACCGTCTCCATCGACCTCACCGTCATCTCCATCAACCTTGCTGTCTCCTATGATGAGGAGGGAGTAGTTCTCCCCCGGGGCTGAGGGCTCTACCGGTAGCTATATGGTTCACCTCTCTCTCCCATGATGTGATCTTTATGTGATCGTGCGCTTTGTATCTAGTTGAATTGGTAGATGCTATTATTCAGATATTATGCTATTCTAGTGCTTTATTATTGTAATCTCCGGAGATACCTTGTATCATGGTGTGAAGGTGACTAGTGTGCGCATCATGTGTATCTTTTTGGTTAATGTCTCTATGAATTGTTGGTGTTTGTTGGAACCATCTAGTGCGTTCATAGTGATAGTGTGGGACAATCTAGTTTGGGTACATGCGAACTTTGAGGAGTGCTTCGTAGCCCTATGCATGATTAGTGTTCGTTTTCCATTGGAGAATTGTTTTGAGTTGCATATTGATGATAGTATCTATTGGTTCAATTATGTTATATTTGTTGAGAGTGTGTCCACTAGTGAAAGTATGATCCCTAGGCCTTGTTTCCAAGCTTTGCACACCGCTTCCTTTCAGTTTTGTTACATGTTTGCTCGCAGCGATACTTATTTCAGATTACAGTTACTACTTATAATCATCACTACTACTTGTATTTCACTATCTCTTCGCCGAACTAGTGCACCTATACATCTGACAAGTGTATTGGGTGTGTTGGGGACACAAGAGACTTTCTGTATTGTAATTGCAGGGTTGCTTGAGAGGGATAGCTTTGACCTCCTCCTCCCTGAGTTCGATAGTCCTTGGGTGATCCACTTAAGGGAAACTTGCTGCTGCTCTACAAACCTCTGCACTTGGAGGCCCAACACTGTCTACAAGAACAGACGCGTGCGTAGACATCAAGTTCCTTCCCCAGACTGTTCGTGGAGGATCGCTTCCCGGAGCTCGCGCCCGTCCATAAACTTGGTAAATTTCAGCGGGACACGTGTAACAACCCAAATTTTTGGGAAATAGAAATAAATAGATTTATTAAAACACCAAATTTTGGAGACAACAAAAACTTTGATTTTGAATACAAGATTAATTTCTTGTCTTTTAAAACTTGTGAATTTGAGCATTTGCTCCCATGCTTCAAATAAAAAGAGTATGAGAAGGGTTTTAAAACAAATCCTTTGAGCCCAAATTTTTAAATAAAGATTTTTGTTAAATTGAAATAGTTTTCTAACTATTAAATTTTGTGTATGGTTACATGCTAAACCCCTTTGGGTCAATGGCCAAACCAAAATTAAGTCAAGCAATCACAAACAAATAGAAAAGAATCAAGAAAATAAACCGCAACACAAAAACCTAAGTAAGAAAAGAGGAAGTAGTGATCTTAAAAAAATTACTGATTACACTACTTTGCACTTATATATTAAGCAATATTTGAACTATACCATCATGCATCTCTCCACCACAACTAAGAACAAGCTACAAAGAATCAAATACAATAAAGTTTGAAACAAAAATCAACTTGGAACCCTATTCAAATTTCTACCAAAGTTTGAATTCAAATAAGATGTCATCTACAAGAAAACCAACACCTTTGGACCAAGATAAAACTTTTGCACTCCATATTGCATGTATGCATAGAGTCTTAATATAGGTCTTTTATGATTTCATGTGGGTTTTAATTTGTTGTGCAATGTTTAGTTAATTCAAACTTAACCAACAGAAGCATTAGAGAAGAACCACAAAGATCAAAAGAACCAGAAGCAAGAGAAATAAAGAAAAAGAGAAGAAAAGTTTGATCTAGAAATTATTATTGACTACCCTACTTTGGACACTTAAAATAAGCAATCTGTAAATCAATTGAGTGTGTGGTCAGTTGGTTGAGCAAGACCAACCTACATTCTTGCTGGACTAACAAACTTCAACCCAAAATTCAAATTCTAACCTAACTCAAACTTCTGCCAAAGTTTGAATCTGAAACATATGACAACCCCAAATTCAAAATAGCCCTGAAGCAAAACACCACCTCTTGACCTAACAAAAATTGTTTTAGAATCCCTATCTAATATAATGACCAACCCAATTTGAAAATTTCGAAAATTCGAATTTTTATTTCTTGCGGACATTGTGTCGAGCACCTAGTGGGCAGGATTCAGCAATAGTTCAAGCACTGTTTGCAAGCAGTGAAGAGTCACCTCTGATGTGCCCATGTCCTTCCCACAGTGTCCCTTGTCGCCTTGCTGTCGATCCCCAGTCACCCCTGCCCAGGCCCCGGCCGTGAGACATGGAGGAGAAGAGAAGAGCACACCAGCACCCCTTCCATGTCCCCCTCTGAACCAGACCATCTCGACCCCTCCCAT
Organism: Dactylis glomerata; assembly: GCA_007115705.1. Lineage (NCBI taxonomy): Eukaryota > Viridiplantae > Streptophyta > Magnoliopsida > Poales > Poaceae > Dactylis > Dactylis glomerata. The sequence continues at coordinate 221,953 of QXEO01002114.1, read as the reverse complement.
CGCGCCAGCAGCAAGCCACAGCACGCAGTAACCCGCCGCCCACGCCAGAACCACGCCTTGCCCCTCCCACGGCCGACACGCACGGTGTGCTGGCCGCCACTGGACACCGCCGGTGCTCCCTCTCCCGTCTATAAAAAGCCGCTATTCTTCCCTGAAAAGACTCACCCCATCCCCAGCACCTCCCTAAACAACATATCCCTCTCTCCCGTGCCCTAGGTCGAGCTCGGCGACCTCGACCGCTCCGCAGATCACCGCGCGTTCCTAGCCATCCCGTGTTTCCCCCGGCGCCGTACCTGCTGGAGGTGGCCGAGAAGACCAACCGCCGCCGCCCTGCGCCCTCGCCGCCGGTCGCCGCCGCTCCGGTGAGCCTCCCCCCATCGCCGTCTCCCTCCCAGACTCCCTCTCGTTCTGTCTCATGTCGAGCTGGGAAGAAGACTCCCCATGATACCGATTCGGTTATAACGCCCTGACAGGCGGGCCCCTCCGGTCAGGCCACATTTTTTTTTCCTCAGCGCCCGGGATGAGTTAACAGGCCGGCCCGACTTAGTTCCCCGGCCCATGATAAGTTCTAGTCCGATAATTTTTTTTCTTAGAAAACCTTTTCGTATTTGTTGCTTTACTGCAAATTCAAACTAAAATTCCTAGAGTTGTACACTTTCAAGTTTAGCAAATAATATGCCATTGGAAAGCTTAGGACATGAACTATCTAATGGTAGTGTTTACAACCCATTTAGACTTATATTTTTAATTGGGTAAAAATAACAAACTTGCAGTTATGCAACCTTGCAAAATTCATAACAAATCAAATAAAATTCATAAAAATATGAATCCAATTCTCATAATTCATAAATTGAAATATTTATCTGTTTATCTAATTAGTTTTGAAATAGTAACTTGTAAATCAAATACTATTGTGTTTTACGGTCAAATAAAACCTATTTGACTTAGGAATTTGAGTAGTTGAAAACTATAACTAGAGATTTTATAAATCCATTTGGGTTAAACCAATATATCAAATAGTAATCTATACTACTTGACCTTGGTCGAGGTTTAACCTACCGGAGCTATTTGAAACTCCAATAGTTAATGATAGCTATCGATGGACTTAAAACTTGCCTCAAGCATTCAAAGGAAATCAAAATGAATGGACGCCACTTTGGTTGAACCCTAATCTTAAATATCTACATTAGTCCATGACCTTGGTCAATAAGGACTTGCAGGAGATATTTTCATAATCCAAAATAAATAAACCCTACTTAGATACAACAACTCAATCATCTCATCCATCGAAACTCAATTATCTTTGAAACCACTCTCCATAGACTTCCTAGATCGTTTCCCCTACCCCAGTATTCTTATAGTAGTGAGTATGTGTTGTTTGTGAATTGTGTGGTGATTGTATGCTTATTTACTTTCCTACGATTAGACGAGAACGAGAGTAAGGAGAATGGATCTCGAAGTCAACCAAGCAATGGTGATGGAGACTACACAACCCGAGATGAAAATGAAGAAGCCTATGACATTGCCAAGCCAGGCAAGCCATCTTTTGATCATACCATTACCCAGTTTTATAATGAATGTTTACTTGCTTTTAAATAAAAGTGCATGCTAAAATAATTGTTACCAAGTTGCAAATGAGTAGTAATGTCGTTCTTAACAAGTGCATTCAACTCCTTTTTGTGGATGACATCAAGTGCATCAAGCTTAGCCTACCTTTGAGAAACCCTTTTCTTAGTGGATGCTAAGTAGAGCATCAAGCTAAGCCTATCCAATATACCTACCTAGATCCTTGTGCCCTCATGAGGATCATGCTTGAGCTGAAGGCATTCATGGAAAATGACTAGGTGGGAACCCCAATGAAGATCATGAAGATTTTGAAATGAAAACCTTGGAAAGGGGCAACCTTGCCCAAGGATGATTTTTCAATACAAACCTTGGAGATGGGCAACCTTACCCAAGGGTGACTTTGAAAACTATTTACAAAATGGTGACATGGTGAAGGTGACATGAAGGTTTGACAAAAATGATAAATGCGCGAAGTACCATACTGGACCAACCATACAGTGCGACCACATTACCCTGGTATGGGACGGGGCTTAGTGGAGTAGTTTGTTTCTCCTTAGTGTAGACTCTACACACTGTAAATGGAAGTCCGACCAGGGACTCCTCTTCCAGGGCACCCTGTGGCTACGGCCTAGGCTCGCCTTGTCCTCCTTTTTAGGTGGTTGGGGTACAAGCCAAAGAGCCCTCATTGAAAATGGACTATCGTGGGTAGGACTCTACCTCGGTTAGTGGCATTCCGGTGGGTCAAGCGGCTGGGAACTTTGCACCCTCCGGACAGCTTCTTGGACCCCGGTGTTGAGGGGTACAACTCTAGGCGGTAGTGTGTATGCTAAGGCGGGCAGGTGAAACATTAATGGTCGGCTGCTTGTCGTGGCATATGTCGTTATGCAGGGAAGTTGCCCACACGATGAGTAGTCAGATGGTGTGGGTAAAGTGTACAACCTCTGCAGAGTGTAAAACTATTCGAATAGCCGCGTCCGCGGTCATGGACGGTTGGATTGGTTGTACTTGGCCGTTATCAGGTTTTACTTTGAAAATGATTGAGAAAGGTGACTTGACAATGAATTTCGATGACCATGGAGGTGACTTGGTGAACAAAAGAATTGACATTTGGGGGATTCCATCTAGGGATTTATAAAGAGCTAAACGTTTTCTTACCATTTTAAATAAAAGATCTTTGAAAGGAAATTCTGCTTTATGCAAATGAACCTAGAGCTTAGACCACTATATGAACTATGCATTCTTTATCCATCTATTTATAAGATGGTTTGCGAGTGCATGCAATGTACTCATGGCTCTGTCCCTGGCTATTAACTTGGCCAGACTTGAAGGAGAAAAGTCAAGAAGGAAGGAATCGTTGACGACTTTGTGAATTAGGCTCGTTTCCTACTGTCGGCTCTGCCTGTGCGGTTGAAGCTTGACAATATGGACCCAAAGTGTTATTCCGCTGCATGTTGATGTATTATAAGGTTTGGTCTGTGCGACCACCTATGTAATCCCCTTTATTTACTATTAATAGCTATGACTGTGATATCAACTACGTTATGTAAATCACAACAATGATTCTGGGATTGTGATGGATTACATAACGGGCACTTGGAATTTTCTATAAATTCGCGGGTGTTACAACACGCTGTTGCTCATGGCATTGAGCACCAGCGATACAGAAGAAAGAATAAATCTTGACAGGAGGAGGAGGAGGAGAGGCGTTGCGAGGAGTAGCGTTGGCACCTGGGGCAACGGCGGCAGATGCCTTGGGCTTGTTCTTACTTCCCAAGGGGCGGCCAGGGCACCGCTTTGCAGATGCAGACAACGAAGCCACCAGGGAGGTGTCCTTCGGTTTGTTTTTACTGCCGCGGGGACGGCCGCATCCCCGCTTCTCCATCAGCACACCGGTGTCAAGGTTGGCAGCACCGGTATCCGCCATTGGAAAGTTGTGCTTGGTAAAAAGAGAAAACCCTAGATGAGATTTGGAGGAAGAAGACGATGCGGCGGAGAAAGCTCACAATGAAGGGATTATGGTTTTCCCTGGCAAGCTGGCGTACTTTATTTATAATTAACCTTTCATGGGCCTTTCTGAATTACAGGTCCAATTAAAGTTACGAGCTTTGACATTTTGCTCAAAGCTGAGAAAGGAACAGCAGAAATATATATAAAGGAAGAAGAGAAGATACGTGCAAACCTCCAAGGATAAAAGGTGATGAAGGAAGAAAAATATTTGAGTCTATAAAAGGTTGCAATGCACCCCTCCTTATAGCCTCGGGGGCTACTACCATTGGGAGCGCTTGACGCGCACCCGACGAATCAACACAAGAATAGAGATGTTCTCCAAGGGCGGCTGGCCCCGCTTCGCAGAGGATTACGGTCTGCATCAAGGGTGGTTGATATGTCTCAAACGTATCTATAATTTTTGATGCTCCATGCTTGTTTATGCACCATTTGCTTTGTGTTTTGTTACACTTCGTGGTGTTTTTATGCATTTTCCGGAACTAACCTATTAACGAGATGCCATAGTGCCAGTTCCCTGTTTTCTGCTATTTTTGTGTTTCAGAAAAGCTACATAGGAAATATTCTTGGAATTGGACGAAACAAAAGCCGAAGTTCCTATTTTTCCCGACACGAGACGGAGTCCAAAGCAGAGATGGAGGGGGGCCAGCAGGCAGCTGCCCCATAGGGTGGCACGGCCTACCCCTGGCCCACGCCACCAGGTGGTGTGGCCACCTGGCCCACCTCCTGACATCGCCCTTCCGCCTATATATTCTCCTCGGTGAGAAAACCCTAAGGACCTGATCAATTTTCCAGAAAACATACTACAAGCTGCCGCCGTCGTCGACGCGAGATCGGGAGGGTCCAGAAGCTCTTCCCGGCACCCTACCGGAGAGGGGAATCACCATCGTAGGACTTCTTCATCACCATGCCTGCCTCCAGAGTGATGTGTGAGTAGTCTACCTTGGACTACGGGTCCATAGCAATAGCTAGATGGTTGTCTTCTCCTCCACGTGCTTCATGTTTAGATCTTGTGAGCTGCCTATCATGATCAAGATCATCGTTGTGTAATTCTACATGTTGTGTTTGTTGAGATCCGATGAATATTGAGTACTATGTCAAGTTGATTTATTGATTTATCATCTCTATGTTGTTTATGATCTTGCATGCTCTCCGTTGCTAGTAGATATCTTGGCCGAGTAGATGCTAGTGACTCCAAGAGGGAGTATTTATGCTCGATAGTGGTTTCATGCCTCTAGTAATCTTGGGGAGTGGCAATAACCTCTAAGGTTGTAGATGTGTTGTTGTTACTAGGGAGAAAACAACAATCTTGTGTTCAAGAACATTCGTATTGTTTACATTACACACTTTGCTTAAGGCAATAATCTGTTGCTTGCAACTTAATACCCAACGGTTGCTCGGATGACATCGGTGGGTGGATATTAGTCATAGATGCAGTTGGATTACGGTCTATGCATTATGTTGTAATGCCCAAGTGAACCTCATAGTGATCCTCATGACATGTGCATGTTTTCTTTATTCTGTCAATTGCCCAACTGTAATTTATTTACCCAACATGTTATTTATCTTTATGGAGAGACACCTCTAGTGAACTGTGGACCCCGGTCCATTCTTTTACATTCTTATTACTATTTACTCGCATTATTTGCTTTCTCGCAAACTACTATCTTTTACCACACAATACGTTTAATCCTTTATTTACAGCAAACCGGTGAGATTGAAAACCTCACTGTAAGTTGGGGCAAAGTACTTTGGTTGTGTTGTGTGCAGGTTCCATGTTGCTGCTGGTGCAAAGCTACGCCCCAGATAAGGCGCCATATATAAATTGTCTGGAGTTGTCGCCAAGCCAGCGAGCATCAACCTTCGGAAGTTGGTTCTTTCTCCTACTGGTTCGATAAACCTCGATTTCATACTGAGGGAAGACTTGTTGTTGTGCTCATCATACCTTCCTCTTGGGGTTCCCAACTAGGTGCCTAACACGCACTATCAGTGGTTCTTGCTATTCAACTATCACTGTGGCACTTCGAAGTTTGACGTGAAGATCTTCGATGGGACTCAGTGCTAGAAGAAGTATGAAGCTAAAGTACATTTCCACTAGAGTTCTTAGTTTTGATATAATCTCTATGCAATGTACTTCTTTCATTTTATCTGTAATGGCAATAAGTACTTGCTATGAACAATGTGTTTGCTTGCTTGTCAATGAAAAACCAAGGGAACAACCAGTGTTCCAAGGTAATATCTCGAGCATCTTTGCGCTATTTCTTCATGCTTAATCGTCTGATTTTCGTGAAGCGGATTGTCGAACTCACTATGTAGATAACTCGGTGATTACTCATGAGAAAACATGATAACATGATCTCAATATTATTTTTACTGCTATCATGACGACTCAAGGTTCGAAGCTCCTGAGCGGAAAATGCTGATATACATATACAAATCATAGAGTTGACCCAAGAAACCCGACCTGTGGCCTCGTGTTCTGGGTTTAGAGGGTCATAACTCAAAGTTTTATGTATGTCGATAAAAAATCTTTGAAGGCGATGCCTCTTATGCATAAAAATGCCAAAGTTGCTCCGTGTTCCATGGGTTGCCTTCGTATTTGCATGTTGTTTTATCTTGTAGTCGATACGCTCCTCCTGGTATAACTTCTTTGACTATGTAAGTTCCCAGCCATGGCGATTCTAACTTGCCATGGCCGTCCTGCTTGAGTCATAACATGAGATCCCCCACGACGAAAGAGCGGGGATGAACTCGCGTATTGTGTTAATTTCTTAGGCTCTGTTGGTATTGCGTGGATCTTTCCAACGCAACATCTCTGGCTTTGTTGTGTGCATCAACGTCATCTTGAAGTGCTTCATTAGAAGCAGTTTCATCATAAGTCGCAATTCTGGGAGCCTCATGAGGTATTTCTTGAGTTGCTGCATTGGGAGTGGTTCTAAGACTCCAAAGCACGGAGGGTAACTCATCTACCCAAGTGTGTTTGGCTTTCTCGAGGGGTACCAGTAGCCTCTTCTTGATGCCGTTGCATATTAAGCCGTTTGCTTTTTCGACTTGTCCATTTGTCTTTGGATGTGTGACAGATGCAAACTTCAATTTGATGCCCATACTCTCACAATAGTTTTTGAATTCCTTGGATGTGAAGTTCTTCCCGTTGTCCGTGATGATACTATGTGGAACCACAAAGCGGAATATTATCGACTTGATGAAATTGATCGCTGCTATAGAATCTTGAGTAGTTACTGGGGCTGCCTCGACCCACTTGGTGAACTTATCGACTGCTACCAACATGTAGACGTGCCCGCCTGGCCATGATTTGTGCAGCTTACCTACCATGTCCAAACCCCATTGTGCAAAAGGCCATGATAATGGTATTGGCTGAAGTTCTGCTGCTGGCGCGTGGGGCCTAGATGCAAATCGTTGACAGCCTCACACCTCCGGACGAAGTCTTTTACGTCTTCTATTGTTGTTAACCAGTAAAATCCTGCACGAAAGGCTTTGGCCGCTATAGCTCTGCTGCTGGCATGATGACCGCAGAATCCTGCATGGATATCCTTTAGTATGATTTGCCCTTCTTGAGGGGCGACACATCTTTGCAAAACGCCCATGATGCTTCTCTTGTACAACTTCCCTTGTAGGACAACGAAAGCTTTGGATCGTCGTATTATCCTTCGTGCCTCAACCACATCTTTGGGTAGTGTCTTATTAACCATATATGCTAAGTATGGCTGCATCCAGGTTACTTCAACCATCATAACCTCCTCGGGCTCTGTCGTACTTTCTGCTCCTGTCTTGCAAGCCCTCGAGCCTGCTGTTGTACGCTGCTTGGTTTTCTGGAATTCGAATTTTTGCTTTCCTTTATTGATCTCTCGATGATTTCTTCCCAAAAAACTCCTGGTGGTACGGGCAGACATTGGGACCCAATGTTTGCCAAATTATCGGCTTCCTCGTTACTTGTCCTACTTATATGTGAATTTTTGCATCCGTCGAAGGTTCCTTGTAAGTAGTAGTATAGGTTTCGATAGGCAGTCATGTTGTCGCTGACCACGTCGCAACGATTCATCACTTGTTGGACCACAAGATTCGAGTCTCCAAATATTTTTAATCGAGTTGCGCCACATGCTTTAGCCATCTTCATTCCATGCAACAAAGCCTCATACCCGGCTTCATTTTTGGAAGCTTGCAGGAAACTCATCCTTATCACATATTTTAGCTTATCTCCTTATGGTGATATTAATACTACCCCTGCTCCGGCTCCTTGAATCCTTTTGGACCCGTCGAAATACATTGTCCAAACGCTTGACAGGTCATGTGGTCCTGTGTTTTGTAATTCTAGCCACTCTGCTGTGAAATCTGGCAAAACCTGGGATTTGATAGCCTTTATTTTCTCATACGTGATGTCCAGAGGGGAAAGTCTGATTCCCCACAAGGAGACACGTCCTGTTGCTTCAGGGTTGTTCAGTATATTCGATAGTGGAGCTTCGTTAACCACTATGATTGGATGAACCACGAAGTATTGCCATAACTTCCGTGTTGTTGTGAACATGATGTACGCAAGTTTTTGGTAATGTTGATAGCGCTATTTTGATGGTGATAAAACTTTGCTGAGGAAATATACTGGTCGCTGGACTCTTTGCGCCTTCCCCTCTTCACTTCATTCGACCACTAACACCGTGCTCACCACCTGGTGTGTAGCAGCGATGTATAGTAGCAGTGGCTCCCTTTCTTTTGGTGCGATCAACACTGGTGGTGTGGAGAGCACTTTTTTCAGTTGCGAGAACACTACGTCTGCCTCCTCTGTCCATTCAAACTTTTTGTCTGACTTCTTCATGAGTGCGTAGAATGGGAGAGCCTTTTCGTGTAATCGTGCGACGAATTGACTTAGTGCTGCTACGCGTCCTGCGGGTTGCTGCACTTCGTGCAGTTTTGCTAGTTTTCCCATTGTTAATATTGCCTGGATTTTCTCTAGATTTGCTTCTATTCCTCTTGCTGATACCAGGAATCCCAGAATGCTGAAACACCAAAAGAACATTTGGTCAGGTTTAGCTTTAGTTTGTACCTATCGAGATTGTCGAAAGTTTCCTTCAAGTCACCGATTAGGGACTCCTCTTTTCTTGTGGCGATGACTACGTCATCGATGTATACTTGGATGTTTTGGCCTATTTGGCTTCCTAGGCAATTTTGCATCATCCTTTGATAGGTTGCTCCTGCGTTCTTGAGGCCGAAGGGCATTACTTGGTAACAAAAGACGCTGTAAGGTGTGATAAAGGCTGTTTTTTCTTTGTCTTCTTTCTTCAACTTGATCTGATTGTATCCCGAATATGCGTCTAGAAAGGAAAGCTGATACGGATCAACATGATCCAAAGGGGTTTTAGGCCCAATTTTTCATGGGGATCGATAGAATCAGCAAGATAACAAAGAGAACTCAATCTGAAATAGATCAAACAGGTCTCTCTTCAATTCCTCGCGTTAAAACTGATCGGAATCAATTCCCACGCATGGCATAACATCAGATCTCAAAGATCAGCAAGCAAACACACGGATATGCGCCCCCAAACATTGGGACTTTTGTGGTCTCTTCCTTAGCTCGAAAATAGCAAATCTCCGATACCATGGCGGCTGCCATAACCCTATATGGGGTGACTCTCAACGCTACTTTGGCTGGGCTAGGCCCCATACCAAACTAAAAGCCCAAATGGCTAAAACCCACTTGATTTTGGACATGCCTAAAACCATCACACACAAATAAAACCAAACTGAAATAAAAACATGACGCGGACTTAATTAAAATAGAACACCTAAATATCTTTGGCTGCAGCGCCTTGGCGAACATGAAACTCCATTGGAGGTGTACGAAAGTTGGGCTTCACATCATCTTCTGGAGGCACTTCAAAGTAGAATTGTCCAAGCTTCAGAACATAAGGAGGTGGTAAAATATTAGGAGTAGTAGCTATGCTCCCCTTATCATCCCCCCCAACTTGAAAGGAAACCGTCCGCGGTTTCGCCTTAATGTGTTGGACCTTTTTCTGTGCAGCAAACACGTCCACTTTGATATCCTTATCGAGCATAGGCTTAAACACATGATGCTTCCCCTTATGCCACAAGGAATAAACATTGGACCTGTCGATGGATTTCGTGTCGCAAGAACACGGGGTACCACGCAACGGACCCAAAGATTCGAACGCAGGGGGCTGAACGTGTGAGATCTCGGATCGCAGCGAAGCACGGTGACGGAAGCCTCAAGTCGTCGAACGCACTACACACTGCAGAGAGAGACACCGAGCTTTACCCAGGTTCTGGGCCCTCGTGGTGAGGTAAAACCCCTACTTCCTGCCTTCTTGTATTGCAACGCGACACCTCGCGAGGAGTACAAGGTCTTGGCTACAAAGCTCTAGCTGGCCAGAGGTTGAAGAACCTGCGTGCCCAGCTAGCATCCTAAAGAAGATGAAGATCCGATCCCCCCTAAGGGGTGGCCTCCCCCTCCTTTTATAGCGCCAAGGTCCTCCTTCCCCTTATCTTCTTGGGGAAGGGGTTGCCACACACGGCCAAGGAGGGAGGACAGCTGTAGACTCTATTCTTCTGTGGACGTAGTCTTCGTAGGGTAGTGGCGCCGGTCCACCGGAGTGGGTGGAGGAAGCTGACGTCTTCCCCTAGCGCCCTGCACCGTCCACGCTATTTTTAGGGGGGTGGCCAACAACCACTGTGCCGCTTTGGGCAGGCACAGCGAAAGTTGGTCTCCTCCCTGTCGGGGGTAGCGTGGGCGGTACACGGTCTTCTGCCCGTTATCTTCTTGCTCTGCACGCAAACGTGCCGAGCTGACATGGGCGTGCTTCCTCTCCTCACCAGCAGGGGCTCATGAGGAGGTCTTCTGGTCCTTAGCAGTTTCCGTCGTCGTTCTCCTCACGAGGCGCCTCCTCGTGAGGTTCTTCTCCGCAGCTTGGGTCGTTGATTCTGAAGATGGGCCGATGACGTGGCCCAGGAGCAGGTGGACCGGGATACCCCGGTATCCAGAACACCGACAGTAGCCCCCGGGAGCCCGGCCCGCGAACGCGTCCTCTTGAGGAAGCGAAGGGCCGGGGGCCCCCGAAGCTGCTGGGCCCTCCAATGGCACGCGTCAACCGCGCGGTCAGAGGACCATGTGAAGAGGCAGAGGCTGCGGACGCGTGGCGCGGCCGCAGCTGGCGAGACGAAGCGGCGGGCGACGTTGCAGTCTCCGAGGCGTCAAACCATCATAATGATGCGTCGCTTGACTGCGGAGCGCTGCGCCAACGCTTCGATTCCCGCGCAGGGATTTGACGCATCGACGCCGGATGCCCCCCTTAAATAGATCCTCCTCGAGACCTCAGACACTTCACCTCCTTCCTCCAGTGCCATTTCTGCTTCCACGCCCCTGAGCTCATGGACCCCTCCGCCTCCGTCACCGCCGCTGGTCCAAGCTCCGGGGGAAAGCGCCGCAGACGCCCCCCGGGCAGCCGGATCAAGGTGAAGATCCCGGCCCGATGGACGCCCGGCGCCGGCGGCCCCCTCCGCATCGGCGCGCCGAGGCAGGACGAGGCGAGCCGCGCCGCCTTGGGGACCTCCAGTGCCATGACCCTCCGGGGTCCCGTGCGCGGAGGCGCTCTGAACTCGCCGTCGCCGCTGGCAGCGGCGCCTGCTCCCCGCGCCTCGGGGAGCGTCGACCGAGTCCTCCGGGAGGTGGAGGCCGCCCTGGGCCCCCCTCCCCCTGCTGCAGATCCTCTGGCCCCGCCGGCGAACGGAGTGGTTGCCACTCCGCGCCATCTGGCGGCGGCGATGCTGGGACCCCTCACCAGCCCGGGGTCCCGCTTCTTGGAGCTCCTCGTCGTCGTCGACGCCCCGGGCTTCAACTCCCTTCGGCTGCCCGACGCCGTCCGGAGGGTGGTTTACGCCCCTGGCGCGGCCGCCGGGGAGATCGCCCTGGGGGAGCAGAGCAGGCCAGATCTGCTCTGGCCTGTGGACATCCTTCTCGGGGTGGGCGGCAACGCCGTCCTCTCCGGCCGCTGGAGGGCCTTCGCCCTCGGCCATCGCCTCCGCGTCGGCGACCACCTCGTCTTCCGCTTCAAGCTGGGGACGCTGGAGGCCTCGGTGCGGATCTTCACCGCCAGTGGCGTCCGCCGCACCTACCCCCAGCCCGCGGCACAGTGAAGAGGAGGCCCTGACGCGGTAGTCTTCTGGGGAGGGGAGCTAGTCTCCTCCCCTCTTTTGTCGTGTAGTTCTCGCCGGCGGGGTATGCCCCGCCGTGCTTTTGCTCCTCCCTATGATGGGATTATATCAATGAAGTCCGCTTTTTAGCTGTCCTGCATTTCGCTTCTTATCGCTCTTCATAGTCCTGGTCATTCGCACGCTCGAGAGCCCTGATGAGCTGTTGGCGTCGAAGGGAGGCCTCCCTTTGCCTCAGAGCTCGAGATGGGGTCGGCGCCGACGACACACTGGACAATTCCTGAGACAAGAAGTTGAAGAAAGAGTTGGAAAAGAAAAAACCCCAAATCCCCGAAAACAGAAAAACAAGTCGATAAAACAAACGAAAAAAGAAGGCGAATAAGATGCCCCTGTGACCGGCACAGGGACCTTCTCCGTCATGGAGGAGCGCGGCACTATCTGTGCCTGCAGCTAAGAGCAAATTGCCGCGCGTGGCGATTCACGGGGCCTTCCTCGTCGTTGAGGGAAGCTGGACCCTCACGGACGTGAAAACGTCGACGCTTAAGAGAGCCCAGAGACCATCGACACCTCGCAAGGGTTGCTCACGAGGTGAAGGGCCTGGCGCGGACCTCCGGATCTGCGTCTCCTTCGCAAGATGATCGGAGCGGCCTTGGTCTTCAATAATCCTGCCACGTTAGGCCTTCCTCGATAGAGGGAATCTTCCCGCGGATGCTTGTCGCATCGACGCATTCTTGCCTCCTCGTGAGGGTTGCTCACGAGGGGTAGGTCCTTAGCGGGTGCCTTGGGGCACACCTTGGACTTTTACTCGAAGATTTTTTATTTTCCGATGTACTTTGCGAGGAACTAAGCACCATGGGTATTTAGAGGTGATCGATAATAGGGCCATCGCCCCCGACCAGAGCTCATTCCCTTCGGGTTTTTCGGTCTCGCTGTTTTCCGGGCAAAGGCCCCAGCATAGACACCGTGCCTAGCCCCCTTCCGCGTGGAGTACAACAGAAAATAAATGGACTTCATGCCATTTTGATGTCATGCCGAAGCAGAGGCGCTATATTGCGCTTTAACTTAATATCAGTGCTTAAGAGCAGGTTGAGCTGATACAAGTGCCGTGAAAACGGTCTTTTTCTACTCGTGAGGAACCTAAGGGTAGAACTTTCGCAGATGAGCTATGTTCCACGGGTTCCCCACCGGCACGCCTTCTGCGGTTTCCAGCCGCGCCGAGCCTGGCCTGGCGATGTGCGTCACCTTGAAGGATCCTTCCCACATTGGAGATAGCTTGTGCAGGCCCTCGCGAGAGAGTGTTCTCCTCAGCACCAGGTCGCCGACCTCCAGAGTCCTTGCTCGAATATGGCGGCTATGGTAACGGCGTAGTCCTTGCTGGTACCTCGCGGCGCGGAGTGCGGCTTGGCACCGAGCTTCTTCGAGCAGGAGGAGACGATCCTTGATGAGGTCCTCTTGGTGAATTTTGTCGAAGGCGAGCACTCTTGGCGATCCGAATTTGACGTCGGTGGGAAGAACAGCCTCAGCCCCATAGACCAGGAAGAAGGGGGTTTCTCCAGTGGGTTTGGTGGTGGTAGTCCTGATGGACCACAAGATGGATTGGAGGTTGTCTAACCATTTTTTGCCGCAGGCTTCGAGCTTGGCGTTGAAGCTTTTCGTCTTGAGTCCCTTGAGGACCTCGGCGTTAGCACGCTCGGCTTGGCCATTGCTCCGGGGGTAGGCGACAGAGGCGAAGTAGATCTTGATGCCGACCGATGCACAGTACTCCCGGAACAGTCCGCTGGTGAACTGGCTGTCGTTGTCGGTGATTATGCGGTTAGGCACACCAAAGCGACAGACCAGCCCACGGATGAACTTGACTGCGGACTTGGCCGGGATTGTGCACACCGGTTCCACCTCCACCCACTTGGTGCATTTGTCGATGGCGACGTAGAGGTAGCGGTAGCCCCCTTGCACTCTGGGGAATGGACCGAGGATGTCCAGCCCCCAAACTGCAAAGGGCCAAGTGAGTGGGATGGTTTGCAGCTCCTGCGCCGGCTGGTGGATCTGCTTGGCATGAAACTGGCACGCCTCGCACCTCTTGACCATTTCCGCCGCATCACCAAGCGCTGAGGGCCAGTAGAAGCCGCTTCGATATGCCTTCGCGGCTAGAGTTGCCGCAGAAGCATGATGGCCACACTCGCCAGCGTGGATGTCCCTGAGAAGCTCTTGGCCTTGGTGAGTAGATATGCACTTCAGAGCGACGCCGTTTGGGCGACGCCGGTACAAGTCACCGTCCTTGACGCAGTAGCCCGAAGCTTGGCGTACGATCCTTTCGGCCTCCTCTTCATCCTCGGGAAGCCTGCTGCTGGTGAGGAAGGCCTTGAGCTCGAGAATCCAATCCACTCCCTCCTGCCGTGCCAATGCCAGAAGGACGCCGTCACCCGAAGGAGGCCCGCAGTCTGGAGCCCCCTGCTCCGGCGGTGGCGGCAGGGCAGGTGGAGGGTCGGATCCAGATGACGGTGGAGAAGCGGACGGCTTGAAGAGACGCTCCTCAAAGACGCCGGCGGGTTGTGCCAGGCGGTAAGAGGCGCGTTTGGCGATCTCGTCGGCTTCCACATTTTCTCCTCTCGGGATGTGCTTCAGCTCCAAACCTTGGAAGCGTTTTTCCATCTTTCGATGCTCCTCGAGATAGGCCGCCATGTGCTCATCCCTTGGAGTGTAGCTCTTGTTCGAGAAATTCACAACCAGCTGTGAATCTCCCTTGACGATGAGGCGCTTGATGCCCAAAGCGTTTGCCGCCCTTAAGCCGGCGAGTAGTCCTTCGTATTCCGCGATGTTGTTGGAGACCTTGCTCTCAGGCTTGAAGCAGAGCTGCACGGCGTAGAAGAGCTTGTCTCCAGAGGGAGAGGTCAGGACAGCACCAGCTCCCGCGCCGGGGAGGTTGAAGGCGCCGTCGAAGTGCATGACCCAGAGGCCTGGGGCCTCCTCTCCTCGGAGCGTTGACTCCTCCTCTGGGGGCTCGTCGGCGAATGGATCGGTCCACTCCGCAGTGAACTCGGCCAAAGCCTTGCTTTTAATTACCTTTGTAGTTTCGAAGGAGATCTCGAAGGGTTGAAGCTCCACGGCCCATTCTGCCACCCGCCCGGTGGCATTGGGATTGCGTAGGATGGTCTCCAGGGGACGATCGGTTACCACCTTGATCGGGTGACCCTGGAAGTAGTGGCGCAGCTTCCGCGAAGCGATGAGCAGGGTGTAGAGCAGCTTTTGCTGCATGGTGTAGCGTTCCCGCGCGTCGCGCAGTACCGTGCTGACGAAGTACACAGTCTTTTGCACCTTGAGGACACCCTCGGGAGGCTCTTCCTCGGGAGGCTTTTGAGCATTGCTCTGAGAGAGCGGCTTGGTCGGCGAAGATGCCGCGGGCGGTTCCTCTCGAGGGTCGGGAGATGGAGTGGTCTCTTCCTCGCGAGGAGCCCCCGAGCTTGGAGAGTTGACCTCCTCCTTGGCGATCACCTTGGCGTCTCGCTCCGCGACGAGGACGGCACTTGCAGTCCTTGGAGTTGCCGCGATGTAGAGTAGCAAGGGCTCGCGGGTGGTTGGGGCAACCATGATCGGTGGGCTCGTGAGGTACCTTTTCAACTCGGCGAAGGCCTTGTCGGCTTCCGGAGTCCACTCGAACTTCCCAGCGCGCTTCATGAGCTTGAAGAAGGGCAAGGCTTTCTCCCCGCTCCTCGCGATGAAGCGCCCCAGGGCTGCCATGCGCCCTGCGAGGCGTTGCATCTCCTTGAGACTGCGCGGTGGACGCATTTCTTCGATGGCCTTGACCTTGTCAGGGTTCGCCTCTATCCCGCGATGGGACACGAGGAATCCCAACAGTTTTCCCGATGGTACGCCGAAGGCGCACTTGGCGGGGTTGAGCTTGATGTTTACCTTTCTCAGGTTGACGAATGTTTCCTCCAGATCCTCGATGAAGGTGTGACCGTCGCGAGTGTTGACGACGATGTCGTCGACGTAGGCCTCCGCGTTCCTTCCCATCTGAGCCCCCAAGGCCTTGCGCATGAGCATTTGGAAGGTGGCTCCTGCGTTCTTCAGACCGAAGGGCATGCAGACGTAGCAGTACACACCACAAGGCGTGATGAAGGCGGTCTTCTCCTCGTCCTCCTTTGCCATCTTGATCTGATGATAGCCGGAGAAAGCATCCAAGAAGCAAAGGAGGTCACAGCCGGCGGTGGAGTCGACGATTTGATCTATCCTTGGGAGCGAATAAGGATCCTTGGGGCAGGCCTTGTTGAGACTTGTGAAGTCCACGCAGAGGCGCCCACTGCCATTTGCTTTTGGGACGACCACCGGATTCACGATCCAGGTGGGGTGGGCTACCTCGCGTATCAGCTTGGCCTTCTTCAGCTTCTCTATCTCCTTGACGATGAAGTCCTGCTTCTCTTGCGCTTGCTTCCTAGTCTTCTGCTTCACGGGGTGTGCCTGAGGGCACACGGCTAAGTGGTGCTCAATCACCTCCCTGGGAACGCCGGGCATATCTGACGGAGTCCAAGCGAACATGTCAGAGTTTGCCCGCAGGAAGGTGACGAGCGCGCTTTCCTATTTGGGGGAAAGCCCTGCCCCGATGGTGACGAAGTTGTCGCAGCCCCCAGCCTGAAGCGGGACCTTCTTGGTCGCAGAGCGCTCTTGGGTGAACTGGGGCCTCCTTCCCGAGGGTACCGCAGCTTCCCCAATGCACATGTCCAGCATTGGATGGACCAGGTCCTCGCTGGGAGTAGGCGATGCCGATGCGGCGAACTTCTTCCCTGTCGAACCCAGCGGATGGGGCTCGAGAGAGGCCTTCTTCGCTGTAGCCCGTTCTTGGGATACGAGCTGCCTCTTCCTCGCGAGGTCGCCGGAGTGTTCCAGCAGATCTTCGTCGGCGGGGAACATGGTGGCGGCCTCACGGTAGACATGCTCCACTAACCGGAGAGCATCCTTCTCGTTACAGCGCACGGTGATCGTGCCGTTAGCGCCCGGGATCTTGAGAACGTTGAAGCCGTGGTGTGTCGCTGCCATAAACCTTGCCAGGGCTGGGTAGCCGAGGATGGCATTGTACGGCAGGGCGATGTAGGCGACGTCGAAGTCGAGGCTTTCCGTCCTGTAGTTGTCTCGGGTGCCGAAGGTGACGGGCAGGCTTACCTGCCCAATTGGCGTTGTAGAACCTTCGGTTACCCCGAAGAATTGCCGAGTTGGCATGAGCCGGTGGTACGGCACCTGCATCTTTTCGAAGATCTCGACCGAGATGATGTTGAGGCCCGCCCCTCCGTCGATGAGAGTGCGATTGACAGCGACGTTGCTGATGGTTGGCGTGCACAAGAGAGGAATTGTGCCCACGCCCCTGGTGGAAGCCGGATGATCCTCCTCGTCGAAGCCGATCTTGCACGTTGACCACTTCATTAGGCGGCTGCCGACGTTGGGCTGTGCTGCCGCGATCTCTCGCGACAGCTGCTTGAAGTGTCGGTTAGACAAAGGAGCCTGAGCTCCACCCAGGAGGCAAGCGGCGAAGTCTCGCGGCTCTTGATAGCCCCCCTGGTTCTCCTCCCGACGATCGTTTGCTGGTGGGGGCAGCGGCAGTGGCTCGGGATCGGCTCGAGACAGACCCTCACGGCGGCGACCTTCCTCGCGGTCGTCGTCACGGCGATCGCCCCGGGATCCACTCTTGCCATCGCTGCGGCCACCCCCGCGGCGCTTGGAGACGCCATTTTCTTCATGAAACTTCCGGGCAAACCAACAATCGTCGGTGTTGTGGGTGTCCTTCTTGTGGAGAATGCAATAGCGGCGACGTCGTCCCTTGTCGCGCTCGGAGCGGTCCCCGCGGCGTTGCTTATGATCTGGCTCCGCCGCGAGGACAGCAGCCTCCTTTCGCTTGGGGTCCTTGGACTTTGGCTTTGGGGGAGGCGCCTCCGGCAGGTTATGCACAAAGAGCCTCCCTTCCTCGGCCTTGGCGCAGCGGTCGGCGATCTCGGAGAGCCTGACGACGGAAGTCAACTCATCATTCACGGACAGCTTCTCCCTCATCTTGATGTCGGAGACGCCCGTGGAGAACGCGGAGATGACCTCCTCGTTGGAGATCCTGGGGATCTTGTTCCTCATCTGGCTGAAGCGCTGGATGTACTAACGAAGCGTCTCGCCCTTGTACTGACGCACCGCCTTAAGATCGTTCTTGGTAGCGGGGCGCTCGTACGTGGGCATGAAGTTGGCCACGAACTGGCGGCATAAATCCTTCCATGAAGTCACAGATTCGTGAGGAAGATTCATGAGCCAAGTTCGCGGAGCGTCTTTGAGGGCCATGGGGAACCAATTTGCCATGGCACACTGATCCCCACGCGCAGCCTGGACGGCGACGACGTAGAGCTGGAGGAATTCGACGGGGTTGGTGGTCCCGTCGTAACGCACATCGATCTCCGGCCGGAAGCGAGACGGCCACGTCGCGCGGCGAAGTGGCCCGTCGAGCGCCGCGAAGCCCTCGAAGCCGAGGTCGCCGGGAGCCGGCGCGCCTTCTCCAATGGCCTCCAGGCCATCAAGGATCTGAAGTCGATCTCGGCGACGGCTCGCGTAGACAGCGCGAAGGCGAAGACGGCGACGTCGATCGTCACTCATGTCGAAGCAGATCTGGAAGAAGTCACACCACAGCCCCCTACCTGGCGCGCCAAATGTCGATGGATTTCGTGTCGCAAGAACACGGGGTACCACGCGACGGACCCAAAGATTCGAACGCAGGGGGCTGAACGTGTGAGATCTCGGATCGCAGCGAAGCACGGTGACGGAAGCCTCGAGTCGTCGAATGCGCTATGCACTGCAGAGAGAGACACCAAGCTTTACCCAGGTTCAGGGCCCTCGTGGTGAGGTAAAACCCCTACTTCCTGCCTTCTTGTATTGCAACGCGACACCTCGCGAGGAGTACAAGGTCTTGGCTACAAAGCTCTAGCTGGCCAGAGGTTGAAGAACCTGCGTGCCCAGCTAGCAGCCTAAAGAAGATGAAGATCCGATCCCCCCTAAGGGGTGGCCTTCCCCTCCTTTTATAGCGCCAAGGTCCTCCTTCCCCTTATCTTCTTGGGGAAGGGGTTGCCACACACGGCCAAGGAGGGAGGACAGCTGTAGACTCTATTCTTCTGTGGACGTAGTCTTCGTAGGGTAGTGGCGCCGGTCCACCGGAGTGGGTGGAGGAAGCTGACGTCTTCCCTTGGCGCCCTGCACCGTCCACGCTATTTTTAGGGGGGTGGCCAACAACCACTGTGCCGCTTTGGGCAGGCACAACGAAAGTTGGTCTCCTCCCTGTCGGGGGTAGCGTGGGCGGTACGCGGTCTTCTGCCCGTTATCTTCTTGCTCTGCACGCAAACGTGCCGAGCTGACATGGGCGTTCTTCCTCTCCTCACCAGCAGGGGCTCGTGAGGAGGTCTTCTGGTCCTTAGCAGTTTCCGTCGTCGTTCTCCTCACGAGGCGCCTCCTCGTGAGGGTCTTCTCCGCAGCTTGGGTCGTTGATTCTGAAGATGGGCCGATGACGTGGCCCAGGAGCAGGTGGACCGGGATACCCCGGTATCCAGAACACCGACATGACCTACCTTCATGAGTGGAACGCCTATAAAATTGCCACGGTCGTCCTAGCAGCACATGACATGCATCCATAGGCAAAACATCACAGACCACGGTGTCCTCATAATTACCTACTGAAAATTTCAGGCGCACCTTATGTGTGACTTTCAGCTTCCCTGAATTATACAACCACTCAACACAATGTGGCTGCGGGTGCTTCCATGTAGGCAATGATAGAGAATCCACCAAACTCTTGCTAACAACATTTGTGTAGCTGCCACCATCAATAATCAGTTTGCAAGTGGTGTCCTTGACGATGCATTGGGTCTGAAATATATTCTAGCGCTGCCCTTGGTCGGGTATGCGATCTTCTGGTACGCGTTGCACCATTAGATTTTTTAAATTTGCAGCAAGTTCATACCCATCCACGATCACTTCAGGATTTTCCTCAGATTCCTCACTTGATGACGAATCAGCTTTCTCATCATCACTAGCAGAAACATAGCCATCGTGTGTGAGCATCACCCTTTTTCTATTAGGGCAATCACGCTTCATGTGTCCTTGTCCTCCACAAGTAAAACACTCGATGTTTGCGGTGGACTGCGTACATGCAGTTTTGGACACTCCAGATTTGGGTGCCTCGCTATGAGCAACACTATTAGAGCGTGTAGAAGGTGTTGTCTTAACACTAGGACCAGCAGCCTCGGTATGGGATCGATGCCATGAATTTGCAGGGGCTGCAGCTTGGCGTCGTTTGAGTTGTTGCTCGGCATGCTCAGCCTGGTGCACAAGGTCTTCAATATTATAGTAGACCACCATCTCCACACGATCTTGCACCTCAACATTCAGACCATTGAAGAACCTCGATATCGTGGCCTCGGGGTCCTCTGTAGTTCCTGTATGTATCATTAGCAACTCCATCTCCTTGTAGTATGCATCAACAGACATGTTCGCTTGAGTGAGCCGCTGCAGTTTATGGTACATCTCTCGCTTGTAATGTTCAGGAACAAAACGACGCCGCATGAGTTCTTTCATACCTCTCCATGATGTTGGGCGATTGGGCATACGCAAAATTTGGCTCCAACAAATCAGTACATAACCAGAGAACTCAATAGCAGCAAGTTGAATCTTCTTCTCCTCGGTGTAATGGTGGGCTGCAAAAATATGATTCACGCGCATCTCCCACTCCAAATAATCCTCAGGACTGCCTGCGCCAGAGAATGGTGGTATCGAAATTTTAACATGCCCAATACCATCATCCAATGGTACACGAGCAGCATGACCAACATGACCTCGATCAATAGGAAAAACACGAACAGGAGCTGCACGACGAGCATCAAAGTGAGGCTGTCCTGGTGCATAACCAACATCATCCTCAAAATCAGCAGCAACACCATGTACCGGTGAAACGGGACGGCGAGCAAGAACATCAACATGTCCATCTCGTTGTGGTGGCACATCCCGTAATGGAGCAACATGATGGGGCTCTTCGCGCCAACGGATTAATAAGATTATCCGTCAAGGTATCGAGCCTACTAGTGATGGCCTCTAATTTGCTATTTAACCTCTCCTCCAAAGCATCTGTACAGTCCTTGATGTACACACTGGTGTTGTCAAAACCAGCACGGACATTGTCGGCGAGATCATCTGCATACACCGGGAGGGTGACCTCCTTTGCCTTTGAGGCTGCACCAGCTGAATTTTTAGCAATGATAAAACCAGGCATCTTCAGAGAAAACAGCAGTCGAATTCAGCAATCCGCCCGCACAAATCAGTTCAGCAAATCTGTCCAAAATTCACGTATCAAATATGTCCTTTTCTTTGCTAGCAAATCAATCTGACTGGACCGCTTGAAGTAAAACGTGCAGTAGCGATCGATTCCAGGCTCAAACAGAAACCACAGTCGCCGGGGGCTAGACCATCTCCGTGGTCAGGCACAGGCGAGCAACCTGCTCAATCCCGATCGCTGGGCGTGGCCAATGGGCCGGCCCACTGTGGCGAGCGCGGGAGCGCCAAGCATGCAGGCGAGTCTCGATGGGGCGTGGACGTGGGCGAGCCTCGCTCGACCCTAGACGTCCTCTCCCGTCAGGCGCGATGGCACGCAGAGCGATATCCTCAGTTTGTTTTTCTTTTGATGAGCACCAATGGGATCTGGATGGAGGTGGGCAGCCTGAACTCGTGGACAAATTGATCCATCGAACTGGGAATCGATCGGAACCAAGGCGAGGACGATGGAAACTCCAAGAAAGAACGAGCAACACAGCAATACTTCTAGTCCTCCTCAGCAGAACAAATCAATCTCAACAACAAATTCCGCCGTGATAAACCCGACAAATTTGATACCAAGATGATACGGATCAACGTGATCCAACGGAGTTTTAGGCCCAATCTTTCACGGCGATCAATAGAATCAGCAAGATAACAAAGAGAACTCAATCTGAAATAGATCAAACTGATCTCTCTTCAATTCCTCGCATTAAAACTGATCGGAATCAATTCCCACGCATGGCATAACATTAGATCTCAAAGATCAGCAAGCAAACACACGGATATGCGCCCCCAAACATTGGGACTTTTGTGGTCTCTTCCTTAGCTTGAAAATAGCAAATCTCCGATACCATGGCGGCTGCCATAACCCTATATGGGGTGACTCTCAACGCTACTTTGGCTGGGCTAGGCCCCATACCAAACTAAAAGCCCAAATGGCTAAAACACACTTGATTTTGGACAGGCCCAAAACCATCACACACAAATAAAACCAAACTGAAATAAAAACATGACGCGAACTTAATTAAAATAGAACACCTAAATATCTTTGGCTGCAGCGCCTCGGCGAACATGAAACTCCATTGGAGGTGTACGGAAGTTGGGCTTCACATCATCTTCTGGAGGCACTTCAAAGCAGAATTGTCCAAGCTTCAGAACATAAGGAGGTGGTAAAATATTAGGAGTAGTAGCTATGCTCCCCTAATCAAAAGCCTTGCGCACCCCGCCGTTGAGTCAATTATTTGATCTATGCGCGGTAGTGGGAAGGGATCCTTGGGACAATGCTTGTTGAGGGATGTGTAGTCGACACATATGCGACGCACGTCTGTGTTTTTCTTTAGGACGATCACTGGGTTAGATACCCAAGTCGATGTTTTGATTTCTCTGATGAAGCCTACATTTTCCAGTCTATGTAGCTCAGCTGCTATTGCTTTACGCTTGGGTTCGTCAAACTGTCGGAGAGGTTGCTTGACCGGCCTTGCTTTTGGAACCACATTGATTGTGTGCTCAACGAGTTCTCTGGGAACCCCTGGCATGTCTGAAGGACACCAGGCGAAGATTTCCCAGTGCTCACGGAGGAACTCGACGAGCGCGCTTTCTTATGTGGGATCAAATTTACCGCGATGGAGGTTGTTTTTGCTGGGTCCGTGGGATGAACCCGAACTTTCTTGGAGTCTTGGGTTGCGTCGAAAGCCTGATCTGGCAGGGATCGACCTACGTCGGGTAGTACATTATGATCAGTTTCTCCTTTAAGTCATGCGTATTCTGCTGTCATGCTGAAGGTTTGTGCCATTCTGTTGAATTCCTTGTCGCAAGTGTTCGATACTTCAAAGCTTCCTTTCACAGTGATGACTCCTTTATGCCCTGGGATTTTGAGCGCTAGGTATGCGTAATGGGGTACTGCCATGAACCGTGTGAATGCTAGTCGTCCTAGGATTGCGTGATATTGCGAGGGCCAGTCCATGACTTTGAATTCCAACTTTTCTCTTTGGTAGTTGCCATTGTCGCTAAATCAAACATCAATTTCGATTTTCCCTTGTGGGTGGTTTGCATTTCCTGGTACTATCCCGTGAAAAGAACAGTCTGTTGGCTGCAGCCAATCCAATGATATGTTCATTGCTTTCAAGTTTATTTCATATATCAAATTTATACCATTGCCAGCATCCGTGAATACTCGTCCTATGTTGTATCCTCCAATTTGTGCCTTCAACACCATCGGCGCGTGCCCTGGCCTGGGTTCTTTTCTCGGGTGGTCTTCTCTGCTGAACCTAACTGTTTGATCCGACCACCATAGGTATTCTATGGTGGCCGGTGGTGATGATATTGCTAGATTCACCTGCCTTGATATACTTTTCTGTTCCTTTTTTAGATTTTGGAATAGGCTGGATCATTGCAGATATGTACACCTTTTATTGGGGGTAGCATGTGCCGCTTTGTAATTGATATCCTTGATCTATGGTTGTCCTATCGTACATTGTGCTTTCTAACTTTGCTCCTTGGCTTAGTTCCATGGCTTATTGCAGTTTTAAAAATGTTCTGCAATCTCTCATCAGATGATTGGAAACCCTCTTGTCGTCTAGATATGCATAGTGGATGCGGTAAGGTCCGTGAAGGATGTCCTTGATACGTCTCAAATGTATCCATAATTTTTGATGCACCATGCTTGTTTTTACACCATTTGCTTAGTGTTTCGTTACACTTCGTGGCATTTTTATGTATTTTGCGGAACTAACCTATGAACGAGATGCCATAGTGCCAGTTCCCTGTTATCTGCTATTTTTTGTGTTTCAGAAAAGTTACACAGGAAATCTTCTCGGAATTGGACGAAACAAAAGCCAAACATACAGAAATTCATCGAAGCTTCCAGAGAACCGAAGAGGAGACAGAGTGGGGCCACGAGGGGCCCACACAACAGGGCGGCGCAGCCCAGGGCTAGGTCGCGCCCCTATGTGTGTGGCCACCTCGGTCCACTTCTGACGATGCCCCTTCGCCTATAAAGACCCCCCGACGGGAAAAACCTAAAGACCCGATCACTTTTCCAGAAACACATCGCGATCCGCCACCGTCGTCGACCCGGGATCGGGGGGGGGTCCAGAAGCTCTTCCCGGCACCCTGCCGGAGAGGGGAATCACCACCAGAGGACTTCTTCATCGCCATGCTTGCCTCCGGCGCGATGAGTGAGTAGTCTACCTTGGACTATGGGTCCATAGCAGTAGCTAGATGGTTGTCTTCTCCACCATGTGCTTCATGTTTAGATCTTGTGAGCTGCCTTACATGATCGAGATCACCGTTATGTAATTCTACATGTTGTGTTTGTTGGGATCCAATGAATATTGGTGTTATGATTGAGTTGATGTGCTGAATATTATCTTATGTTATCTCTATGTTGTTTATGATCTTGCATGCTCTCCGTTGTTAGTAGCTATCTTGGCCGAGTAGTTGCTAGTGACTCCAAGAGGGGGTATTTATGCTCGATAGTGGGTTCATGCCTCTATTTAATCTGGGGGAGTGATAGAAACCTCTAAGGTTGTAGATGTGCTGTTGTCACTAGGGGAAAAACAACATTCATATGTCCAAGGGCATATGCTTTGTTTACATTACACACTTTGCTTAATGCAGTTATCTGTTGTTTGCAACTTAATACTTGTGGAATTCTCGGATTGATTCGCCACAAGTGGATTATTAGTCATAGATGCAGTTGGAAGGCGTTCTATGTATCTTGTTGTAATGCCCAGAGTAAATCTCATAGTGGTCCTCTCGACATATGCACGTTGTCTTTATTCTATCAATTGCCCCACTGTAATTTGTTTACCCAGCATGTGTTATTTTATCTTATGGAGAGACACCACTAGTGAACTGTGGACCCCGGTTCTATTGCCATTATATTGCTATCACCTGTTTACTTTACTCGCACTGTTTATTTTGCTCGCATACTACCATTGTTTTCCACTCGATACGCTCATACCCTTTGTTTCAAGCAAACCGGTGAGATTGACAACCTCATCGTAAGTTGGGAACAAAGTATTTAGTTGTGTTGTGTGCAGGTTCCACGTTGCCGCTTGCAAAGCAAAGTTTGGACTAGGCGCCCTATAAATTGTCCGGAGCTGTCGCGAAGCTAGCGGGCATCACCTTCCGTCGTTTGGCTTTTTCCTACTGGATTGATAACCTTGGTTTCATAACTGAGGGAAAACTTGCTGCTATATTCATCAAACCTTCTCTTGGGGTTTCCAACTGGCCGGTCATTTACTTCATCAACTACACGCCAACAAGTTCTCTGGCACCATTCATCACCGCGCCATCAACAAGTTTTCTGGCGCCATTGCCGGGGAAAAAGAAGACTTCTGCAAGGGGAGTTTCGCATGCACATCCTTTACTTTGTTTTAAGTTTTGCATTACTTTATTTTTACTTGTTTCGTTTTATCAAAAATACAAAAAAAATAGTATCCTTTATAGTTGTTTTTACTTGTCTGCTTTTAGCTTTGCTAGAATGGCTACTCCTGAGAACACCAAGTTGTGTGATTTTACTAGCACTAATAATAGTGATTTTATCTACACTCCTATTGCGCCACCTACTCCTGCTGCTGATTTTTATGAGATTAAGCCTGCTTTGTTGAACCTTGTTATGAAAGAGCAATTTTCTAGTGCTAGTACTGATAATGCTGCAGCTCATCTCAACAATTTCGTTGAGCTATGTGAGATGCAGAAATATAAGGATGTAGAGAGTGATATTATTAAGCTTAAGTTGTTTCCTTTTTCTTTGAGAGGAAAAGCTAAGGATTGGTTGTTGTCTTTGCCTAAAAATAGTATTGATTCATGGGCTAAGTGTAAGGATGCTTTTATTGGA
Organism: Dactylis glomerata; assembly: GCA_007115705.1. Classification (NCBI taxonomy): domain Eukaryota; kingdom Viridiplantae; phylum Streptophyta; class Magnoliopsida; order Poales; family Poaceae; genus Dactylis; species Dactylis glomerata. Next base: position 196,050 of record QXEO01002114.1, on the reverse strand, counting down.
AGATACTATCCTCCTGCTAAGATTATAGCTTTGTGTAGCAATGTTATGAAGTTTAGTCAGTTTGATAATGAACATGTTCCTCAAGCTTGGGAAAGAATGAAATCTATGATAAAGAATTGCCCCACTCATGGACTGACTACTTGGATGATTGTCCAGACTTTTTATGCAGGACTGAATTTTTCTTCGAGGAACCTACTGGATTCAGCTGCTGGAGGCACTTTTATGTCCCTTACCTTGGGCGCCGCAATGAAGCTTCTCGACAATATGATGGTAAATTACTTTGAATGGCACACCGAGAGAGCTCCGCAAGGTAAGAAGGTAAATTCTGTTGAGGAAACCTCTTCCTTGAGTGATAAGATTGATGCTATTATGCTTATGCTTTCTAATGATAGGACTCATGTTGATCCTAATAATGTACCTTTGGCCTCTTTGGTTGCTCAAGAAGAGCATGTTGATGTAAACTTCATTAGAAATAATAATTTTAACAACAATGCTTATAGGAACAATTTTGCTAGTAACAATTATAGGCCGTATCCTTCTACCAATGGTAATGGTTATGGTAATTCTTATGGTAATTCCTCCAACAACACTAGGGCCGCGCCCTCCGAGCTTAAGGTAATGCTCAAAGACTTCATCGGTAAGCAAAATGCTTTTAACAAGTCTGTTGAGGAAAAGTTAGGCAAAATTGATATTCTTTCTTCTAAAGTTGATAGCCTTGCTCATGATGTTGAACTTCTGAAATTAAAAGTGTTGCCTAATGATGTGAAAGAGAACAATCCTTTTGCCACTGCTAATGCTATCCAAGTTAGAATTGATGAAAATGTTAGGATGCTAGCAAAATTGCATGCCAGGTGGGAAAGAGAAGATGAGATGGCTAGGAAGATGAAGGTATGTACCATTACTACCTCTAATGATGTTGTTCCAAATGCTAGCAATCCTCTTACTTTGATTGGTGTAGAGAAAACTCTCACTCCTTGTGTTAAAAAGCCTAAAACTTCTAAAACTTTTTCTCAAAAGAGTGCTGAAATTTTTCGGAGTGTGGGAGATAATAGCTCTATTTCCTTTAATGATTTTGATGTTGATGGCTGCAATATATCTGAAGTTATTTTGTTCTTGCAAAATATTGCTTTGACTCCTAATGCTAGTTCTTTAAATGTTGCTTTTACTAAGCATATTAGCAATGCTCTCATGAAAATTAGGGATGAAAAGTTGAAGCAAAAAGGTTCTATTCCCAAGAAGTTAGAAGATGGTTGGGAACCCATCATTGATATGCATGTTAATGGTTTTGATTGCCATGCTTTATGTGATCTAGGTGCTAGTATTTCTATCATGCCTAGAAAGATTTATGACATGCTTGATTTACCACCACTTGAAAAGTGCTATTATGATGTTCCTATTGCTGATGTTGCTAAGAAGAAACCTTTGGGAAGGATTAATGATGTTCTTATTATGGTTAACAATAACCTTGTTCCCGTTGATTTTCTTGTCATGGATGTTTAATGCAATGCTTCATGTCCTATTATTTTCGGAAGACCCTTTCTTCGAACTGTAGGTGCCATCATTGATATGAGGGAAGACACCATCAAATATCAATTCCCACTCAAGAAAGGTATGGAACACTACCCTAGAAAGAGGAATAAATTGATTTTTGACTCTATTCTTAGAGCAAATTATGAGCTTGATGCTTCATCACTTGATATTACTTGATTCGCACTTTCTGCGCCTAGCTCAAAGGCGTTAAAGAAAAGCACTCTTGGGAGATAACCCAATGTTTTTACTTTCAGTTCTTTTTCTTTTATTTGAGTCTTGGAAGTTATTACTAATGTAATAACCTCTCCTTATCATTTTTATTTCGTTTTTGTGCCAAGAGAAGCCTCTAATTTGAGTGAGGTAAGATTTGGGGATGTTGCTGTCCTGAAACAGTTTTTGGTGCTGCACCGTAAAAATTCGTGAAAATTCTCTGTATATCTTTTGGACCTGCGATTTTTTGTGCATATGCCCCAGGTTATATCCAAACTTTCATTAGTTGAACACTTTTTGATTTGAGCAACAGAAAACCCTCTAAAAATTCGACCTTTGTCAGCTGTTCTGTTTTGACAGATTTGTGCCAATATTTGTGTTTGCCGCTTTATCGCTTTCTTTTTGAGTTCTTTTGATCATGGAACTTTTAGGAAAGTTGCTACAGTAATATATGCTTTATATGTGGTGGTTTTGAGTTGAAACCTGAAGCAAAAAGGGTTGATTCAATGTATGCTTACACTAATGTTGCTAATAGATTTGTGTTTAGTTTTGTATGAAGGAAGTTTTCAAGTGTAGGGATTGGAGAATGATGAGATGAGTTGAAGAATGGAAAAAAGCTCAAGCTTGGGGATGCCCACGCACCCCAAGAAATATCCAAGAGGTACAAGCGTCAAAGCTTAGGGATGCCCCCGAGGCACCCCTTCTTCATCGGCAAAAATCAGGCCACCTTTCAACACACTATATTTTTATTGCTTCATGCACTATGCATTTTTCTTGGAGCGTCAGTTGTTTTAGTTTTCAGTTTTGTTTAGTTTTGTTTGCTGCAATAAATGGTTGGACCCCAACAAATTCCTTTTGGAGAAGTTTCCTTGCTTTTCATTTGCCAAGAACACTCCGTTTTTCACTCTTATCGTTTCAACGAGTGTTCTCTTTTCTGCTACTGCATTTAGCTTTCGATTTTCGCCTTGATTTGTGTTCAGATCTTGTTATATCTTTTTATCAAGGTGTATTTTTGACCTCTGGTCCATGTTGGTTTTCATCAAAAAGTGTTGTTTAAAAAAAAGTTGTAATGGTGTTGGAAAAGAGAAAAAGCTTTATGCAAAAAAGTGGTACAAGAAGGAGCTTGTGTAGACTGCGGCCTAGGCTTTTGCATGTCGTGCTTGATGTATTTTTGATAGTATGCTTAGTGGTTTTGCTGTAGCTTGACTTGTCTCAAATGACTGAGATTGCTTAATGAGCCTTTGAAAAAATCATGCGTTGTTTTAATTATTTGGAAGCATTATTTTGGTTTTCTCCTTGATGCTTTATTTGGGTTGACTTGGCACATTCTCACACATGTTTGACTCATACAAAGTCGCCATTGCCTCTATGATCATTTAGTTTTTGACTTTTGATGCCATCTTATGCTTTTTTTTAATATCGCTTTGCATGATTATGGCCGTTATTGCTCTCTTAGTTGGTCTCTCCCAGTCTTTTGCTAGCCCTCATTTTGTACTGAGTATGATCTCTACTCGTGCATCCAACTCCTAAAAACCAAGTTTTGCCATTGTGTCCACCATACATACCTATTAGCAATTTGCTATTCCAAAGTACATTTGACTTGCTTTTATCTATCCTTCAAATTAAACTCTTTTTGGTGTTATGCGAAAATTGGTCAGTAAAGCTCTCACAAACCTGATGTCACACTTTACTTTTCTCATTTTAAAATTTTGACATTGTGGCTCTCTTATGTTGAGTTGTTATGCTTGCAAGTTGTAAGTTGTAAATTAGCCCAGCCATGCTATCATGGGGCAAGCTTTCAACATTGCACTATCTTTCATTTGAGTTGATATCGTGATCTTTTATTTATGGATACTCGCGATGTGAAATAAGTTGGGAATCTTGCGGGATCATGGAGTTTTTATATGTGTTAGGGAAACGCCTGGGCCGCTAATCTAAGCCATGCATCATTCATGGTGGAAATTTACAGCATGCCCATAGTGGACATTCGACGACGCATCTCACAATAAAAAGCTATACCAATGGTAAATAAAAGAGATGTCGAGGTGTTCATTGTCTGTTTGTCTTGTCATTTTGATGTGGGCTTGTTCCATGTCATCGGGCAGGAGGTACCCCGTTGGCGGTTCTCGATGATACACATATATTTACAATGACAAGAGCTTGCTTGGGACTCTAAGTCGAGTAGCATGAGGTTTGGGTATTCGTACTTCACGGGACACGAGATTTTCAACTTATGATTTGTCAAGCATATGCATCATAAGTGTATTCGCATTAACTTTAACCATTCAAGATGCCTATGATGGGGGCAATGAGAGCTCAAAGCTAGTAAGTACCATAATTTTTGAAGGTTTATGAAACTCGCAATCACTGCTTCCCTCTGCGAAGGGCCTTTCTTTTACTTTTTATGTTGAGTCACCACCTTCTACCTTTATGCACCATCTAAGAGAGCATAGTTGTCATTCTGAGTATAATGTGCATTGTCCCAAAGTTTTCATTGATTGATTCATGATGTTGGTTTCACTTGTTCTTAAATTACTTGTATCTAGTCGCCCTCTTAAACTTGAAGGTGTCCTATGCATTTATGTTTTGCTCTCTCATGAAGGACAAGCTGAAAACCATTTGTATGTTTTTCCATATGATTTGAACACACGTTTGACTTTCATTGTTTCATTTTCATGATCTTTCATTTGTGTTATTTTTCATGTTATAACATGGTTGCCAAGTTTCTTCTATCAAGATTATATCTTTCATGCCCATGTTTTAAGTTCTTTTGATCCCAGCGCACAATGCTTACATAGATGACCAAGATTGTGTAGGTGCATGTCACCTCAAAAATTATTTCTTTTGTTATCACTTACCTACTCGAGGACGAGCAGGAGTTAAGCTTGGGGATGCTGATACGTCTCAAACGTATCCATAATTTTTGATGCTCCATGCTTGTTTTTACACCATTTGCTTAGTGTTTCGTTACACTTCATGGCATTTTTATAAATTTTCCGGAACTAACCTACTAACGAGATGCCACAGTGCCAGTTCCATGTTTTCTGCTGTTTTTGTGTTTCAGAAAAGTTACACAGGAAATCTTTTCGGAATTGGACGAAACAAAATCCAAACATCCATAAATTCATCGAAGCTTCCAAAGAACCGAAGAGGAGACGGAGTGGGGCCACGAGGGGCCCACACAATAGGGCGGTGCGGCCCAGGGCTAGGCCGTGCCCCCTATGTGTGTGGCCACCTCGGTCCACTTCTGACGATGCCCCTTCGTCTATAAAGACCCCCGACGGGAAAAACCTAAAAACCCGATCACTTTTCCAGAAACACATCGCGATCCGCCGCCATCGTCGACCTGAGATTGGGAGGGTCCAGAAGCTCTTCCCGACACCATGCCAGAGAGGGGAATCGCCACCGAGGTCTTCTTCATCGCCATGCTTGCCTCCGACGCGATGAGTGAGTAGTCTACCTTGGACTATGGGTCCATAGCAGTAGCTAGATGGTTGTCTTCTCCACCATGTGCTTCATGTTTAGATCTCGTGAGCTGCCTTACATGATCGAGATCAGTGTTATGTAATTCTACATGTTGTGTTTGTTGGGATCCGATGAATATTGGTGTTATGATTGAGTTGATGTGCTGAATATTATCTTATGTTATCTCTATGTTGTTTATGATCTTGCATGCTCTCCGTTGTTAGTAGCTATCTTGGCCGAGTAGTTGCTAGTGACTCCAAGAGGGGGTATTTATGCTCGATAGTGGGTTCATGCCTCTATTTAATCTGGGGGAGTGACAGAAACCTCTAAGGTTGTAGATGTGCTGTTGCCACTAGGGGGAAAACAACATTCATATGTCCAAGGGCATATGCTTTGTTTACACTACACACTTTGCTCAATGCAGTTATTTGTTGTTCGCAACTTAATACTTGTGGAGTTCTCGGATTGATTCGCCACAAGTGGATTATTAGTCATAGATGCAGTTGGATGGCGGTCTATGTATCTTGTTGTAATGCCCAGAGTAAATCTCATAGTGATCCTCTCGACATATGCACATTGTCTTTATTCTATCAATTGCCCAACTGTAATTTGTTTACCCAGCATGTGTTATTTTATCTTATGGAGAGACACCACTAGTGAATTGTGGACCCCAGTTCTATTTCCATTATATTGCTATCGCCTATTTACTCGCACTGTTTATTTTGCTCGCATACTACTATTGTTTTCCACTCGATACGCTCATACCCTTTGTTTCAAGCAAACCGGTGAGATTGACAACCTCATTGTAAGTTGGGAACAAAGTATTTGGTTGTATTGTGTGCAGGTTCCACGTTGCCGCTTTCAAAGCAAAGCTTGGACTAGGCGCCCTATAAATTGTCCGGAGCTGTCGCGAAGCTAGCGGGCATCACCTTCCATCGTTTGGCTTTTTCCTACTGGATTGATAACCTTGGTTTTATAACTGAGGGAAAACTTGCTGCTATATTCATCAAACCTTCTCTTGGGGTTTCCAACTGGCCGGTCATTTACTTCATCAACTACATGCCAACAAGTTCTCTGGCACCATTCATCACCGCGCCATCAGTCCTTCGCTGATGAGTCAGAATATTTGGGCCTATCTCGTCTGCGGTTGTCTTTTTTGTGATACTCTTCAATCTCATCTCCTTCTCCGTCTCTTCTCTCTTACCCTGCAGCTATTTGGTTACGCATGGTACGGCCGTCCTTGTTGCGAGATCTACGCCTCTGGTTGCGTTGTCTGCTTGATCTGTCGTTCTCTAGCAAATGTGCTCTTTTGCTATGATAAGCGTCTTCTCCATCTGCGAATCTGTTTGCTATTTCCATTACATCTAACACCGTTCTGGGTTTTGTTCTTCCCAACTCTTCAACGAGATCCAAATAGTGAAGGCCAGATGCAAAGGCATTTACTGCTCGCTCGTCGGAGACATCTTCTGCTGAGTTTTTTATTATACTCCACCGTTGTATATATGAACGCAACGTTTCGCCCTTTTTCTGCATACAAGATTTGACTTCTTCTATTGATGCTGGTCTTTTGTATGTTGACCTAGAATTTCTTATGAATTGATTTTCTAGCTCGCCCCAGCTTCTGATGGAATCGTCGTGTAGCATGCTTAACCAAGACCGTGCTGCGCTGGTGAGGTGTAGCTGCAAGCTTTGCATCGCTATTGCTCTTGATCCTCCGAGTATATGTACTGCGTGGAGATAATCTAATAACCACAACTTGCGTTCCTGCAACCCATCATATTTTTGTTGGTCATGCGGTAGCTTGAATCCTTTGGGTACCCTCGTTCTGCGAACCCTTCGGGTAAAGCATAGCGCGCCCATTTCTTTTTTCTTCATCCTCGTAGTTTTCTTCATCCCACGCATAGCGTGATTTGTTCACCCTGGCCCGTGTGATGATATTCCTTGCATCTTCCCTTTATGCTTCATGGTCTTCCCTGCCGGGCGAATTGGTTCTTCGGGTTTGCGGAGATTGGGATTTTCAGCTCCTTCTTCCTATATGCTCGTGATATGTTGACTCCTTTCCTAAGGATTTCTGCTTTAGCTCATCTCCCACTAGTCCGAGGCTTTTTATGGCCGCTTGGTGCATGTGCTCCCACGGATCTCCGGGTTCTGGCTGTGTGGTTAATAGATATGCTTGTGCTGCCACCAGGGCTGCTTCTGGCATTTTTTGTATGAAGTCCTCCTCTTTCATCTGATAACGGTGTGTTGATGCTCTTTGCACGGTCCACTTTTCTGAGCCGTTCTGTCCTTCTTCTGCTGTGTTTTGGTTCGCGATGTCTTTCTTCACTAGAATCTGATGTTTCACTGTCTTCCTCCCAGTATGATCTACCCGATGCGCTTTTGTCCTCGTGGCTTCTCCTTAGCTCACTTTTTTCTTCCCGTTAACTTCTTTTTGTGATGGTTGCTGGCGCGTGGTTGACGTGGGAGAATGTAATTGATGTAGTAGCTTCTTATTCTTCAAGTCCCTGTCAACAGCACCAGAAGATTCCTTGTGCGTGGTGAATGACCAGCCCGTTGGGAACCCCAAGAGGAAGGTATGATGAGTATAGCAGCTAGTTTTCCCTCAGTTAAGAAACCAATGTATGTCGATCTTGGAGAGGAGAGACAAACGACTGAAGGTGATGCTTGCTAACTTGCGACAATGATACGTCTCAAACGTATCTATAATTTTTGATGCTCCATGCTTGTTTTTACACCATTTGCCTATTGTTTCGTTACACTTAGTGGCATTTTTATGCATTTTCCGGAACTAACCTATTAACGAAGTGCCACAGTGCCAGTTTCCTGTTTTCTGCTGTTTTTGTGTTTCAGAAGTGATACACAGGAAATATTCTCGGAATTGGACGAAACAAGTTCCTGAAGTCATATTTCACGGGGAAGCTCCCAAACATCCGAAGACCTGACGGAGGGGGGCCACGTGGCCCCCACACACAGGGGTGGCGCGGCCACCCCCCTGGCCGCGTCGGGCCCGCGTGAGGGGCCGTGGTCCCTCCTCTGACATCGTCCCTTCGCCTATATATACCCCCTGACGAGAAAAACCTAAGGCCCGATCAGTTTTCCAGAATACATCGCGATCCGCCGCCGCCGTGGACCCGAAGATCGGGAGGGTCCAGAAGCTCTTCCCGGCACCCTGCCGGAGAGGGGAATCGCCACCGGAGGTCTTCTTCATCGCCATGCTTGCCTCCGGAGCGATGAGTGAGTAGTCTACCTTGGACTATGGGTCCATAGCAGTAGCTAGCTGGTTGTCTTCTCCACCATGTGCTTCATGTTTAGATCTCATGAGCTGCCATACATGATTGAGATCACCGTTATGTAATACTATGATGTTGGTTTGTTGGGATCCGATGAATATTGGTGTTTATGATTAAGTTGTTGTACTGAATTATATCTTTTGTTATCTCTATGTTGTTTATGATCTTGCATGCTCTCCGTTGTTAGTAGCTATCTTGGCCGAGTAGTTGCTAGTGACTCCAAGAGGGGGTATTTATGCTCGATAGTGGGTTCATGTCTCTATTTCACCCGGGGGAGTGACAGAAACCTCTAAGGTGGTAGATGTGCTGTTGCTACTAGGGAGAAAACAACATTCATATGCTCAAGGGCATATGCTTTGTTTACATTACACACTTTGCTTAATGCAATTATCTGTTGTTCGCAACTTAATACTTCTAGGGTGTTCGGATGATATCCCCGGGAGTGGATTATTAGTCATAGATGCAGTTGGATGGCGGTCTATGTATTTTGTTGTAATGCCCAGAGTGAATCTCATAGTGATCTTCTTGACATATCACGTTATCTTTATTCTATCAATTGCCCAACTGTAATTTGTTTACCCAGCATGTTATTTTATCTATGGAGAGACACCACTAGTGAACTGTGGACCCCGGTCCTATTTTAATCATATTGCAATCACCTGTTTACTATTCCCGCACTGTTTACTTTACTAGCATATTACTACTGTTTTCCACTCGATACACTCATAACCTTTGTTTCAAGCAAACCGGTGAGATTGACAACCTCATCGCAAGTTGGGAACAAAGTATTTGTTTGTGTGTGTGCAGGTTCCACAAACACCTTCAGTCGTCATCGTCTCTCTTCTCCTGATCGATAAACCTTGGTTTCTTAACTGAGGGAAAACTAGCCGCTACACTCATCATACCTTCCTCTTGGGGTTCCCAACGGGCTGGTCATCACCACGCACAAGGACTTACTACTCCCACATCAACTAAACGCCACAGTCTTTCCTGGCGCCATCACACGAGTAGCAGCTTCTTTTTTGGCGCCGTTGCCGGGGAAGAGAGAAGACTTCTGCGAGGGGAGTTCTTCGCACACACATTCTTTACTTTGTTATTTGTTTTGCTTTACTTTATTTTATTTTACCTGCATTGCTTTTTATATCAAAAACCCAAAAAAAAATTAGAATCCTTGGTAGTTGTTATTTCTTTACTTTAGTTTATCATGTTGTTCCCTGAGTTCGTTCTGGAGGACCTCTCTGTAGGGAGTGGTTCGATTATTGGCAAAAGTAACATTGAGGAGTTCTTTAATCACATTAGTATGCATAAGGAAGCTGAGGAAAAGTCTTTGGTTGAGTTAGCTCCTAGTTATGAAGTTGCTTCGGCTCATTTAGTTCACATGTTGGAAGCTAGGTTTGCTAGTCTTAATTCTTCTATGCAATACATGTTCCTTAAGCTTCATGAAATTGAGGATCCCGAAAAGAAAGCTTTCATCTTAGAAACCTTGCGCACAGAATTTAGAGATGTTGCAATTGAGGCTAGGAAAGTTTTTAAGAAGTTTAATAAGCTTGGCTCGCCTGTTAAGGTTGTTGGTACATCTGATGATTTTAAAACACCAATACCTTATGAACTTATAGGAATTCATGATGCTTGGAAAAAGAATTCTAGTTGGATTTGCCCTGAAAATCTTTTCGATGAAAGTAGTGTGCCAAAGCGAGATCGTAAAGGAGTTTCAAAAACTCAGTTGAACACATTTTCCTTCATTGTTGAAAAGATCTCTGCTGTTGATCTTAATGCTTCTTCTGATATTACTTGATTCGCAATTTTCTGCGCCTAGCTCAAAGGCGTTAAAGAAAAGCACTCTTGGGAGATAACCCATTGTTTACTTTTCAGTACTTTTTCTTTTATTTGAGTCTTGGAAGTCATTACTACTGTAATGACCGCTCCTTATCTTGTTTATTTCGTTTTTGTGCCAAGAGAAGCCTCTAATTTGAGTGAGGTAAAGATTTGGGGATGTTGCTGTCCTGAAACTGTTTTCGGTGCTGCACCGTAAAAATTCGTGAAAATTCTCTGTATACCTTTTGGACCTGCGATTTCTTGTGCATATGCCCAGGTTATATCCAAACTTTTCTTAGTTGAACACTTTTTGATTTCAGCAACAGAAAATCCCTCAAAAATTCGTCCATTATCAGCTGTTCAGTTTTGACAGATTTCTCCCAATATTTGTTTTTGCCACTTTATCGCTTTCTTTTGAGTTCTTTTTGATCATGGAACTCTTGTGGAAGTTGCTACAGTAGTATATACTTTATATGTGGTGGTTTTGGGTTGAAACCTGAAGCTAAAAGAGGTTGAATATATTTTATGCTTACACTAATGTTGCTAATAGAATTGTGTTTAGTTTTGTATGAAGGAAGTTTTCAAGTGTAGGGATTGGAGAATGATGAGATGAGTTGAAGAATGGAAAAAAGCTCAAGCTTGGGGATGCCCATGCATCACCCCAAGAAATATCCAAGAAGTACAAGCGTCAAAGCTTGGGGATGCCCCCGAGGCACCCCTTCTTCATCGGCAAAAATCAGGTCACCTTTCAAAACACTATATTTTTATTGCTTCATGCACTATGTGTTTTTCTTGGAGCGTCAGTTGTTTTAGTTTTTCTTAGTTTGTTTAGTTTGTTTGTTTGCTGCAATAAATGGTTGGACCCCAACAAATTTCTTTTGGAGAAGTTGCCTTGCTTTTCATTTGCGTAGAACGCTCGATGAATTTATAAGAGTGAAAACGGAGTTGTTCTAGTGTTCTACTTTTTCTGCTACTGCTTTTGGTTTTCGTTTTCGCCTTGATATGCGTTCAGATCTTGTCATATCTTTTCATCAAGGTGCATTTTTGCCTCTGATCTTCATTGGTTTTCATCAAAAGAGGTGTTTATAAAAATTTCAAATGGTGTTGGAAAAGAGAAAAAGCTTTGTGCAAAATAGTGGTACAAGAAGGAGCTTGTGTAGACTGCGGCTTAGGCTTTTTCATGTCATGCTTGATGTATTTTTGATAGTATGCTTAGTGGTTTTGCTGTAGCATGACTTGTCTCAAATAACTGAGATTGCTTAATGAGCCTTTGAAAAAATCATGCGTTGTTTTTATTGTATGGAAGCATTATTTTGGTTTTCTCCTTGATGCTTTATTTGGGTTGACTTGGCGCATGCTCACACATGTTAGACTCTTACAAAGTCGCCATTATCCTTCATGATCATTTAGTTTTTGACTTTTGATGCCATCGTATGCTTCTTTTAATGTCGCTTTGTCGCTTTGCATGATTATGGCCATTATTGCTCTCTTAGTTGGTCGCTCCCAGTCTTTTGCTAGCCCTCGCCTTGTACTGAGTATGAGCTCTACTCGTGCATCCAACTCCTAAAAGCCAAGTTTTCCAAAGTGTCCACCATACATACCTACTAGCAATTTGCTATTCCAAGTAAATTTGACTTGCTTTTATTTTCTCTTCAAATTAAACTCTTACCAGTGTTATGCGAAATTCGGTCAGTAAAGCTCTCACGAACCGGAAGGCACACTTTACTTTTTCCTGTTCTTAAAAATTTGACATTGTGGTCTTTTATGCTGAGTTGTTATGCTTGCAAGTTGTAAGTTGGATTCTAGCCCAGCCATGCTGTCATTGGGCAAGCTTTCAACATTGCACTTCTTTTTGAGTTGATATCGTGATCTTTTGTTTATGGATGCTCGCTGTGTGAAATGAATTGGGAATCTTGTGAGGATCATGGAGTTTTTATATGTGTTAGGGAAACGCCGGGCCGCCAATCTAAGCCATGCATAATTCATGGTGGAAATTTGCAGCATACCCATGGTGAACATTCGACGACGCATCTCACAATAAAAAGCTAAACAATATAGCAAATAAAAGAGATGTCGAGGTGTTCATTGTCTGCTTGTCCTGTCATTTTGGTGTGGGCTTGTTCCATGTCATCGGGCACAGAGGTACCCCATTGGCAGTTCTCAATGATATGCATATACTTACAATGACAAGAGCCTTGCTTGGGACTCTAAGTAAATTAGCATGGTTTGGGTACTCGTATTCACGGGACACGAGGTTTTCAACTTATGATTTGTCAAGCATATGCATCATAACTGTTCTCGCATTAACTTTAACCATTCAAGATGCTTATGATGGGGGCAATGAGAGCTCAAAGCCGGTAAGTACCATAATTTTTGAAGGTTATAAAACTTGCAATCACTGCTTCCCTCTGCGAAGGGCCTTTCTTTTACTTTTATGTTGAGTCACCACCTTCTTTCTTTATGCACCATTAAGAGAGCATAGTTGTCATTCTTAGTGTGATATGCATTGTCCCAGAGTTCATTGATTGACTCATATTGTTGGTTTCACTTGTTCTTAAATTATTTGTATCTAGTCGCCCTCTTAAACTTTGAGGTGCCCTATGCATTTATGTTTTGCTCTCTTTGAAGGACAAGCTGAAAACCAAGTGTATGTTTTTCCTTATGATTTGAACACACGTTTGACTTTCATTGTTTCATTATCATGATCTTTTGTTTGTGTTCATTTACATGTTTACAACATGGTTGCTAAGTTCTTATTGTCATGATTATATCTTTCATGCCCATGTTTTAAGTTCTATTGATCCCAGCTCACCAATGCTTAAATATATGATCAAGATTGTGTAGGTGCATGTCACCTCGAAAATTATTCTTTGTTATCACTTACCTACTCGAGGACGAGCAGGAGTTAAGCTTGGGGATGCTTGATACGTCTCAAACGTATCTATAATTTTTGATGCTCCATGCTTGTTTTTACACCATTTGCCTATTGTTTCGTTACACTTAGTGGCATTTTTATGCATTTTCCGGAACTAACCTATTAACGAAGTGCCACAGTGCCAGTTTCCTGTTTTCTGCTGTTTTTGTGTTTCAGAAGTGATACACAGGAAATATTCTCGGAATTGGACGAAACAAGTTCCTGAAGTCATATTTCACGGGGAAGCTCCCAAACATCCGAAGACCTGATGGAGGGGGGCCACGTGGCCCCCACACACAGGGGCGGCGCGGCCACCCCCCTGGCCGCGCCGGGCCCGCGTGAGGGGCCGTGGTCCCTCCTCTGACATCGTCCCTTCGCCTATATATACCCCCTGACGAGAAAAACCTAAGGCCCGATCAGTTTTCCAGAATACATCGCGATCCACCGCCGCCGTCGACCCGAAGATCGGGAGGGTCCAGAAGCTCTTCCCGGCACCCTGCCGGAGAGGGGAATCGCCACCGGAGGTCTTCTTCATCGCCATGCTTGCCTCCGGAGCGATGAGTGAGTAGTCTACCTTGGACTATGGGTCCATAGCAGTAGCTAGCTGGTTGTCTTCTCCACCATGTGCTTCATGTTTAGATCTCATGAGCTGCCATACATGATTGAGATCACCGTTATGTAATACTATGATGTTGGTTTGTTGGGATCCGATGAATATTGGTGTTTATGATTAAGTTGCTGTACTGAATTATATCTTTTGTTATCTCTATGTTGTTTATGATCTTGCATGCTCTCCGTTGTTAGTAGCTATCTTGGCCGAGTAGTTGCTAGTGACTCCAAGAGGGGGTATTTATGCTCGATAGTGGGTTCATGTCTCTATTTCACCTGGGGGAGTGACAGAAACCTCTAAGGTGGTAGATGTGCTGTTGCTACTAGGGAGAAAACAACATTCATATGCTCAAGGGCATATGCTTTGTTTACATTACACACTTTGCTTAATGCAATTATCTGTTGTTCGCAACTTAATACTTCTAGGGTGTTCGGATGATATCCCCGGGAGTGGATTATTAGTCATAGATGCAGTTGGATGGCGGTCTATGTATTTTGTTGTAATGCCCAGAGTGAATCTCATAGTGATCTTCTTGACATATCACGTTATCTTTATTCTATCAATTGCCCAACTGTAATTTGTTTACCCAGCATGTTATTTTATCTATGGAGAGACACCACTAGTGAACTGTGGACCCCGGTCCTATTTTAATCATATTGCAATCACATGTTTACTATTCCCGCACTGTTTACTTTACTAGCATATTACTACTGTTTTCCACTCGATACACTCATAAGCTTTGTTTCAAGCAAACCGGTGAGATTGACAACCTCATCGCAAGTTGGGAACAAAGTATTTGTTTGTGTGTGTGCAGGTTCCACAAACACCTTCAGTCGTCATCGTCTCTCTTCTCCTGATCGATAAGCCTTGGTTTCTTAACTGAGGGAAAACTAGCCGCTACACTCATCATACCTTCCTCTTGGGGTTCCCAACGGGCCGGTCATCACCACGCACAAGGACTTACTGCTCCCACATCAACTAAACGCCACAGTCTTTCCTGGCGCCATCACACGAGTTGCAGACAGCTTCGGACAATTTATATATGGCGCCTCATCCAAGCTTTGCTTGCTAGCTGCAACGTGGAACCTGCACACAACACAACCAAGTACTTCGTTCCCAACTTGCGATGAGGTTGTCAATCTCACCGGTTTGCTTGAAACAAAGGTTATGAGCGTATCAAGTGGAAAACAATAGAGTATGCGAGTAAAGTAAACAGGTGATAGCAATATGATGGAAATAGGACCGGGGTCCACAGTTCACTAGTGGTGTCTCTCCATAAGATAAATAACACATGTTGGGTAAACAAATTACAGTTGGGCAATTGATAGAATAAAGATAAACGTGATATGTCAAGAAGATCACTATGAGATTTACTCTGGGCATTACAACAAAATACATAGACCGCCATCCAACTGCATCTATGACTAATAATCCACTTGTGGCGAATCAATCCGAGAACTCCACAAGTATTAAGTTGCGAACAACAGATAATTGCATTAAGCAAAGTGTGTAATGTAAACAAAGCATATGCCCTTGAGCATATGAATGTTGTTTTCTCCCTAGTAGCAATAGCACATCTACAACCTTAGAGGTTTCTGTCACTCCCCCAGGTTAAATACAGGCATGAACCCACTATCGAGCATAAATACCCCCTCTTGGAGTCACTAGCAACTACTCGGCCAAGATAGCTACTAACAACGGAGAGCATGCAAGATCATAAACAACATAGAGATAACAAAAGATAATATTCAGTACAGCAACTCAATCATTAACACCAATATTCATCGGATCCCAACAAACCAAACATGTAGAATTACATAACGGTGATCTCAATCATGTAGGGCAGCTCATGAGATCTAAACATGAAGCACATGGTGGAGAAGACAACCATCTAGCTACTGCTATGGACCCATGGTCCAAGGTAGACTACTCACTCATCGCTCCGGAAGCAAGCATGGCGATGAAGAAGACCTCCGGTGGCGATTCCCCTCTCCGGCAGGGTGCCGGGAAGAGCTTCTGGACCCTCCCGATCTTCGGGTCGACGGCGGCGGCGGATCGCGATGTGTTCTGGAAAAGTGATCGGGTACTTAGGTTTTTCCCGTCGAGGGGTCTTTATAGGCGAAGGGGCGATGTCAGAGGAGGAGCCAGGCGCCCTCACGCCAGGGTGGCGCGGCCCAGGCCCTGGCCGCGCCAGCCCTGTGTGTGGGGCCCTGGTGGCCCCCCTCCTACTCTCATTCGGATCTCTGGAAGCTTCCGAGTAAAATAAGACTTCAGGAACTTGTTTCGTCCAATTCCGAGAATATTTCCTGTGTATCACTTCTGAAACACAAAAACAGCAGAAAACAGGGAACTGACACTGTGGCGACTTGTTAATAGGTTAGTTCCAGAAAATGCATAAAAGTGCCACGAAGTGTAACGAAACAGTAGGCAAATGGTGTAAAAACAAGCATGGAGCATCAAAAATTATAGATACGTTGGAGACGTATCAAGCATCCTCAAGCTTAACTCCTTCTCGTCCTCGAGTAGGTAAGTGATAACAAAAGAATAATTTTTGAGGTGACATGCACCTACACAATCTTGATCATATATGTAAGCATTTGTGAGCTGAGATCATAAGAACTTAAAAAATGGGCATGAAAGATATAATCTTGACAATAAGAACTTAGCAACCATGTTGTAAACATGCAAATGAACACAAACAAAAGATCATGAAAATGAAACAATGAAAGTCAAACGTGTGTTCAAATCATAAGGAAAAACATACAAATGGTTTTCAGCTTGTCCTTCAAAGAGAGCAAAACATAAATGCATAGGACACCTTCAAGTTTAAGAGGGCGACTAGATACAAATAATTTGAGAACAAGTGAAACCAACAATATGAATCAATCAATGAACTTTGGGACAATGCATATTACACTAAGAATGACAACTATGCTCTCTTAATGGTGCATAAAGAAAGAAGGTGGTGACTCAACATAAAAGTAGAAGAAAGGCCCTTCGCAGAGGGAAGCAGTGATTGCAAGTTTTATAACCTTCAAAAATTATGGTACTTACCGGCTTTGAGCTCTCATTGCCCCCATCATAAGCATCTTGAATGGTTAAAGTTAATGCGAGAACAATTATGATGCATATGCTTGACAAATCAGAAGTTGAAAACCTCGTGCCCCGTGAATACGAGTACCCAAACCTCATGCTACTTTACTTAGAGTCCCAAGCAAGGCTCTTGTCATTGTAAGTATATGCATATCATTGAGAACCGCCAATGGGGTACCTCCGTGCCCGATGACATGGAACAAGCCCACACCAAAATGACAGGACAAGCAGACAATGAACACCTCGACATCTCTTTTATTTGCCATTTGTTTAGCTTTTTATTGTGAGATGCGTTGTCGAATGTTCACCATGGGTATGCTGCAAATTTCCACCATGAATTATGCATGGCTTAGATTAGCAGCCCGGCGTTTCCCTAACACATATACAAACTCCATGATCCCCACAAGATTCCCAATTCATTTCACACCGCGGGCATCCATAAACAAAAGATCACGATATCAACTCAAATAAGAAGTGCAATGTTGAAAGCTTACCCATGACTGCATGGCTGGGATAGTCTCCAACTTACAACTTGCAAGCATAACAACTCAACATAAGAGACCACAATGTCAAATTTTTAAGAACAGGAAAAAGTAAAGTGTGCCTTCCGGTTCGTGAGAGCTTTACTGACCGAATTTCGCATAACATTGGTAAGAGTTTAATTTGAAGAGAAAATAAAAGCAAGTCAAATTTACTTGGAATAACAAATTGCTAGTAGGTATGTATGGTGGATACTTTGGAAAAATTTGGCTTTTAGGAGTTGGATGCACAAGTAGAGCTCATACTCAGTACAAGGCGAGGGCTAGCAAAAGACTGGGAGCGACCAACTAAGAGAGCAATAATGGCCATAATCATGCAAAGCGACAAAGCGACATTAAAAGAAGCATAAGATGGCATCAAAAGTCAAAAACTAAATGATCATAGAGGCTATTGGCGACTTTGTAAGAGTCTAACATGTGTGAGCATGCGCCAAGTCAACCCAAATAAAGCATCAAGGAGAAAACCAAAATAATGCTTCCATACAATAAAAACAACGCATGATTTTTTCAAAGGCTCATTAAGCAATCTCAGTTATTTGAGACAAGTCATGCTACATCAAAACCACTAAGCATACTATCAAAAAGACATCAAGCATGACATGAAAAAGCCTAAGCCGCAGTCTACACAAGCTCCTTCTTGTACCACTATTTTGCATAGAGCTTTTTCTCTTTTCCAACACCATTTGAAATTTTTAAAGACACCTCTTTTGATGAAAACCAATAAAGATCAGAGGCAAAAATACACCTTGATGAAAAGATATGACAAGGTCTGAACGCAAATCAAGGCGAAAACGAAAACCAAAAGCAGTAGCAGAAAAAGAAGAACACCCGATTTTTTATAAGAGTGAAAACTAGAGCGTTCTTGGCAAATGAAAAGCAAGGCAACTTCTCCAAAAGAAATTTGTTGGGGTACAACCATTTATTGCAGCAAACAAAACAAACTAAACTAACTAAGAAAACTAAAACAACTGACGCTCCAAGAAAAACACATAGTGCATGAAGCAATAAAAATATAGTGTTTTGAAAGGTGACCTGATTTTTGCCGATGAAGAAGGGGTGCCTTGGGGGCATCCCCAAGCTTTGACGCTTGTACTTCTTGGATATTTCTTGGGATGATGCATGGGCATCCCCAAGCTTGAGTTTTTGTCCATTCTTCAACTCATCTCATCATTCTCCAATCCCTACACTTGAAAACTTCCTTCATACAAAACTAAACACAATTCTATTAGCAACATTAGTGTAGCATAACATATAATCAATCCTCTTTTTTGCTTCAGGTTTCAACTCAAAACCACCACACATATAGCAAATACTACTGTAGCAACTTCTCCAAAAGTTCCATGATCAAAAGAACTCAAAAGAAAGAGATAAAGTGGCAAACACAAATATTGGCAGAAATCTGTCAAAACTGAACAGCTGACAAAGGTCAAATTTTTGAGGGGTTTTTTGTTGCTCAAATCAAAAAGTGTTCAACTAACAAAAGTTTGCATATAACCTGGGTCATATGCACAAGAAATCGCAGGTCCAAAAGATATATAGAGAATTTATATGAATTTTTACGGTGCAGCACCAAAAACAGTTTCAGGACAGCAACATCCCCAAATCTTTACCTCACTCAAATTAGAGGCTTCTCTTGGCACAAAAACAAAATAAACAAGATAAGGAGCGGTCATTACAATAGTAATGACTTCCAAGACTCAAATAAAAGAAAAAGTACTGAAAATAAAA
This sequence comes from Dactylis glomerata, assembly GCA_007115705.1. NCBI lineage: Eukaryota > Viridiplantae > Streptophyta > Magnoliopsida > Poales > Poaceae > Dactylis > Dactylis glomerata. Next base: position 176,856 of record QXEO01002114.1, on the reverse strand, counting down.
ACATTGGGTTATCTCCCAAGAGTGCTTTTCTTTAACGCCTTTGAGCTAGGCGCAGAAAATTGCGAATCAAGTAATATCAAGTGATGAAGCATTAAGATCAACTTCAGAAATCTTTTCAACAATGAAGGAAAATATGTTCAACTGAGTTTTTGAAAATCCTTTATGATCACGCTTTGGCACACTACTTTCATCGAAAGGATTTTCAGGGCAAATCCAACTGGAATTCTTTTCCCAAGCATCATGAATTCCTATAAGTTCATAAGGTATTGGTACTTTAAAATCATCGGGTGTACCAACAACCGCTACAGGTGAGCCAAGCTTATTAAACTTCTTAAAAACTTTCCTAGCCTCACTTGCAACATCTTTAAATTCTATGCGCAAAGTTTCCAAGATAAAAGCTTTCTTTTCGGGATCCTCAATTTCATGAAGCTTAAGGAACATGTATTGCATAAAAGGATTAAGACTAGCAAACCTAGCTTCTAACATGTGAACTGAATGAGCAGAAGCAACTTCATAACTAGGAGCTAGCTCAACCAAAGATTTCTCCTCAACTTCCTCAAGCATACTAATGTGATTAAAGAACTCCTCAATGTTACTTTTGCCAATAATCGAACCACTACCTACTGAGAGGTCCTCCAGAATGTACTTAGGGATCAACATGATGAACTAAAAGTAAAGAAATAACAACTACCAAGGATTCTAATTTTTTGGGTTTTTGATATAAAACGATGCAGGTAAAATAAATAAAGTAAAGCAAAGCAATAAAACAAAGTAAAGGATGTGCATGCGAAAACTCCCCTCGCGGAAGTCTTCTACTTCCTCCCCGGCAACGGCGCCAGAAAATTGGCTGCTGGCACGTGGTTGACGTGGGAGAATGTAATTGATGTAGTAGCTTATTATTCTTCAAGTCCCTGTCAACAGCACCAGAAGATTCCTTGTGCGTGGTGAATGACTAGCCCATTGGGAACCCCAAGAGGAAGGTATGATGAGTATAGCAGCTAGTTTTCCCTCAGTTAAGAAACCAAGGTATGTCGATCTTGGAGAGGAGAGATAAACAACTGAAGGTGATGCTTGCTAACTTGCGACAGCTTCGGACAATTTATATATGGCGCCTCGTCCAAGCTTTGCTTGCTAGCTGCAACGTGGAACCTGCACACAACACAACCAAGTACTTCGTTCCCAACTTGCGATGAGGTTGTCAATCTCACCGGTTTGCTTGAAACAAAGGTTATGAGCGTATCGAGTGGAAAACAATAGAGTATGCGAGTAAAGTAAACAGTGCGAGTAAAGTAAACAGGTGATAGCAATATGATGGAAATAGGACCGGGGTCCATAGTTCACTAGTGGTGTCTCTCCATAAGATAAATAACACATGCTGGGTAAACAAATTACAGTTGGGCAATTGATAGAATAAAGATAAACGTGATATGTCAAGAAGATCACTATGAGATTTACTCTGGGCATTATAACAAAATACATAGACCGCCATCCAACTGCATCTATGACTAATAATCCACTTGTGGCGAATCAATCCGAGAACTCCACAAGTATTAAGTTGCGAACAACAGATAATTGCATTAAGCAAAGTGTGTAATGTAAACAAAGCATATGCCCTTGAGCATATGAATGTTGTTTTCTCCCTAGTAGCAACAGCACATCTACAACCTTAGAGGTTTCTGTCACTCCCCCAGGTTAAATAGAGGCATGAACCCACTATCGAGCATAAATACCCCCTCTTGGAGTCACTAGCAACTACTCGGCCAAGATAGCTACTAACAACGGAGAGCATGCAAGATCATAAACAACATAGAGATAACAAAAGATAATATTCAGTACAGCAACTCAATCATAAACACCAATATTCATCGGATCCCAACAAACCAAACATGTAGAATTACATAACGGTGATCTCAATCATGTAGGGCAGCTTATGAGATCTAAACATGAAGCACATGGTGGAGAAGGCAACCATCTAGCTACTGCTATGGACCCATGGTCCAAGGTAGACTACTCACTCATCACTCCGGAGGAAAGCATGGCGATGAAGAAGACCTCCGGTGGCGATTCCCCTCTCCGGCAGGGTGCCGGGAAGAGCTTCTGGACCCTCCCGATCTTCGGGTCAACGGCGGCGGCGGATCGCGATGTGTTCTGGAAAAGTGATCGGGTACTTAGGTTTTTTCCGTTGGGGGGTCTTTATAGGCGAAGGGGCGATGTCAGAGGAGGAGCCAGGCGCCCTCACGCCAGGGTGGCGCGGCCCAGGCCCTGGCCGCGCCAGCCCTGTGTGTGGGGCCCTGGTGGCTCCCCTCCTACTCTCCTTCGGATCTCTGGAAGCTTCCGGGTAAAATAAGACTTCAGGAACTTGTTTCGTCCAATTCCGAGAATATTTCCCGTGTATCACTTCTAAAACACAAAAACAGCAGAAAACAGGGAACTGGCACTGTGGCGACTTGTTAATAGGTTAGTTCCAGAAAATGCATAAAAGTGCCACGAAGTGTAACAAAATAGTAGGCAAATGGTGTAAAAACAAGCATGGAGCATCAAAAATTATAGATACGTTGGAGACGTATCACTGGTGTAAGGCATACTGATATCCCATTAAAACTTCTCTTCTTGAATCCACAGGTATTCCCATGTTGTGATTGATTGCTGACATGATTATTCTCCACTCTCCGGCGAAGACATATATTTTCTCTTTCTCCTTCCTGCTGTTATTCCTCGGGTTGTTGCCATGTGTGTTGACTACTATGTTATCTACACCATCATTGTCTTCTGCTGCTTCAGTGATGATAACACATACTTGGTGTACGTTGCTGGAGATACCGCCGTTTCGGGTGGTGAAGTCCGTCGCTGTGTTTTTGCTGAAATTTTGGCTGAAATCTGAGTGATCCATTGCTTCTCCTAAGTCAAGGTTTCCCATGATTTCGTCGAGTTCGTCGATTTTGTCTTCCATATTTTCTGTCGTCGTGAAGCTGACCGGCGAGTTTACCTCGCTGGAAGAGCCTACTGATGAATCTGACATCGCCATAGTCACGGTTTTTCCTGCTGACAGATCCAATTTCGTTGGATCTGAGAGGCGAATTGAACCCAAGGAACCGACGTGAAATTTCAGGCTTCCAATCGTCAAGTCCATCTCCTGATCCAAGTTTGCAAAGACTAGAGTAAGGGTTGGTGGATGAGGTTGAAAATCTACGGTCCCGAAGGATATCTGGTTTTTGTCAATTTTCAAGTTGCTGTTGGCTGGAAGCAAAAAATCCGTCGAATTCATGATTCCAACGCCCAAAGTCCCCACGGTCGGCGCCAATTGACGAGGGTTAACTTGGCAAATGTCCTTGATGAAGGATTTAGGATCAGGGGAAGAGGGCGTCAGATGAACTTCGAAGGTAAAGATCAGACAAACAAGGCGGGGTTTGATGTGTATCGAGAATAAGCGTGGTACTCAATTGGCTCAATCTCAATCTGTCCCTGGCCGGCCTCTCCTGGCCCCTTTATATAGGTGGCCAGGTATCGAGGAACCGGTCAGGTTTAATACAAATTACAATGTCTGTATACGATATCATCTCGTATTTCGACTACATCTATGCTTAGCCCTCCCTAACGGGCCCCAGGGGTACCAAGGTAATGGGCCTTATTAGCTATACCCTTGTCACCCCGCGATGGAGAAAACGATTTTGAGAGACCCCTGTTGAGCTTAACTGAAAACTTAAAATTGCAAACACATCTCGTCACCATATCGACCCACCCTATAGAAAAACCCATTTTTATCATCATTTGCTCGAAGAATATCCATTCCACTGTATCATATGCCTTCATCATATCTAACTTCACCGCACACAATGGCTTCTTCCTCTTCCTCGTCCAAATCGAGTGAACACACTCATAGGCAATGAAGACATTATCTGTGATCAACCTACCATGCACAAAAGCACTTTGCTCATCTGAAACAAGGATTGGCAATATTAATTTCAACCTGTTGGCCATCACCTTTGATGCTATCTTGTACAAGATATTGCACAAGCTAATGGGCTGAAATTGTCTAAGTAACTCCGGTGAGTTAACTTTTGAAATAAGAACTATGATAGTATCATTATAATCGACCGGAATATCAACTCCATAAAAAAAAAATCCCGGACTGCTATGCACACTTCCTCTTTAATAGCGACTAGTGTTGCTGATAGAATAGCGCCGAAAGACCATCCGGCCCCGGAGATTTTGTCGGGCCCATCTGAATTAGTGATCTCTTCATCCGTGATGGCCTGCGTTAGCTTCATGTTCATATCAGCAGTCACATGTTCTGCTGTAATGTATGGTTGCTAACCTGCGCCTAGATGCACACTGTTTGGTTGTCGATCTCGTGTTGCCATAATGGAATAAATGTGTTTCATAAAAAAGAGATATGACTGATTGATTAAATATTTCTGTCACTTGTGCCAAAAACGATAGAATGTTTACACCAATATTGTGAATAATTGTTATGGCCGTTTCCTTGTTTCTTTGATCCCTTATACTTTTGGTTGTCGCACCTAACTCTGTTCATTGTGATGGTCATATTGGTATCCTATGTTGACAGCCTATGTGCTTGTTGCACCTGGGTAACCAATGTGGTAGTCCTATTTGGTTACCTTTATTTCACAGTCTACCTTCTATACATGCAAGCTATATGTATTCCTTCAGTTACCTCCTTTCCTGTGTAAAACAAAATGAAGGTATTGTAAAACAAGATAGTTGACATTAGTAGAGCTGAGCTCAGATTACTTACAGCTAAAAAGATATCATCATAGTAGAGCCGTAGGGTCAGGTAACTCTAAATTCTTACAGGTGAAGCCACCACACCATACTTCAGGGTCCCACTCTCTGAATTTAGCAGCCCTAAAGTTAGTGAATCTCAATCACATACAATAACATAAATAGACATCAAACTAAAAATAACATTTATGACTAAGTTATATCTTGCTTTTGTCCTTGCGCCAGTAACGCAACGAGTCATCTAGTATTTTAAAAGAATAAATTTTATAGTTATCAATATAAATGTGGCACATAAGTGAGATCAATGTAATTGAGGACAAATTATAGACTACCTAAGTTTTTTTGAACGGGATAGACTACCTAAGTAAAGTGGGAAAAAATAAAATAAAATTCCCCCTCTGATCCCCGCCTCCTCCGAAACCCCGAACTCCCAAATTCCTCATCGACCTCGATCTTATCGAATCCAATCAAACGCGGCGCATCCATCACGCCAGCTGCGATGATCCAGCTCCTGTTCGTCGTGCTCGTGTGTGAGGCGGCCGTGGCGGTGACGCTGCTCTTCAAGACGCCGCTGCGGAAGCTCGCCGTGCTGTCCCTTGACCGCCTCAAGCGTGGCCGCGGCGCGCCCGTGGCCGTCAAGACCGTCGCCGGCGTGGTACTCACCCTCCTCGCCTCCACGCTCTATAGCATGGCCGAGATCAGCGGCCGCGTCGGGGACCCCGAGTCCGGCGGCGGCGGCGCCCTCTCGCCCACCGACCAAGTCCTCTTCTCGCGCCACCTCCTCGAGGCGTCCCTCATGGGTAGGTCTCTATTGGTAACTCACATCCCCACTAGATCACCTCCCTCAAGCACATCCCTCTTGTTCCCTTGTGCTTTTTTGATTCGAACAGTCTCTGTGTCTGCTGAAATCTTGTTTGTATTGTTAAATGGTATTCCATCCGATCGGAAATAAGTGTCGGGGATTTTATACTAACTTAGTACAAAGTTTGTACTAAGTCACCGACACTTATTTCCGATCGGAGGGAGTAGTAGAAAGATTTGGTGCTAGAAATCAATTGCATACAGATCTTTGTTCTCATCGTGAAATGCAATTAACATTGTCAGGAAAAGATTATACGAGGGGTTAACTATATGGTGACCTATGAATGGTCACTTGGAGTCTTAGAATGTTAGAAAGAAGATATAAGGGGCTAGCTAAATATAAGGTAGCATATGGATGGGCACTCATTCTTCCCTGTATTTTCTATTCGTACGAATCAACTGGATTTCCATTTAGACTTAGGCATGTTAACCAAGGTATTCCATTTGGGGTTGTGTCATCTTTCAAAAAATCTACTTATCGACAAAGGATATTCTTTACTGAATCCACACTGAAAGGTATTTCAGAAAGTCATATTTAAGGCGTGCTCCTACGGAAACTAGACCAGGCAAACCTCCTTTTGAATACAATATAATACATCGCTGGTAAAAAAATTGATCTACTAATACCCGCGTAGTATTGGTTCTTCAAGTGATCACACATATGCCCACGAGCACAAGAATAATAATTTCAAGCATGGTTGCTGCTTGGACTCTTTGTTTTCTTTTGCCATTCTCACATCGATAATTAGAGAGCAAATTACCATGTGTTGGAACTATTCTTGTTATTAGTGGTAGATTTAGATTATTAGATCATGTTTATGAGTCATGCATGAAGTACTAGCTGCGACAGTATACATTGTGTACATGCAAGCAAGTATTTGGTTTTAATTCATGTGCTTAGCCTAGTCAAATGCATGCATGGGTTAGTGGATAAGCTAGCGGTTAGAGTTAGATGAGGCGCATGCAATGTTGGCCGAGTCAAGTGTTAGTGGCCGGTGAATGCATGTGGTCATGGTGGTAGGTAGTGGTTTGAGATGAACTTCTATATATTCTGTAATCATCATGTTCATTTGGTAATGAGAAAGGGAGAAAAGATGTACTACCTCTGTCCTAAAATAAGTGATGTGGCTTTATCTAAATTTGCATGTACCTAGATGTGTTTTAGTATATAGATACATCCGAATCTAGATAAATTCACATCACTTATTGTTGGACGGAGGGAGTAGCCACAGTGGTGCCAAGGAAGTGTCTATGGGCAAAGCCTTTCCTCTTCCTTATGAGTGTGTGCGTGTGTTGTGTTCTTGTGAGAGAAACAAGAGAGATGGTGAGAGTGAGAGGTAGTAGAAGAAGATGGGGCTGCGAGATGCAGCTCCAACACCATGCACATGTTAAGCTTCTAGCATGTATTATGTATTGAAGTGCATACTGGGTTTACCAGGAAAAGTGTACAAATGCAGATCATCTGAACCAGACTTCCATTTGTAAAAAAGTTTGACAACGTATTGTTCATCACATTTACAAAATATTAGCATGTATAGATTTACTCATTTACGTCCTATATGGAACTAGGAAGATCTGGCAGAGAGCACTCTTTGCTGGAATCCAAGACTAATAAAAAATACATTCAGTTTTTATATTCCACGAGAAAGAACAAATATATTAGATGTAGACTTGTAAAGCTATACTTTATTATCCTTTGCCTGATCTGAAAAGATAGAACCCCGATTTCTTCAACATTGATTAAATATGTGAATGATATTTAGGTCAATAAGAAACGATATGAGACAAGTTAGCTGATAAGAGACGACTAATCTCCTGATGAAACAATAAATATGTGAATGACATTTAAGTCAAAACTAAGAGCAATGGACTATGAAAGAGGTCAAATTGATGAAGGGCTGAATTATTCCATCTGCCTCTGATTTTCATAGGATGAAACATTGCTTGTAGAAGAACAGTTTATCATTTTCTTCAAGCTCATAGGCAACTTACGCAAAAATTTATTTCTCACTGAATTGAGAATCTGAAATTTGCATTGCATCTTAAATGATCAAACAGATATTGTTTAATAGTAGGGTGACCAAAAGCCAGAGGCTCTGTTGTGACCCCTCCTCCGTTGCCATGTCACAGTGCTATCATTGCCATGTGATTAACTTCTGCCACCACATTGAATTTATAATGTGCACAAATACAATACTGCTTCGGTTTCAATTTACATTGTGTATTACTCTGGTAGAACTATTTTAAGTCTCACATGTCTACCATTTCAACATCAAGGTATTTTGAAAGTTAATCGTATTCTGTACGGTAAATTCAGGCTGAAATCAACTGATCAGTTTGAGTTATCATGTCCATGATTGACACCGAAATTTTGGCCCAACAAATTACATGCTGTTTATATTGATGCTCAAGTGCTTACCTTCAGTTTCTCCTGGTAGTTAAAATATTATGTAGGGTTATTATTTGAATTTTGGTTCACTCTGAAGCTCTAGTATTCCTGGTTACGGCTTTATCATGTTTTAGATTTCTAATGAATGCTCTTATTACTTTGTGGTTATATACTCATTTTTAAAACAACTTGCATTGATGCAATATGTGGTGATGGAACAGAAAAGGTAGAGTTGCCAATAGGTTCAGCTTTCCCATGCAAAACCTTTGTTCAGTTGTCTTGGGTGTTGAGTCAAGGCCCAGTGACTCAGGGCAGTACGAAGCTTAGGAGTTGTCCTATGCAGGACTATTCACATGAACAGTGTCCACGTCAACAGTACAGTGACCGTGTAATCGAGGAGATAGTCGCTTATTAGTCAGTAATAGTAGCTTATTAGTCAGTAAAGATTTCTATTTGGTTAGGAAAGTGATATGTCTAAATATCAGCATGCTAGACTCATTTTCTTGCGCCGGATTTACCTGTTTTATTCCAAAGCAGTTTAAACTTTCTTAGTTTACCCGTCGTGTTCTTTTTTTTTGAATCTGAAGCGTTCGTTTCTACCGTGCAATCTTTGATTAATCCAGACCGTTCATTGTTAGTTGTTTTAATAATATAAAATCATGCATTTTCATAAACATTGATAAAACATGCAATAAGTAAAACTATGATCATATATGCAACAAGTTTAGATGGCTTGCCTTGATCAGCTATTTGTCCCTGGACTTCCTCTTAATAATCTCCAAAGTGCTTCTCTTCTTCTCCTTCTCGAACGTCGGTATCTAACATCGCGACAAACAACAAAACAAACACACAATCACCACACATGGCATACAACACACAAGGCACTCAATATTGTGAAACACAACCATATACAGACTCATTTCAGACCTACATATTACTAGCTAATCTATTTTTTTTAGAATTACAACTAGTTAAGTAATAAAGGCATGCACACATAGAAACTTGCAAAATTTGCAAAACAAGTTATGTTTCAAACCAGAGGGTGAAACATTTTCTCGCATGTAGTTAAGCTCCGTGAGATTCTGACCAATTTAGTTTTGTGACCAAATCATTTTTATTCAATTTATAAACATTTTCTAAATGCAGTAACAATCAAACAATCAAAAAATAGGCTTGCAGATATACACTTATTTTTAGCATGCAAACTTAGTACCACTAGGTACATAGTACTTTCTTGAACTCATCAAAATTGGATTTATCGATTTTGGATATATGGAACTCCTGATAATGATTTTTGATTGTTTTAGACATATTTAAGTAGATTAAATCTCACATAATAATGATAAAAACATTTGTGCATGACTTGCTCTGAATGTTGTATGATACACTTAGACATTTTAAAATTGTGATCTCTGTGTTTTATGCATTTACCATTTTATTTGGGACTTAAATCTAGGAGAGGATTAACAGATCTGGCAAAAGGTTAACAGGATAAAAAAAAGTACACGGGCTGCATCTACCGGGTCAGGGAAGCACAGTATCGGGCCGGCAACTATGGGCTGTGATTACAGTTGATTCGAAAAAAAAAACATTGCTTTAAAAGTAGCGTTACAGGCTAGCTATAGGCACGGTGCCTGGCTACTAGTAACTCGACGGAGCCGACGGGTGTTCACCGGGAAGCTGTGGGCGGCGGCGGCGACGTGGGAGACGATACGGCGGACTGGAGCGGCTCGGTACCGCTTCATGTCCATGCAGGGGCAGTCCTTCGTGTCGGCCTAGACGGAGGAGAGTCGCAGTTTTGCGGACAGGAAATGGCAGCGACAGACCTCGACGATGGAGTCCTCCTGGCGGTCTCCTGGAAAATAAAGAGGCCATGAGGAGGCGGACAGATAGAAAGTTACAGCCACAGAGAGGGTGCAGCGAGAGATCAAAGAGAGGCCCACAGCCGAGCTGTGGACCAAGACGAGCATCTGGTCGTTCCCCGTGACCAGAGAAGAACGGCAGGGGAGTAACCCGCTAGGTGGGAGAGTTGGAGAGCTAGGGGTTGGTATGGGCTTCTTCTGAGAGGGAAGGAGGTGTGGGGTTGAGATAGAGAGGAGGCTTGGAGGCGCTTTAATCAGGAGATGGCCGGCGCACTGTCACGATCGACGTGGCGGACGTTGTCTGGCCGGGGTGCGCGGCGAGAGTAGACAGAAGGAAGAGGACAAGAAGAGCCTTCGGGGCTACGCCAAGGAGTCAAAGAGGATTTTTCTCGGTCTATGGCGAAAGCACAGGTCAGGAGGTGGTCGACCGGCTGGGAGAGGGAAGGCCGAACAGATGCCTGCCAGGTGCTCGATAAAAGGCTGGCTCCCAGTGCACGCTCGAGAGAGACCGAAATGAACGGGACAAGGTCTATGGCTTGCTTGTGAAGGCTCAGGGTTGCCTAGGGACGTCAGTGGCGAGGTGGCTCGGGCAGGCGTGCTCGATTTCTTTGTAGTCCAAAAGCGGTGGTGACCGGGAAGAAAGAACAGAGAGAGCAGATGGTGTGGCTCGTCCAGCCGTGGTCTCTGGCTTGCGGGGTCAAGGTGGTGATCTAGGAAAGGGTCAGATGCTGATTGGCGGTCAGCATATGAGTGGGTGAGAAGGAAACAAAGAGGGAGAGAGAGATAGGCTCGGGTTCTCCCCAAGGTTGGCCTAAAACTCGGGATTCGATAGAGATATGAGAGAGATGGCAAGGTGGTCAGAGGAGTGACTAGGGTAGTTACTCACGGATTTGTACCAAGGTTAGCTTCAGGTTTTGGTCCGGATTAGAAGGGGAAATATCATGCAGGCTATGTGTTTGTTGAAATGATCAAAAGAGAATTTGAATTTGATTTTCCATATTTTCTTGAATAGAAATCTTGGAAAAATGATGATACAACAATGATGGTAGTATTCCAAGATGTATTGGGATAAGAAGCTTCACTCATTTGTTCACACAAAAAATGAATTTTGACCCAAATTTGCAAGAGTTTCCAATAAACTAGTTTTTGAAATTCTTGAATAAAGAAAGATGATGTTTTGAGTACATAAAGCTCCACTTGCATAATCATGCATACTAGGTTTTCTTTGGATTTTAAAATATGTTAAAAACAATGCATAAAATGTCATTGCAACCATTAACATGCTTTTGTTAATAAAAGAAAGAAATCAATTTGTATTAAAACAATTATTTTGAGGAAAAAGGAGTGATATAATATATTTATCACATTTCCAAATTTCATTTGAGAAGAGCTTCTAAAAACATTTCATAGAAACATGAAATAGTTTTGTAGTAGAAATAGGGAATAAAAGGAGTTGGAAGCATTTTTTTTACTAGAGCTGAAAATCATCTCACATTAGTTAGAGCAAAGCTCTAGAATGCACTTGCAAGTGCATGGATAGATAAAGGAGATCAAGAAGAAGAGTAGTTGGGCATGGGAGGGTCTCTACTGAATGTATTACGAAATTTAAAAGTGTGGTGAAAAGGGAATCTGCTGGAGATCAAATGGTCACCGATTTGATTAGGGTCAGAGACATGATTAGAACAATTAGCATATGATCTCAGTGACCACGTGGTAATGGATATAATGAATGATCAATTGACAAGGATGAGATCTAGAAAGTTACATTGTCATGAATAGAAGATATGAGGTTAAGACAAGTCTCTGAAGATTGAATCTATTAACAGAAGTGAAGATAGGCTCAACTTGGAATCTAGATGATTTTGCAATTTAACTTGCCTATCTAATACTTCTTGGCTCCACTAAGATGCTATCAAGCATTAAAGGTTTTAGGAGGAATAAGAAAGACTAAAGGAATTTCTCCAAGCAAAGCATTCATACACACAAAAAGAAGTCAAGAAAAGTCAAACACAGTCAAACACTTGGAACAATAACTTATCATGAGAGCAATGGTTTAACAAGTTCTCAATGGGGATCATGCCTTGGAGATGGCTGAAACAAGTTTTAAATAGGGAAGTGAGGCTTTTGTAAATATTTTTGGAAACTAGTGGAGACATAAATATCTCCTTTATCAAGTTTTCCTCCAAGGTGTTTGAAAACCAAATATCAATTATTTTGTAAAATATGTATTTGCAAAACTAGTGGGATCATACTAACATGTAGATCCCATAGATTTTATAAATCAATAGCTTGGAAAACCTTTGTGTCCAAATATATATATCTTGGCTCTTTGTTTTTGGAAAAAGTTCAAATCATTTGAAATTGGAGGGGTTGCCAAGATGAGGTTTTTGCAAAATAACTAGTAACATTGCTAATGACATGATCACTATGTCATAAGGATCGTGTTGGTTCATAATTGGGTTCAACAAGCAACTTACACACGGAACAATCACACAACAAACAAGGCAAACATGCAAGAGACTTTAGTAAATCTGATTAAGCACAGAAAGTTTTTGTTGGCCCTCATTTTTGCATTACTGAAGTCTACTTAAACATTGTTACAAAATTTGGGGTGTTACAAATCTTCCCCCCATAAAAACAATAAGTGTTGGTGACAAGTTTGTACTAAGTCACTAACTGTACTTATTTTCGATCGTAGGGATTAGCATGCACAAGAGTGGCAAAAGATGATCCTACCAGATTTATCCAGCGGTCCATAATGCCCAATGTTGACGAAAGGATGTATGATCTAATTCCTTTTCCTCCTCCTTCTCTCCAACTTTTTATTCATTAACCTGCCGATGACAAGTTTTTCTTTAATTCTCAGTCCAGCAAGACAAGCTTCAGTGAATTACATCATCTCTGGCAGGACGGAGGCAGGAAAGGGCCAATGCAAGAAAATAGAGCACCAAATTAGTTAGAGGGGGCCCAACAAGTAAATTTGCCTAGTTTTGAGGGGGTTTAGCGTAAAAAGCAGGGGTATATACAAAAAAAATCCAAGTTGGGGGGGGGGGGGGGGGGGGGGGCAAGGGCCCCTGCTGATCCCCTGTCTCAGCCACTGCTCATGGCATGCTCCCCACTTATTAGCAAAGGATGTCGTGAACACACACCAAAGGATCAACACATCATGTGTGGAAAGCAACACGTACCGAGATCAATGACATGCGTGGAGGCGGAGCAAATGTCATGCACAACTTCTTCTTTCCAACATTTTCTGATTGACATACGTATATCATGTTAGTGGTGGAAAGGGTCTTGTTTTATTTATTAGACCTTTCTCCATATATTTAGGTTCACGTGTCATATTTTTTTTTGTTCTAGAATGCAAGCCACGGTCTTGCACTCAAGCGCTAAGGCTGAATACCGTGTTGTCGCTAATGCTATGGCTGAAACTTGCTAGTTTTGCGCCAACTCCTTTGTGAGCTACAATGTTCCCTGCCCAAAGGGACACTTGTCTATTGCAATAATGTTTCAACCATTTATATGAGCAAGAACCCTGTCCATCATCGATGAACCAAGCTCAAAGAATTGGATGTGCACTTCGTCCGTGAGTAAAGTCTTAACTTGGTGAGCTTCGTGTCCTGCATGTCCCTACAAATCAATAGTTTGCAGATGTTCTGACTAAAGGCCTTGTGACAACAACATTCAACAAATTTTGGTCTATTCACTGAATGCATTAGCATGTGTCTGCACACGTGGCATGTATCAATCCCACGTTGTGCTCCAACATTCACACGTTTGACTTAGCCTAGTTAGTGGAGTAATTAGCTCAGATACAATCAGAAATGGTTTGTTCGAGTAGATGCATGATCAAGGATTTTACACTTGGTTGGGCCGGCCCACATAATTTGTGGGCCCTGGAGCAACACGGCACTAATGGACCCCTTTTTACAGTGGCCGAGCTTAGGGGGGCCATGACCCCCCTACTCCATGAAATTACTTTAAATATCTCTAACATTTATGATTAAGTTTGAAATATTACCCAAATTATAAGCATGATTGGTGTCTTGGACCCCTTCAACAGTTCTATAGTTCCGCGCACTACAGATGAGAGAGGAGGTGATGCACGGTGAAGTAGTTCAGGTTGAGGGAGCACAAAAGATCAGAGTTGTTTTTGCCGCAACCATGGACGGCTTAGCCGCCATGGCCACGACAATGGGGATGCTGGCATCCAAGAAGGTGTCACGATAGCAGATACTTGATCCTATGGTGTCGAGATGCTCTTAGGCTTGATCAACTACACGTTGTGCAAAAAATTTGTGAAAGGACGACAATGGCAATGTCAATCTGGGATGGCGCTTCCTCCACGCGAGGATGTAGTGATCACTGGCTATGGAATCAAGGCAGTGATCCTAATCATCAGATGCCGTCTACCTTCTGTGGGTGGTCTACTGTCAACCTGCATTGCGGCCATGGTCGGGCTGGCCGCCATCGACACTGCAACCTCGGTCGCCCACCATACGTCTGGCATCATTGTCTTCCTCAGCGGCTTCACGACCATCGGGTTATGATACCTTGTCTTTGATTGTATTACAGATGCATTTTAGAAGGCCATCGGCTCACACCACATTATTCTAGTGAGAAATTGTTGTGAAAACTGGGCACACTGGTTAACCCTTTAATTTATAGATTAGCACATTCTTAATCATTGGCTAAAAATACGTAGGGGAATCAAAGTAAACTTTAGCACCACTTGTGTACTAACTCAAGGATCGTTGCTCGTGTTGAAATAAAACATATGTAGCAACATATATGGAGGAAAATTTGTCTAAGCACTTGATCAAATGCTCGAGGAGCCAATGTCTGATCCGGTGCTTAAGTTTTTAGAACAGAGAATTGCAGTAGCAAATCAACACACAGAGACACCAATCCTTTTTAGGTGGAACACCTCTCATCTTGAGAGGAAAAAACATGGGCCGAAGCCATTCAAATCTTCTTCCACTATTATCAAACAGGGATATACCACTATACACATGGATCTTGGATGCTACATCACTATTTGGGACACATGAGCTAGGGATGGAACAAACCAAAGATGGTGGAACCACAACTTGAAGGAGATAAGAACCAAATGGTATTTTTGTTAAAAAACAAAAAATGAAAATATTGTGCATTTAGTCATATTATGTCACTTACTTGTTGTGAAAATACCGAGCTTGCAATATGGCAGTTTTTTAAAATCTCTTCACAAAGAAGACTAGAGATATGGTTTAACTTGGCTTTTTTACCCAAGTGACCTTGTAGATCACAAAACACAAGCATACTAAGTGATAACACCCCCAAACTTAGCAAATGTGTGCACCTTCTCATGACAAACAACTTTTCTAGGTAGAGTTTCAAACTGTCTTTCAAAACAAAATGAGTTTCCATTTTATTAGTGCAAAAAGAGAGTAAAAAGTGCGTGTTTTTGTGAAGCAACTACCAATAATGAGGGTGACAAGGGTTAACTCAGCAAATGTCCTAGATGAAGGACTTAGGATCGAGGGAAGAGGGCGTCAGATGAACTCGAAGGTAAAGATCAGGCAAACAAGGCAAGGTTTGATGTGTGTTGAGAATAAGTGTGGTACTCAATTGGCCCAATCTCAATCTCTCCCTGGCCGGCCTCTCCTGGCCCCTTTATATAGGTGGCCAGGTCTCGAGGATCCGGTCGGGTTCAATACAAATTACAATGTATATATACAATATCATCTTGTATTTTGACTACATCTATGCTTGGGCCTATCTAACGGGCCCCAGGGGTACCAAGATAATTGGCCTTAATGGCTATACCCTTGTCAGTAGCCCCCGAGATTCTACCCGAATTGTAGATTTGGGTTGAATCTCAAATCTTCATATCTTTGACTTGGTCAATCTTTGACTTCTTCTTTTCCTTTGTTTTCATCAAACAATTTATATCGTTTATTTCACAGGGGGATTTTGGTTAACAAACCTGGCGCTTCTAACGAATCAGAAGACCAGTTAACTGCCTGAGCAGAAACTTGCTACCTACTTCGAACTCAAGCCCCCGGACTTGAATCCGATACCTGGCGTAACCAAGTCTTTTGCCGCATTTAGGACTTACAAAGACAGGATTCCAGTATTTCTCAGGGTACCCAGTGCGTCCACCGGGATTTTTCTTTGCATCGTGGATACGGAAATTTAGTAGCAGAGCGCATTCATGTGCGTATACTAGGCCATGCAGGACGGATCCTGAGGTCTTACCTTCCTGATTTTTTTGCAGTCATGGCATTCAAGCTTTTTTATCGCGATGACGCGGCTTGAGAATCATAATTTTGTCGTGAGCCTTGTTTGGCTGTTTCAATACCCAAATTGCTCCCGATGGGAGTGAATTAGCGAGCATAAATGTCTAATGTTGATCCATTGACAATGAAGTCGATAATTTGCTCCATTATATGTCCCATAATTTCCCTCCTTGCTTGCAAAGTCGATAATTTTATCTTCATCGGGTGCGCGACTAGCGCTCCCGATGGGAGTAGCCCCCGAGGCTAAAGTCAAAAAAAATTCGGGTATAGGCTCAAAAGTATTTGCTCCTTGTTTTGTCTTTCTTCGTCATGACCTGCACAAACAATTTTTTAAAATCTTTTACCTTCTTCTTTCCTTTCATCGGGTGCGTGACCAGCGCTCCCGATGGGAGTCGCCCCAGAGGCTATGGTCGAGTTCTTTGGAGGCGATCATAGACTCAAAATTTTTCTTTGACTTGTATTCCTTTGACTTAGCCAATATGCGTGACATCATTGATATGATTACTCTTTGCAATGATTTGATCGGACGCTGACCGTTGCACATGGGCAGCGTGGTAATTTCCAAATTTTCCACCCGTTAGTGGACTTGCCGCTTTTGCTTCGCACACCACGTCGCAGCCCACATTCCTTCCCGTGGAAGCTTTATTTAAGGAGAAACCTTTTACTTTTACTATTTACCAGTTCATTGCTCCTCTGCCGCTACCACTGCTTCTTCTTCCTTGCGCTCGCCCTTTTCTCGCAACCCCCAAGCGCCTCGCCATTGTATGCCCATCAAGAGAGTTGCGCATCGATCGAAGATGACCAAGAAGGGGATGAAGAAGCAAACTCTGGCCTGGATTCCCTCTTCCTTCGACGATAAGGATCTGAAGAAAGTGAAGAAGGAAGGGTTTCTGTCAGAATCTGTGGAGATCATCTTCCCCAGGGACGAGGCTATTCCTGCACCGCCGGCGGGATTCCGGGTGATGTTCCTCGCTTTCCTCTTTTGCGGTTTATCCCTCCCTGCCCACGAATTCCTTCTTGGGCTTCTCTTTGTGTATGGCATGCAACTGCATCAGCTCACGCCAAACTCTTTACTGCACATTGCTTGCTTCATCACTCTCTGTGAAGCATTCCTGGGCATCGACCCCCACTGGATTCTTTGGAAGTATCTCTTTCGCCTGCGTCGTAGTGGTTCTTTAGCCAAAATTCCTGAGCTTGGTGGGGCCATTGTCACTTTGCGATCAGAGTCGCAATATCTTGAGTTTAAGATGGCCCAATCAGTTCAAGGTTGGAGACAGAAATGGTTCTATATCAAGGACCAGAAATTTGCTGACTCTGATCATTATGGGCTTGCTCCCTTTGATGCCAGAAAAGGCTTGACAAAGCTGACTTCCTGGGATGGTTTGCCTTCTGATGCTAAAGTCAAAAACATCAAGCCATTGTTGGATCGTATTCAAGAGCTCAAGAATGCAGCGGGGAGCGGACTGACTGGAACACAGCTTATGGTGTTCTTTCTCCAGAGACGCATTCAACCGCTACAAGCTTGAGTTTGCAAGTTATGGACTTATTCTGGCTTGAACGATCCTTCTCGAGTGTCTTCTCAGGACCCAAAGAAAAAAGGATCTCGATAAGAGGGTTAGATCATTGACTACCCTCACTGCAAAAATAGAAGTTCCTGCGTGTCTGGCCACTGTCTTCGACTCCACGCACCCGTTGCAACATGTACGTGACTTGCAATCTGAAGAAATATTTCACTCTCTTCTCTTTTTCTCTTTTTTTCCTTTTAACTATGTATTGTTGATGCTCTATACTTCGCATTCTTTGTAGGACCACCAATTTTTGGCTTTTGCACCCTCCTCTTCCCGAGGAAGGACCCATCAATGCTGAAGTTACCCCTGCTGACTCCGACGCCCCCAAGGCTTGTGAGGACCAGGATGGGGATGGAGCCGAGGGTTCTTTGGAGGGAAGTGACTCCACTTTGTCGCCTCCCCTCGCCGAGTCTGAAGCTCAAGGTGCAGAGAAGAAACAGAAACGCATGGAGGACTTGACTTCCTCGGGTACATCTAATCCAAAAGATGTACCGCGGGAGCAGACAACTTCCAGGGTTTCTATCCCTACTATGTTTAAATTACTTGACTCGTAAGTTATTTGACTGTTGTTTCTAGCTGTTTCTTTATTTTGATCTTCTCCTTTCTTGAACTCGAATGATTTTACCCTAGTGATGATGATAAACCGAGAAAGACCACCACTGTGGTTCTCCCTTTGACAACTCCAACTGCTCCGAAGAAGGGCTCACAGGAAGAGACCATGGTGAATAATCCATCACAGGACATCCTAGAGAAAATCATTGGTGTGCAACCCGCAAAGCGCAAGAAGGCAACAGTGGTAGCTGCATCTGCTTCTCTTGGGGCGCTTCAGTCTCCCTCTTCTTCTAATCATGTAAGCGCAACTTTTTGTATTTTAACTCTTTTATTCGTGCGCTCTGTTTGTTCTTATATAATCTTGCTCTGCAGCCCCTGATGTAGAGATTTTTGTCTCTTGGCATTGATTGTGTTAAGATCCAAGAAGCTGTTGATGAATCCAAAGGTGATGTCCCTTGCTATTTGCTCTTATCTTGTTTTCCTTTGTTGATTTCTTCTTGCTTGCACTTTACTGTATCACTTCCTTGTTTGTAGTCGCTCTGAACAAAGCCCTTGCTAGCATGGCTTCTTTAGAAGCCAAACTGAAGACCAATTCTCAGGCTCTCAAGGATGCCAACATTGCCAAGGCTTCAGCTGAAAAGGCTGCCAAAATAGCAAAAGCCAAGGCTAAAAAGGCTGTGAAAGCTTTGGCTGAGATTGCTCAGAAGCAATCTCACCGTGAAGGAGCTACCGTTGCGCGACTTGATGCAATTTGTACGTCTGTTGGCAGTAAGTTCTTCGTCTTGTCTTTGTGTCTTGCTAAAGTTATATTTGTTGACATGCTTTTCTTGGCTTACTTGTACTTCTGTGATGCAGCAGAGCAACTTGGAGAGGTCTAGAAACTTCGGCTCGAAAGTGCCAAAGACCCTCTGCTGGACTCGGTGGACGTTTTGGAGTCAAACTGGAGGCTTGCTCGAGATGTCCTCTGATACGTTGCAAACGTATCTATAATTTTTGATGCTCAATGCTTGTTTTACACCAATTGCTATATGTTTTATCTACACTTTGTGGCACTTTTATGATTTATTTGGACTAACCTACTAATAGTTGCAAAAGTGCACAATGTTCTTGTTTTACACTTTGATGTGTAGGAATTACCAAGAATACAAGTGGAAATCTTGTTGGAGTCAAATTGGGATTTTTCCTGAAATCTGTGCCAGAACTCTTTTTGAAGATGGTCACATTACGGGTCGAAGACAGCATCAAACGGAAAACTCTTCAACTACAAAGTTGTAGGGAATTTCACGGCAAACGTTCTGGACATAAAATTCGCCTGATTCCAAGTCTGAACGGCCGAGTTAGGCCCGATCTAGTGCGGCCCAAGATGGGGAGACGGAAATCCGAGAAGCTATATAAGGGGAGGAAACCTAACTCGTGGGACACCTCTACCCATGAATTTGTAGCAACCAGAGCCACGTTTTTGCCCCCCATGGATCCCATCTCTATGGGGGAGGGCTCCCATGAAACCATGAAGGAACGGGGCTAAGGGGCGGCGCTCCCCCATGATGCCGGCGACGGGGGAGTCCCCCGCGCTGTTGTCGGCACCGCCCGCGCCCCTCGCTGCTCATCTCCGCCATCTTCACCGCTATCTCCATCATCAACTCCTCCTATTATGCAGTGGTTCATCCTCCCACACACCTCTGTACCATCCTATGTAAACATGGTGTTTGATGCTATAATATTTATCCTATGATCTATGTCATGTTTTTATAGTTTATTTGTTCTTAGATTGATTTGTTAAATGTCTTTGGTTCATTAGAGTTGTATGTTGATATGGTACTGTCCTTTGGTGTCCATTATATTTATGCACACATGGATTAAACATCTTAGGGTTAGTAGTATGTGTAAAAGGAAGGGGGTAGTTTTGCCGGAGTGATAGAAACCTGAGGACGCGAACCGGAACGTTGCACGTATGGGAGTAAGAGGGCCATTAACTTAAGGCTATGGTTTGGGAAACCCTAATGCATTGTTAGTATTTGTGGATGCTTGCTAACAATCCAATCATGTAGTACTTGTAATTCCAAGTAGTGAAGTGCATGTATATTTAGCCTCTCCCATATAGAAAATTGCATCGAAGACAGTGAACCCGATTTATTCACTAATTGAACTTAGACAAAGCCGCCACTATTACCACCACTTTTCCACACTCATGGTACTGTTAGTTTATGGTTACTTAGTATATTTTATTGCTGCAGCACTAACAATTACTTTCTTGTATTTATTATCTTGCAAAGCTATCTCTCATACCCGTATTGTTGCACTAGTTTTATTTCCTAGATGATGCAAACGTTTAGTGTGCGTAGAGTTGTATCTGCGGTTGATAGAACTTGAGAGAATATTTATCCTACCTTTAGCTCCTCGTTGGGTTCAACACTCTTACTTATCGAAAAGGCTATACACGATCCCCTATACTTGTGGGATATCATCCTCCATCGAACTCGCCATGTTCTGACTCGCATGTTTGTCGGGTTATTTCCGAGGAAGAAGGATGAGCTGCCTGTCGGCAATCTTAGGAAGTGATTGCTTGTTTGATGGTGCCAATTTAACGCACCCAGTTGGGAACCCCAAGAGGAAGGTATGATGAGCATAGTAGCAAGTCTTTCCTCAGAAAGAAACCGAGGTTTATCGAACCAGTAGGAAAAAGCCAAACTTCAGAAGGTGATGCCTGCTAGCTTCGCGATAGCTCCGGACAATTTATAAGGTGCCTTGTCCAGAGCTTTGCTTTGCACCAGCAGCAACGTGGAACCTGCACACAACACAACCAAGAACTTTGCTCCCAACTTACAATGAGGTTGTCAATCTCACCGGTTTGCTGTAAACAAAGAATTGAGCGTATCGAGTGGAAAGTAATAGTAGTATGCGAGAAAGTAAACAGTGGGAGTAAAAGTAAACAGTAATAGCAATGTAAAGGAAATTGGACCGGGGTCCACAGTTCACTAGTGGTGTCTCTCCATAAGATAAATAACAAAATGTTGGGTAAACAAATTACAGTTGGGCAATTGATAGAATAAAGATAACGTGCATATGTCATGAGGATCACTATGAGATTTACTCTGGGCATTACAACAAGATACATAGACCGCCATCCAACTGCATCTATGACTAATAATCCACTCACGGGAAATCATCCGAGGACCCCTTGAGTATTAAGTTGCGAACAACAGATAACTGCATTAAGCAAAGTGTGTAATATAAACAAAGCAAATGTCCTTGGACACAAGATTGTTGTTTTCTCCCTAGTGGCAACATCACATCTACAACCTTAGAGGTTTCTGTCACTCCCCCAGATTAAATAGAGGCATGAAACAAACTATCAAGCATAAATACCCCCTCTTGGAGTTACTAGTATCTACTAGGACAAGAAAGCTACTAACAACGGAGAGCATGCAAGATCATAAACAACATAGAGATAACATAAGATAATATTCAGCACATCAACTTAACATAACACCAATATTCATTGGATCCCAACAAACACAACATGTAGAATTACATAAAGATGATCTCGATCATGTAAGGCAGCTCACGAGATCTAAACATGAAGCACATGGTGGAGAAGACAACCATCTAGCTACTACTATGGACCCATAGTCCAAGGTAGACTACTCACTCATCGCGCCGGAGGCAAGCATGGCGATGAAGAAGACCTCCGGTGGCGATTCCCCTCTCCGGTAGGGTGCCGGGAAGAGCTTCTGGACCCTCCCAATCTCGGGTCGACGACGGCGGCGGATCGCGATGTGTTTCTGAAAAATTGATCGGGTCTTTAGGTTTTTCCCGTCGGGGGGTCTTTATAGGCGAAGGTGCGGCGTTAGAGGTGGACTAGGGCGGCCTCACCCATAGGGGGCACGGGCCAGGGGCTAGCCACGCCGCTCTATGGTGTGGCCGGCCCGTGGCCCCCCTCTGTCTCCTCTTCGGACTTCTGGAAGCTTCGGTAAATATTAGGAGGTTCGGCTTTTGTTTTGTCCAATTCCGAGAATATTTCCTGTGTAACTTTTCTGAAACACAAAAATAGCAGAAAACAGGGAACTGGCACTGTGGCATCTTGTTAATAGGTTAGTTCCGGAAAATTCATAAAAACGCCACGAAGTGTAATAAAACACTAAGCAAATGGTGTAAGAACAAGTATGGAGCATCAAAAATTATAGATACGTTTGAGACGTATCAAGCATCCCCAAGCTTAACTCCCGCTCGTCCTCGAGTAGGTAAGTGATAACAAAAGAATAATTTTTGAGGTGACATACACCATCACAATCTTGATCATCTATGTAAAGCATTGAGTGCTGGGATCAAAAGAACTTAAAACATAGGCATGAAAGACATAATCTTGATAGAAGAAACTTAGCAACCATGTTATAACATGAAATAGAACACAAATGAAAGATCATGAAAAATGAAACAATGAAAGTCAAACGTGTGTTCAAATCAAATGGAAAAACATAGCATAAGGTTTTCATCTTGTCCTTCACGGAATAGCAAAACATAAATGCATAGGACACCTTCAAGTTTAAGAGGGCGACTAGATACAAATAATTTAAGAACAAGTGAAACCAAAATCATGAATCAATCAATGATAAACTTTGGGACTATGCACATTAAACTCAGAATGACAACTATGCTCTCTTAGACGGTGCATAAAGGTAGAAGGTGGAGACTCAACATAAAAGTAAAAGAAAGGCCTTCGCAGAGGGAAGCAGTGATTGCAAGTTTTATAAACCTTCAAAAATTATGGTACTTACTAGTTTTGAGCTCTCATTGCCCCATCATAGGCATCTTGAATGGTTAAAGTTAATGCGAGTACAATTATGAAGCATATGCTTGACAAATCATAAGTTGAAAACCTCGTGTCCCATGAAGTATGAATACCCAAACCTCATGCTACTCGACTTAGAGTCCCAAGTAAGCTCTTGTCATTGTAAGTATACACGTATCATCGAGAACCGCCAACGGGGTACCTCCGTGCCCGATGACATGGAACAAGCCCACATCAAAATGACAGGACAAACAAACAATGAACACCTCAGCATCTCTTTTATTTACCATTGGTATAACTTTTTTTTTGACATGCGTCGTCGAATGTTCACTATGGGCATGCTGTAAATTTCCAACATGAATTATGCATGGCTTAGATTAGCGGCCCAGGCGTTTCTTTAACACGTATACAAACTCCATGATCCTGCAAGATTCCCAACTTATTTCACATCGCGAGTATCTATAAACAAAAGATCACGATATCCACTCAAATAAGAAGTGCAATGTTGAAAGCTTGCCCCATGACGGCATGGCTGAGCTAATTTCCAACTTACAACTTGCAAGCATAACAACTCAACATAAGAGAGCCACAATGTCAAAATTTTAAAAGTGAGAATAGTAAAGTGTGCCATCAGGTTCGTTAGAGCTTTACTGATCAATTTTCGCATAACACCAAAAGAGTTTAATTTGAAGGATAGATAAAAGCAAGTCAAATAAACTTTGGAATAGCAAATTGTTAATAGGTATGTATGGTGGACAAATTGGAATAAATTGGTTTTTGGGAGTTGGATGGACGAGTAGAGCTCATACTCAGTACAAAATGAGGGCTAGTAAAAGACTGGGAGTGACCAACTAAGAGAGCAATAACGGCCATAAACATGCATAGCGACAAAATATCATTAAGAGAAGCATAAAAGGGCATCAAAAGTCAAAAACTAAATGATCATAGAGGCTTATGGCGACTTTGTATGAGTCAAACATGTTGTAAGCATGCGCCAAGTCAACCCAAATAAAGCATCAAGGAGAAAACCAAATAAATGCTTCCAAATAATAAAAACAACGCATGATTTTTTCAAAGGCTCATTAAGCAATCTCAGTCATTTGAGACAAGCCATGCTACAACAAAAACACTAAGCATACTATCAAAATAACATCAAGCATGGCATGCAAAAGTCTAAGCCGCAGTATAACAAGCTCCTTTTTGTACCACTTTTTTGTATGAAACTTTTTCTCTTTTCTAACACCATTCAAACCTTTTTGAAACAACTCTTTTGATGAATACCAATACAGACCAGAGGTCAAAATACACCTTGATACAAAGATAAAACAAGATCTGAACAAAAATCAAGGCGAAAAACAAAAGCTAAACACAGTTCTAGAAAAAGAGAACACTCGTTGAACGATAAGAGTGAAAAACGGAGTGTTCTTGGCAAATGAAAAGCAAGTAAATCTCCTCCAAAAGAAATTTGTTGGGGTCCAACCATTTATTGCAGCAAACAAAACAAAACAAAACTGAAAACTAAAGTAAAGACGCTCCAAGAAAAACGCATAGTGCATGAAGCAATAAAAATATGGTGTGTTGAAAGGTGACCTGATTTTTGCCGATGAAGAAGGGGTGCCTCGGGGGCATCCCCAAGCTTTGACGCTTGTACCTCTTGGATATTTCTTGGGGTGCGTGGGCATCCCCAAGCTTGAGCTTTTGTCCATTCTTCATCTCATCTCATCATTCTCCAATCCTTACACTTGAAAACTTCCTTCATACAAAACTCAACACAATTCTATCAACAACATTAGTGTAAGCATAATAATGAATCAACCCTTTTTGGTTCAGATTTCAACTCAAAACCACCACATAGAAAGCATATACTACTGTAGCAACTTCCCCAAAAGTTCTGTGATCAAAAGAACTAAAAAAGAAAGCGATCGAGAGTCAAACACAAATAGTGGCAAAAATTTGTCAAAACAGAACAGCTAACAAAGGTCGATTTTTTCGAGAGTTTTCTGTTGCTCAAATCAAAAAGTGTAAAACTAATGAAAGTTTGGATATAAACTGGGGCATGTGCACAAGAAATCGCAGGTCAAAAAGATATTCCGAGAATTTTCACAAATTTTTACGGTGCATCACCAAAATCTGTTTAAGGATAGCAACATCCCCAAATCTTACCCCACTCAAATTAGAGGTTTCTATTGGCACAACAACAAACAAAAAGAATAAGGAGTGGTTATTATGGTAGTAATAACTTCCAAGACTCAAATAAAAGAAAAAGAACTGAAAATAAAACAATGGGTTATCTCCCAAGAGTGCTTTTCTTTAATGCCTTTGAGCTAGGCGTAGAAAGTGCGAATCAAGTAATATCAAATGATGAAGCATCAAGTTCATAATTTTCTCTAAGAATAGAGTCAAAAAGTAATTTCTTCCTCCTGCTAGGGAAGTGTTCCATACCTTTCTTGAGTGGGAATTGATATTTGATGGTGCCTTCCCTCATATCAATGATGGCACCTACAGTTCGAAGAAAGGGTCTTCCCAAAATAATAGGACATGAAGCATTGCATTCAACATCCATGACAAGAAAATCAACGGGAACAAGGTTATTGTTAACCATAATAAGAACATCATTAATCCTTCCCAAAGGTTTCTTCTTAGCAACATCAGCAATAGGAACATCATAATAACACTTTTCAAGCGGTGGTAAATCAAGCATGTCATAAATCTTTCTAGGTATAATAGAAATACTAGCACCTAGATCACATAAAGCATGGCAATCAAAACCATTAACATGCATATCAATGATGGGTTCCCAACCATCTTCCAACTTCTTGGGAATAGAAGCTTTTTGCTTCAACTTTTCATCCCTAATTTTCATAAGAGCATTGGTAATATGCTTTGTAAAAGCAACATTTATAGAACTAGCATTGTGACTCAAAGAAAGCTTTTGCAAGAAGAAAATAACTTCAGATATATTGCAGCCATCAACATCAAAATCATTGAAAGAACTAGAGCTATCATCTCCTACACTCCGAAAAATTTCAGCACTCTTTTGAGAAAAAGTTTTTACAGTTTTGGGCTTTTTAACACAAGGAGTAGGAGTTTTCTCTACACCAATCAAAGTAAGAGGATTGCTAGCATTTGGAACAACATCATTAGAGGTAGTAATGGTACATACCTTCATATTTCTAGCCATCTCATCTTCTCTTTCCCATCTGGCATGCAATTCTGCTAGCATCCTAACATTTTCATGAATTTTAACTTGGATAGCATTAGCAGTGGCAAAAGTATTGTTCTTCTTCACCTAATTAGGCAAGACTTTTAGTTTCAGAAGTTCAACATCAAGAGCAAGGCTATAAACTTTAGAAGCAAGAATATCAATTTTGCCTAACTTTTCCTCAACAGACTTGTTAAAAGCAGTTTGCTTACCGATGAAGTCCTTGAGCATGACTACGAGCTCAGAGGGCGCGGCCCTAGTGTTGTTGGAGGAATTACCATAAGAGTTACTATAACCATTACCATTGGTAGATAGATACGGCCTATAATTGTTACTAGCAAAATTGTTCCTATAAGCATTGTTGTTAAAATTATTATTTCTAATGAAGTTTACATCAACATGCTCTTCTTGAGCAACCAAAGAGGCCAAAGGAACATTTTTAGGATCAACATGAGTCCTATCATTAGAAAGCATAAGCATTATAGCATCAATCTTATCACTCAAGGAAGAGGTTTCCTCAACAGAATTTACCTTCTTACCTTGTGTAGCTCTCTTGGTGTGCCATTCAGAATAATTTACCATCATGTTGTCAAGAAGTTTGGTTGCGGCGCCCAAGGTAAGGGACATAAAAGTGCCTCCAGCAGCTGCATCCAATAGATTTTTGAATAAAAATTTAGTCCTGCATAAAAAGTTTGGACAATCATCCAAGTAGTCAGTCCATGAGTAGGGCAATTCTTTATCATAGATTTCATTCTTTCCTAAGCATGAGCAACATGTTCATTATCAAACTGTCTAAACTTCATGATATCACTACGCAAAGCTATAATCTTAGCAGGAGGATAGTATTTTCCAATAAAAGCATCCTTACACTTAGCCCATGAATCAATACTATTTCTAGGCAAAGATAGCAACCAATCCTTAGCTTTTCCTCTTAAAGAAAAAGGAAACAACTCAAGTTTAATAATATCACCTTCTACATCCTTATATTTTTGCATCTCACATAGCTCAACAAAATTGTTGAGATGAGCTGCAGCATCATCAGTACTAGCACCAGAAAATTGCTCTTTCATAACAAGGATCAATAAAGCAGGTTTAATCTCATAAAAATTTGCAGCAGGAGCAGGTGGCGCAATAGGAGTGCAGATAAAATCACTATTATTAGTGCTAGTAAAATCACACAACTTGTTGTTCTCATGAGTACCCATTCTAGCAAAGCTAAAAGCAGACAAGTAAAAATAACAAAACTAATAGGAAACTATTTTTTTTGTGTTTTTGATAAAGAGATGCAAGCAAAAATAAAGTAAAGCAAAACAATAAACAATGTAAAGGATGTGCGTGCGCAACTCCCCTTGCAGAAATCTTCTTTTTCCCTGGCAACGGTGCCAGAAAACTTGATTGCTTGTTTGATGGTGCCAATTTGACGCACCCAGTTGGGAACCCCAAGAGGAAGGTATGATGAGCACAGTAGCAAGTCTTCCCTCAGTTTATCGAACTAGTAGGAAAAAGGCAAACTTCAGAAGGTGATGCCTGCTAGCTTCGGGACAGCTCCGGATAATTTATAAGGCGCCTCGTCTAGGGCTTTACTTTGCACCAGTAGCAACATGGAACCTGCACACAATACAACCAAGAACTTTGCTCCCAACTTACAATGAGGTTGTCAATCTCACCGGTTTGCTGTAAACAAAGGATTGAGCGTATCGAGTGGAAAGTAATAGTAGTATGCGAGAAAGTAAACAGTGCGAGTAAAAGTAAACAGTAATAGCAATGTAAAGGAAATTGGACCGGGGTCCATAGTTCACTAGTAGTGTCTCTCCATAAGATAAATAACAACATGCTGGGTAAACAAATTACAGTTGAGCAATTGATAGAATAAAGATAACGTTCATATGTCACGAGGATCACTATGAGATTTACTCTTGGCATTACAACAAGATACATAGATCGCCATCCAACTGCATCTATGACTAATAATCCACTCGCGGGGAATCATCCGAGGACCCCTTGAGTATTAAGTTGCAAACAACAAATAACTGCATTAAGCAAAGTGTGTAATGTAAACAAAGCAAATGTCCTTGGACACAAGATTGTTGTTTTCTCCCTAGTGGCTACATCACATCTACAACCTTAGAGGTTTCTGTCACTCCCCCAGATTAAATAGAGGCATGAACCCAACTATTGAGCATAAATACCCCCTCTTGGAGTCACTAGTATCTACTTGGCCAAGATAGCTACTAACAACGGAGAGCATGTAAGATCATAAACAACATAGAGATAACATAAGATAATATTCAGCACATCAACTTAACATAACACCAATATTCATCGGATCCTAACAAACACAACATGTAGAATTACATAAAGATGATCTCGATCATGTAAGGCAGCTCACGAGATCTAAACATGAAGCACATGATGGAGAAGAAAACCATCTAGCTACTGCTATGGACCCATAGTCCAAGGTAGACTACTCACTCATCACGCCGGAGGCAAGCATGACGATGAAGAAGACCTCTGGTGGAGATTCCCCTCTTCGGCAGGGTGCCGGGAAGAGCTTTTGGACCCTCCCGATCTCGGGTCGACGACGGCGGCGGATCACGATGTGTTTCTGGAAAATTGATTGGGTGTTTAGGTTTTTCCCGTCGGGGGGTCTTTATAGGCAAAGGGGCGGCATCAGAGGTGGACCAGGGCGGCCTCACCCATAGGGGGCGCGGGCCAGGGGCTGGCCGCGCCGCCCTATGGTGTAGCCAACCCGTGGCCCCCCTCCGTCTCTTCTTCGGACTTCTGGAAGCTTCGGTAAATATTAGGATGTTCGGCTTTTGTTTCGTCCAATTCCGAGAATATTTCCTATGTAACTTCTCTGAAACACAAAAATAGCAGAAAACAGGAAACTGGCACTGTGGCATCTTGTTAATAGGTTAGTTCCGGAAAATGCATAAAAACGCCACGAAGTGTAACAAAACACTAAGCAAATGGTGTAAGAACAAGCATGGAGCATAAAAAATTATAGATACGTTTGAGACGTATCCGGAAGCTGGTCGAAGCCTTCGATACCATCAAAGACCCATTCTTGCGATGAAGCTTTCATCGGTGAAATGAGGTGTCGAAGGGACGATTGCTCTCACCCAATCGCATGGCGAGGAAGTGTACTGGAGATGGAGTTCTTTAAGAAGGCGAATGAGTATGCGCCCGACTCATATCTCTAATTCTCCCTGCGCCAACTCCTTCAACTCCTGCACCTGGGACTTCTGCGCCTTCCTCGAGTACACCTGCTCCCATGGACCCCGCTGCTACTGAGGTGGCGTAGACTTTTTGCCTATCCTCATAGAATAGTTTTATGTTTAGTCCCATTTTGCTGTAACTCGAAACATTATATTTTGGTAGTCTTTTGCTCAGAATCTGTTTCTTATAAATATTTTGTGCTGGAATTCATGGCATTCAACATGTCTTGTATTTGAAGTTTATCCTACTTTGTTTGTCCAGCCTGATTGTGATGCGAAACTCCAGAATTTTAACGTGGCTCACTGCCCACAAATATATTAGATTCTGGGGTTCCCTCTGGTCATCATTCTTCTTGTCGTTGTGCTGAGCATCTGTCGAGGATGGCTGATCTTGAAGGTCGGTTGTCCCTTTTGAAATGGCAGGCAAGAACTGCCATGGATCAAGCTAGGAAGTCTTTTGGTTTGCTGAAGAAGGTGTCCTCTCTTGAGAGTCAGGTGTCTGATCTGATGGCAAAGATTGTTCACCTTGAAGAGTGTGATGCTTTCCTTATTGAGATCGTTGAGTCAGCATGGGAGCAACTGCAATGTAAGCTGCCCGGAGCCCCTGAGTTTTTTTGTTGCTACATTTAGTTCTACATATCTTTTGACTTCATACTTCTCAGATATCTATTTGGACCCTGTCGCTGAAAATTGTTGGGTTTTTGAACGAGTTGCAGCTCTTGAAAGGGTATCATCAGATACCAATACTTTCTGGATTGATGCTAGTCGCCGAGGTGCCATCGTTCTCTTGCGGATCATGTGCGTCATGTCGGAGAATCTGTGGATGGTTGCCGAAATCTTTAACAACCATGTTTTCGGTTATACTTCCCAGAAATCCTCCTCCTGAGAATTTTGGTCAGCTACTCGAGGTTTTCAGGACGAGTCGGCACATTCATTGTCTTATAGAACTAAATCTCATAGCTGGTGCCTATTTTGCTCTTGGCTGGGTACAAAAGTGGCATCCAAGGGTGAATTTTAGTACCATGTCTTTGGGCTTGCCTTCTTCACAAATATTTAGAACTATTGCGCTATAGATTCATATGGATGCTACCCTTCAGCCTGCAAGAAGGATGATTGCGAGACTGCTCGAAGCCGATGCTAACTTCTTTTGCGAGTATCATTATTTGAACCCACTCCTTGTTGATTCGTCAGATCAAGTGGAGTTGTAGTCGTGGATTTACTCATTGTAGTTTTCTTTGTTCTATTTTTGTGAGCGTGAGAGTTTTAACTATTCTGATGCTGTTATCAGAGAGTTGTACTCAAGAAGCTTTTGTTGTTTGTGCGTCGACCGCAATTTTTGTAGTATGCTATTTGTATTTATTCGCGTAGAATCTGTGATATGATAGACTTGTAAACTCAAAATATGAGGAACTTGTCTTTTATTATGTTGAATGTAAAGATACATGGGGTGGCCCAAAAGACCCGACCGGTGGCCTATGTTCTGGATCTAGAGGGTCTTGCCCTTATGACTCGTGGCTTAGTAGCCTTATTCTACTTACTCTACTTTCTAATTGCTCATCAGAGATTGTCGCTTAGGTTGTAGGAGTCCCTGACTCATTTGTTGTAGATTTGTCCGGGTCTAATGCTTGGACTCGAAGTTTCTTTGCTTCTGGCTCTGCGTGTTGCTTTATAGTAGTTATGGTTGCCTTCTCTATTTTGCCGTTGAGTTGTCCATATTTGGCTGTCATACCAAATGTTTGCGCAATCTTGTGAAACTCTTTGTAGCATATATCAGAGAGTTCGAAGCTTCCCTTCACAGTGATTATTCCGTTGGGACCTGGCATCTTGAGTACCAGGTAGGTATAGTGGGGTTCTGCCATAAAATGCGAAAACACAGGTCGTTTGAGGATCGCATGATACTGAGAGGGCAAATCCATGACTTCAAAGTCGAGCTTCTCCTTTCTATAGTTCTGGCGATTGCCAAAACAATCGTCGAGTGCTATTCGACCCAATGGGTAGTTTGCACTGCCAGGTACGATTCCATGGAAGGAACAATCTGTTGGCTTGAGGAACTCTAGTGATATGCGCATTGCTCGTAGCGTCTTTGCATATGTCAAGTTTATTCCACTTCCTACATCCATAAACACTCTTTCCACGTCATATCCTCCTATCTGAGCTTTGAGTACCAGGGGCGCGTTTCCTGGCCGAGGTACTGTTATTGGGTGGTCTTCTCTATTGAATTCTATTGGCTGCTTGGACCAGTGCAAATATTTTGTAGTCACTGGAGGCGATGTTATTGCTAAACTGACTTGTCAAGAGATGCTTTTTTCCTCTTTTTGCGACTTTGGTACAGGTTGTATCATTGCGGTGATGTGTCATTTGGATGGGATGTATCCTCCATCATTGTCGTTTCCTTGATTTTTGGCTGACTTTGTCCTTGTGCCGCTTAGTTGGTTGCTTGCTGATTTGCTGGAGGTGCATTGTTTGTGTTTCCATCATAGCCTTGCCTCCTTTCTTCGCCTGGCTTATTTCCTGCTACTTCCTGGAGTTTTAAGAACGTCCTACAATCCTTCATTGCATACCGGGACACCCTTTTGTTGTCGATGAATGCATAGTGTATATGGCATGGTCCATTTAGCATGTCATCTGGTGATTGATTATACTCCCTTGATGCTCTTGGATGGAACTGCTTGTTGCGGCTTGTCGTGGTTTTGTCAACAGATCTGCCATAGGGGTAGGTGTATGGCGGTTTGTGGAAGGGGGTGAACACGGTGGAGCGATCCGGGACGGTGGTACCACGAGTTTACCCAGCTTTAGATCCCGCAACGGTGGCGAGACCCTACGTGCTGCTATAATTCACTATATGGCAACAAGTGTTTGGTTACAATGATAAGGTTGGCTGTTTTGCTATGCGATTGGCCGTATCTAAGTCTCGGTGCCTCAAGGGCTCCTCCATGCCGGCTTATAAAGGCGCCTGGCATGGGCATCATGATGGTACCAGAGCGGATACAATATGGAGTCCTAGACTAAGTCCTATGCGTGTACTACAAGGCAACCCGCCATGGGCCTGTCTTCGGATCCGCCATGAGCTCCTGCGTCCAATATCCGCCATGGGCTTCCAGCAACTGGGTCGCCCGATAGGAAATCCGCCATACCACCCTGATGGGCCACCCTGGCTTGCTGGTTTAGGACTACGTCGCTGGTATACCCATTTGGTATATCCCCAACAGTAGCCCCCAGGGAACTTCAAGATCGCCACCTCCATCCGCTATGCCTTGTTTTTGGTGAAGTCCATCTGCTATGGAGGTTCTTGAGGTTCCTCCTTTCTTCATGTCTCAATCCGCCGTAAATAGCGGATTGTGCGACGTAGTTTCAGCTAAGTGAGATTTCTGGGATCGGTTGGATCGTACCACAAAATCCACCGTAACTTTTGCCATGTAGTTCCTTCTAGGGTAAGATTCACGACATTAGTACTGTTAATAAAAGTTACCATTTTACCCTTAGACACATGTCATTGATCTAGGGTTTGCGAGATTAGGATGAACGGT
Source organism: Dactylis glomerata (assembly GCA_007115705.1). Classification (NCBI taxonomy): domain Eukaryota; kingdom Viridiplantae; phylum Streptophyta; class Magnoliopsida; order Poales; family Poaceae; genus Dactylis; species Dactylis glomerata. The sequence goes on along the minus strand of QXEO01002114.1, from coordinate 143,864 downwards.
GCAGATGGCGGGCACGAATCTCGAGGCTCGGGGCCAATATATACCCCGGCCGATCACCCCCAGCCATTTCACACCTCATTCTCCCTCGTGCATCCTCTCTCCTCAGTGCCGCCGCGAGAGCTCCGCGATCTCCGACGAGCCGCCGCCCGGAATTCTTTGCCGATGGCCACTTTCCATTTTTTCGCCACAAGCTGGCTTCGTCCTCTTCGTCCTTCGAGATTCTGGACATCATTTCTGCCACTCCTCTCGCCGCCATGGACCCAGAGACATCTCACCAAGCTGCATCATCTGAAGCTGTCGGGGATTCAGCAAGGTCGTCAGATACATAATCCGCTATCCCTAAAACTTCGGGAGGTAGCTAGGATCCCTGCAATCTGGACGAGGGAACCTTGGCCTCTTTGGAGTAAGAAGGACTCGTAGCAGCCAAGAACATCTCGAAATGGCGAGTGGACCCTGGCGCCGCTTCGCCGGCCCTTCAAAGGAGATTGTGATGCTAAAGTCCCACATCAATCGGGGCCTCAATCTTCTGCCATCCTACTTCCTGATGAGCATGCTTCAGCATTACAGGTTACTGATACGTCTCCAACGTATCCATAATTTTTGATGCTCCATGCTTGTTTTTACACCATTTGCTTAGTGTTTTGTTACACTTCGTGGCATTTTTATGCATTTTCCGGAACTAACCTATTAACGAGATGCCACAGTGCCAGTTCCCTGTTTTCTGCTGTTTTTGTGTTTCAGAAAAGTTACACAGGAAATATTCTTGGAATTGGACGAAACAAATGCCGAACATCCAGAAATTTACTGAAGCTTGCAGAGAACCGAAGAGGAGACGGAAAGGAGCCAGGAGGCGGCCTCACCACCAGGGGGCGCGACCCAGGCCCTGGCCGTGCCGCCCTATGGTGAGGGCCACCTGGTCCAATTCTGATGCTGCCCCTTCGCCTATAAAGACCCCCCGACGGGAAAACCTAAACACCTGATCACTTTTCCAGAATACATCACGATCCATCGCCGCCGTCGACCCGAGATCGGGAGGGTCCAGAAGCTCTTCCCGGCACCCTGCCGGAGAGGAGAATCGTCACTGGAGGTCTTCTTCATCGCCATGCTTGCCTTCGGCGCGACGAGTGAGTAGTCTACCTTGGACTATGGGTCTATAGCAGTAGCTAGTTGGTTGTCTTCTCCACCATGTGCTTCATGTTTAGATCTTGTGAGCTGCCTTACATGATGGAGATCACCGTTATGTAATTCTACATGTTGTGTTTGTTGGGATCCGATGAATATTGGTGTTATGATTGAGTTGATGTGCTGAATATAATCTTATGTTATCTCTATGTTGTTTATGATCTTGCATGCTCTCTGTTGTTAGTAGCTATCTTGGCCGAGTAATTGCTAGTAACTCCAAGAGGGGGTATTTATGCTCGATAGTGGGTTCATGCCTCTATTTAATCTGGGGGAGTTACAAAACCTCTAAGGTTGTAGATGTGCTGTTGCCATTAGGGAGAAAACAACATTCATATGCTCAAGGGCATATGCTTTGTTTACATTACACACTTTGCTTAATGCAGTTATCTGTTGCTCGCAACTTAATACTTGTGGAGTTCTCGGATTGATTCGCCACAAGTGGATTATTAGTCATAGATGCAGTTGGATGACGGTCTATGTATTTTGTTGTAATGCGCAGAGTAAATCTCATAGTAATCCTCTCGACATATGCACGTTGTCTGTATTCTATCAATTGCCCAACTATAATTTGTTTACCCAGCATGTGTTATTTTATCTTATGGAGAGACACCGCTAGTGAACTGTGGACCCTGGTCCTATTTCCTCTATATTGCTATTGCCTGTTTACTTTACTCGCATATTACTATCACTTTCCACTCGATACGCTCATACCCTTTGTTTCAAGCAAACTGGTGAGATTGAGAACCTCATCGTAAGTTGGGAACAAAGTATTTGGTTGTGTTGTGTGCAGGTTCCACGTTGCCGCTCGCAAAGCAAAGCTTGGACGAGGCGCCCTATAAATTATCCGGAGCTGTCGCGAAGCTAGCGGGCATCACCTTCAGTCGTTTGGTTTTTTCCTACTGGATTGACTACCTTGGTTTTATAACTGAGGGAAAACTTGCTGCTATATTCATCAAACCTTCTCTTGGGGTTTCCAACTGGCCGGTTAATTTACTTCATCAACAAACGCAATCAAGCTTTCTAGCATCATCATCACCGCGCCATCAACAAGTTTTCTGGCACCGTTGCCGGGGAAAAAGAAGACTTCTGCAAGGGGAGTTTGCACACACATCCTTTACTTTGTTTTAAGTTTTGCTTTTACTTTATTTTTACTTGCATCGTTTTATAAAAAACACAAAAAATTTAGTTTCCTTTATAGTTGTTATTTCTTTCTCCAGTTCATTATGTTGTTCCCTAAGTACATTTTGAAGGACCTCTCAGTAGGTAGTGGTTCAATTATTGGAAAAAGTAACATTGAGGAGTTCTTTAATCATATTAGTATGCATAAAGATGTTGAGGAAAAGTCTTTGGCTGAGCTTGCTCCTTGTTATGAAGTTGCTTCTGCTTATTTAATTCACATGCTGGAAGCTAGGTTTGCTAGCCTTAATCCTTTTATGCAATACATATTTCTTAAGCTTCATGATATTGAGGATCCCGAAAAGAAAGCTTTTATCCTTGAAACTTTGCGCATAGAATTTAGAGATATTGGCATTGAAGCTAGGAAAGTTTTTAAGAAATTTAATAAGCTTGGCTCGCCTATAGAGGTTGTTGGTACACCCAATGAAGATTTTAGAGTGCCAATAGCTTGTAAACTTGTAGGAATTCATGATGCTTTGGAAAAGAATTTTGGTTGGATTTGTCCTGATTTTTTTTTTGATGAAAGTAGTGTACCAAAGAGTGATCATAAAGGGTCTTCAAAAACTCATTTGGACACAATTCAATTTATTATTGAAAAGACTTCTGCAATTGATCTTAATGATTCTTTTGAAAATACTTGATTCGCACTTTCTGCGCCTAGCTCAAAGGCGTTAAAGAAAAGCACTCTTGGGAGATAACCCAATGTTTTTACTTTCAGTTCTTTTTTTTATTTGAGTCTTGGAAGTTATTACTACTGTAATAACCGCTCATTATCCTTTTTATTTCGTTTTTGTGCCAAGAGAAGCCTCTAATTTGAGCGAGGTAAGATTTGGGGATGTTGCTGTCCTGAAACAGTTTTCAGTGCTGCACCGTAAAAATTCGTGAAAATTCTCTGTATATCTTTTGGACCTGCGATTTCTTGTGCATATGACCCAGGTTATATCCAAACTTTCATTAGTTGAACACTTTTTTGATTTGAGCAACAGAAAACCCTCTACAAATTTGACCTTTGTCAGCTGTTCTGTTTTGACAGATTTCTGTCAATATTTGTGTTTGCCGCTTTATCGCTTTATTTTTTAGTTCTTTCGATCACAGAACTTTTGGGGAAGTTCCTACAGTAGTATATGCTTTATATGTGGTTGTTTTGAGTTGAAACCTGAAGCAAAAAAGGGTTGATTCAATGTTATGCTTACACTAATGTTGCTAATAGATTTGTGTTTAGTTTTGTATGAAGGAAGTTTTCAAGTGTAGGGATTGGAGAATGATGAGATGAGTTGAAGGATGGACAAAAGCTCAAGCTTGGGGATGCCCACGCACCCCCAAGAAATATCCAAGAAGTACAAGCGTCAAAGCTTGGGGATGCCCCCGAGGCACCCCTTCTTCATCGGAAAAAATCAGGTCACCTTTCAACACACTATATTTTTATTGCTTCATGCACTATGCGTTTTTCTTGGAGCATCAGTTGTTTCCAGTTTTCAGTTTTGTTTAGTTTTATTTGCTGCAATAAATGGTTGGACCCCGACAAATTTCCTTTGGAGAAGTTGCCTTGCTTTCATTTGCCAAGAACACTCCGTTTTTCACTCTTATCGTTTCAACGAGTGTTCTCTTTTTCTAGAACTGCATTTAGCTTTCGATTTTCGCCTCAATTTGTCTTCAGATCTTGTTTTATCTTTTCATCAAGGTGTATTTTGACCTCTGGTCCATGTTGGTTTTTATCAAAAGAGTTGTTTATAAAAAGTTCGAATGGTGTTGGAAAAGAGAAAAAGCTTTATGCAAAAAAGTGGTACAAGAAGGAGCTTGTGTAGACTGCGGCCTAGGCTTTTGTATGTCGTGCTTTATGTCTTTTTGATAGTATGCTTAGTGGTTTTTCTGTAGCATGACTTGTCTCAAATGACTGAGATTGCTTAATGAGCCTTTGAAAAAATCATGCGTTGTTTTAATTATTTGGAAGCATTATTTTGATTTTCTCCTTTGATGCTTCATTTGGGTTGACTTGGCGCATGCTCACACATGTTAGACTCATACAAAGTTGCTATTGCCTCTATGATCATTTAGTTTTTGACTTTTGATGCCATCTTATGCTTCTTTTAATGTCGCTTTGTCGCTATGCATGATTATGGCCGTTATTGCTCTCTTAGTTGGTCGCTCCCAGTCTTTTGCTAGCCCTCGTTTTGTACTGAGTATGAGCTCTACTCGTGCATCCAACTCCTGAAAACCAAGTTGTTCCAAAGTGTCCATCATACATACCTATTAGCAATTTGCTATTCCAAAGTACATTTGACTTGCTTTTATCTATCCTTCAAATTAAACTCTTTTTGGTGTTATGCGAAAATTGGTCAGTAAAGCTCTCACGAACCTGATGGCACACTTTACTTTTCTCATTTTAAAATTTTGACATTGTGGCTCTCTTATGTTGAGTTGTTATGCTTGCAAGTTGTAAGTTGGAAATTAGCCCAGCCATGCCGTCATGGGGCAAGCTTTCAACATTGCACTATCTTTCATTTGAGTTGATATCGTGATCTTTTGTTTATGGATACTCGCGATGTGAAATAAGTTGGGAATCTTGCGGGATCATGGAGTTTTTATATGTGTTAGGGAAATGCCTGGGCCGCTAATCTAAGCCATGCATAATTCATGGTGGAAATTTACAGCATGCCCATAGTGAACATTCATCGACGCATCTCACAATCAAAAGCTATACCAATGGTAAATAAAAGAGATGCTGAGGTGTTCATTGTCTGTTTGTCCTGTCATTTTGATGTGGGCTTGTTCCATGTCATCGGGCACGGAGGTACCCCGTTGGCGGTTCTCGATGATACACATATATTTACAATGACAAGAGCTTGCTTGGGACTCTAAGTCGAGTAGCATGAGGTTTGGGTATTCGTACTTCATGGGACACGAGGTTTTCAACTTATGATTTGTCAAGCATATGCTGCATAAGTGTATTCGCATTAACTTTAACCATTCAAGATGCTTATGATGGGGGCAATGAGAGCTCAAAGCCGGTAAGTACCATAATTTTTGAAGGTTTATAAAACTTGCAATCACTGCTTCCCTCCCTGAAGGGCCTTTCTTTTACTTATATGTTGAGTCTCCACCTTCTACCTTTATGCACCGTCTAAGAGAGCATAGTTGTCATTCTGAGTATAATGTGCATTGTCCCAAAGTTTTCATTGATTGATTCATATTGTTGGTTTCACTTGTTCTTAAATTACTTGTATCTAGTCGCCCTCTTAAACTTGAAGGTGTCCTATGCATTTATGTTTTGCTACTCCATGAAGGACAAGCTGAAAACCATTTGTATGTTTTTTTCATATGATTTGAACACACGTTTGACTTTCATTGTTTCATTTTCATGATCTTTCATTTGTGTTCATTTTCATGTTATAACATGGTTGCTAAGTTTCTTCTATCAATATTATATCTTTCATGTGCATGTTTTAAGTTCTTTTGATCCCAGCGCACAACGCTTACATAGATGATCAAGATTGTGTAGGTGCATGTCACCTCAAAAATTATTTCTTTTGTTATCACTTACCTACTCGAGGACGAGCAGGAGTTAAGCTTGGGGATGCTGATACGTCTCCAACGTATCCATAATTTTTGATGCTCCATGCTTGTTTTTACACCATTTGCTTGGTGCTTCGTTACACTTCGTGGCATTTTTATGCATTTTCCGGAACTAACCTATTAACGAGATGCCACAGTGCCAGTTCCCTGTTTTCTGCTATTTTTGAGTTTCAGAAAAGTTACACTGGAAATATTCTCGGAATTGGACGAAACAAAAGCCGAACATCCAGAAATTTACCGAAGCTTCCAGAGAACCGAAGAGGAGACGGAAAGGAGCCAGGAGGCGGCCTCACCACCAGGGGGCGTGGCCCAGGCCCTGGCCGTGCCGCCCTATGGTGAGGGCCACCTGGTCCACTTCTGACGCTGCCCCTTCACCTATAAAGACCCCCCGACGGGAAAACCTAAAAACCTGATCACTTTTCTAGAATACATCGTGATCCGCCGCCACCATCGACCTAAGATCGGGAGGGTCCAGAAGCTCTTCCCGGCACCCTGCCGGAGAGGGGAATCGCCACCGGAGGTCTTCTTCATCGCCATGCTTGCCTCCGGCGCGATGAGTGAGTAGTCTACCTTGGACTATGGGTCCATAGCAGTAGCTAGTTGGTTGTCTTCTCCACCATGTGCTTCATGTTTAGATCTCGTGAGCTTGCTTACATGATCGAGATCACCGTTATGTAATTCTACATGTTGTGTTTGTTGGGATCCGATGAATATTGGTGTTATGATTGAGTTGATGTGCTGAATATAATCTTATGTTATCTCTATGTTGTTTATGATCTTGCATGCTCTCAGTTGTTAGTAGCTATCTTGGCCGAGTAGTTGCTAGTCACTCCAAGAGGGGGTATTTATGCTCGATAGTGGGTTCATGCCTCTATTTAATCTGGGGGAGTGACAGAAACCTCTAAGGTTGTAGATGTGCTGTTGCCATTAGGGAGAAAACAACATTTATATGCTCAAGGGCATATGCTTTGTTTACATTACACACTTTGCTTAATGCAGTTATCTGTTGTTCATAACTTAATACTTGTGGAGTTCTCGGATTGATTCGCCACAAGTGGATTATTAGTCATAGATGCAGTTGGATGACGGTCTATGTATTTTGTTGTAATGCCCAGAGTAAATCTCATAGTGATCCTCTCAACATATGCACGTTGTCTTTATTCTATCAATTGCCCAACTGTAATTTGTTTACCCAGCATGTGTTATTTTATCTTATGGAGAGACGCCGCTAGTGAAATGTGGACCCCGGTCCTATTTCCTCTATATTGCTATCACCCGTTTACTTTACTCGCATATTACTATCACTTTCCACTCGATACACTCATACCCTTTGTTTCAAGCAAACCAGTGAGATTGACAACCTCATCGTAAGTTGGGAATAAAGTATTTGGTTGTGTTGTGTGCTGGTTCCACGTTGCCGCTCGCAAAGAAAAGCTTGGACGAGGCGCCGTATAAATTGTCCGGAGCTGTCGCGAAGCTAGCGGGCATCACCTTCAATCGTTTGACTATTTCCTACTGGATTGACTACCTTGGTTTCATAACTGAGGGAAAACTTGCTGCTATATTCATCAAACCTTCTCTTGGGGTTTCCAACTGGCCAGTTATTTTACTTCATCAACAAATGCAATCAAGCTTTCTAGCATCATCATCACCGCGCCATCAGTTACAGCTACACCATATTGCTCCAAATAGCTTCACTATCATAGCGGGATTTGCAGCGCTGTGCGAGGGATTTTTGGGTATTTATCCCCGCGGAGACTTATTCCGCTTATATTTCAATATCCGCCATAACAGAGATCCAAATGGAGACCTTTGCAACTGCGGATCTGTCTCATTTGTTCCTCGCAGCGGGAAATCATACCCTTATATCAAGCCTCACGATTCTGCAAAGGGATGGCGAGGATCTTTCTTCTATCAGGCTGACCAGGCCCCTCCTGAAAAGAATTATGGCCTGTGGTCTTTTGTCGATGGCCCCGCCGAGGAGCAGGATAGCTGGGGCGTTATGGATGATTTTACCATGGATGATGAATGCCAGCTTTGCTCACGACGGATTTCCAAACTTGTATTTTCTGGCCTGACAGGTGTTGACACCATACACTGCTGGGTCTCAAGGCGGATTCAGCCACTTCAGTACCGCTCAGCACTGATGCGCGAATATAGCGGAATTGACGATCCGCAGCGCTACACCAAGGAGGAATTGTCTTCCGAGGAGATTGAGCATTGAATCCGCTGCACCATCAAAGTTGGGCGAGATGAAAAGTTGGAGCTTAAGATTCCCATGTACGAGAACGACAATTGCCCAGAGGTGAGTGCCTTCTTGTTCCGCCATGATTGCTTATTTCTCTTGACTAACTTGCATTCCTTTGAAGCTTTCCTCCCTTCCCCCTTCTGAGCTAAGCCGTCTCGTCCGCTATCCCCAGTCAAAGGAACTTACTGACAACGAAGAGACATCCTCTTCCCCAAAAAGACGCAAGTCCTCACCGGTAGTGAAAGAGACTAGGCCTTCTCGTGAGGAGCCTATGGCGGAAGAGCCCGTGGCAACTGTTCACCGTGGTGTTCGTGGCTCGGGTGGACGCATGCGCGGCTTAGGTAAGAGAGTCATCTCTCGCCATCCGTCCCTAGCACTGCGCGGTGACCTGGAGACCATCCCCGAGTCTACTGCCACCATCAAGTTACCAGAGCGGAAGTAAGCACGTCAATTTCTTAGATTTCTGTCATCTCTACTTTGACCTGCTCTAACTTGGACTTTATACATAGGAGGTGGAAAATTGCTGGTCAGAAGCCTCCAAGGGCAAAACCATCTCCTGCCATTATTCCATCGACACCTGACGCTCCTATCCGCCCATCTGGACCCTCAACTTCTGCCAAAAAGGCTAGCAAGATGGCAGATGCTTCGGCAAAAGATGCCATGCCTACCACTAATCATGTTAAGGGTCCTAAGAAGGTGACCTTTGGCGGGAAAGCGGTCGAGATGGCTGCAGGAGCCGGTGACGCTGCAAAATGGAAGAAAAAGGTAGATGCTCTTTTTCGTCTTGATAATTTGCAGGAGGAGACCAGCAACCATGTTACATCCGCTATGTCATCCTTCGTCCAAAGAACTAGTGTTGTAAAAGAGTTATGTATTGCCAGTAGCCCTCGAGCGTCATGGCGGATTTTCGTAGATAATCTGTTATGGTGCTCTAAGAGAAACTACCTTTAAATTTTTCATCATATAGCCCCCGAGCGCCGCCATGCTTTAATTACAGCGGTGCTCTTAGAGAACTTTATTTGCGATGAGTAGCCCCCGAGCGTTATGGCGGATTATTCCGGCATAAAGCTTCTAAGAAGACTTAAAAATCATCATGAGTAGCCCCTGATCGTTATGGCAGGTTTTTCTGACATAAAGCTCTAAGAAGACTAAATTAAAAAATCATCATGAGTAGCCCCCGAGCGTTATGGCGGATTTTTCCGGCATAAAGCTCTAAGAAGACTAACCCATAACAATGTTTTAACAGAATTACAAGAAAGTTGTGGAGGACCTGGTCCAAGTCGTTAGCTTGCAAGAGAAGGAGCTGGCGGAAAAGAGTACGCTCATGGCGGATTTGCAGAAGCAGCTCGAGAATAGCGGTAACTTTCTTTTGCCTTTGGTAAGTTTTAGTACCCTTGTGCTAGCCGATCAATACTCTGCCATTATTTCTGCCATGCAGATGCTGCCAAGCTGAAGTCCACTCTTGAGGGGGTGGAAAAGGGTCATGCTATTGCGATGGAGGGGTTGCAAACGCAGCTCCAGAAATCTTTGACCTCAAATACCCTTCTTGAAGAGAAACTCAAGGACCAGGAGCGCTAAAACCGCTAGAAGCAGAAAGAGGTGGAGGATCTCTGCAAAGCCGCCGCTGATTTTGAAAAGCGGCAGAAAGGCTTCAACGAGGTCCTTGACCATTTCCAGAAGACACTGCTAGGTAATGATGGCTCTCCATATTTTGTAGTTTGTGATAATATGTTGTGTCGATTATGACGCTTTGCTTGTTTCCGCTATACAATAACTCTGGAGCAGGGAGAGGTGGATTCCGCCACAAGCTTGCGCATGGCCACGGACGCCGCGAAGAAGGAGCTGGATGGCCTTCTCAACGCTGGTCGTCAGGCATGTGGCAGCCTGCAGATAGCGGGTTCATCCGACCGTACTGCCATTGGGCTGACCAAGAAGCTCCTGCTCGTGCCTGGGCTGGTGGCGGATTGGAAGCAGTCTTCCGCTCGGGGTGGTGCCAGAACCGCACTCACTTTGGCTAAGGCCCACTACCCCGAGCTGGACCTGGATCTGATCACCTCCGGCATCCCAGAGAGCGGCGAAGACGGAGCGCCGGTGGACGAAGCTGCCATCCGGCAGAGCGTGCTGGGATACGATCAGCTCTGTGCCTTGGGCACTCAGCTGAACGTATACTATGAAGCATACGATCTGCCAGGGTCTCCAAGCCAGGCTTTGGTGTCGGTCTCTGCAGCTACCGCAGGTGCTGATGGCAATGATGACGTTACATCCGTTGTGCCGCCCTCCTGAGTTATACCCTGCATTGTGGCAGGAAGAAACAATTGCATCAATTCGGCCCCTAAGTGGGTCTGTAAGTTAAACTATTAAACTATGTGTGTGCTTGTACTGTGCCTGATCTTCCTGTGGCAGATCAGAAAATGCTTTTGAATTTATGGCACAGTTTTTATCAAGTCTTTGAAGTAGTTTATGCGTGGAAAAAACTGCCAGGCCTATTTTTATGCAACTTGCAGCATTTTAGTATGCCCAAAAAACAACACTTTGAAAGAATTTCACGCGTAGGACTATGCAATCCGCCATCTGACTCTTTGTGCTTGACTTTTCGTGAGATGGCAGAATCTTCGCACGAACAATCCGCCAGGGTGATGATACTTAATAGCAACCATCCAAAACCCTAGCAGATAGCGGCTTAGATCATCAAAAAGTCACTACTCGGGAATCCACACAAAGAACATCAGGTGGAGATTGAAACATAGATATGCTACGCGGACCGCATAATGGCGGATTTAAAAGACACAAGTGCAGAGCACAATTGTGCAATGGTTCCATATGATCTAAATGAACAATAAAGGAGGTAAAAGACTCAGGAAAATCAAGAGTGAACCAGATGCTTTATTTCATTCATCATATAGAGGTGCCTATTACATAGCCTAGATAAGTGCTAAGTGTAGAAAGGACGTAGTTGTGCGATGTTCCATGGATGATCTGTTTCATCATACATATCGTCAGGGTCTCTTCGTTTGCGCTTCTTACTGGGTCGCTTATCTAGCTTGTGAACATCAATGAGGTAGTAGGAACCGTTCAGTAGTGCTTTGCTGATGACGAAGGGTCCTTCCCAAGGCGGGGATAGCTTGTGTGACTTATGCTGTTTGAGGCGTAGCACCAGGTCCCCTTCTTTAAACGAGCGTTTGCCAACTCAGCGGCTGTGATAGCGGTGGATTTTCTGCTGGTAGTGAAGGGTTTCGCAGCATAGTAAATCAAAAAATTTCCTACGGAGCGAACAAGAAAGCCAAGATCTAATCTAGGAGATGTAATCAACGAGAGAGGTAGATGAGATCTTCATACCCTTGAAGATATCGCACAGCGGAAACATTCAACAGAACATGGTTGACGTAGTCGTACTCGCCGTCTCCTCCTCGCGATCCGATCCGATCCTACGCCGCAAGTGGCGGCGCCTCCGAGAGATACACACGTACGGTGCAGCGACGTCTCCTCCTTCCTTGGTCCAGCAAGTATGGTGGAGAGATAGATTGGATCTGCAGCACGACGGCGTGGTGCTTATGGTGGAGAGTTTCTGCGGCAGGGCTTCGCCTACGCACAGTCGCGAGAGAGAGAAGTGGAGGGGCAGCAATTGGCCGGCGGCTAGGGTTGGAGTGGGAGGGGGCTGCGCCCCTGCCCCCCCTTATATGGGGGGCAGGCCGGCTGCCTTGGCCCCTCCTCCAAGCCTCTAGGGCGGCGGCTAGGGGGGAAGAGTAGGGGGCAAGTCTTCCCCCCCTTCTGGAAGGTTCCCCTAGGGTTTCCCCTAGGGCTGGCCGGCTGGGCCTTTAGGGCCTTGTGCGCCTGGCCCAAAGTGGCCAGGGCACTTCCCCTTAAGCCCACGCATGCCTCCGACAAGTGGGCCCACGTTGGTCCCACTCCGGAACCTTCTAGAACCTTCCGGTACAATACCGATAAACTCCGAAACGATTCCGGAATCCAAAAACTGCTTTCCTTTATATGAATCTTATTCTCCGGACCATTCCGGAACCCCTCGTGATGTCCTGGATCTCATCCGAGACTCCAAACTAAAACTCATAAACCAATTATCCATTCTATCCTAGCGTCGATGCACGTTAAGTGTGTGACCCTACGGGTTCGAGAATATGCAGACATGATCTTCTATCAATAATCAACAGCGGGATCTAGAAACCCATATTGACTCCCACATATTCATCGATGATCATATCGGATGAACCACGATGTCAGGATTCAATTAATCCCGTATATGTATTCCCTTCGTCACACGATATTTTACTTGCCCGAGATTTGATCGTCGGTATCGCCATACCTAGTTCAATCTCGTTCACAGCAAGTACTTTACTCGTTCCGTAATCCGATATCACTTCATGATTAACTCCTTAACCATATGCTTGCAAGCGGTGTTGATATCGATTACCGAGTGGGCCCGAAGTATATCTCTCCGACTTGGGAGGGACAAATTCCATCTCGATACATACAGCCCAACAAGTACTTTCCGATCACCTGAGAGACACCTTTATTATCACCCTCACATAGGATGACGTTTGATGACCTCAAAGCTTTCTTCCGATACTAGGGAGTTGTATTATCTCATGGTCTAAGGAATACAATACTTGACATAAGAAAAGCTTTGCAAAGATGAACACGATGACACGATCTAATTGCTCTACTTTATTTGGGTCTGTCCATCACATCATTCTCCTAATGATATGACCTCATTATTAATTGACAACTCATGTCTATGGTTAGGAAACCTTAACCATCATTAATCAATGAGCTAGTCCATAGAGGCGTACTAGGGACACGGTGTTGTTCATAAACCACACAAGTATTAAAGTTTCCGCTTAATACAATTCTAGCATGGAATATAAACATTATCATGAACAAGAATTATAATAATAACATCTTTATTATTGCCTCTAGGGCATAATTCCAACAGTCTCCCACTTGCACTAGAGTCAATAATCTAGTTTACATCTGGCAACAATCTAACACCCATGGCATTAAGGTGCTGATCATGTTTTGCTCGTGGAAGAGGTTTAGTCAACGGATCTGCGACATTCAGATCCGTATGTACTTTGCTAATCTTCAGATCTCCATCTGATATATAATCTCGAATTATATGGAAACGACAGTTGATGTGCTTGGTCTTTGGATGATATCTTGGTTCCTTAGCCAGTGCTATGGCGCCAGTGTTGTCGCACAATATCTCCAGTGGGTCCAAGGCATTTGGAACCACACCAAGCTCAGTGATGAAGTTTTTGATCCAAACTCCTTCACTTGATGCTTCCGAAGCAGCCATGTATTCCGCTTCTGTTGTAGATCCCGCGATCATGCTTTGCTTGCAGCTTCTCCAGCTCACAGCTCCACCATTCAAAATATAAACGTATCCTGTCTGAGATTTAGAATCATCCGGGTCGGTGTCGAAGCTAGCGTCGACGTAACCTTTTACGACGAGCTCCTCATCACCTCCATAGACTAAGAACATTTCTTTAGTCCTATTTAAATACTTTAGGATGTTCTTTACGGCTATCCAGTGTTCCACTCCCGCATCACTTTGGTATCTGCTCGTCAAACTAAGAGCATTGGACACATCCGGTCTAGTACGCAGCATGGCATACATGATAGAACCTATGGCCGAGGCATATGGCACTTTGCTCATAGTATCTCTATCTTTTACCGTATCTGGACACTGAGCCTTGCTCAATATCTTACCTGACAACATGGGCAATGAACCTTTCTTTGCTTTATCCATTCTGAACCTCTTCAGAACTTTGTCTAGGTATGTACTTTGGCTTAAAGCTATTAGGCGTCTTTCTCTATCTCTATAGATTTTGATGCCTAATATATAAGCAGCTTCTCCTAGGTCTTTCATTGAAAAACATTTATTCAAATAACTCTTCACATCGTTAAGCATACCGATGTCATTTCCAATAATCAATATGTCATCCACATATAGTACTAAAAATGTCACCAAGCTCCCACTCACTTTCTTGTAGATACAAGCTTCGTAGCAATTTGGAACAAATCCAAAACTCTTGATCACTTGATCAAAACGAAGGTTCCAACTCCGAGATGCTTGCTTCAGTCCATAAATGGAACGCTGAAGTTTGCACACCTTATTAGCATCCTTAGGATCGACAAAACCTTCGGGCTGCATCATATACAACTCTTCATCAATGTTGCCATTGAGGAACGCAGTCTTGACATCCATCTGCCATATTTCATAATCATGAAACGCAGCAATTGCTAATAAAATCCGAATGGACTTAAACATCGCTACAGGAGAGAAAGTCTCATCGTAGTCAACACCTTGAACTTGCCGAAAACCTTTTGCGACAAGCCGAGCTTTATAGACAGTAACATTACCATCCGCGTCCGTTTTCTTCTTGAAAATCCATTTGCACTCAACGGCCTTACGGTCGCTAGGAGGGTCCACCAAAGTCCACACTTGGTTTTCGCTCATGGATCCCAATTCGGATTTCATGGCCTCTAGCCATTTCTCAGAGTCTAGGCTCATCATCGCTTCCTCATAGTTCGCAGGTTAACTGTTGTCTAACAACAAGACTGTTAAGACAGGGTTGCCGTACCATTCAGGAGTGGCACGTGACCTTGTCGACCTGCGAAGTTCAGTAGTAGCATCGTTCGAAGTTTCATGATCTTCATCATTAGCTTCCTCTCTTGTTGGTGCAGACGGCACCAGAACAACTTCAGGTGCTGCGCTACTCTCCAACTCCAGAGAAGGTTCAATAACCTCGTCTAGCTCTACCTTCCTCCCACTCACTTCTTTCGAGAGAAACTCCTTCTCAAGAAAGGATCCATTCTTTGCAACAAACACTTTGCCTTCGGATCTGTGGTAGAAGGTATACCCAATCGTTTCCTTAGGGTATCCTATGAAGACGCATTTCTCCGCTTTGGGTTCGAGCTTGTCCGGCATCAACTTCTTGACGTAAGCTTCGCATCCCCAAACTTTAAGAAACGACAACTTAGGTTTAGCACCAAACCATAGTTCATACGGTGTCGTCTCAACGGATTTAGATGGTGCCCTATTTAAAGTGAATGCAACGGTTTCTAATGCATAACCCCAAAATGATAACGGCAAATCTGTAAGAGACATCATTGATCGCACCATATCTAATAGAGTTCGATTCCGGCGTTTAGACACACCATTGCGCTGTGGTGTTCCGGGTGGCGTGAGTTGCGAAACGATTCCGCTTGCTTTAAGATGCGTGAGAAAATCATAACTCAAATACTCACCTCCACGATCGGATCGCAGAAATTTAATTTTCCTGTTACGATGATTTTCCACTTCGTTCTGAAATTCCTTGAACTTTTCAAACGTTTCAGATTTATGTTTCATTAAATAGATATACCCATATCTACTTAAGTCATCAGTAAGAGTGAGAAAATAGCGATATCCACCGCGCGTCGAAACACTCATTGGTCCGCACACATCGGTATGTATGATTTCCAATAAGTCCGTTGCTCGCTCCATTATTCCGGAGAACGGGGTTTTGATCATCTTGCCCATGAGGCACGGCTCGCACGTGTCAAATGATTCAAAATCAAGAGACTCCAAAAGTCCATCAGAATGGAGTTTCTTCATGCGTTTTACACCAATATGACCTAGACGGCAGTGCCACAAATAAGTTGGATTATCGCTATCTACTTTGCATCTTTTAGCCTCAATGTTATGGATGTGCGTTTCATTGCTTTCGAGATTCAGAAGAAATAAACCATTCACAACAGGTGCATGACCATAAAAGATGTTATTCATATAAATAGAACAACCATTATTCTCAGATTTAAATGAATAACCGTCTTGCAATAAACACGATCCAGATATAATGTTCATGCTCAACGCAGGCACATAATAACACTTATTAAGGTTTAAAACTAATCCCGAAGGCAAAACTAAGGAGAGCGTGCCGACGGCCATCACATCAACTTTTGATCCATTGCCAACGCGCATTGTCACCTCATCCCTTGCTAGCCGCCGTCTATTCCGTAGTTCCTGTTTCGAGTTACAAATATTAGCAACTGAACCAGTATCATATACCCAGGCACTACAGCGAGCGCTAGTAAGGTAAACATCAATAACATGTATATCAAATATACCTTTAATGGTGCCAGCCTTCTTGTCCGCTAAGTACTTCGGACAGTTGCGCTTCCAGTGACCCTTGACCTTGCAATAGAAGCACTCAGTGTCCGGCTTAGGTCCAGACTTGAGCTTCTTCTCAACAGGGGCAACACGCTTGCCGCTGCCTTTCTTGAAGGATCCCTTTGCACCCTTAGCTTTCTTAAAGCTAGTGGTCTTGTTGACCATCAACACATGATTATCCTTTTTGATATCCACCTCCGCAGCTTTCAGTTTAGCGAAGAGCTCAGTGATCGTATCAGTGGAACCAATTTGATTATGAGTAACTACAAAGCCTTTGTAGCTAGGAGGGAGTGATTGCAGAACTCTGTCAATCTTGAGCTCCTCTGGAATCTTGCAGTCCAGTTGCTCAAGGCGTTGAGTGTAGCCCGACATCTTAATGGCGTGCTCACTAACGGAACTCCCTTCCTCCATCTTGCAGTTAAAGAACTTCTCAGAGATCGCATATCTCTCAGAACGGGCTTGAGTCTGAAACATGGTTTTCAGTTCCTCAAGTATCTCATAAGGCCCGCGGTACTTCTCAAAACGATTTTGAAGTTCCGGTTCCATAGAAAACAGCATGGTACTCATAATCGCATCACAATCATCTCCGCGAGCATTGAAGTCAGCAAGTTCTTCAGTTTTGGCTGTTGCAGCAGGGGTGTCACCTAGCGCTTTCTCAAGTACATAGGCTTTTTGTCCGCCAGCAAGAATGATTCTCAGATTGCGGAACCAGTTGGTGAAGTTAGACCCATTGTTCTTAAGCTTTTCTTTCTCAGCAAAAACGTTGAAGTTGAAGTTGGACTTAGCCATTTGATCTACAAAATTTGCAAGTACAATTTAGACTATGTTCATGATAACTAGTTCAACTTAATCAAATTACTAGATGAACTCCCACTAAATTCAACATCCCTCAAGTTGTTTAGTGAACACGATCCAAATTCACCACACCTAATCCGATCTTCACGAGAAGAGATGTGGTTTCAATGGTGGACAACTAAGTGTCGATCATATCATTCATATGACTCATGTTTAACCTTTCGGTTCGTGTGTTCCGAGGCTATGTCTGTACATGCTAGGCTCGTCAAGTCAAACCCAAGTATCTCCGCATGTGCAAAACTGGCTTGCACCCGTTGTATGTGAACGTAGAGTTTATAGCACCCGATCATCACGAGATGCTTGAAAACGACAAACTTTCGCAACGGCGCATACGAGGGGAGAACACAATTTTATCTTGATATTTAAGTGAGGAATCATCTTATAATGCTACCGTCGCGATCTAAGCATAATAAGATACATAAAAGGATAAACATCACATGCATATAATTTTATGTGACATGGTATAGCCAATCTCCGCGCCATGATCTCCATCTTGTGCGCGCCGGCATGATCTCCATCACTCCACCATGATTGCCTCCACCACGAATAGCAACTACAACTATTGCTAACTACTTAGCGATAAAGTAAAGCTATTACATGGCGTATAAGAAGTTGACACGCAGGTCATACACAATTATAAAGACAACCATATGGCTCCTGCCGGTTGTGAACTCATCGACATGCAAGTCGTGAAAGATTACAAAACATGATCATCGCATACAACTCAATTCATACACATCATGTCTTGGGCCATACCATATCACAAAACACTCCCTGCAAAAACAAGTTAGACGCCTCTACTTTGTTGTTGCATGTTTTACGTGGCTTATAGGAGT
Source organism: Dactylis glomerata (assembly GCA_007115705.1). NCBI lineage: Eukaryota > Viridiplantae > Streptophyta > Magnoliopsida > Poales > Poaceae > Dactylis > Dactylis glomerata. The sequence continues at coordinate 125,824 of QXEO01002114.1, read as the reverse complement.
AACAAGCTAAGAACAATTCTTACCTACGAAAAGCCACAACGGTGATATTATGGTTGCTAACATCCGTTGTAAATCTCATGACTACTATAGTGAGAGAAACTGGCATCCACCAGCCGCATGTGTGGAACAAGCCACACGTCAAGTGCGGATCCGGTCTCGCGAACGAGGTCGCGTAAAGTTGGCCTGGACCGCTTCGATCTCACTATGCCACGCCATAAGAAATACAAAACAAGAGGTTTGCAACAGAAAACATCAACGCCCACAACAAGCATGTTGCGTTCTACTCGTGAAACACATCTACGCATAGATCTAGCTCTGATACCACTGAAGGGTTTCGCAGCATAGTAAATCAAAAAATTTCCTACGGAGCGAACAAGAAAGCCAAGATCTAATCTAGGAGATGTAATCAACGAGAGAGGTAGATGAGATCTTCATACCCTTGAAGATATCGCACAGCGGAAACGTTCAATAGAACGTGGTTGACGTAGTCGTACTCGCCGTCTCCTCCTCGCGATCCGATCCGATCCTACGCCGCAAGTGGCGGCGCCTCCGAGAGATGCACACGTACGGTGCAGCGACGTCTCCTCCTTCCTTGGTCCAGCAAGTATGGTGGAGAGATATATTGGATCTGCAGCACGACGGCGTGGTGCTTATGGTGGAGAGTTTCTGCGGCAGGGCTTCGCCTACGCACAGTCGCGAGAGAGAGAAGTGGAGGGGCAGCAATTGGCCGGAGGCTAGGGTTGGATTGGGAGGGGGCTGCGCCCCTGCCCCCCCCCCCTATATGGGGGGCAGGCCGGCTGCCTTGGCCCCTCCTCCAAGCCTCTAGGGCGGCGGCTAGGGGGGAAGAGTAGGGGGCAAGTCTTCCCCCCCTTCTGGAAGGTTCCCCTAGGGTTTCCCCTAGGGCTGGCCGGCTGGGCCTTTAGGGCCTTGTGCGCCTGGCCCAAAGTGGCCAGGGCACTTCCCCTTAAGCCCACGCAGGCCTCCGACAAGTGGGCCCACGTTGGTCCCACTCCGGAACCTTCTAGAACCTTCCGGTACAATACCGATAAACTCCGAAACGATTCCGGAATCCAAAAACTGCTTTCCTTTATATGAATCTTATTCTCCGGACCATTCCGGAACCTCTCGTGATGTCCTGGATCTCATCCGAGACTCCGAACTAAAACTCATAAACTAATTATCCATTCTATCCTAGCGTCGATGCACGTTAAGTGTGTGACCCTACGGGTTCGAGAATATGCAGACATGATCTTCTATCAATAATCAACAGCGGGATCTGGAAACCCATATTGACTCCCACATATTCATCGATGATCATATCGGATGAACCACGATGTCAGGATTCAATTAATCCCGTATATGTATTCCCTTCGTCACATGATATGTTACTTGCCCGAGATTTGATCGTCGGTATCGCCATACCTAGTTCAATCTCGTTCACAGCAAGTACTTTACTCGTTCCGTAATCCGATATCACTTCATGATTAACTCCTTAACCATATGCTTGCAAGCGGTGTTGATATCGATTACCGAGTGGGCCCGAAGTATATCTCTCCGACTTGGGAGGGACAAATTCCATCTCGATACATACAGCCCAACAAGTACTTTCCGATCACCTGAGAGACACCTTTATTATCACCCTCACATAGGATGACGTTTGATGACCTCAAAGCTTTCTTTCGATACTAGGGAGTTGTATTATCTCATGGTCTAAGGAATACAATACTTGACATAAGAAAAGCTTTGCAAAGATGAACACGATGACACGATCTAATTGCTCTGCTTTATTTGGGTCTGTCCATCACATCATTCTCCTAATGATATGACCTCATTATTAATTGACAACTCATGTCTATGGTTAGGAAACCTTAACCATCATTAATCAATGAGCTAGTCCATAGAGGCGTACTAGGGACACGGTGTTGTTCATAAACCACACAAGTATTAAAGTTTCTGCTTAATACAATTCTAGCATGGAATATAAACATTATCATGAACAAGAATTATAATAATAACATCTTTATTATTGCCTCTAGGGCATAATTCCAATAGGTAGATGGTGGATCTCTGGGCTGCCAAGTCTCGTTCTTCTTCCAGCAGGTCCACAGATAGTTGCCTGGACTTTTCTGCATCTTCCTCCTCATAGGCCTCGACTCTTGGGGAATCGTACTGGACATCACTTGGCAGGATCACTTCTGCTCCGTAGACTAAGAAGAAAGGGGTGAGGCCTGTTGATCTGTTTGGTGTGGTCCGTAGACTCCATAGTACAGATGGCAACTCTTCCGCCCAGGCTCTAGCTGCGCGATGTAGCGGTGCTTCTAGGCGTGGCTTGATCCCTGACATGATTAGTCCGTTGGTCCTTTCAACCTGGCCATTGGACTGTGGATGTGCCACAGATGCAAGGTCGAGGCGGATTCCGTTATGATGGCAGTATTCTTCAACTTCTCCCTGAGACAAGTTAGTGCCGTTATCGGTGATGATGCTATGTGGGATGCCGAATCTGACCACAATGTCCTTGACGAATTTTAGGGCAGTTTTGCCATCAAGTTTTCTGATGGGCTTAGCTTCTTCCCACTTCGTGAATTTGTCTACCGCTACCAGGAGGTGCGTAAATCCTGAAGGTGTTGTTTTTAGCGGACCCACCATGTCCAGCCCCCAAACCGCGAAAGGCCAGGTTATAGGGATCGTATGCAGCGTTGTGACGGACATGTGGGTTTGCTTGGAATACATCTGGCAACTGATTGCTATAGATGGCGCGGTGGTGATGAAGTAAATGACCGGCCAGTTGGGAAACCCCAAGAGGAAGGTATGATGAATATAGCAGCAAGTTTTTCCCTCGGTAAGAAACCAAGGTTTAATCGAACCAGTAGGAAAAAGCCAATACTCCTGAAGGTGATGCTTGCTAGCTTCGCGACAGCTCCGGACAATTTATAGGGCACCTCGTCCAAGCTTTGCTTTGCCAGCTGCAACGTGGAACCTGCACACAACACAACCAAATACTTTGTTCCCAACTTACGATGAGGTTGTCAATCTCACCGGTTTGCTTGAAACAAAGGGTACGAGCGTATCGAGTGGAAAGTGATAGTAGTATGCGAGTAAAGTAACTAGTGCGAGTAAAGTAAATAGGTGATAGCAATATAATGGAAATAGGACCGGGGTCCACAGTTCACTAGTGGTGTCTCTCCATAAGATAAAATAACACATGCTGGGTAAACAAATTACAGTTGGGCAATTGATAGAATAAATACAACATGCATATGTCGAGAGGATCACTATGAGATTTACTCTGGGCATTACAACAAGATACATAGACCGTCATCGAACTGCATCTATGACTAATAATCCACTTGTGGCGAATCAATCCGAGAACTCCACAAGTATTAAGTTGCGAATAACAGCTAACTGCATTAAGCAAAGTGTGTAATGTAAACAAATCATATGCCCTTGAGCATATGAATGTTGTTTTCTCCCTAGTGGCAACAACACATCTACAACCTTAGAGGTTTCTGTCACTCCCCCAGATTAAATAGAGGCATGAACCCACTATCGAGCATAAATACCCCCTCTTTGAGTCACTAGCAACTACTCGACCAAGATACCTACTAACAACAGAGAGCATGCAAGATCATAAACAACATAGAGATAACATAAGATAATATTCAGCACATCAACTCAATCATAACACCAATATTCATCGGATCCCAACAAACACAACATGTAGAATTACATAACGGTGATCTCGATCATGTAAAGCAGCTCACGAGATCTAAACATGAAGCACATGGTGGAGAAGACAATCAACTAGCTACTGCTATGGACCCATAGTCCAAGGTAGACTACTCACTCATCATGCCGGAGGCAAGCATGGCGATGAAGAAGACCTCCGGTGGCGATTCCCCTCTCCGGCAGGGTGCCGGGAAGAGCTTCTAGACCCTCACAATCTTGGGTCGACGGCGGTGGTGGATCGTGATGTATTCTGGAAAAGTGATCGGGTATTTAGGTTTTTCCCATCGGGGGGTCTTTATAGGCGAAGGGGCAGCGTCAGAAGTGGACCAGGGGGCCCTCACCATAGGGCGGCGCGGCCAGGCCCTGGGCCGTGCACCCTGTTGGTGAGGCCGCCCTGTGGCCCTTCTCCGTCTCCTCTTCGGTTCTCCGGAAGCTTTGGTGAATTTATGGATGTTCGGCTTTTGTTTCGTCCAATGCCGAGAATATTTCCTGTGTAACTTTTTTGAAACACAACAATAGCAGAAAATAGGGAGCTGGCACTGTGGCATCTCGTTAATAGGTTAGTTCTGGAAAATGCATAAAAATGCCACGAAGTGTAACGAAACACTAAGCAAATGGTGTAAAAACAAGCATGGAGCATCAAAAATTATAGATATGTTAGAGACGTATCAGCAACCTTGGCAGAGCTCCACGATGCGGTCTGCATCTGCCTTGGCTATAGGCCAGTAGAACCCATGGCGGAATGCCTTAGCTACGAGGGATCTGGCGGCGGCGTGATGCCCACATTCGCCTTCGTGGATCTCTCTTAGTATCTTGATTCCGTCCACTTGGGATATGCATTTCATGAATACTCCCGAGGTGCTTCGCTTGTAGAGCTGGCCATCGATGATGGTGTACGCTTTTGCTCTACGTTTGATTTATCTCTTTTGGACTTCGTCTTCGGGTAGCTTCTTGGTCGTCAGATACTCCAGGTAGGGCTCTGCCCATGGCGGGTTGCTTGGCAAAACTGCCATAACGGGGGAGCTCGCTAGTTCCGGATTTTCTGGATCTACCATCTTGACCGATGGTACGTGCAGATGCTCGAGGAATACGCCTGGCGGGACTGCCTTTCGGCTAGACCCTAGCTTGGACAGGGTGTCGGCTGCCATGTTGTCTTCTCGTCGTACGTGCTTTATGTCGTAGCCGAGGAAACTTTTGGCCATCTCGTCCACTTCGTCTCTGTAGGCCGCCATGACTTTGTTCCGAGCCTTGTATGTGCCAGCCACCTGCTGAGCGACAAGGTCAGAGTCTCCACAACACATGATGTGTTCTACGCCGATCTCCTTTGCGATGCGTAACCCGTGCAGTAGTGCTTCATACTCCACTATGTTGTTGGTGGTGGGGAAGTGGATTTGGAGAACATAGCTGAGCTCATCTCCCTTTGGGGATTTGAGTGTCACTCTAGCCCCCGAGCCGTGTAGCAGCTTTGAGCCATCAAAGTGCATCACCCAATGCTCTGGTTCTGGGATGGGCGTAGTCTCCTGTGCTTCCTTCCAATCCGCCATGAATTCCGCCAAAGCCTAGGACTTGATGGCGGTGCGAGGCTTGTAGTCGATGTTGAAGGAAGCCAGTTCAATGCCCCACTTTGCAAGTCGTCCTGTTGCGTCACTGTTGTTGATGATGTCCTTCAGTGGAGCCTTGCTTACCACTGTAATCTTATGGTCATAGAAGTAGTGACGTAACTTGTGAGAAGCTAGGAAAACTCCGTATACCAACTTCTGGTAGTGAGGGTAGCGCTGCTTGGATTCTGTCAGGACCTCACTGACATAGTAGACTAGTCTCTGTACGCCATACTCCTGTGCTTCTTCCTTGCGTTCTACCATGATGACGATGCTGACGACCCTGTTGGTTACTGCCATGTACAATAACATGGGCTCCTGGTCTTCGGGAGCTGCTAGGACTGGTGCAGTGGATAGCACTCTCTTCAGATCCTTGAGCGCAGCGTCTGCCTCGTCGGTCCAGATGAATTCGTCCGATTTCTTCATCAGCTTGTAGAGTGGCAAAGCCTTCTCGCCTAGGCGACTGATGAATCTTCTCACTGCTGCCACGCAGCCTGTGAGTCGATGTACGTCCTTCAGGTTATTAGGCCGGGAGATCTCAAGGATAGCCTTGATCTTCTCCGGGTTGACTTCAATACCGCGGTAAGAGACGATGAATCCTAGGAGTTGTCCAGCTGGTACCCCAAAGATGCACTTCATGGGGTTGAGCATCATGTTGTATTTCCTTAGGTTGTTGAAGGTCTCCTGTAAATCCGCTATAAGGTCATCTTTCTTCTTGGACATGACGGCGATGTCATCCACATATGCAAGGATGTTGCGTCCGATTTGATCCGCCAGGCACTTTTGCATAGTGCGCTAGTATGTTGCTCATGCGTTTTTCAAGCCGAATGGCATTGTCACATAGCAGTATGTGCCATAAGGCGTGACAAATGAGGTAGCAAGCTGATCGGATTCCTTCATCTTGATCTGGTGGTAACCCGAGTAGGCATCTAAGAAACATAGCAGCTCCGATCCCGCCGTCGAGTCAATGACTTGGTCAATGCGAGGCAAGGGAAAAGGGTCTCTGGGACACGCTTTGTTCAGGCTGGTGTAATCTAGATACATGCGCGGAACCTTTGTGTTTTTCTTAGGAACTAGCACGGGATTTGCCACCCACTTTGTATGGATCACTTCTTTGATGAAGCCTGCTTTCAATAGCTTGGAAATTTCCTTTGCTATGGCGCGACACTTTTCATCTCCGAAGCGTCTCATTGCTTGTCTTACTGGCTTGGAGCCAGGAATTATTTGCAGGGCATGCTCGGTGAGTTCCCTGGGTACACCTATCATGTCAGATGACTGCCATGCGAAGATGTCCCGGTTCTCACGGAGGAACTCGACGAGCGCGCTTTCCTATTTGGGGGACAGGTTTGTCCCTATTGAGGTGGTCTTGGCGGCATCGCCGGCGACAAGTTCCACCTGCTTTGTATCAACTATAGGCTTGAAGGAGGGCGGGGAGGCGGAAACTTCCTGCTTGGATGCTGGCATCTCAGCGGGGTCTATAGCGGCATGGATTTCTTTGAACTCCTTGCTGAAGAAAACTGCCTCCGCGAAGGCGGCTTCGCCATCCTCGCACTCCTTTGCCTTCCTGAAACTGCCATAAACTGTGATGATGCCATCAGGTCCTGGCATTTTCAGCTGGTTGTAGATGTAGCACGGCCTGGCGTGAAAACTATGGAAAGCAGCGTGGCCGAAGATCACGTGGTATGTCCTCTTTAAAGGGACCACCTCAAAGGTTATAGGCTCTTCACGGTAATTATTTTCATCGCCAAAGGTGACCTTGAGGGTGATGGACCTGAGGGACTTCGCTTGGCGGCCGGGAACCACTCCATAGAAAGTGACAGCACTATGGTGGAGTTGGGTCTTGGCAAGGCCTAGCTTTGTTAGGGTTTCCACGTACATGATGTTCATGCTGCTGCCGCCATCCATCAGACATTTGGAGAACTCATATCCTTGGATCAGGGGGTTAACCACCATGGCGTAGTATCTGTCCGGGATGTGCTCTGGGTGATCGTCGGGGCTCCATTGTACTGGCATCTCAGACCATCGGACGTACTGGCGGACTTTAGGCACGGTGGCATTTAGGGAGCGCATGGCGGCTCACTGTGCCTTAGCCGTGGGGGGTCCAAGGAATGTGTGAAAGGCTTCCTTTTTGGTGCTCTTGTATGGGTTACTCGTGCTAGCTCCACCCTCTGCCTTATCGGCGGGTTTTGGCGCATGGTCTTCATCCATATCGCTGCTATCCTTGGACTCCTTTTCCTTGTCCGCTTTTCTTTTGCCACGAGGTCGTTGTCGCCGGGTGCGTTTGTAGCCAGCTTCTTGGTCCGCTTTGATGTCATTGACGAACTTGAAGTTCCGGTTGGTGTGATTGCACTTTCCTGAGGCGTCCCGATGGGCGAAGCATGGCATGTCGCGGTATTCATCGTAGGACACAGGTGCAGCCGACGCCATAGCGGAAGTTGGGGAGCTTCACGGCTAGCCACTGCTGGAACCTCGTCCCCGACCACGTTGGCTGCTCTGTCCCTTGTCTGAGAAGGTTGTGGCCGCCATGTCCGGAGCTTGATGCTCTTCTGGCGGATTCTTCCGTTTGTTGCTATTGTTCCGCTTTCCAGTATTCTAGATGGCGGAAGCCTTCAATGATTCACGGGCATCGTCATCGACGGCCACGTGGTTGCTTGCAATGGTTATCATGGAATTTAGGGTTAGTTTCCCTTCATTCCGTTCTCGTAGCACGCGATGGCGGAGTAGCTGTCCTCTCTCTAAACTATCAATGAATACAAGGATGGCAGATTCGTCAGTAACTCCTTCGTAGGAGTTCTTCATATCCAGCCAGCGTGCTAGAAAAGTTCGGGAGGTCTCGTCATCCGCTCGTCGACACCGTTGGAGGTCACCTATATTGTGATGTCTCTTGTAGGTACCTTCGAAGTTTTCAGTGAATGCAGTCTGCATATGGAACCAGGTTTGGATGGAATTTTCCGCCAAGTCGTTGATCCACTGCCGCGCTGTGCCGGACAGCATCAGGGGCAGATAGCGGACAACAACATTGGGTGATCCCCCTATGAACTGCACTGCATTGAAGTAGTCTTGTAGCCAAGTTAAGGGCCTGTCGACTCCGTTGTACTGGCGGATGTTTTTCTCGATCTTGAACCCATGTGGGATGGGGTCATCATGGATCCGCTGTCCAAAGCACTTCGGGCCAAGGAAGAAGGCTGTTTGAGAATTGGCAATCTCGTTTAAGTGGGTACGCGTGTTGTATGGCTTCTTGTCATGTGGATCTTTTTGGGAGGCGCGTGACCTAGCCGAGCCACCACCGCCACCGCCGCCGCCATGGGGGCTGCTTGGTGGGGATGGTGAAGGGTCACGCCTTTTGCTCTCGATGTCCTACGATGGATCTCTGTAACTGCGAGGACTCCCCTCTGCTCTTCGTGGAGCTGGATCATCGTCATGGCGGCGGGAGCCTTGCCCTTTGTCATCGCAGCGGCGTGAAGCGCAATGTTTATCCTTGTCGCCGCTGCGGTGTATGCCGTCGTCATGGCGAGATGGTTCCCTATGCTTGGACCCGCCATCTCGACTGGTTTCACATCGTGGCGACTCGTCTCTCCGGCCAGCGTCACGACTCCTTCCTCGCTTGCCATCGTTGTTGCGTATGACAATTCCTCCCTATGGGATTTCGAACATCTTATACTTTGGTGGCGGCATATTGGACTTATGGCGGGGCGGGGCCTTGTCTTGGTGGTATCCGTAAGCAGGATAGTTTTTGTGGGGCGGTGATGGATTCCTTTGTTGGCCTTTGCCATGTGGTCTATCGTCAGAGGATATTGGGATGGCGTTTGCCCTGTTGCGAGCTTCTCTTCTTTGGGCCTCTGAGGATCCGGTATGAGATTTGTTATCAGGGCGGGCACCATGATTGCCGTCACCTCGGGCCTTGGAAGCAGTACTGGACTGACATAGCGTAGGATCAGATTCAAGCCTTCGTGAAGACGTAGCTTTCTCCTGCTGCACCAATGCCTTGGTCATTAATTTTACCGCCGTCTCTAGGGCTGCCGGGCTTTGGTTATTTTCCAATAGCTCCTTTGCTGCCACGATGTTTTCAATGGGCGTGGCCCTGACTTCATCGCGGTTCTTGTCCATGTATGGCGGATTCTTGATGTACATCTTAGCCAGTGTTTCCGCGGTTGGCACGGTGAACACAAGGTTTCGTGCTAACTGCGGGTTACCGCCTTCGTTAATTTGGTTCTGGATGAGAGTAACGTACTTCTGCTCCATATTCCTTGCGAGTTTAAGCGTGTCTTGAGCTTTAGCAATGTCGCCATCCAGCTTTTCACCCATCTTCTCGACTCGCTTTGCTTCTTTAAGGATTGCTCGCCTCTTCTGCTCGAGATCGTTCACGTCTCTGACATAGTCAGGGATGATTGGATCTCCTAGAATTCCATAGACAACCTTGTCCAGCGGAGTCGTGAAGTCTTCTGGGTTATGCGCCACGGGGATGGCGGGTTGTAGAGGTCTAGGTCCGCCATGAATCTTGGGAAGTTGTTCTGTGGCGGGATCAGTGGCTGGTGGCGGGTTACCCTGCTCTTTGCCGGCATCTCTGTCATGGGCTACTTGAGATGGCGGATCGCCGGCTCTCTGCCCAGCGTCATCTCCTTTGTTGGTCATGAACACCTGCTTGGCGGCTGCTTTCTGCTCTTCTAATGCTTGCTGAGCTAGTTCTGCCTCGATTCTTCTCATGGCGGCGTCATAGTGATCAGATTCATAGCCTTTGCTATCCCAGTCATCCGATTCACCACTCTTGTTAAGTGCCTCTAGGATGGATTCACCTGGGCTGTCATCTCCATTGGAGGCATATCCCGAAGTGGTTCCTGCGAAAGCAACAAGGCAATACCGCGGTGCTTCTAACGCCAGATTGTTCATGGCGGATTCACAGCGGTCGTCCACCACTTCCTCTACCTCTAGGGCGGGTTGGGTGGGATTGGTTTTTAGATCCGATCTAGATAACTTGGAAAGTTCCAGATCAGATGATTCCTCCTCCGTATCCAGCTCGAAAGCGGTCCGTTTGGGGGTTTCAGCCATACCAATCCGCCGGAAATTGGTTTCCGTGGCGGGGTCTCTTCAATGAAGATGTGGATGTCTCCGATCGGAACGATGGTAAATCGAGCAGGGTCTTCTCTAGCCGGCACCCACAGGTTATCCGCTGGGACGATGGGGAAGCCAGAATCGTAGAGGACACGCCCAATGGCGACGGTGTCGCTGATGCCTGCAAAGGCGGATCCGGCCTGGATCCGCGCTCCTGACGCGTTATGCCCCATGGTGGGCGCCAACTGTCATGGTTTTCTCAACAGATCTGCCATAGGTGTAGGTTTATGGCGGTTTGTGGAAGGGGGTGAACACGGCGGAGCGATCCGGGACGGTGGTAGCATGAGTTTACCCAGCTTCAGATCCCGCAATGGCGGCGAGACCCTACGTGCTGCTATAATTCACTATATGTCAACAAGTGTTCGGTTACAATGATGAGGTTGGCTGTTTCACTATGCGATTGGCCGTATCTAAGTCTAGGTGCCTCAAGGACTCCTCCACGCCGGCTTATAAAGGCGCATGGCGTGGGCATCATGATGGTACCGGAGCGGATATAATATGGAGTCCTAGACTAAGTCCTATGCGTGTACTACAAGGCAACCCTCCATGGGCATGTCTTCGGATCCGCCATGAGCTCCTGCGTCCAATATCCGCCATGGGCTTCCAGCAACTGGGCCGCCCGGTAGGCAATCCGCCATACCACCCTGATGGGCCACCCTGGCTTGCTGGTTTAGGACTACGTCGCCGGTATACCTATTTGGTATATCCCCAACAGTGCTTGAGTCTTCTCTGACGTTGTTGTGATACCCTGAATTTCTGCGATCATCTTCTTGGTATGTGTTGTCTTTATATCCCGCGGCTACTTGACTATGAGAACCATAATTGTCATAGTTGCGGGATTTTCGCCTTTGACTACTGTACCTGTGATACGTCTCAAACGTATCTATAATTTTTGATGCTCCATGCTTAATTTTTACACCATTTGCTTAGTGTTTCGTTACACTTCGTGGCACTTTTATGCATTTTCTGGAACTAACCTATTAACAAGTCGCCACAGTGCCAGTTCCCTGTTTTCTGCTGTTTTTGTGTTTTAGAAAAGTTACACATGAAATATTCTCGGAATTGGACGAAACCAAAGCCAGTCGCCCAGAATTTCACCGAAGCTTCCAGAGAACCGAAGAGGAGACGAAGTAGGGCCACAAGGGCCCCACACAACAGGGTGGCGCAGCCAGGGGCTGGGCCGCACCCCTATGTGTGAGGGCGCCTCGGTCCACTCCTGACGATGCCCCTTCGCCTATAAAGACCCCCCGACGGGAAAAACCTAAGGACCCGATCACTTTTCCAGAACACATCGCGATCCGCCGCCGCTGTCAACCCAAAGATCGGGAGGGTCCAGAAGCTCTTCCCGGCACCCTGCCGGAGAGGGGAATCGCCACCGGAGGTCTTCTTCATCGCCATGCTTGCCTCCGGAGCGATGAGTGAGTAGTCTACCTTGGACTATGGGTCCATAGCAGTAGCTAGATGGTTGTGTTCTCCACCATGTGCTTCATGTTTAGATCTTATGAGCTGCCTTACATGATTGAGATCACCGTTATGTAATCCTACATGTTGTGTTTGTTGGGATCCGATGAATATTGGTGTTATGATTGAGTTGAAGTACTAAATTTTATCTATTGTTATCTCTATGTTGTTTATGATCTTGCATGCTCTCCGTTGTTAGTAGCTATCTTGGCCGAGTAGTTGCTAGTGACTCCAAGAGGGGGTATTTATGCTCGATAGTTGGTTCATGCCTCTATTTAATCTGGGGGAGTGATAGAAACCTCTAAGGTTGTAGATGTGCTGTTGCTACTAGGGGGAAAACAACATTCATATGCTCAAGGGCATATGCTTTGTTTACATTACACACTTTGCTTAATGCAATTATCTGTTGTTCGCAACTTAATACTTGTGGAGTTCTCGGATTGATTCGCCACAAGTGGATTATTAGTCATAGATGCAGTTGGATGGCGGTCTATGTATCTTGTTGTAATGCCCAGAGTAAATCTCATAGTGATCCTCTCGACATATGCACGTTGTCTTTATTCTATCAATTGCCCAACTGTAATTTGTTAACCCAGCATGTATTATTTTATCTTATGGAGAGACACCACTAGTGAATTGTGGACCCCGGTCCTATTTCCTTTATATTGCTATCACTTGTTTACTTTACTCGCACTGTTTACTTTCCTCGCATACTATTATCACTTTCCACTCGATACACTCATACCCTTTGTTTCAAGCAAACCGGTGAGATTGACAACCTCATCGTATGTTGGAAACAAAGTATTTGGTTGTGTTGTGTGCAGGTTCCACGTTGCCGCTCGCAAAGCAAAGCTTGGACGAGGCGCCCTATAAATTGTCTGGAGCTGTTGCAAAGCTAGCAGGCATCACCTTCAGTCGTTTGTCTCTCTCCTACTGGATTGATAACCTTGGTTTCAGAACTGAGGGAAAACTTGCTGCTATATTCATCAAAACCTTCTCTTGGGGTTTTCCAACTGGCCGGTCATTTTTACTTCATCACGTTAACTCGGCCCCATCAAGTTTTCTGGCGCCGTTGCCGAGGAGGAAGAAGACTTCTGCAAGGGGAGTTTTCGCACGCACATCCTTTACTTTGTTTTAAGTTTTGCTTTACTTTATGTTTACTTGCATCGTTTTATCAAAAACCCAAAAAAAAATTAGAATCCTTGGTAGTTGTTATCTCTTTACTTCTAGTTTATTATGTTGTTCCCTAAGTACGTTTTAGAGGACCTCTCAGTAGGTAGTGGTTCAATTATTGGAAAAAGTAACATTGAGGAGTTCTTTAATCATATTAGTATGCATAAGGATGTTGAGAAAAAGTCTTTGGCTGAGCTTGCTCCTAGTTATGAAGTTGTTTCTGCTTATTTGATTCACATGTTAGAAGCTAGGTTTGCTAGCCTTAATCCTTTTATGCAATACATGTTTCTTAAGCTTCATGAAATTGAGGATCCTAAAAAGAAAGCTTTTATCTTGGAAACTTTGCGCATAGAATTTAAAGATGTTGCTATTGAGGCTAGGGAAGTTTTTAAGAAATTTAATAAGCTTGGCTCGCCCGTTGAAGTTGTTGGTACACCCAATGAACATTTTAGAGTGCCAATACCTTGTAAACTTGCAGGAATTCATGATGCTTTGGAAAAGAATTTTGGTTTTGGATTTGTCCTGAAAACTTTTTTGACGAAAATAGTGTACCAAAGAGTGATCATAAAGGGTCTTCAAAAACTCATTTGGACACAATTCAATTCATTGTTGAAAAGACTCCTATAGTGGATCTTAATGCTTCTTTCGATATTACTTGATTCGCACTTTCTGCGCCTAGCTCAAAGACGTTAAAGAAAAGCACTCTTGGGAGATAACCCAATGTTTTCTTTTCAGTACTTATTCTTTTATTTGAGTCTTGGAAGTTATTACTACTCTAATGACCTCTCCTTATCCTTTTATTTCGTTTTTGTGCCAAGAGAAGCCTCTAATTTGAGCGAGGTAAGATTTGGGGATGTTGCTGTCTTAAAACAGTTTTCGGTGCTCTACCATAAAAATTCGTGAAAATTCTCTGTATATCTTTTGGACCTGCGATTTTCTTGTGCATATGCCCCAGGTTATATCCAAACTTTCATTAGTTGAACACTTTTTTATTTGAGAAACAAAAAACCCCTCAAAAATTCGACCTTTGTCAGCTGTTCTGTTTTGACAGATTTCTGCCAATATTTGTGTTTGCCGCTTTATCGCTTTCTTTTTTAGTTCTTTTGATCACGGAACTTTTGGGGAAGTTGCTAAAGTAGTATATGCTTTATATGTGGTGGTTTTAGGTTGAAACCTGAAGCAAAAGAGGTTGATTCAATATTATGCTTACACTAATGTTGCTAATAGATTTGTGTTTAGTTTTGTATGAAGGAAGTTTTCAAGTGTAGTGATCGGAGAGTGATGAGATGAGTTGAAGAATGGACAAAAGCTCAAGCTTGGGGATGCCCATGCATCACCCCAAGAAATATCCAAGAAGTACAAGCGTCAAAGCTTGGGGATACCCCCGAGGCACCCCTTCTTCATCGGCAAAAATCAGGTCACCTTTCAAAACACTATATTTTTATTGCTTCATGCATTATGCGTTTTTCTTGGAGCGTCAGTTGTTTTTAGTTTTCAGTTTAGTTTAGTTTTGTTTGCTGCAATAAATGGTTGGACCCCAACAAATTCCTTTTGCAGAAGTTGCCTTGCTTTTCATTTGCCAAGAACACTCCATTTTTCACTCTATTCGTTTCAACGAGTGTTCTTCCTTTTCTAGAACTGCGTTTAGTTTTCGTTTTTCGCCTTGATATGTGTTCAGATATTGTTATATCTTTTCATCAAGGTGTATTTTTTGCCTCTGGTCCTTATTGGTTTTCATCAAAAGAGGTGTTTATAAAAAGTTTGAATGGTGTTGGAAAAGAGAAAAAGCTTTATGCAAAAAAGTGGTACAAGAAGGAGCTTGTGTAGACTGCGGCCTGGACTTTTTCCTGTCGTGCTTGATGTATTTTTGATAGTATGCTTAGTGGTTTTACTGTAGCATGACTTGTCTCAAATAACCGAGATTGCTTAATGAGCCTTTGAAAAAATCATGCGTTGTTTTTATCGTTTGGAAGCATTATTTTGGTTTTCTCCTTTGATGCTTTATTTGGGTTGACTTGGCGCATGCTCACACATGTTAGACTCTTACAAAGTCGCCAATAGCCTCTATGATCATTTAGTTTTTGACTTTTGATGCCATCTTATGCTTCTTTTAATGTTGCTTTGTCGCTTTGCATGATTATGGCCGTTATTGCTCTCTTAGTTGGTCGCTCCGAGTCATTTGCTAGCCTTCATTTTGTACTGAGTATGAGCTCTACTCGTGCATCCAACTCCTAAAAACCAAGTTTGCCAAAGTGTCCACCATACATACCTATTAGCAATTTGCTATCCCAAAGTACATTTGACTTGCTTTTATGTACTCTTCAAATTACACTCTTACCAGTGTTATGCGAAAATTGGCCAGTAAAGCTCTCACGAACCGGATGACACACTTTACTTTTCTCGTTCTAATTTTTTTGATATTATGGTCTCTTATGTTGAGTTGTTATGCTTGCAAGTTGTAAGTTGGGAATTAGCCCAGCCATGCCGTCATGGGGCAAGCTTTCAACATTGCACTTCTTATTTGAGTTGATATCGTGATCTTTTGTTTATGGATACTCGCGGTGTGAAATGAATTGGAAATCTTGCGGAATCATGGAATTTGTATATGTATTAGAGAAACGCCTGGGCCGCCAATCTAAGCCATGCATAATTCATGGTGGAAATTTGCAGCATGCCCATAGTGGACATTCGATGACGCATCTCAAAATAAAAAGCTATACAAATGGTAAATAAAAGAGATGTCGAGGTTTTCATTGTCTGCTTGTCCTGTCATTTTGATGTGGGCTTGTTCCATGTCATCGGGCACGGAGGTACCCCGTGGGCGGTTCTCGATGATACGAGTATACTTATGATACGTCCATTTTGCATCACTATTTGTATCATAATTTACTGTTATTCATTGATATATTTCATATTTAGAGATGATACTTATGTTGTTTCCTCTGTTTTTACATGTCTGATGATCATTGGAGGATTTGCTGCCGGAGTCAGGATTCTGCTGGAAAAGGACCGTCAAGACACCATATTTCGAAAGATCAGGAAAATTCCAGAAAATTATATTTTACCAAAAGACTCCGGAAGCCAGAAGGAGGAGTCGAGAGGAGCCAGAGGGCATCCTCACACATAGGGGGCGCGTCCCAGCCCCTGGCCGTGCCGGCCCTGTATGAGGGCACACTGGCCCACTCCAGGTCTCGCCCCTTCGCGTACTTCATCGTCCCCGAAAACCTAAGTCAGGGGGGCTCAGAGATAGACACCGCCGCCTCTGCGGGGCGAAAAACACCAGAGAGAGAAAAGCTCTCCGGCAGGCAGAAATCTGCTGGGGAAATTCCTTCCCGGAGAGGGGAGATCGTCGCCATCGTCATCACCATCGCACCGGACTTCATCGGGATCATCATCATCATCATCTCCATCACCATCACCTTCATCTCCACCATCACCATGCCATCCCGCTATAACATCTTGAGTTGGATCTTGTTATATTCTTAGGGGAAACTTTCCCGGTGTTGATTACTCTTGTAGTTGATGCTATTGAGTGGAACTGTTGAATTAAGGTTTATGTTCAGATTGTTATTTACCATTATTTCACCTCTGATCATGATCCATATGATGTCTTGTGAGTAGTTCGTTTAGTTCTTGAGGAGACGAGAGAAGTCAAGATGTTAGTAGTGAATTATTGTTGAGTAATATTTAATGGTTTGATATTTATTTGTTGTGGTGCTATTTCACTAGTAGTGTCATGTGAATGTCGACTACATGATACTTCACCATTTATGGGCCTAGTGAGATGCATTGTGTATTTGGCTACCAATTGTAGGGTTGCTGGAGTGACAGAAACCTAAACCTCCGTTGGGAAACCATTGCACCAGGGAGCGTAGGATCTTAGAGTTTAAGGCTGTGGTTAGATTTATCTTAATTACTTTCTTGTATTTGCGGATGCTTGTAGGGGTTATAATCACAAGTGTGTATTCATCCTAGTAAGGGTAGTGCGCTAGCACAGGTTCACCCCCATAACACTTATCAAACCAATAAAGATTATTTAGCGGTATGAAGCGAAAGCTCTTGACAGAAACTCCCGTTTGTCCTCGAGAACGTTTGGTTATCATAAGTTACACAACCGGCTTGTCCTTTGCTGAAGAAAGGATTGGGCCACTTGCTACAATTATTATTACTGTCTTTTATTTACTCGCACTTTATTTATTTGCATTACCAAATACCCCTGAAAACCCGTTTGCTAGTATTTACAGTGAAACCTTGATCAAAACCACTAGTCAACACCTTCTGCTCCTCGTTGGGTTCGACACTCTTATTTATCGAAAGTACTACGATACACCCCCTATACTTGTGGGTCATCAAGACTATTTTCTGTCGCCGTTGTCGGGGAGTGTAGCGCTATTGAAGAGTGAATTTGGTAAAGGTAACCGTCACTGTGAGTATTGTTTTTATTTTTGTATTTTATTTTTATTTTATTCTGCTATGGAGAATTCTCCATTTGGTTTCCTATTTGGGAACACTTCTACCACTGCTGCACAAGTGGATGAACCACCACCACCACCACCACCTGCTGAATTAGATCCTTTTAAAATACCTATGAAAACTGTTGGGCGTGTTATGGATAACTGCTATTCAGGAGATGGAACTGTCCATCCGGGTGATCACTTACTATTTATACATGAATTATGCGAGTTGTTCAGGTGTGCAGGTATTTCACCAAGCCAGGTTAAGAAGAAGCTATTCTCTTTATCATTGAAAGGCAGAGCTGAGGAGTGGTATCGACTGCTCCAAGATGGTCCATCTATTGCATGGGAGGACATTGTACCTCTCTTTTATTCCAAGTTTTATCCTCCAAGTGAAATCCATAAAGACCATAATCGGATATATAATTTTTGGCCTCATGATGGAGAGAGTATTGCCCAAGCGTGGGGGGGATTGAAGTTACTAATGCTCAAATGCCCCATTCATGAGCTCCCCAATAATATTGTTATTGATAATCTTTATGCGCGGTTTACTCTTCCTGATAAGGATTATTTGGATGCTTCTTGCTTTGGATCATTTACTCATATGAAAGAAGATGCTAAGTGGAAACTTCTTGACCATATACAAGAGAATGCTGAAGGATGGGAAAACGACAAAGGTAGGAAGTCAGGTATAAATTATGATTATGAATGCATTAAAACTTTTATGGGAACCGATGACTTTCATAGTGTTAGCATTGCTTATAGTCTTGATTCTCAAGTACTTGCTAATTGTCTTAAGGCTTTTGCCTCTTATCTTGATGTTCCAAAGAAAGATTGGAACAAATATTATGCGCCTTATAAAGATTCTATTAGTCATATTCCCGCTGTAGCTACTGAAGTTTGTACTATTGATAGCATTGTGCCTGAACCTTATTTTGAGAAGACACCTTTCCCTGCTAAGGTAAAAAAGTATTATACTTTGGTAAGTGTGTCAAATAAAAGCACTAAAAAGCTGCATAGCCTGATGAGCAAATTACTATTAAGTCTCCTGTAGCTATTTTAAAGGACATCTACTATCTACTATATACTAAAAGCACAATACGGGGGTCTAAAATAGAGTTACCACGTTAATCCACATCATCTTAATTATTCTGATAGTTAGATCTAAAATCAGTGGCTAGGATTTAAGAAAAAGTATTATTTACGTAACAGTGTAGTTACCGGTTGACACGACTAACATATATACAGTACATAAAAGATTGCCTTTTTGGAGTATCCAAACATGTACGTGAATCTCCAGATACATATCAGGAACCTTATTCCTTGAGTCCCACAGAGGACATGAACTGAACGCACACATCTTTGAGGCACTGATTTCCCCCTTATCTTGGGTGCTGTCCACTTAAGCGAACGATGGCTCCTCTCGTTCCTCCCTCGTCTTCCACCTCGGGATCCACTTCCTCTCGTCCACCGCCATTCCCTCATCCGAGATCTTGCCACGAGGGGAGATTTCCGTCGCGATCGGCTGCTCCCGGAATTTTGGGCGCGATCCCGGTTGGGAACACGGAAGAGGGCTCGGTATTTCGGGTGGGCTCGATCGTGTGCAGCCCAGTTGCTACAGTACTGGGTGCCCAGAAGGCGAGTACGCGGGGCGGCCTGGACCTCCGTGGGTCCTACAATGGCGAAGGGGATAGGATCCAATCTCCCGTGAATATATCCTCAGTTCCTAGGGTTGGGTTCGATTTGGAATCAGTTCTAGGACATTTTTGGGTCCGATCTAGGGTTTCTGTCCCTGCTTCTCTCAGTGCAGGCGATTCCTTCGGGTGGTGGCGGGGCAAGGTGGCCGGTGATCCGCGGTCGTTTGCGCAGGTGGTGGCAGCGTCTTCATCAACCTCTGCCCCAACCTCTCCTCCGGTGGCGATGGGGGATAGAGGCGGTGGTCGGTTCATGCCGGGCCGGGGGGGCGCTGGACGGGGGCGGTTCGACGGCGGCCGCGGCAACGTCTGGTACCGGAACGAGGCGCCACAGTCTTCTTCGTCGGTGGGTGCGGGATCCGGGACTCTCTCGGCGGGCTCTGAGCGTTGGGATGCGGCGGCTGCTGACAAGCAGGGGCGCGAGAACTACAAGTCTCCTGGTGGTGCGCCTCCTCCTGCGACCAACAATCAGGTTCTATGTTCCAACTGCAATATAGCTGGTCATTTTGTGGCGAGATGTCCTACGATTCGGTGTGAGAGGTGCAAGAGATTAGGGCATATTTCTCAGATTTGTCAGACTGCTCTTCCTTGGGATTGTATTGCTCCGATGTGTGGATTTTAGAAGCCCGGACAGGGTTTTTTCTATATTCCTGATGATAGTACTGCTTATCAGTTGAAGGAGAAATCGAGTACTCTGGTGATTTCTGTTCTTGAAGGGTCTGCTACTGTGAGGGAATTGGAAAATGAATTCAATGTGTTCTTCGGGTCTGGGTGGAGATGTACTGCACGTCCTATTGGTCCTGGCCGATTCACTATGAGGCTTCCGAATCCGAAGGAGGTTGAAAGGGCAGTATACTATGGAGAGAGAATGAGGCTGAGAACCATTGATGCAACTGTTAGGCTGTCGACCTGGACGGCGTCTGTGGGGGCTAAAGCTAAGATGCAGAAGGCTTGGGTTCGAGTCAGCAATATTCCGCTGGATAAGCGTACTGAGAAAATTGCCTACTATGCTGGTTCTTTGGTAGGGGTCTCTCTGGAATTGGATATGAGTACATTACACAAGCCTGAGTTTGTGAGATTGCTGATTGGGTGTAAGGATGTGGAAACCATGGCCGACAGTGCTGAAGGTGTTCTAGGAGATGATTTCTATGATTTCTATTATGAGATTGAGAGAATTGTGGTGGGAGGGCCTCCTAAACAAACTTCTACTATTGTGGTCGATGGGTCTGGGGTGGTTCCTTCACCAAAGAGAGCCAGAACTACTTATACTGCATCAGCTACTGAAGAAACCTCTGTTGAACAAGGGAATGGGAGTCAAACTGATTCTGCTAGATATGGCAAGAATTGTGATTCTGGGAAGGACATATGTGGAGCTGATGAAGACTCTCCTGATGATAGTATGGAAGATCAAGAGTTGTTTCTGGATAAGTTGGCTAGAGAAAATGAAGAAGCTGAAAGGGAAATGAGGCAGGCAGAAGAGCAAGTTCCTGTGGACAAGTGGTTGGTTCCTTATCTAGGGATGGAAAAGGATTATGTGCCTGCTGGGGAAGGGATAAAGAGTGTTACTGTGCTTCCTGCTGTTACCCCTTCCATGACTCCTTTGGAGCCAAGTCTGGTGGAGGTTTCTGACATTACTACACAATCTGGGTCTCCTGTGATGGTGTCGCAGGGGTATACTGTGCAGTCTCCTGTCTCGTCTCCTGTTGATGAAGTTGAGGAAATTCATGGGGATCCTATTCTTGGTTGCCGCTTCAGTGCTCGGATTCATGATGGCGCTATGGAAGATATGGTGGAGAAGGCAAGCTTCTTGTCAAGGAAGAGAAATCTGGAAGGTAACATCGATACCCCTCACGATAAATCTAATTCTTTTTCTGTTCTATCCAATAAGGAGATTATTGTGCGTGCTTCTATGATGGGTGCTAGGATTCCTGATAATGACTTTACTACTGTTGATTTACTACGAGAACTGGAATGTGCTAGGGAAAACCTTGAAAGTAAAAATATTAATATGAATGATAAGCCTTCTCTGTTTATTGAAAACAATGTGGGTGAAACGACTCCTTTGTGTTTGAATTGGTCGGATGAATGTGAGGATGTTGAGGAACAATTTGTTCTTGTGGAGAGTAGGAAGAAAAAGAGGAATCAGAGGAAAAGTCCTATTATTGTGTCTAGACCTACTACTAGAAGCCAAAAGGCTGTGAATTTGGAGACTGACAAATCTGCCCAGCTTCCTGGCAGAGATGTTAGGGAAAGGAAAAAAAACTCAAAATTTAAATGATAGGTTGTTTTTGGAATAGCAGAAGTGTGGGGAAGAGAGGTATGGTAACCTGTGTGCGGGATATGTTAAGAGATTTTTCCCTAGATTTTATTGGTTTGCAGGAAACAATGAAAAAAGACTATGATTTGAGTTTCTTTCGAAAACTTGATCCTAGTAATGATTATTTTTGGAAATGGGTCCCCTCGGTTGGAAAGTCTGGTGGCATTTTATGTGGTGTGAAGAATGAATCCTTGGATGTGAATGCGGTGAAAATTGGTAGGTTTATGATTCAGTTTGTTCTCTGGGATAAGAAAAAAAGTATAATTGGGGCCTTATTGTGGTCTATGGAGCGGCTCAAGATGAGTTGAAAAACGATTTCCTTACTGAACTGGCTTCCTTTTGTCGTAATATGAATTGTCCTTATGTGGTGGGTGGGGATTTTAATATTTTGAGGCACAGTGGAGAGAAAAATACTAAGTTTACACCTTCTCATTATTCTGATTTGTTTAACACCATTATTCATTCTTTGGGGTTGCGTGAGATTTTTATGCATGGAGGGAAATATACTTGGTCGAATAAACATGCTGTTCCCACTATGGAAAAACTTGATAGAGTGCTTATGTCTCCTGAGTGGGAAGATTTGTTTCCCCTTGTTTTTGTAAGAAAGCTGGTTCGAGAGCTATCTGATCATAATGCGTTGATAATGGATACTGGTGAACAATCTCCTTTGAACAATAAGTTGAGAGAGTTTCGGTTTGATTTGGCCTGGTTTAAAAAAGAGAATTTTCTTCCTCTTGTTAAAGATATCTGGGAGAAGCCTGTTAATAGTACGGATCCTATTGATGTGTTGAATATTAAACTTAAGAGATTCAAGAAATATTTTAAGGGTTGGGGATCAAATCTTTTTGGTATGAATAGAAAAAGAAAAAATGAATTGAAAGAAGAACTGACCATGTTGGAAGCTCTTGAAGAGGATAATGTTTTGTCCCCTGACCTGTTTATATGTAAGTCGAATATATATGTGGAACTTCAGGATATTTTTGCCGAGGAGGAGTTGCAGTGGGTGCAACGATCACATGAAAAATGGTTATTGTGTGGGGATCAAAATACTAGTTATTTCCATAGAGTGTGTAATGGGAGAAAGAGGAAAAACACGGTGTTACTTCTTAAAGATGGCGATGTCAATATTAAGGGTACTGACAACTTATTGAAACATGCAACAGACTTTTATAAATCTTTGTTTGGTCCGGCTCCTAGGAACCTAATTGATATTGATGTGAATATGTGGGGAGAAAATGAAAAGCTATCTAGGGAAGATAATGAGGAGTTATGTAAACCTTTTTCTTTGGAAGAAATCAAAAAAGCTTTATTTGAAATGAGAGTGAATCGAGCTCCTGGTCCAGACAATATCCCTATTGAGTTTTACCAACATTGTTGGGACATTGTGAAAAGTGATATTGTGAACTTGTTTTCTGCTTTTCATAGTGGCTCACTAGATATTCAACGTATTAATTATGGTATCATTACTCTGCTACCAAAAGTTTCTGAGGCTGATAAAATTACTCAATATAGACCAATTTGTCTCCTGCGTTGCATTTACAAACTCATTACAAAAGTGTTGACCATTAGATTGGAACCTTTTGCTGATAAGCTGTTTAGTCGAAATCAAAATGCTTTCATCAAGAAGAGGAATATTATGGATGGCATTCTTTCGTTACAAGAAATTTTGCACCATGCTCATATTAAAAAACAAGTGAGTGTGGTATTGAAGTTAGATTTCGAAAAAGCTTATGACAAAGTAAATTGGGACTTTTTGCTGAATTGTCATGTGGCAAAAGGTTTTTGTGAAATGTGGTGTGGTTGGATTAGGAAGGTGCTTCATAATGGTACTGTTTCGGTTAAACTCAATAACACTTGTGGCCCCTATTTCCAAAGTTGCAAAGGGGTTCGGCAGGGGGATCCTTTGTCGCCTACCTTATTCAACCTGGCTGGTGAATGTTTGACTAAGATGATTATTAATGCTCAAAAAAATGGTTTACTCGTGGGTATGGTTCCTGACTTGATTGAAAATGGGGTAGCAGTTTTGCAATATGCTGACGATACGGTTTTGTGTTTTTCCCATGATTTGGAGAAAGCGGTAAATTTGAAATTATTGTTATATAAGTTTGAGTTGATGTCGGGGCTAAAGATTAACTACACCAAGAGTGAGATTTTTATGATTGGGGGTGACAATAACATTGCTGAAACTTATTCTTCCATGTTTGGTTGCAATATTGGTTCCTTACCTATGATTTATTTGGGTATGCCTGTCACTTTCCGCACCCTAAGAAATATTGACCTTGATTTTGTGGATAAGAAATGTGTTAAAAAATTGGATGCCTGGCAGGGCAATGCGGCTTCCTCTGGTGGTAGATTGGTTCTAGTGGATTCTAGTTTGTCAAGTATCCTCTCTTATGTGATGTCTATGACTTTGCTGAACAAAACTTTCATTGAAAAAGTGGATACTCATCGAAGGCGGTTCTTTTGGCATGGAAAGAAAGCTAAAAAAGGGTACAATATGGTTAAGTGGTCTAGAGTGTGTAGATCCAAAAAAGGGGGGTCTGGGTTTAAAAAATCTTCGGAGACAAAATATCAGCCTCCTGTGTAAGTGGCTTTGGAAACTTGAGACTCAAGATGGAATGTGGCAAGACATTATGAAAGCCAAATATCTGAAAGGGAAACCTTTGACAAGTATTAAACCTAGAATTAATGATTCCCCTAGTTGGAAGGCTATTTTAAAGATGCGAGCAATATACTATAATGGGAGGCGTGTGATTTTAAATAAAGGTGATATTTGTAGAGTGTGGAAGGATCCTATTTGTGATGGTGTTACTTTTGAAGAGAAATTTCCTGAGTTATTCAATATTTGTCAAGAGCAAGATTGTACGATTTCAAAATTTGTGGAGAATGGGTATAACACTTTGTTCAGAAGGAATTTGACAGGAGATAATCGTTCTGATTGGGATTCCATGGTTCATAAGATTAGAAATATTACTACTAATGAGCTTCCTGATAAGGTTTATTGGGCTCTAAACAAAAATGGTAAGTTTTCGACAAAGTCGATGTATGAGTTTTTGGAGAAACCACTAGCTGGGGCCAACTTCAAATGGATTTGGTCGGCAAAGCTCCCTTTAAAAATAAAAATCTTCATGTGGCAGTTATTTCAAAATGCCATTGTTACCAGAGACAATATGAAGAAGAGGAAGTGGCCAGGATCTCCTTTGTGTTCGTTTTGTAAGCAGAATGAAACTGCTGTACACTTATTTTTTCAGTGCCCTGTGGCTAGGTGTGTTTGGGGAGCTATTGGAGATATTTTGGGAACAAAAATGTGTCCTAACAATCTTTGGCAGGCTATGGTCTGGTTTTACTCGTTTATGCCAGGTTATGAGGATCTCTATATGGTGGGGATCGCTGTAATTTGCTGGGCAATTTGGAAAACTCGGAATAAAGTGACTTTTGACAAGCACAGAGTGAGAACACCCTGTGAAGTGATGTTTTTGTCATCTGCTTTCTTGATGTATTGGGCAGGTCTGCAGAAGGAACAGGGTAGAGAGAAACTTCAGTTTGGTGCAGCAAGGATGATGGAAAAAGCTGCTGGTTTGCTTCGCTCGCGCAACGGCAATGGTGGAATGATCGTGCCTCTGTCAGGTGCAATCGGATCTGGTGTCTGATCTGATCGAAGATGTGGTCGGTGATCGTCTGGTGTCTTTGGGTGTCGATGCAGTGGTTGTTTGCGGATAGCCTGGTGATTGGTGGTGTTGATCGTTACTTTTGTTCCTGCTGTTTGGTGGACTTCGTCCTGTTGTCGTTTATAGGGTAGTTTAGTGGCAATGGGTTTTTTCCCCATAGTGGATGTTTCGATGGCGAGCATTCAAAGCGGGTTTCCCATTGGTGCTCAACTAGCTTTCCCCCCTCCCCCTGCAGTTTCTTTTGCTGTAAGAGACAATCTTCCTATTTCCTTGCTTGTGTGTGTAAGAAACTCTGTATTTCCGTTGAGCAATTAATGGAAAGGGGGTCAGCCCGGTTGGTATGTACGTGAATCTCCAAAGTTTTTTTCAACTTCAAAACATGTACGTGTGTATCTTGAAGCTGTACCGATTGATCTTTGGTCTTGGTTATAGAGTCATAGACATACACGGCTTCCAAACTTGTACGTGCATATCTCCAAAGTTCCTTTTTTTAATTAAGCATTATATCCATCCTAGATAATCCAATCTGGTGATATAAAAAAGGGAAATCAAATCGCCTGATGGCTGCAGCAATAGAAAATTTAGGCTGATAGGATTTTGACGTCGGCAGGACGCACCGCTCGGTGAGACATACCATGCAATTGGAGGCTTAGACAAACATGCATGGTTCATGCGGTGCTTACAGACAAGGAGCAGATCCAGCAACAGAGATTGTATTATTTGATTTGTGTTGCTTTGTCCAGATTGATCAGCCCTTGGCAACAGTACCAGACAAGACGATTGCATGTTGTACACGTCGTAGTTCTTGATGGTTGATTTCTCTGGCTTCCAAACAATGGCAGCATCAACCGTCGATGGCTACAATGGCTGTTGATCAATTTGGATACAAAATTATCCCCTGTGAATGCCATGCGTAAACAATGACGGGCCTTGAGATGATGACCGTGAGATCTTTGGTAGATCTAATGCAAATGGTATTGTAGGTAACAAAGTCGATGACAAGTATACGAATCTGACGAGAAGTGATGCATCGGTAGTCTTGGAGGTGCCTAGGTTTTTTTTTTTTGATAAAGTGGAGGTGCCTAGGTGGGGGTATAATAGATCGCAACCAACCTATGTCGACATCGACAACGGCATGGTGAAACCTTTTGTAGATCTAATGCACACGGGGTTTCTAGGAAACAAAGTCTTCGACACCAATCTAGCGAGAAGCAATGCATCGAATGACTTGGAGGTGCTAAGGTGGGTATGATAAAGATGGCAACCTGGCTATACCTGCATATATAGACAGCAACATGACAGTAGATTTAGTTAGTCGCCATGACACTAATGTATCCATCTTTTCTATCACACCCAGAAGTTCAAGGTCCAACTACAAACTTCATAGTTGAATTCCTGTCAGATTCATCAAGTCAAACAAAACAGGTTAGTCTACTCTTCTTGAACCAACATTGTGCATCAATATAATTGCATGAAGGTATATGAAGAAGTATATGCAACTGCAAGAGCCTCTAGATGCATGAATGCATCATATGGAAGAGAGAGAGAGAGAGAGAGAGAGTAAATAATCAACATTGTGCGGATCAAAGAAGATCCCGGGTATCACTGATGGCGTCCAACAACTAAGTACGCAACATGGTTGAATCGGAGGTAAAGCAAAAGAAATATTCCCTTTGATGGGAAATATGTGTCAGTGACTGAGCACGAATTTTGTACTAAATTAGTACAAAATCACCGACACTTATTCCGATCGGAGTGTATTTCAGAATAAAAGAGGTAAATCAAAAGACTTGTGTCACAGAATTTTATTATCTGTGAATTTTGGAATAAAAATGAATTAACAAATTGATTTTGGTATCAACTAAATTTGAAGTGAATAAAAAAGCTTGATATTTATGTATTAACTATGTATGAAACTAATAGGTGGGTTAAGTATAAAAATTGTTTTCATATACCAAATTTAAAATATCAATAATAAAATTTATCAGTGAGACAAACTACATACCACATGTGAAATGCACCATTAGCTAAAGATAAATAATATTTACATCAAAATTCAATGTCTGATTTTAAAACTATTATGTTACATATAGACAATTTTCAATGAGAAGCAAATGAATATCCAAAAATATAGGCAATACATATAATGTCTCCAGAATATAAACAAATTTTATATAAAAAACAGTTGAAATAATAAGGCAGAGAAACTAAGAATTTGCAAGAAACTTTGTAAATATATTTACATACATACTCATATTGATATTATTAATAAAGAATTTACAAACTAGCTATCTCATGGAGTTGACGTCAACTGAAAGTTGCATTGAAGTGGTATGCTAGAAAGAATCAAATAGAATATACATGAACAAATTCTTAGAAGGGAAATACATATTGGGTAAGAAGAGTTGACGGATCTATTCCAATATCTGTCAAATTAAGCGAACTAAAGTAAAAGGTCTTAGCAACAACTCAATTAAATGTGTGTGCGAACATATGCCTATAAAAACAATCTGGAGAGATAGAGGACGGGAGGGGAAGAGAGAGAGAGAGAGAGAGAGAGAGAGAGAGATAGAGATAGAGAGATAGAGAGAGCGGATTTAGAAAATATTTGGTGAATATACACGCACTCATGCACGTTGATTTATATGGGTAGCAAACACTATGCTGAAGACGCATGAATCCACAGAAAGGGAAAATATGAAGATAATACATTGTTTAATTTCAAGCCATAATATTTAGATTTCATTTGTGTGAAAATTTCTTACAAAGTATACAAAGGACCTATGAAGAGTGGAAACATATGAACCTAAATGTTAATTTTATTCATAACCAAGAGTTTTTATTGGGGGAACATACTACTAATATTCAATCACCAACAACGGTACTAATAGATTTTTTTGTGCACAATCATGTTGGGGGATAATGTTGATAGTAGGTCGCATGAGGAAATAATTGAGAGACACAATACTAAATTACGTTTCACTTTAACAATCTTCATATAAGGTTTAGTGTGAACTTCTTATCCAATAGCAAACAACCACGCAAAAATAAATTTAGTGAATACTAAAAACCATATATATATATATATGTAGACAAAAACTATGAAATAAACCTAACCACAAAAATCTGCAGGTCAAGATAATTATCACATTTGCATGTTGGGTTCTACGCTATGTCTAAATAGTAAGGGATTTTTGGGTATTTATCCCCGCGGAGACTTATTCCGCTTATATTTCAATATCCGCCATAACAGAGATCCAAATGGAGACCTTCGCAACTGCGGATCTGTCTCATTTGTTCCTCGCAGCGGGAAATCATACCCTTATATCAAGCCTCACGATTCTGCAAAGGGATGGCGAGGATCTTTCTTCTATCAGGCTGACCAGGCCCCTCCTGAAAAGAATTATGGCCTGCGGTCTTTTGTCGATGGCCCCGCCGAGGAGCAGGATAGCTGGGGCGTTATGGATGATTTTACCATGGATGATGAATGCCAGCTTTGCTCACGACGGATTTCCAAACTTGTATTTTCTGGCCTGACAGGTGTTGACACCATACACTGCTGGGTCTCAAGGCGGATTCAGCCACTTCAGTACCGCTCAGCTCTGATGCGCGAATATAGCGGAATTGACGATCCGCAGCGCTACACCAAGGAGGAATTGTCTTCCGAGGAGATTGAGCATTGAATCCGCTGCATCATCAAAGTTGGGCGAGATGAAAAGTTGGAGCTTAAGATTCCCATGTACGAGAACGACAATTGCCCAGAGGTGAGTGCCTTCTTGTTCCGCCATGATTGCTTATTTCTCTTGACTAACTTGCATTCCTTTGAAGCTTTCCTCCCTTCCCCCTTCTGAGCTAAGCCATCTCGTCCGCTATCCCCAGTCAAAGGAACTTACTGACGACGAAGAGACATCCTCTTCCCCAAAAAGACGCAAGTCCTCACCAGTAGTGAAAGAGACTAGGCCTTCTCGTGAGGAGCCTATGGCGGAAGAGCCTGTGGCAACTGTTCACCGTGGTGTTCGTGGCTCGGGTGGACGCATGCGCGGCTTAGGTAAGAGAGTCATCTCTCGCCATCTGTCCCTGGCACTGCGCGGTGACCTAGAGACCATCCCCGAGTCTACTGCCACCATCAAGTTACCAGAGCGGAAGTAAGCACGTCAATTTCTTAGATTTCTGTCATCTCTACTTTGACCTGCTCTAACTTGGACTTTATACATAGGAGGTGGAAAATTGCTGGTCAGAAGCCTCCAAGGGCAAAACCATCTCCTGCCATTATTCCACCGACACCTGACGCTCCTATCCGCCCATCTGGACCCTCAACTTCTGCCAAAAAGGCTAGCAAGATGGCAGATGCTTCGGCAAAAGATGCCATGCCTACCACTAATCCTCTTAAGGGTCCTAAGAAGGTGACCTTTGGCAGGAAAGCGGTCGAGATGGCTGCAGGAGCCGGTGACGCTGCGAAATGGAAGAAAAAGGTAGATGCTCTTTTCCGTCTTGATAATTTGCAGGAGGAGGCCAGCAACCATGTTACATCCGCTATGTCATCCTTCGTCCAAAGAACTAGTGTTGTAAAAGAGGTATGTATTGCCAGTAGCCCTCGAGCGTCATGGCGGATTTTCGTAGATAATCTGTTATGGTGCTCTAAGAGAAACTACCTTTAAATTTTTCATCATATAGCCCCCGAGCGCCGCCATGCTTTAATTACAGCGGTGCTCTTAGAGAACTTTATTTGCGATGAGTAGCCCCCGAGTGTTATGGTGGATTTTTCCGGCATAAAGCTTCTAAGAAGACTTAAAAAATCATCATGAGTAGCCCCTGATCGTTATGGCAGGTTTTTCTGACATAAAGCTCTAAGAAGACTAAATTAAAAAAATCATCATGAGTAGCCCTCGAGCGTTATGGTGGATTTTTCCGGCATAAAGCTCTAAGAAGACTAACCCATAACAATGTTTTAACAGAATTACAAGAAAGTTGTGGAGGACCTGGTCCAAGTCGTTAGCTCGCAAGAGAAGGAGCTGGCGGAAAAGAGTACGCTCATGGCGGATTTGCAGAAGCAGCTCGAGAATAGCGGTAACTTTCTTTTGCCTTTGGTAAGTTTTAGTACCCTTGTGCTAGCCGATCAATACTCTGCCATTATTTCTGCCATGCAGATGCTGCCAAGCTGAAGTCCACTCTCGAGGGGGTGGAAAAGGGTCATGCTATTGCGATGGAGGGGTTGCAAATGCAGCTCCAGAAATCTTTGACCTCGAATACCCTTCTTGAAGAGAAACTCACGGACCAGGAGCGCTAAAACCGCTAGAAGCAGAAAGAGGTGGAGGATCTCTGCAAAGGCGCCGCTGATTTTGAAAAGCGGCAGAAAGGCTTCAACGAGGTCCTTGGCCATTTCCAGAAGACACTGCTAGGTAATGATGGCTCTCCATATTTTGTAGTTTGTGATAATATGTTGTGTCGATTATGACGCTTTGCTTGTTTCCGCTATACAATAACTCTGGAGCAGGGAGAGGTGGATTCCGCCACAAGCTTGCGCATGGCCACGGACGCCGCGAAGAAGGAGCTGGATGGCCTTCTCAACGCTGGTCGTCAGGCATGTGGCAGCCTGCAGATAGCGGGTTCATCCGACCGTACTGCCATTGGGCTGACCAAGAAGCTCCTGCTCGTGCCTGGGCTGGTGGCGGATTGGAAGCAGTCTTCCGCTCGGGGTGGTGCCAGAACTGCACTCACTTTGGCTAAGGCCCACTACCCCGAGCTGGACCTGGATCTGATCACCTCCGGCATCCCAGAGAGCGGCGAAGACGGAGCGCCGGTGGACAAAGCTGCCATCCGGCAGAGCGTGCTGGGATACGATCAGCTCTGTGCCTTGGGCACTCAGATGAACGTATACTACGAAGCATACGATCTGCCAGGGTCTCCAAGCCAGGCTTTGGTGTCGGTCTCTGCAGCTACCGCAGATGCTGATGGCAATGATGACGTTACATCCGTTGTGCCGCCCTCCTGAGTTATACCCTGCATTGTGGCAGGAAGAAACAATTGCATCAATTTGGCCCCTAAGTGGGTCTGTAAGTTAAACTATTAAACTATGTGTGTGCTTGTACTATGCCTGATCTTCCTGTGACGGATCAGAAAATGCTTTTGAATTTATGGCACCGTTTTTATCAAGTCTTTGAAGTGGTTTATGCGTGGAAAAAACTGCCAGGCCTATTTTTATGCAACTTGCAGCATTTTAGTATGCCCAAAAAACAACACTTTGAAAGAATTTCACGCGTAGGACTATGCAATCCGCCATCTGACTCTTTGTGCTTGACTTTTCGTGAGATGGCAGAATCTTCGCACGAACAATCCGCCAGGGTGATGATACTTAATAGCAACCATCCAAAACCCTAGCAGATAGCGGCTTAGATCATCAAAAAGTCACTACTCGGGAATCCACACAAAGAACATCAGGTGGAGATTGAAACATAGATATGCTACGCGGACCGCATAATGGCGGATTTAAAAGACACAAGTGCAGAGCACAATTGTGCAAAGGTTCCATATGATCTAGATGAACAATAAAGGAGGTAAAAGACTCAGGAAAATCAAGAGTGAACCAGATGCTTTATTTCATTCATCATATAGAGGTGCCTATTACATAGCCTAGATAAGTGCTAAGTGTAGAAAGGACGTAGTTGTGCGATGTTCCATGGATGATCTGTTTCATCATACATATCGTCAGGGTCTCTTCGTTTGCGCTTCTTACTGGGTCACTTATCTAGCTTGCGAACATCAATGAGGTAGTAGGAACCGTTCAGTAGTGCTTTGCTGATGACGAAGGGTCCTTCCCAAGGCGGGGATAGCTTGTGTGACTTATGCTGTTTGAGGCGTAGCACCAGGTCCCCTTCTTTAAATGAGCGTTTGCCAACTTAGCGGCTGTGATAGCAGTGGATATTCTGTTGGTAGATGGTGGATCTCTGGGCTGCCAAGTCTCGTTCTTCTTCCAGCAGGTCCACAGATAGTTGCCTGGACTTTTCTGCATCTTCCTCCTCATAGGCCTCGACTCTTGGGGAATCGTACTGGACATCACTTGGCAGGATCACTTCTGCTCCGTAGACTAAGAAGAAAGGGGTGAGGCATGTTGATCTGTTTGGTGTGGTCCATAGACTCCATAGTACAGATGGCAACTCTTCCACCCAGGCTCTAGCTGCGCGATGTAGCGGTGCTTCTAGGCGTGGCTTGATCCCTGGCATGATTAGTCCGTTGGTCCTTTCAACCTGGCCATCGGACTGTGGATGTGCCACAGATGCAAGGTCGAGGCGGATTCCGTTATGATGGCAGTATTCTTCAACTTCTCCCTGAGACAAGTTAGTGCCGTTATCGGTGATGATGCTATGTGGGATGCCGAATCTGACCACAATGTCCTTGACGAATTTTAGGGCAGTTTTGCCATCAAGTTTTCTGATGGGCTTAGCTTCTTCCCACTTCGTGAATTTGTCTACCGCTACCAGGAGGTGCGTAAATCCCGAAGGTGTTATTTTTAGTGGACCCACCATTTCTAGCCCCCAAACCGTGAAAGGCCAGGTTATAGGGATCGTATGCAGCGTTGTGACGGACATGTGGGTTTGCTTGGAATACATCTGGCAACTGATTGCTATAGATGGCGCGGTGGTGATGAAGTAAATGACCGGCCAGTTGGGAAACCCCAAGAGGAAGGTATGATGAATATAGCAGCAAGTTTTTCCCTCGGTAAGAAACCAAGGTTTAATCGAACCAGTAGGAAAAAGCCAATACTCCTGAAGGTGATGCTTGCTAGCTTCGCGACAGCTCCGGACAATTTATAGGGCACCTCGTCCAAGCTTTGCTTTGCCAGCTGCAACGTGGAACCTGCACACAACACAACCAAATACTTTGTTCCCAACTTACGATAAGGTTGTCAATCTCACCGGTTTGCTTGAAACAACGGGTACGAGCGTATCGAGTGGAAAGTGATAGTAGTATGCGAGTAAAGTAATTAGTGTGAGTAAAGTAAATAGGTGATAGCAATATAATGGAAATAGGACCGGGGTCCACAGTTCACTAGTGGTGTCTCTCCATAAGATAAAATAACACATGCTGGGTAAACAAATTACAGTTGGGCAATTGATAGAATAAATACAACATGCATATGTCGAGAGGATCACTATGAGATTTACTCTGGGCATTACAACAAGATACATAGACCGTCATCCAACTGCATCTATGACTAATAATCCACTTGTGGCGAATCAATCCGAGAACTCCACAAGTATTAAGTTGCGAATAACAGATAACTGCATTAAGCAAAGTGTGTAATGTAAACAAAGCATATGCCCTTGAGCATATGAATGTTGTTTTCTCCCTAGTGGCAACAACACATCTACAACCTTAGAGGTTTCTGTCACTCCCCCAGATTAAATAGAGGCATGAACCCACTATCGAGCATAAATACCCCCTCTTTGAGTCACTAGCAACTACTCGACCAAGATAGCTACTAACAACAGAGAGCATGCAAGATCATAAACAACATATAGATAACATAAGATAATATTCAGCACATCAACTCAATCATAACACCAATATTCATCGGATCCCAACAAACACAACATGTAGAATTACATAACGGTGATCTCGATCATGTAAAGCAGCTCACGAGATCTAAACATGAAGCACATGGTGGAGAAGACAATCAACTAGCTACTGCTATGGACCCATAGTCCAAGGTAGACTACTCACTCATCACGCCGGAGGCAAGCATGGCAATGAAGAAGACCTCCGGTGGCGATTCCCCTCTCTGGCAAGGTGTCGGGAAGAGCTTCTAGACCCTCACAATCTTGGGTCGACGGCGGTGGTGGATCGTGATGTATTCTGGAAAAGTGATCGGGTATTTAGGTTTTTCCCGTCGGGGGGTCTTTATAGGCGAAGGGGCAGCATCAGAAGTGGACCAGGGGGCCCTCACCATAGGGCGGCGTGGCCAGGCCCTGGGCCGTGCACCCTGGTGGTGAGGCCGCCCTGTGGCCCTTCTCCGTCTCCTCTTCGGTTCTCCGGAAGCTTTGGTGAATTTCTGGATGTTCGGCTTTTGTTTCGTCCAATGCCGAGAATATTTCCTATGTAACTTTTTTGAAACACAAAAATAGCAGAAAATAGGGAGCTGGCACTGTGGCATCTCGTTAATAGGTTAGTTTTGGAAAATGCATAAAAATGCCACGAAGTGTCACGAAACACTAAGCAAATGGTGTAAAAACAAGCATGGAGCATCAAAAATTATAGATACGTTAGAGACGTATCAGCAACCTTGGCAGAGCTCCACGATGCGGTCTGCATCTGCCTTGGCTATAGGCCAGTAGAACCCATGGCGGAATGCCTTAGCTATGAGGGATCTGGCGGCGGCGTGATGCCCACATTCGCCTTCGTGGATCTCTCTTAGTATCTTGATTCCGTCCACTTGGGATATGCATTTCATGAATACTCCCGAGGTGCTTCGCTTGTAGAGCTGGCCATCGATGATGGTGTACGCTTTTGCTCTACGTTTGATTTATCTCTTTTGGACTTCGTCTTCGGGTAGCTTCTTGGTCGTCAGATACTCCAGGTAGGGCTCTGCCCATGGCGGGTTGCTTGGCAAAACTGCCATAACGGGGGAGCTCGCTAGTTCTGGATTTTCTGGATCTACCATCTTGACCGATGGTACGTGCAGATGCTCGAGGAATACGCCTGGTAGGACTGCCTTTCGGCTAGACCCTAGCTTGGACAGGGTGTCGGCTGCCATGTTGTCTTCTCGTCGTACGTGCTTTATGTCGTAGCCGAGGAAACTTTTGGCCATCTCGTCCACTTTGTCTCTATAGGCCGCCATGACTTTGTTTCGAGCCTTGTATGTGCCAGCCACCTGCTGAGCGACAAGGTTAGAGTCTCCACAACACATGATGTGTTCTATGCCGATCTCCTTTGCGATGCGTAACCCGTGCAGTAGTGCTTCATACTCCACGATGTTGTTGGTGGTGGGGAAGTGGATTTGGAGAACATAGCTGAGCTCATCTCCCTTAGGGGATTTGAGTGTCACTCTAGCCCCCGAGCCGTGTAGCAGCTTTGAGCCATCAAAGTGCATCACCCAATGCTCTGGTTCTGGGATGGGCGTAGTCTCATGTGCTTCCTTCCAATCCGCCATGAATTCCGCCAAAGCCTAGGACTTGATGGCAGTGCGAGGCTTGTAGTCGATGTTGAAGGAAGCCAGTTCAATGCCCCACTTTGCAACTCATCCTGTTGCGTCACTGTTGTTGATGATGTCCTTCAGTGGAGCCTTGCTTACCATTGTAATCTTATGGTCATAGAAGTAGTGACGTAACTTGTGAGAAGCTAGGAAAACTCCGTATGCCAACTTCTGGTAGTGAGGGTAGCGCTGCTTGGATTCTGTCAGGACCTCACTGACATAGTAGACTAGTCTCTGTACGCCATACTCCTGTGCTTCTTCCTTGCGTTCTACCATGATGACGATGCTGACGACCCTGTTGGTTACTGCCATGTACAATAACATGGGCTCCTGGTCTTTGGGAGCTGCTAGGACTGGTGCAGTGGATAGCACTCTCTTCAGATCCTTGAGCGCAGCGTCTGCCTCGTCGGTCCAGATGAATTCGTCTGATTTCTTTATCAGCTTGTAGAGTGGCAAAGCCTTCTCGCCTAGGCGACTGATGAATCTTCTCACTGCTGCCATGCAGCCTGTGAGTCGATGTACGTCCTTCAGGTTATTAGGCCGGGAGATCTCAAGGATAGCCTTGATCTTCTCCGGGTTGACTTCAATACCACGGTAAGAGACGATGAATCCTAGGAGTTGTCCAGCTGGTACCCCAAAGACGCACTTCATGGGGTTGAGCATCATGTTGTATTTCCTTAGGTTGTTGAAGGTCTCCTGTAAATCCGCTATAAGGTCATCTTTCTTCTTGGACATGACGGCGATGTCATCCACATATGCATGGATGTTGCGTCCGATTTGATCCGCCAGGCACTTTTGCATAGTGCGCTGGTATGTTGCTCATGCGTTTTTTCAAGCCGAATGGCATTGTCACATAGCAGTATGTGCCATAAGGCGTGACAAATGAGGTAGCAAGCTGATCGGATTCCTTCATCTTGATCTGGTGGTAACCCGAGTAGGCATCTAAGAAACATAGCAGCTCCGATCCCGCCGTCGAGTCAATGACTTGGTCAATGCGAGGCAAGGGAAAAGGGTCTCTGGGACACGCTTTGTTCAGGCTGGTGTAATCTAGACACATGCGCAGAACCTTTGTGTTTTTCTTAGGAACTAGCACGGGATTTGCCACCCACTTTGTATGGATCACTTCTTTGATGAAGCCTGCTTTGAATAGCTTGGAAATTTCCTTTGCTATGGCGCGACACTTTTCATCTCCGAAGCGTCTCATTGCTTGTCTTACTGGCTTGGAGCCAGGAATTATTTGCAGGGCATGCTCGGTGAGTTCCCTGGGTACACCTATCATGTCAGATGACTGCCATGCGAAGATGTCCCGATTCTCACGGAGGAACTCGATGAGCGCGCTTTCCTATTTGGGGGACAGGTTTGTCCCTATTGAGGTGGTCTTGGCGGCATCGCCGGCGACAATTTCCACCTGCTTTGTATCAACTATAGGCTTGAAGGAGGGCGGGGAGGCGGAAACTTCCTGCTTGGATGCTGGCATCTCAGCGGGGTCTATAGCAGCATGGATTTCTTTGAACTCCTCGCTGAAGAAACCTGCCTCCGCGAAGGCGGCTTCGCCATCCTCGCACTCCTTTGCCTTCCTGAAACTGCCATAAACTGTGATGATGCCATCAGGTCCTGGCATTTTCAGCTGGTTGTAGATGTAGCACGGCCTGGCGTGAAAACTGTGGAAAGCAGCGCGGCCGAAGATCACGTGGTATGTACTCTTTAAAGGGACCACCTCAAAGGTTATAGGCTCTTCACGGTAATTATTTTCATCACCAAAGGTGACCTTGAGGGTGATGGACCTGAGGGACTTTGCTTGGAGGCTGGGAACCACTCCATAGAAAGTGACAGCACTATGGCGGAGTTGGGTCTTGGTAAGGCCTAGCTTTGTTAGGGTTTCCACGTACATGATGTTCATGCTACTGCCGCCATCCATCAGACATTTGGAGAACTCATATCCTTGGATCAGGGGGTTAACCACCATGGTGTAGTATCTGTCCGGGATGTGCTCTGGGTGATCGTCGCGGCTCCATTGTACTGGCATCTCAGACCATCGGACGTACTGGCAGACTTTAGGGACGGTGGCATTTAGGGAGCGCATGGCGGCTCACTGTGCCTTAGCCGTGGGGGGTCCAAGGAATGTGTGAAAGGCTTCCTTTTTGGTGCTCTTGTATGGGTTACTCGTGCTAGCTCCACCCTCTGCCTTATCGGCGGGTTTTGGCGCATGGTCTTCATCCATATCGCTGCTATCCTTGGACTCCTTTTCCTTGTCCGCTTTTCTTTTGCCACGAGGTCTTTGTCGCCGGGTTTGTTTGTAGCCAGCTTCTTGGTCCGCTTTGATGTCATTGATGAACTTGAAGTTCCGGTTGGTGTGATTGCACTTTCCTGAGGCGTCCCGATGGGCGAAGCATGGCATGTCGCGGTATTCATCGTAGGACACAGGTGCAGCCGACGCCATAGCGGAAGTTGGGGAGCTTCACGGCTAGCCACTGCTGGAACCTCGTCCCCGACCGCGTTGGCTGCTCTGTCCCTTGTCTGAGAAGGTTGTGGTCGCCATGTCCGGAGCTTGATGCTCTTCTGGCGGATTCTTCCGTTTGTTGCTATTGTTCCGCTTTCCAGTATTCTAGATGGCGGAAACCTTCAATGATTCACGGGCATCGTCATCGATGGCCACGTAGTTGCTTGCAATGGTTATCATGGAATTTAGGGTTAGTTTCCCTTCATTCCGTTCTCGTAGCAGGCGATGGTGGAGTAGCTGTCCTCTCTCCAAACTATCAATGAATGCAAGGATGGCAGATTCGTCAGTAACTCCTTCGTAGGAGTTCTTCATATCCAGCCAGCATGCTAGAAAAGTTCGGGAGGTCTTGTCATCCGCTCGTCGACACCGTTGGAGGTCACCTATATTGTGATGTCTCTTGTAGGTACCTTCGAAGTTTTCAGTGAATGCAGTCTGCATATGGAACCAGGTTTGGATGGAATTTTCCGCCAAGTCGTTGATCCACTGCCGCGCTATGCCGAACAGCATCAGGGGCAGATAGCGGACAACAACATTGGGTGATCCCCCTATGAACTGCACTGCATTGAAGTAGTCTTGTAGCCAAGTTAAGGGCCTGTCGACTCTGTTGTACTGGCGGATGTTTTTCTCGATCTTGAACCCATGTGGGATGGGGTCATCACGGATCCGCTGTCCAAAGCACTTCGGGCCAAGGAAGAAGGCTGTTTGAGAATTGGCAATCTCGTTTAAGTGGGTACACGTGTTGTATGGCTTCTTGTCATGTGAATCTTTTTGGGAGGCGCGTGACCTAGCCGAGCCACCACCGCCACCGCCGCCGCCATGGGGGCTGCTTGGTGGGGATGGTGAAGGGTCACACCTTTTGCTCTCGATGTCCTACGATGGATCTCTGTAACTGCGAGGAATCCCCTCTGCTCTTCGTGGAGCTGGATCATCGTCATGGCGGCGGGAGCCTTGCCCTTTGTCATCGCAGCGGCGTGAAGAGCAATGTTTATCCTTGTCACCGCTGCGGTGTATGCCGTCGTCATGGCGAGATGGTTCCCTATGCTTGGACCCGCCATCTCGACTGGTTTCACATCGTGGCGACTCGTCTCTCCGGCCAGCGTCACGACTCCTTCCTCGCTTGCCATCGTTGTTGCGTATGACAATTCCTCCCTATGGGATTTCGAACGTCTTATACTTTGGTGGCGGCATATTGGACTTATGGCGGGGCGGGGCCTTGTCTTGGTGGTATCCGTAAGCAGGATAGTTTTTGTGGGGTGGTGATGGATTCCTTTGCTGGCCTTTGCCATGTGGTCTATCGTCAGAGGATATTGGGATGGCGTTTGCCCTGTTGCGAGCTTCTCTTCTTCGGGCCTCTGAGGATCCAGTATGAGATTTGTTATCAGGGCGGGCACCATGATTGCCGTCACCTCGGGCCTTGGAAGCAGTACTGGACTGGCATAGCGTAGGATCAGATTCAAGCCTTCGTGAAGACGTAGCTTTCTCCTGCTGCACCAATGCCTTGGTCATTAATTTTACCGCCGTCTCTAGGGCTGCCGGGCTTTGGTTATTTTCCAATAGCTCCTTTGCTGCCACGATGTTTTCAATGGGCGTGGCCCTGACTTCATCGCGGTTCTTGTCCACGTATGGCGGATTCTTGATGTACATCTTAGCCAGTGTTTCCGCGGTTGGCACGGTGAACACAAGGTTTCGTGCTAACTGCGGGTTACCGCCTTCGTTAATTTGGTTCTGGATGAGAGTAACGTACTTCTGCTCCATATTCCTTGCGAGTTTAAGCGTGTCTTGAGCTTTAGCAATGTCGCCATCCAGCTTTTCACCCACCTTCTCGACTCGCTTTGCTTCTTTAAGGATTGCTCGCCTCTTCTGCTCGAGATCGTTCACGTCTCTGACATAGTCAGGGGTGATTGGATCTCCTAGAATTCCATAGACAACCTTGTCCAGCGGAGTCGTGAAGTCTTCTGGGTTATGCGCCACGGGGATGGCGGGTTGTAGAGGTCTAGATCCGCCATGAATCTTGGGAAGTTGTTCTATGGCGGGATCAGTGGCTGGTGGCGGGTTACCCTGCTCTTTGCCGGCATCTCCGTCATGGGCTACTTGAGATGGCGGATCGCCGGCTCTTTGCCCAGCGTCATCTCCTTTGTTGGTCATGAACACCTGCTTGGCGGCTGCTTTCTGCTCTTCTAATGCTTGCTGAGCTAGTTCTGCCTCGATTCTTCTCATGGCGGCGTCATAGTGATCAGAGTCATAGCCTTTGCTATCCCAGTCATCCGATTCACCACTCTTGTTAAGTGCCTCTAGGATGGATTCACCTGGGCTGTCATCTCCATTGGAGGCAGATCCCGAAGTGGTTCCTGCGAAAGCAACAAGGCAATACCGCGGTCCTTCTAACGCCAGATTGTTCATGGCGGATTCACAGCGGTCGTCCACCACTTCCTCTACCTCTAGGGCGGGTTGGGTGGGATTGGTTTTTAGATCCGATCTAGATAACTTGGAAAGTTCCAGATCAGATGATTCCTCCTCCGTATCCAGCTCGAAAGCGGTCCGTTTGGGGGTTTCAGCCATACCAATCCGCCGGAAATTGGTTTCCGTGGCAGGGTCTCTTCGATGAAGATGTGGATGTCTCCGATCGGAACAACGGTAAATCGAGCAGGGTCTTCTCTAGCCGGCACCCAGAGGTTATCCGCTGGGACGATGGGGAAGCCAGAATCGTAGAGGACATGCCCAATGGCGACGGTGTCGCTGATGCCTGCGAAGGCGGATCCGGCCTGGATCCGCGCTCCTGACGCGTTATGCCCCATGGTGGGCACCAACTGTCATGGTTTTCTCAACAGATCTGCCATAGGTGTAGGTTTATGGCGGTTTGTGGAAGGGGGTGAACATGGCGGAGCGATCCGGGACGGTGGTAGCATGAGTTTACCCAGCTTCAGATCCCGCAACGGTGGCGAGACCCTACGTGCTGCTATAATTCACTATATGGCAACAAGTGTTCGGTTACAATGACGAGGTTTGCTGTTTTGCTATGCGATTTGCCGTATCTAAGTCTAGGTGCCTCAAGGACTCCTCCACGCCGGCTTATAAAGGCGCATGGCGTGGGCATCACGATGGTACCGGAGCGGATATAATATGGAGTCCTAGACTAAGTCCTATGCGTGTACTACAAGGCAACCCTCCATGGGCATGTCTTCGGATCCGCCATGAGCTCTTGCGTCCAATATCCGCCATGGGCTTCCAGCAACTGGGCCGCCCGGTAGGCAATCCGCCATACCACCCTGATGGGCCACCTTGGCTTGCTGGTTTAGGACTACGTCGCTGGTATACCCATTTGGTATATCCCCAACAGTGCTTGAGTCTTCTCTGACGTTGTTGTGATACCCTGAATTTCTGCGATCATCTTCTTGGTACGTGTTGTCTTTATATCCCGCGGCTACTTGACTATGAGAACCATAATTGTCATAGTTGCGGGATTTTCGCCTTTGACTACTGTACCTGTGATACGTCTCAAACGTATCTATAATTTTTGATGCTCCATGCTTATTTTTACACCATTTGCTTAGTGTTTCGTTACACTTCGTGGCACTTTTATGCATTTTCCGGAACTAACCTATTAACAAGTCACCACAGTGCCAGTTCCCTGTTTTCTGCTGTTTTTGTGTTTT
Organism: Dactylis glomerata; assembly: GCA_007115705.1. Lineage (NCBI taxonomy): Eukaryota > Viridiplantae > Streptophyta > Magnoliopsida > Poales > Poaceae > Dactylis > Dactylis glomerata. The sequence continues at coordinate 84,282 of QXEO01002114.1, read as the reverse complement.
AGAAAAGTTACACATGAAATATTCTCGGAATTGGACGAAACCAAAGCCAGTCGCCCAGAATTTCACCGAAGCTTCCAGAGAACCGAAGAGGAGACGAAGTAGGGTCACAAGGGCCCCACACAACAGGGTGGCGCGGCCAGGGGCTGGGCCGCACCCCCTATGTGTGAGGGCGCCTCGGTCCACTCCTGACGATGCCCCCTCGCCTATAAAGACCCCCCGACGGGAAAAACCTAAGGACCCGATCACTTTTCCAGAACACATCACGATCCGCCACCGTTGTCAACCCAAAGATCGGGAGGGTCCAGAAGCTCTTCCCGGCACCCTGCCGGAGAGGGGAATCGCCACCGGAGGTCTTCTTCATCGCCATGCTTGCCTCCGGAGCGATGAGTGAGTAGTCTACCTTGGACTATGGGTCCATAGCAGTAGCTAGATGGTTGTGTTCTCCACCATGTGCTTCATGTTTAGATCTTATGAGCTGCCTTACATGATTGAGATCACCGTTATGTAATCCTACATGTTGTGTTTGTTGGGATCCGATGAATATTGGTGTTATGATTGAGTTGAAGTACTAAATTTTATCTATTGTTATCTCTATGTTGTTTATGATCTTGCATGCTCTCCGTTGTTAGTAGCTATCTTGGCCGAGTAGTTGCTAGTGACTCCAAGAGGGGGTATTTATGCTCGATAGTGGGTTCATGCCTCTATTTAATCTGGGGGAGTGACAGAAACCTCTAAGGTTGTAGATGTGCTGTTGCTACTAGGGGGAAAACAACATTCATATGCTCAAGGGCATATGCTTTGTTTACATTACACACTTTGCTTAATGCAATTATCTGTTGTTCGCAACTTAATACTTGTGGAGTTCTCGGATTGATTCGCCACAAGTGGATTATTAGTCATAGATGCAGTTGGATGGCGGTCTATGTATCTTGTTGTAATGCCCAGAGTAAATCTCATAGTGATCCTCTCGACATATGCACGTTGTCTTTATTCTATCAATTGCCCAACTGTAATTTATTAACCCAGCATGTATTATTTTATCTTATGGAGAGACACCACTAGTGAACTGTGGACCCCGGTCCTATTTCCTTTATATTGCTATCACCTGTTTACTTTACTCGCACTGTTTACTTTACTCGCATACTATTATCACTTTCCACTCGATACACTCATACCCTTTGTTTCAAGCAAACCGGTGAGATTGACAACCTCATCGTATGTTGGAAACAAAGTATTTGGTTGTGTTGTGTGCAGGTTCCACGTTGCCGCTCGCAAAGGAAAGCTTGGACGAGGCGCCCTATAAATTGTCCGGAGCTGTCGCGAAACTAGCAGGCATCACCTTCAGTCGTTTGTCTCTCTCCTACTGGATTGATAACCTTGGTTTCAGAACTGAGGGAAAACTTGATGCTATATTCATCAAAACCTTCTCTTGGGGTTTTCCAACTGGCCGGTCATTTTTACTTCATCACGTCAACTCGGCCCCATCAAGTTTTCTGGCGCCGTTGCCGGGGAGGAAGAAGACTTCTGCAAGGGGAGTTTTCGCACGCACATCCTTTACTTTGTTTTAAGTTTTGCTTTACTTTATGTTTACTTGCATCGTTTTATCAAAAACCCAAAAAAAATTTAGAATCCTTGGTAGTTGTTATCTCTTTACTTCTAGTTTATTATGTTGTTCCCTAAGTATGTTTTAGAGGACCTCTCAGTAGGTAGTGGTTCAATTATTGGAAAAAGTAACATTGAGGAGTTCTTTAATCATATTAGTATGCATAAGGATGTTGAGAAAAAGTCTTTGGCTGAGCTTGCTCCTAGTTATGAAGTTGCTTCTGCTTATTTGATTCACATGTTAGAAGCTAGGTTTGCTAGCCTTAATCCTTTTATGCAATACATGTTTCTTAAGCTTCATGAAATTGAGGATCCTGAAAAGAAAGCTTTTATCTTGGAAACTTTGCGCATAGAATTTAGAGATGTTGCTATTGAGGCTAGGGAAGTTTTTAAGAAATTTAATAAGCTTGGCTCGCCCGTTGAAGTTGTTGGTACACCCAATGAAGATTTTAGAGTGCCAATACCTTGTAAACTTGCAGGAATTCATGATGCTTTGGAAAAGAATTTTGGTTTTGGATTTGTCCTGAAAACTTTTTTGACGAAAATAGTGTACCAAAGAGTGATCATAAAGGGTCTTCAAAAACTCATTTGGACACAATTCAATTCATTGTTGAAAAGACTCCTATAGTGGATCTTAATGCTTCTTTCGATATTACTTGATTCGCACTTTCTGCGCCTAGCTCAAAGGCGTTAAAGAAAAGCACTCTTGGGAGATAACCCAATGTTTTATTTTCAGTACTTATTCTTTTATTTGAGTCTTGGAAGTTATTACTACTCTAATGACCTCTCCTTATCCTTTTATTTCGTTTTTGTGCCAAGAGAAGCCTCTAATTTGAGCGAGGTAAGATTTGGGGATGTTGCTGTCTTAAAACAGTTTTCGGTGCTGCACCATAAAAATTCGTGAAAATTCTCTGTATATCTTTTGGACCTGCGATTTTCTTGTGCATATGACCCAGGTTATATCCAAACTTTCATCAGTTGAACACTTTTTTATTTGAGCAACAAAAAACCCCTCAAAAATTTGACCTTTGTCAGCTGTTCTGTTTTGACAGATTTCTGCCAATATTTGTGTTTGCCGCTTTATCGCTTTCTTTTTTAGTTCTTTTGATCACGGAACTTTTGGGGAAGTTGCTAAAGTAGTATATGCTTTATATGTGGTGGTTTTAGATTGAAACCTGAAGCAAAAGAGGTTGATTCAATATTATGCTTACACTAATGTTGCTAATAGATTTGTGTTTAGTTTTGTATGAAGGAAGTTTTCAAGTGTAGGGATCGGAGAGTGATGATATGAGTTGAAGAATGGACAAAAGCTCAATTTTGGGGATGCCCATGCATCACCCCAAGAAATATCCAAGAAGTACAAGCGTCAAAGCTTGGGGATACCCCCGAGGCACCCCTTCTTCATCGGCAAAAATCAGGTCACCTTTCAAAACACTATATTTTTATTGCTTCATGCATTATGCGTTTTTCTAGGAGCGTCAGTTGTTTTTAGTTTTCAGTTTAGTTTAGTTTTGTTTGCTGCAATAAATGGTTGGACCCCAACAAATTCCTTTTGGAGAAGTTGCCTTGCTTTTCATTTGCCAAGAACACTCCATTTTTCACTCTATTCGTTTCAACGAGTGTTCTTCCTTTTCTAGAACTGCGTTTAGTTTTCGTTTTTCGCCTTGATATGTGTTCAGATATTGTTATATCTTTTCATCAAGGTGTATTTTTTGCCTCTGGTCCTTATTGGTTTTCATCAAAAGAGGTGTTTATAAAAAGTTTGAATGGTGTTGGAAAAGAGAAAAAGCTTTATGCAAAAAAGTGGTACAAGAAGGAGCTTGTGTAGACTGCGGCCTGGACTTTTTCATGTCATGCTTGATGTCTTTTTGATAGTATGCTTAGTGGTTTTACTGTAGCATGACTTGTCTCAAATAACCGAGATTGCTTAATGAGCCTTTGAAAAAATCATGCGTTGTTTTTATCGTTTGGAAGCATTATTTTGGTTTTCTCCTTTGATGCTTTATTTGGGTTGACTTGGCGCATGCTCACACATGTTAGACTCTTACAAAGTCGCCAATAGCCTCTATGATCATTTAGTTTTTGACTTTTGATGCCATCTTATGCTTCTTTTAATGTTGCTTTGTCGCTTTGCATGATTATGGCCGTTATTGCTCTCTTAGTTGGTCGCTCCGAGTCATTTGCTAGCCTTCATTTTGTACTGAGTATGAGCTCTACTCGTGCATCCAACTCCTAAAAACCAAGTTTGCCAAAGTGTCCACCATACATACCTATTAGCAATTTGCTATCCCAAAGTACATTTGACTTGCTTTTATCTACTCTTCAAATTACACTCTTACCAGTGTTATGCGAAAATTGGTCAGTAAAGCTCTCACGAACCGGATGGCACACTTTACTTTTCTCGTTCTTAAAAATTTGACATTATGGTCTCTTATGTTGAGTTGTTATGCTTGCAAGTTGTAAGTTGGGAATTAGCCCAGCCATGCCGTCATGGGGCAAGCTTTCAACATTGCACTTCTTATTTGAGTTGATATCGTGATCTTTTGTTTATGGAAACTCGCGGTGTGAAATGAATTGGAAATCTTGCGGAATCATGGAGTTTGTATATGTATTAGAGAAACGCCTGGGCCGCCAATCTAAGCCATGCATAATTCATGGTGGAAATTTGCAGCATGCCCATAGTGGACATTCGACAACGCATCTCAAAATAAAAAGCTATACAAATGGTAAATAAAAGAGATGTGGAGGTGTTCATTGTCTGCTTGTCCTGTCATTTTGATGTGGGCTTGTTCCATGTCACCGGGCACGGAGGTACCCCGTGTGCGGTTCTCGATGATACAAGTATACTTATGATACGTCCATTTTGCATCACTATTTTGTATCATAATTTACTGTTATTCATTGATATATTTCATATTTAGAGATGATACTTATGTTGTTTCCTCTGTTTTTACATGTTTGATGATCATTGGAGGATTTGCTGCCGGAGTCAGGATTCTGCTGGAAAAGGACCGTCAAGACACCATATTTCGGAAGATCAGGAAAATTCCAGAAAAATACCAGAAAATTATATTTTACCAAAAGACTCTGGAAGCCAGAAGGAGGAGTCGAGAGGAGCCAGAGGGCAGCCTCACACATAGGGGGCGCGTCCCAGCCCCTGGCCGTGCTGGCCCTGTATGAGGGCACCCTGGCCCACTCCAGGTCTCGCCCCTTCGCGTACTTCATCGTCCCCGAAAACCTAAGTCAGGGGGGCTCAGAGATAGACACCGCCGCCTCTGCCGGGCGAAAAACACCAGAGAGAGAAAAGCTCTCCGGCAGGCAGAAATCTGCCGGGGAAATTCCTTCCCGGAGAGGGGAGATCGTCACCATCGTCATCACCATCGCACCGGACTTCATCGGGATCATCATCATCATCATCATCTCCATCACCATCACCTTCATCTCCACCATCACCATGCCATCCCGCTGTAACATCTTGAGTTGGATCTTGTTATATTCTTAGGGGAAACTTTCCCGGTGTTGATTACTCTTGTAGTTGATGCTATTGAGTGGAACTGTTGAATTAAGGTTTATGTTCAGATTGTTATTTACCATTATTTCACCTCTGATCATGATCCATATGATGTCTTGTGAGTAGTTCGTTTAGTTCTTGAGGACACGAGAGAAGTCAAGATGTTAGTAGTGAATTATTGTTGAGTAATATTTAATGGTTTGATATTTATTTGTTGTGGTGCTATTTCACTAGTAGTGTCATGTGAACGTTGACTACATGATACTTCACCATTTATGGGCCTAGTGAGATGCATTGTGTATTTGGCTACCAATTGTAGGGTTGCTGGAGTGACAGAAACCTAAACCTCCGTTGGGAAACCATTGCACCAGGGAGCGTAGGATCTTAGAGTTTAAGGCTGTGGTTAGATTTATCTTAATTACTTTCTTGTATTTGCGGATGCTTGCAGGGGTTATAATCACAAGTGTGTATTCATCCTAGTAAGGGTAGTGCACTAGCACAGGTTCACCCCCATAACACTTATCAAACCAATAAAGATTATTTAGCGGTATGAAGCGAAAGCTCTTGACAGAAACTCCCGTTTGTCCTCGAGAACGTTTGGTTATCATAAATTACACAACCGGCTTGTCCTTTGCTGAAGAAAGGATTGGGCCACTTGCTGCAATTATTATTACTGTCTTTTATTTACTCGCACTTTATTTATTTGCATTACCAAATACCCCTGAAAACCCGTTTGCTAGTATTTACAGTGAAACCTTGATCAAAACCACTAGTCAACACCTTCTGCTCCTCGTTGGGTTCGACACTCTTATTTATCGAAAGTACTACGATACACCCCCTATACTTGTGGGTCATCAAGACTATTTTCTGGCGCCGTTGCCGGGGAGTGTAGCGCTATTGAAGAGTGAATTTGGTAAAGGTAACCGCCACTGTGAGTATTGTTTTTATTTTTGTATTTTATTTTTATTTTATTCTGCTATGGAGAATTCTCCATTTGGTTTCCTATTTGGGAACACTTCTACCACTGCTGCACAAGTGGATAAACCACCACCACCACCTGCTGAATTAGATCCTTTTAAAATACCTATGAAAATTGTTGGGCGTGTTATGGACAACTGCTATTCAGGAGATGGAACTGTCCATCCGGGTGATCACTTACTATTTATACATGAATTATGCGAGTTGTTCAGGTGTGCAGGTATTTCACCAAGCCAGGTCAAGAAGAAGCTATTCTCTTTATCATTGAAAGGCAGAGCTGAGGAGTGGTATCGACTGCTCCAAGATGGTCCATCTATTGCATGGGAGGACATTGTACCTCTCTTTTATTCCAAGTTTTATCCTCCAAGTGAAATCCATAAAGACCATAATCGGATATATAATTTTTGGCCTCATGATGGAGAGAGTATTGCCCAAGCGTGGGGGGGATTGAAGTTACTAATGCTCAAATGCCCCATTCATGAGCTCCCCAATAATATTGTTATTGATAATCTTTATGCGCGGTTTACTCTTCCTGATAAGGATTATTTGGATGCTTCTTGCTTTGGATCATTTACTCATATGAAAGAAGATGCTAAGTGGAAACTTCTTGACCATATACAAGAGAATGCTGAAGGATGGGAAAACGACAAAGGTAGAAAGTCAGGTATAAATTATGATTATGAATGCATTAAAACTTTTATGGGAATCGATGACTTTCATAGTGTTAGCATTGCTTATAGTCTTGATTCTCAAGTACTTGCTAATTGTCTTAAGGCTTTTGCCTCTTATCTTGATGTTCCAAAGAAAGATTGGAACAAATATTATGCGCCTTATAAAGATTCTATTAGTCATATTCCCGCTGTAGCTACTGAAGTTTGTACTATTGATAGCATTGTGCCTGAACCTTATTTTGAGAAGACACCTTTCCCTGCTAAGGTAAAAAAGTATTATACTTTGGTAAGTGTGTCAAATAAAAGCACTAAAAAGCTGCAGAGCCTGATGAGCAAATTACTATTAAGTCTCCTGTAGCTATTTTGAAGGACATCTACCATCTACTATATACTAAAAGCACAATACGGGGGTCTAAAATAGAGTTACCACGTTAATCCACATCATCTTAATTATTCTGATAGTTAGATCTAAAATCAGCAGCTAGGATTTAATAAAAAAATATTATTTACGTAACAGTGTAGTTACCGGTTGACACGACTAACATATATACAGTACATTTATCAGTGAGACAAACTACATACCACAAGTGAAATGCACCATTAGCTAAAGATAAATAATATTTACATCAAAATTCAATGTCTGATTTTAAAACTATTATGTTACATATAGACAATTTTCAATGAGAAGCAAATGAATATCCAAAAATATAGGCAATACATATAATGTCTCCAGAATATAAACAAATTTTATATAAAAAAACAGTTGAAATAATAAGGCAGAGAAACTAAGAATTTGCAAGAAACTTTGTAAATATATTTACATACATACTCATATTGATATTATTAATAAAAAATTTACAAACTAGCTATCTCATGGAGTTGACGTCAACAGAAAGTTGCATTGAAGTGGTATGCTAGAAAGAATCAAATAGAATATACATGAACAAATTCTTAGAAGGGAAATACATATTGGGTAAGAAGAGTTGACGGATCTATTCCAATATCTGTCAAATTAAGCGAACTAAAGTAAAAGGTCTTAGCAACAACTCAATTAAATGTGTGTGCGAAAATATGCCTATAAAAAACAATCTGGAGAGATAGAGGACGGGAGGGGAAGAGAGAGAGAGAGAGAGAGAGAGAGAGAGAGAGAGAGAGATAGAGATAGAGAGATAGAGAGAGCGGATTTAGAAAATATTTGGTGAATATACACGCACTCATGCACGTTGATTTATATGGGTAGCAAACACTATGCTGAAGACGCATGAATCCATAGAAAGGGAAAATATTAAGATACTACATTGTTTAATTTCAAGCCATAATATTTATATTTCATTTGTGTGAAAATTTCTTACAAAGTATACAAAGGACCTATGAAGAGTGGAAACATATGAACCTAAATGTTAATTTTATTCATAACCAAGAGTTTTTATTGGGGGAACATACTACTAATATTCAATCACCAACAACGGTACTAATAGATTTTTTTTGTGCACAATCATGTTAGGGGATAATGTTGATAGTAGGTCGCATGAGGAAATAATTGAGAGACACAATACTAAATTACGTTTCACTTGAACAATCTTCATATAAGGTTTAGTGTGAACTTCTTATCCAATAGCAAACAACCACGCAAAAATAAATTTAGTGAATACTAAAAACCATATATATATATGTAGACAAAAACTATGAAATAAACCTAACCACAAAAATCTACGGGTCAAGATAATTATCACATTTGCATGTTGGGTTCTACGCTATGTCTAAATAGTAATGTATTTTAGTCGGAGGAAGATCACCAAGAATATCAAAAACCATGGTAATAAGTGAGAGGTAAGGCTAAAACTATTACTGTTTAGTTGGCCTTACCAATCTATGAGGATAAATTATTCATATTCATTAGATATTAATATTTTGCTATTTAAGTATCATTTAAATATTTAAGGTTATAAGCACCTCAACAAATGTTATTTATGGATAATTCTTTCTTATGGCGACATTCACCATCCAAAAATTATCTATATCTACATATATTCATATTGTATAATATCAAGTATGTAAATAATGACTAATTCTTAACCAGATAAAGAGAAAAGAGCTACAAATTTAATAAACTAGAGGTGATTAAAGTGTTTACCTTCACATGTGATATCTTATTTAGCATCACATTTTGATATCCTATTTACCATTACATTATTAGTTACAATATAACCATGAATTATTTAAATTATACAACATGACTATTTCTAACCACAAATATCATGACTATTTCTAACCACAAATACCATGAACTATTTGCGAGGGCCACTATGCTAGTTGTTACTAAAGATGTAGGGGATGAATATATTCTTTTTTGTGAAGATGCTTCTAACATTATTTCTCATCCTAAAAGGCATAGGAAAACAAGTGTTCCTGTTATTTCTGTCAGGATTGGAGATCATTGCTATTATGGTTTATGTGATATTGGTGCTAGTGCAAGTGCCATTCCTTTAGAGCTTTACAAAGAAATTATGCATAAGATTGGAGCTTGTGAACTTGAAGATATTGATGTGGTTGTTCAGCTTGCTAACAGAGAGACTGTTTGGCCTCTTGGTATTGTTCGAGATGTGGAAGTTCTTTGCGGTAAGACTAAATACCCCACTGATTTTCTAGTACTTGGTAAAGAGGCTAGTAAAACTTGTCCCATTATTTTTGGTAGACCCTTTTTGAATACTTGTGGCGCTGTGATAGACTGTAAGAAGGAGAAAATTTTCACTAAGTTTAATAGAGAGTCTTATGAGTTTAATTTTTCTAAGTTTGCTAAGACATCTTATGTAAATGAAACGCCTAATGAAAATTTTTGAGTTGAACAGCTTACTTCTATTGCTTTTGCTCCTAATAACGCTTTGCAGCAATTCATGGAAGATCATGAGAGCGATGTTTTCAGTAAGAAAAGAGAAGAGATTGACGATATTCTTCTTCGTCAACCACCGTTGATCAAGCATAATTTACCTGTGGAGGATCTTGGTACCACTTTGCCACCTAAGGAAGATCCTGTTTTTGAATTAAAACCTTTACCTGATGATCTTAAATATGCTTATATAGATGATAAGAAAATATATCCTGTTATTATTAGTTCTAAGCTTTCAGGAAAGGAAGAAGAAAGGTTATTGGAGATATTGAGGAAACACCGAGGAGCTATGGGATATACTCTTGATGATTTAAAAGGGATTTCTCCCACTTTATGTCAGCATGCTATTAACATGGAGAAAGACGCGAAGCCGGTTGTGGAGCATCAATGCCGCTTAATTCCCAAGATGAAGGATGTGGTAAGAAATGAGGTATTAAAGCTCCTTGATGCTGGTATTATTTATCCTATTGCTGATAGTCAATGGGTTAGTCATGTTCATTGTGTTCCTAAGAAAGGAGGGATGACTGTTGTGCCTAATGAGAATAACGAGCTTATTCCTCAAAGGGTAGTAGTTGGTTATAGGATGTGCATTGATTATAGGAAAGTAAACAAAGTTACTAAGAAAGATCATTATCCTTTACCGTTTATAGATTAGATGTTACAGAGGTTATCTAAGAAGACTCATTTTTGTTTCCTTGATGGTTATTTTGGTTTTTCTCAAATTGTTGTTAGGAAGGAAGATCAAGAGAAAACCACTTTTACTTGTCCTTATGGAACTTATGCTTATAGACGTATGCCGTTTGGTTTATGCAATGCTCCTGCTACTTTTCAAATATGCATGTCTGCTATTTTCATGGTTTTTGGGAGGAAATTGTGGAGGTCTTCATGGACAATTTTTCTGTCTATGGAACTTCTTTTTATAACTGTTTGCACAACCTTGATAAAGTTTTGCAGAGGTGCAAAGAAACTAACCTTGTTCTTAATTGGGAGAAATACCACTTTATGGTGAATGAAGGAATTGTCCTTGGACATAAAATGTCTGAAAGAGGTATTGAAGTTGACAGAGCAAAAGTGGAGGCAATTGAGAAAATGCCTTGTCCCAGAGATGTTAAAGGTATTCGTAGTGTTCTTGGGCATGCTGGTTTCTATAGGAGGTTTATTAAAGATTTCTCTAAGATTTCAAAGCCTCTTACTAATCTTCTTCAAAAAGATGTACCATTTGTCTTTGATGATGATTGTAAGGAAGCTTTTGAAACTCTTAAGAAGGCTTTAACTACTGCTCCTATTGTTCAACCACCTGATTGGAATTTACCCTTTGAAATTATGTGTGATGCGAGTGATTTTTGTCGTGGGGTTGACTTAGGGGGCGCACCACGAGCCAGGCAATATGCCGGCTGGCGTCCCAGGAATCCCCGTGGTTTCGGCACGAGAAGGCCGGCTCCACCCGAAGGGCCGGCTGCGCCAGCAGCCGGCTGACGACTGTGCCGAGGAGGGCTGGAGCCGGGCGATGGAGACAAAACTCCTCCAACGGCCGTCTCGCCAAAAGCAGAACGGCCCCGACAAGAGCGACAGAGGCGCAGACAGGAATGACGAGCGCCACGACCACGACCAACCAATGAGAGGGCGAGGATCCTTCTCCACGGCAGGATCCGAGGCGAAGGAGAGAGGATATGCTCTCCAGATGCCGGCCTGGGGAAAAGGCACTTTATAAAGTGCCTTTGCCAGAGCGTGGTCAGGGGAGATCAGGCCAAGCACGCCGCCGCCAAGGAGCCGGCAGCCGGCCGAGGCGTTACCGAAACCTGTAACCAGGCCCCCGTCTATATAAGGGGGCCTGGACCCTTAGCATAGGGGATCCGATCTTCTTCTTCCTCCTCCAGCCGAACAGCTCGAGGAGCACTGTAATCGTTACAATCCAATCAATACGAAGCAGGCAGGAAGTAGGGGTTTACCTCCAACCGGGAGGGCCCTGAACCTGGGTAAATCGTGGTGTCTCTGTAGGCACAATCCCGAGCCGGACCCATCGTCACCAACGTCGAGCCCCTCCGATAAGCCTCCCCATGGCTACTGTCTCCAAATTCCTACGACAGTTGGCGCCCACCGTGGGGCAAAGCGCGGTGGCGAGCGGAGTCAAGTTCCGGCCGGGACCCTCCGGCGAGAAGGTCGCCTCCGGCCTCGTCTGGAGGTTCGGCACCTTCGACTGCGTCGACGACAACTTGGCCCACTTCAAGAACGGCCTCGGCAACGGCGGCTCCTTCCTCGACGTCGGCAGCCACCGCTTCTACGTCGCCAAGTCCTTCCCGGAGGAGATCATCGACGTCTTCGACTCTCCCTGTGGCGGAGGCTCGAGTTGCGGCGAAAGCAGCAACCTTGGCGCTTTGGTTGAGGTGATGGCCCTGGGAGAGGATGAGGGCGGCGACTCCCCGCGCCCCGAGCGCCCGTCGCTCGAGCGCCCACCTCCACAGGAGCAAGATGCTTCACTCCCAGAGCGGGACGCCCCGGACGTCTCCGTGGTGGACCTGCGTGCTCCCCTCGACCGCGTCATCGATCCCGCTCGGGTCGCCGAGGCCCTGGAGCGGACGCGCCTCGTCCTTCTTGGCAAGGCGGCTGAGGACGAGTCCAACCGACGCCGCGCGAGCACCACGCTCGGCGAGTTCTACGACGTGCGCCGAGACGCACCGACCGAGCTCGCCCATGACCTGCGCCGCACCCTCGCCACCACCGTCCCTGGCCAGATCCAGCGGTCGCCATCGGCAGGCCGAGGCCGCGGAGGGCGTGGACAGGGCGGCCGCGCTTCGAGTGGCAGCGCCCAAGGCTGCCGCGCCCAGCAGGGTGGCAGAGCGAGCGAACCACGCTTGACCGCGGGGTCAGCGCCAGGGTCGGAGTCCCAGGCTCACCCAACGGCGCTGCACATCCACCTGTGGCTAGACCACGTTCAGGCGTCCTCCAGGGGATCTGCTAGCTCAAAGCGAGCGGCTTCAGACCAAGGAGGCCCGGGGGCTGCAGGCAGCGGTCATGGGCGCAAAGAGGGCAAGTACACCCTCGATGCTGCGCTTGACCAGACGTGTAAGTTTCACACCTCCCCGGGCAGGGAAGCGACCCACTCCACGCGTCAGTGCCGTTTCATGAGAGAGCTGGAGCAGCGCGCTCGGCAGATCCCTGGAGCGCCGCAAGCGCAACCGGCTGGAGGTCAGGAGGACCAACGGCGTGAACCGGCTGGAGGCGAGCCGGACCAAGACGACGACTTCCCGACGGACGTGGAGCAGTATCATATCTTCACTACGCCCGGCAAGGACAAAAGGAACGACCTTTGGCATGAGGCAGAGGTGAACGCCGTGATGCCTGCAGAACCCCAGTTCATGCATTGGTCTGAGGCGGCCATTACCTGGGGGTGCGAGGACGACCCAAGGCTGATGCCCAGCCCTGGAGAATACGCTCTGGTCGTGGACCCGGTTGTATGCTCCGATACGCACATGTGCCGGTTCTCCCGCGTGATCATCGACGGCGGCAGTAGTATCAACCTTCTTTACCGAAGCTCTCTGGAGAAGTTGGGCATCCCGCTTGCTCAACTGAAACCTAGCCGGCTCACCTTCCATGGCATCGTGCCTGGGCATTCTTGCACCCCTTTGGGCAAGGTGCAGCTGGAGGTTCTCTTCGGAAAGAAGGGGAATAGCCGCCGCGAGCCAATCTGGTTCGAGGTGGTGGACATCAGCAGTCCCTACCACGCCCTGCTAGGCCGACCGGCCCTGGCCAAGTTCATGGCCGTCCCGCACTACGCCTATCTGAAGATGAAGCTTCCGGGGCCCAGAGGCGTAATCACGGTCTTGGGGAACTTCAAGAAGTCCCTGGCCTGCGCCAAGGAGAGCTCGCAGCTGGCGGAGGCGCTGGTCGTCGCTGAGGAGAAAAGGCAGCTTCTACACCGCGTGGAGCTGACTCAGCAAGATGTGCCGGTTCGCCAGTCGCCGGTGGAGCAGTTCAAGCCGGCCAACGACACCAAGAAGATCCTGCTGGACGAGAGTGACCCCTCCAAGTACGTCATCATCGGCACCGGCTTGTCTGCCAAATAGGAAAGCGAGCTCACCAGCTTCCTCCGTGAGAATCGGGACATCTTTGCATGGTCTCCAAAGGACATGCCTGGTGTGCCGAGGGAGCTGGCTGAGCACGCACTCAACGTCCGGCCGGAGGCCAAGCCGGTCAAGCAGCCGCTGCGACGGTTTGCAGAAGAGAAGAGGAAAGCAATTGGCGAAGAGATTGCCCGGCTCCTTGCAGCCGGCTTCATCGTGGAAGTGTTTTACCCTGACTGGCTCGCGAACCCAGTCTTGGTTCTGAAGAAGAACAACACTTGGCGAATGTGTATCGACTACACTAGCCTCAACAAGGCTTGTCCCAAGGATCCTTTCGCGCTGCCATGGATCGACCAGGTGATCGATTCCACAGCCGGCTGTGACCTGCTGTCCTTCCTGGACGCCTATTCAGGTTACCACCAGATCCCGCTCTTCCAGCCGGATCAGATCAAGACCTCCTTCATCACCCCCTACGGAGCCTACTGCTACGTCACCATGCCCTTCGGCCTGAAGAACGCTGGAGCCACTTACCAGCGAACTATGCAGCGATGTCTGCAAGGGCAGATTGGGAGGAACGTGCACGCCTATGTGGACGACGTGGTAGTGAAGACCAAGCAGAGTGGCACGCTCCTGGACGATCTCAAGGAGACCTTCACCAACCAGCGACGCTATCGCATGAAGCTCAACCCCGAGAAGTGCACCTTTGGTGTGCCGGCTGGACAGCTCCTAGGCTATATCGTTTCCCAGCGAGGGATCGAGGCTAACCCCTCGAAGATAAAAGCCATCGAGGCCCTAGAGAAGCCCACCCAGCTCAGAGATGTGCAGAAGTTCGCTGGGTGTCTGGCCTCGCTCAGCCGGTTCGTCAGCCGGCTCGGGGAGAAGGCCATGCCGTTGTACCAACTGATGAAGAAGACGGACCACTTCGTTTGGTCCCAGCGCGCAGATGACGCCTTCAACGACCTCAAGCGAGCTTTGTCTACTGCGCCGATCTTGGCAGCGCCGGCTCCGCGGGAGCCAATGCTGCTCTACATTGCAGCAACCCCACGCGTCATCAGCGTGGTGATCGTGGTGGAGCGCACCGAAGAAGGCAAAGAGCTGTCAGTCCAGCGCCCGGTGTACTATCTGAGTGAGGTGCTCACTCTCTCCAAGCAGAATTACCCGCACTATCAGAAGGTCGCGTACGGCGTGTACATGGCGGCCAAGAAGCTGAAGCACTACTTCGAAGAGCACCCAATCACGGTGGTAAGCACCACCCCGCTCTCGGAGATCATTGGGTGTAAGGACGCATCGGGAAGAGTGGCCAAGTGGGCGATTGAGCTCGCGGCTCATACCATTCAGTACAAGCCCAGGACGACGATCAAGTCGCAGATCATAGCGGATTTCTTCGCTGACTGGGGAGAGCACCAGTACTTGCCGCCGGCTCCAGACTCCACCCACTGGCGCATGCACTTTGATGGCTCCAAGCTGCTCGGGGGCTTGGGAGCCGGCGTCGTCCTGACCTCACCCAAGGGAGACAAGCTGCAGTACGTGCTGCAGATGCATTTTCGAGCGTCAAACAACGTCGCCGAATACGAAGCCCTGGTGCATGGGCTCAAGATGGCCAAGCAGATCGGAATCAGGAGGATTCTCTGCTTCGGAGACTCCGACCTGGTAACGCACCAGGTCTCAGGGGATTGGGACGCTAAGGATGCCAACATGGCCTCCTATCGCTTCTACGTGCAGCAGCTCAGTGGATTCTTCGAGGGCTGCGAGTTCCACCATGTCCCCAGAGCAAACAACGAAGAAGCAGACCGGTTGTCCAAGATCGGCTCCACCAAGCAGGATATCCCGGCTGGGGTGTCCCTGGAGATCATCCACAAGCCGTCAATCAAGCCTTCGCCGGAGTCCATATCCATCTACGTGCCTGGAGATCCGGCCCCGGCTCTGGTACCGCCACCAGACCCGGGGGCTGCCGCCTCGGGGCTGAAGGATCTAGCCGGCCAGCCCAGCACGGCCGGCTCGACGAAGGACGAGGGGACTGCCGGCTCCACGCCCGCTCCTCCAGCCGGGCAATCAGATGAAGCTGGCACGACGGCGGACCCGGGGGCTGCTGATTCTCTGGTCGCCAGTGTCTTCCACATACGGGAGATACCTTCTTGGGCGGAGCCATTCTCCAACTACCTCATCACCGGAGATCTGCCGCAAGACGAAGTGGAAGCTAGACGAATTCAACGTCGAGCGGGGGCATACACCATCATCAATAGCGAGCTGTACAAGCGCAGCGTGTCAGGCATCTTCCAGAAGTGCATCGAGCAGGAAGAAGGGATGGAGCTGCTAAGGGAGATACACCAAGGGGAGTGCGGACACCACGCCTCTTCCAGAGCTTTGGTGGCCAAGGCCTTCCGCCATGGCTTCTACTGGCCGATGGCCAAGCAGAATGCAGAGCAGCTGGTGAAACAATGCAACGGCTGTCAGCGCTTCTCCAAGCACAGAAACACTCCGGTGGCAGCCCTCAAGACCATCCCGCTCGCCTGGCCGTTCGCTGTCTGGGGCCTGGACATGGTAGGGCCATTCAAGACCGCACCCGGGGGCTTGACGCATCTGCTGGTTGCTGTGGACAAGTTCACCAAGTGGATCGAAGCCAAACCAATCAAGAAGCTCGACGGCTCGTCCACGATCAAGTTCTTCAACGAGATCATCACGAGATATGGAATACCCCACAGCATCATCACCGACAACGGGACAAACTTTGCGAAGGGAGTCTTTGCTGATTACTGTGGTCAGAAAGGCATCCGGCTGGACTTAGCATCGGTGGCGCACCCACAGTCAAATGGACAGGTGGAAAAGGCAAATGGGCTGATCCTAGCCGGCATCAAACCAAGACTGGTCGAGCCTCTCGAGCGCTCAGCCGGCTGTTGGGTCGAGGAGCTACCCTCAGTGCTCTGGAGCCTGCGCACCACTCCAAACCATTCTGTGGGCTTCACACCCTTCTTCTTAGTCTATGGAGCAGAGGCGGTGTTACCCACGGACATCGAGTTCGATGCTCCCAGAGTTGTCCAGTACACGGAGCAACAAGCAAAAGAAGCTCGCGAAGATGGTGTCGACCTCCTCGAGGAGGCTCGAGAGCAGGCTCTGGCTAGATCAGCGCTCTACCAGCAGCAGCTGCGACGATACCACAGCCGGAAAATTCGCCCGCTCGCGTTTCGCGAAGGTGATCTCGTACTCCGGCTGGTCCAAAGCACTAAAGGCATGCATAAGCTGTCTCCTCCCTGGGAGGGACCGTTTATTGTCAGCCGGGTGTTGGGCAATGGGGCATATTACCTCATCGACGCACAAGAGCCCAGAAAGAACAAGGCAGACAACTCTGACAAGGAGACCGAGCGTCCCTGGAATGTCAGTCTCTTAAGACCTTTCTTCTGCTAAGGCAAAAGCTTGTACCCCGAAAATGTGTCAATGAATAAAGGAAAACGGAGCGGCAAGTTACGGCCGGCTCCGGGGAAAAACACTCCGTGCATGTTTTACTTCCTGCGTTATTCACTTGACCGGCCGCCGGCTCCAGGCACCGAGCCATAGCCGGCTGCCCCGAAAACGACCGATCTCTCGCCAGCCGGATGAGTACCGCGTATGACGAAGGTCTCGAGCCCAACCTCCACCTCCCGGCTCCGCGTAGCCGGACGGATAGGAGCCGGCAGGCCACATACGAGGGAAAGCCGCGGAGCAAAACCACAAGCGACAGAAAAAACCCGCTCAACCAAGCGTCAAGGGTAGTGTCTGTCAACTAATCGTAGGCTAGCACGAGTCGGGAGCCCGATAGACTGAAGTACTACTTCTCACTCCGCGGCACGCTCCCACCCTAGGCCGGCATTCGGCTGCCAGCCCAAGGGAGACCAACCGGCACCAGGCTGCCGGTTGGGGGTAGAAGGGCCGAAGGGTGGGAAGATTAAGGAAAAGGTTGAGGGAACCGGGCAAGTGCAAAGCCAGCGGGTAGCTGACAGATACAATCTTTGGCGTTTGGGCTGAGAAGCCACGCCCAAGAGGTTCGAAGCTAGAGCTGCCTCGCCTGGCAGTTGGCATCGTTCGCGAGAAGTTAGTTTCGAGCTAGCTGATAGTCCAGCTACCCCAAAACTCGGGGGCTAGGGGGAAAGGGAATTGGCCCTCAGAAGCAGGCCAGCTCCAGCACCTCGCCGGCTGTCCGAGCAGCCGGCGCTGCGACACGATCGACAAGCAAGCAACGAAATCGAAAACTTAAGACTCGCAAAGCAACAGCTAGAGCTGGAGGCTAGGAGGTCTGCTCCAATCATGACTCGAAACATGCGAAGACTTGGGAGAGGAAAACGCGCCGGCTCCGACCCTTGCCCGAGCCGGTACCAGATGCGCCTCCTGTTCCGTTCGCACTGGAGCCGGAACTAGCCCATCTTTCCTGGAGCCGGCCAGCAGAAGTGCCGGTCCATTCGCGCTGGAGCCGGAGCTAGCCCGCACTCCCCAGAGCCGGCTGGCAGGAGCATCGTTCCTTCCGCATCGAAGCCAGAGGAGCCCTGCCCGAAGCGTTTGCACAGGCCAGTGACTATCATAGTCTCTACCTACTGATTTGCACAACAAGCGATTTCGCTAAGGGAAGAACTGTCGCGGCGCAGCGATATCGAGCAGAAGGCATTTCGCGCGATGGCAAGAGTACACAGTGAAGGAAAGACATTTACACAACAAGCGATGAAAAGCGAACAAAGACTTGCAGAAAACTAGAAGAGTTCGTTAAGGAGCCTGACGATTACAAAAGTCCCCTAAAATACTACCCTAAGGATGCCGAGGATCCCCAGGCGAGTCCGTGTCAGAATCGCCCGCAAGAGGAACGACGAGGAGGATGCCAAGAGTTCCTCGCCCGGGAGATCCTCGCCTTCCCAGCCCACGCCGGAGGCCGGAGAAGCTCCCGTCCTTCACGGCTGGGGGGCGTAAGTGTGGGCGGAGAGGGTGGCGTCGAAGAAGCAGACGGTGAACTCCTTCTTCCCGTCATGGCGGGTGAGGAGGATGAACCAGCCCTCGTGCGCGCCATAGTCGAAGAAGAACTTCGACCACCCGTTGCGGAAGTAGCACTCCCCCTGGCCGTCGTAGTAGACTTCGACGTGGTACGACGGCTGGCCGCCGCTGCATTCCCGCAGCTTGGCGTAGGCCATCTCCTGGCCTTCCATCGAGCGCGCGAACTGGGACGGAAGGCGGAGGCGGTCCCGAGACCCGGCGAGCGCAGGAACAACACAGGTGGACCACCCCTGGGCCGATACGTAGGTCGGCGTTTGGAGCGCCGGTCTCTCCAACCAGGGTCGCGACGGGCCAAGCTGAGGAGGGGCCGCCGCGCGAGGCCCCGTGGAAGTGGCGTCGACCTTGAAGACGGCGGGGGCCTTTTTGTTCTTGCTACCCAGCGGCCACCCGCGGCGAGACGAGGAAGGCGCGGCGACCGCCGCGGGAGCCTTCTTTTTCCCGCTTCCCTTCGGGCGGCCTGGTCTCCGCTTCTCTGGGACGCCCGCGTCGCCGGAAGCTCTGGCCATCCGGGGCAACGAAGGAGCAGCAGCCGCCGCAGAGGCGGGCTTCTTCCCGCTTCCCTTCGGGCGCCCTGGTTTCCGCTTCTCCGGGATGCCCGCGTCGCCGGAAGCCCCGGCCACCTGGGGCACGAAGGAGGAAGAAGCGGCGGCTGCGGCCTTCGCAGCAAGGGCCTCCAAGGTGCTCTTGTTTCGGCTCCCTTTCGGGCGACCGCGCTTCCGAGATGCGGAAGGCGCCGCTCCCGGCGCCTCGACCTCCCTTTCACTCTCCTCCGGGACCTTGACGTCGCTGGCAGTCGAATCGCTAGGGGATGACATGTTCAGAGGCGAGGGGAGAAGTGGGGAATGCCCTGCGCAGCTAACACGCTCGGTATTTAAAGAAGAAGGGCAAGAGGGCAACCCCCGACGTTTCAGTAACCAACTCCCACGTCGTGCGCCACCGCGGTGGTTGCCGCAGCGGATCATGGGAGGAGTTGATGGGACTTGCCGCTGACGTATACCGGCCCATCCCACATGACGACTTGAGAAGTTATGGTGAAGGGAGTTCCGAGGTCAAGGTGATTAGACTGGTCACTGGCGCACTGCGCCGACCGTTGCATGGAAACGAGACCCGAGGCGGCGCGATCTCCCAAGAGGCAACGCACCGATTCGAGGCCCCCAGCCGGGCCACGTCCTGGAGCCGGTTCGTCCCGAGACGGCCGGAAGGACTCCGCATGGCCTAGCCCTGATGACTGGATCGACCCAGCCGGATCGGGGATCCTGAGACTTCGATAAGGACAATCAAGACTTCGGCGAAAAGAGGAACCCGCCGAAGCCCCATGCTAGCCCATGAGACTTCGCCAGTTTCGGGGGCTAGTGTCGTGGGGATGACTTAGGGGGCGCACCACGAGCCAGGCAATATGCCGGCTGGCGTCCCAGGAATCCCCGTGGTTTCGGCACGAGAAGGCCGGCTCCACCCGAAGGGCCGGCTGCGCCAGCAGCCGGCTGACGACTGTGCCGAGGAGGGCTGGAGCCGGGCGATGGAGACAAAACTCCTCCAACGGCCGTCTCGCCAAAAGCAGAACGGCCCCGACAAGAGCGACAGAGGCGCAGACAGGAATGACGAGCGCCACGACCACGACCAACCAATGAGAGGGCGAGGATCCTTCTCCACGGCAGGATCCGAGGCGAAGGAGAGAGGATATGCTCTCCAGATGCCGGCCTGGGGAAAAGGCACTTTATAAAGTGCCTTTGCCAGAGCGTGGTCAGGGGAGATCAGGCCAAGCACGCCGCCGCCAAGGAGCCGGCAGCCGGCCGAGGCATTACCGAAACCTGTAACCAGGCCCCCGTCTATATAAGGGGGCCTGGACCCTTAGCATAGGGGATCCGATCTTCTTCTTCCTCCTCCAGCCGAACAGCTCGAGGAGCACTGTAATCGTTACAATCCAATCAATACGAAGCAGGCAGGAAGTAGGGGTTTACCTCCAACCGGAAGGGCCCTGAACCTGGGTAAATCGTGGTGTCTCTGTAGGCACAATCCCGAGCCGGACCCATCGTCACCAATGTCGAGCCCCTCCGATAAGCCTCCCCATGGCTACTGTCTCCAAATTCCTACGACAATTTTGCTGTTGGTGCTGTCCTTGGATAGCGCGTAGATAATAAGTTGAATGTTATTCATTATGCTAGTAAGACTCTTGATGCTGCTCAGAAGAATTATGCTACCACTGAGAAAGAGTTTCTTGCTGTTGTTTTTACATGTGATAAGTTTAGATCATACATTGTTGATTCTAAGGTTACTATTCATACTGATCACGCTGCTATTAGATATCTTATGACTAAGAAGGATGCTAAGCCTAGGCTTATTAGATGGTTGTTGCTTTTACAAGAATTTTATTTGCATATCGTAGATAGGAAAGGTGCTGAAAATCCTGTGGCTGACAACTTGTCTAGATTGGAAAACATTTCTTTTGATCCTATTCCTGTTAATGATAGTTTTCCAAATGAACAGTTAGCTGCTGTAAATGTAACTTCGCGAGACCATCCTTGGTATGCTGATTATGCTAACTTTATTGTTTCCAAGTATTTGCCTCCAACTTTTATAGCTCAGCAAAGAAGAAAATTCTTCTATGATTTGAGGCATTACTTTTGGGATGACTCACACTTATATAAAGAAGGAGTTGATAGTATTATGCGAAGGTGTGTACCGGAATATGAGCAACAAGAGATATTAAGAAAATGCCATGGCAGTGCTTATGGAGGGCATCATGCTGGAGATAGAACCGCACAGAAGGTTCTACAATCAGGTTTTTATTGGCCAACCCTCTTTAAAGATGCTAGAAGGTATGTTTTATCTTGTGATGAATGTCAAAGAGTTGGTAATATTTCTAGACGCAATGAAATGCCTATAAATTACACTCTTGTTATTGAACCATTTGATTGTTGGGGATTTGACTTTATGGGTCCTTTTCCTCCTTCAAAAGGCTATACCCACATACTTGTTGCTGTTGATTATGTTACTAAATGGGTAGAAGCCATACCTACAAAGAGTGCCGATGGTGAGACCTCGTTAAAAATGCTTAAAGATGTTATTTTTCCTAGGTTTGGTGTGCCTAGATATCTTATGACAGATGGAGGTTCTCATTTTATTCATGGTAGTTTTAAAAAGACTCTTGCTAAATATGATGTTAATCATAAAATTGCTTCTGCTTATCATCCCCAAACTAGTGGGCATGTGGAGCTTTCAAATAGAGAAATCAAGTCTATCTTGCAGAAGACTGTCAATAGATCTAGGAAAAATTGGGCTAGCAAGTTAAACGATGCTTTATGGGCTTATAGAACTGCTTATAAGAACCCCATGGGCATTTCTCCTTATAAGATGGTTTACAGAAAGGCGTGTCACTTGCCTTTAGAATTAGAACACAAAGCTTTTTGGGCAGTGAAAGAGCTTAATAGAGATTTTAAACTAGCCGGTAAGAAAAGGTTGTTAGATTTGAGTTCTCTAGATGAGTGGAGAAACGAAGCGTATGAGAATGCCAGAATTTTCAAAGAGAAAGTCAAGCAATGGCATGATAAGAGAATTCTTAAGAGAGAGTTTCATGTTGGTGAGAAAGTTCTATTGTATAGGTCTCGTCTCAGATTTTTTGCAGGGAGATTACTATCAAAATGGGAAGGGCCATATGTTATTGTGGAAGTATACCGCTCAGGTGCTATTAAGATTGCTTCATTGAAAGATGACTCTACACAAGTGGTGAATGGGCAAAGACTCAAACATTATATTACTGGAGATTCTTATAATGAAGATGTTGATGTAATTGAAATAGTTTCTCCAGAAGAATTCATCCAAGACAAATTCCAGGTACCTGCACAGTTCATTTTTGAATAGGTAATAGTTCTAGTCAGAGAAGTTTCACGAAAAACTCTTCCTTTATTATTTTTGCTGTTTTTACTAAATATGAAAAATCACGAGACGAAAACGGGCAGGAAAAGGAGTCCGGGTGCTCCTCACACACAGGGGGCGCGGGTCCACCCCTGGCCGCGCTGCCCTGGTGTGAGAACACCTCGGAACTCATTTCCGTCCCGGTTTCCTCCTGTGATTTCGTTTTGATGTATTATTTTCGCCTATTTAACCCCCGGAGTCCCCGAGATCTATATATCGTTTTCTCGTCGTATTTCATTTCGAGTTGTTTCTGTCAGGGATTTTTCTCAGCTTTGGAGTTGCAATGCCTTCGTCCGGTCCATCCGAAGAGAACCCTCTTGCGGATTCCATTAATCCGTATATGAGGGAGCTGAAGATGCATCCAAAGGAGTTGTTGCTCAAAGATGGGGAGTTGCAGATCAAAGATGTCCAAGTCTCCAAGGGGGAAGGAAGTCTCGAAGTTAGGATGGAAGCACTAGAACAAGGAGTTTTTAAATACAAGAAGATGGCGGAGCGCGAAGTGGACATCATCCATAGGATTAATCAAGAGCTTGTTACCAAGTACAAGAAGGAGACTACATAACTCTGGAAGGATATCTTTTCGCTTCATGAGACCACTAGCCAATTACAAGCACAACTCTACGACTTGCAGAACCAAAATTGTGAGTATGAAGCTAGATTTCAACAAATGAGTGCTGCTGCAAGTTTTAGGATATTGGAGACCAAGACATCCTTCCTTGATGGAGGACCTCTACCTTGGAAGTATGACAACGATGAAGATTCACCACAGCCGCCAAAAGAGTAATTTGTCATCGGTATAGGCATCCCCTTGACTTGCTCCAAGCTTGGGGGGTGCCGCGGTATCACATCATCACCCTTCTACTCATTTACTTTTCAAGTAGAGTCATATCATGAATATAGAAATTATCCTATAGAATAGTTCGCAGTTTGGAAGTATCCTCCTTAGTTGGTTATCTATATATCCCTTGGTATGAGTTGCGGCAATGAAATATTAATGAGAAGTTCTATCATTTACTTTCCGCACACTTTATTTTAGTTTGCAATGTTTCTTATATGATTAGTCTTGTTGATTAGTATTGGTATCACTTTGGGAGCACGAGTAAATTTAGTTGGTTTTAGCAAACCTAGCTTGGTCAGTAGTAACATTACCTTGAGGTTTGAGTAGAAAAGAATAAAGAAGTGTTTGTAGTTACATCACTTCAGTTTTCCTTATGATTGGCTTATAAGCATTATTATTCTCAAAGTTAAAATCGTTGTACCTTCAAGGAAGTTTGCATGATTGTTCTTATTATATGTATGTTTGTTTGTTTCATGCAACTCTTATGCTTGCTACCTAGCTTTGCTAGCCAAAGACCTATACTGAGAGGGAATACTTCTCGTGTATCCAACTCCTAAAAACCAAGTCACTTCCAAAGAGTCCACTATAAATTCCTATGCATGGTATTTCAAGCCATTCCAAGTAAATTTTCATGTGCTACCTTTCAAAAACCTTCAAATACTTCTCTTTTTGTGCCACTGTTTTTAGCTCATGAGGACGTAGTGGATGGGTTTGTTATCTTTCATACTAAATTAAGTACCCCTCGACTAGGCAGCTTCATCTGCTCGTCACTAATTTTGCAAGGGAGCTGGTCAGACCATTATAATCTCAGGAAAAAAAGAAAAAGAGCACTCCTCCATGGTATGTGAAAGTTGGTCGGCACCCGATGGAATCGGTTAGCCATGGTTTGAGAAAGGAAAAAGGTGGGGAGGAGTGCCAAGCTATAAAAGAGCACCAATGTGCCAATTAATTAAACATCTTGGAACCGCTCTCACTTGTTTAGTATGGAAGATATCAAGAACTCTGTTGCTAGTCGTTGACAAAAGCAACCACCTCTCAAAACAATTTTTCTTACCTCTATTTTATAAATGAAAAGCTCTTGCACATGTTTAATCCCTGCTTCCCTCTGCGAAGGGCCTATCTTTTACTTTCATGTTGAGTCAACCTATTCCCTTCTATCTTAAGCAAGCATTTGAGTTGTTATGTTTCACCCATCCATATGTTGATTCGTTTAATCATGTCTACTATTTTCCTTGTTTTGTACAATGCTTTTGTCTGAAGGAATATATCTTTGAAAGCTTTCTATGAATGCAAAAAGTTTGTTTTGTTGAGCATATGGTTTTTGCTATATCAGCTCCGTTTTAAAAAGGCTCCATTCAAAGGCTAGTATAGTTGTTCATTGTTCTCTGACCAAGAACTAAGGTTTGCCATCACCAATTATAGTTTACTTTGTGCATCTTTATATGTGATCCCCTTTAATTATTGCAAGTCTATATTATATAAAGGGAAGTTGTTGTCTATTAGAACTTGTGCCTTTGGTGAATGTGATGCTTCTTGTCCGTATTTTTATTATCGACACTTCACTCCATAAACCTGTGGTCATGTTTACCGAGTTTAGTTTTCGCTTGGGGACAAGCGAGGTCTAAGCTTGGGGGTTAGATACGTCCATTTTGCATCACTATTTTGTATCATAATTTACTGTTATTCATTGATATATTTCATATTTAGAGATGATACTTATGTTGTTTCCTCTGTTTTTACATGTCTGATGATCATTGGAGGATTTGCTGTCGGAGTCAGGATTCTGCTGGAAAAGGACCGTCAAGACACCATATTTCAGAAGATCGGGAAAATTCCAGAAAAATACCAGAAAATTATATTTTACCAAAAGACTCTGGAAGCCAGAAGGAGGAGTCGAGAGGAGCTAGAGGGCAGCCTCACACATAGGGGGGCGGCCTGGCCCCTGACCGCGCCGGCCCTGTGTGAGGGCACCCTGGCCCACTCCAGGTCTCGCCCCTTTGCGTACTTCATCGTCCCCGAAAACCTAAGTCAGGGGGGCTCAGAGATAGACACCGCCGCCTCTGCGGGGTGGAAAACACCAGAGAGAGAAAAGCTCTTCGATAGGCAGAAATCTGCCGGGGAAATTCCTTCTCGGAGAGGGGAGATCATCGCCATCATCATCACCATCGCACCGGACTTCATCGGGATCATCATCATCATCTCCATCACTAGCACCTTCATCTCCACCATCACCACGCCATCCCGCTGTAACATCTTGAGTTGGATCTTGTTATATTCTTAGGGGAAACTTTCCCGGTGTTGATTACTCTTGTAGTTGATGCTATTGAGTGGAACTATTGAATTAAGGTTTATGTTCATATTGTTATTTAACATTATTTCACCTCTGATTATGATCCATATGATGTCTTGTAAGTAGTTCGTTTAGTTCTTGAGGACATGGGAGAAGTCAAGATGTTAGTAGTGAATTATTGTTGAGTAATATTTAATGGTTTGATATTTATTTGTTGTGGTGCTATTTCACTAGTGGTGTCATGTGAACGTCGACTACATAATACTTCACCATTTATGGGCCTAGTGAGATGCATTGTGTATTTGGCTACCAATTGTGGGGTTGCTGGAGTGATAGAAACCTAAACCTCCATTGGGAAACCATTGCACCAGGGAGCGTAGGATCTTAGAGTTTAAGGCTGTGGTTAGATTTATCTTAATTACTTTCTTATATTTGCGGATGCTTGCAGGGGGTATAATCACGAGTGTGTATTCATCCTAGTAAGGATAGTGCGCTAGCACAGGTTCACCCCCATAACACTTATCAAACCAATAAAGATTATTTAGCGGTATGAAGCGAAAGCTCTTGACAGAAACTCCCGTGTGTCCTCGAGAACGTTTGGTTATCATAAGTTACACAACCGGCTTGTCCTTTGCTGAAGAAAGGATTGGGCCACTTGCTGCAATTATTATTACTGTCTTTTATTTACTTGCAATTTATTTATTTGCATTACCAAATACCCCTGAAAACCCGTTTGCTAGTATTTACAGTGAAACCTTTATCAAAACCACTAGTCAACACCTTCTGCTCCTCGTTGGGTTCGACACTCTTATTTATCGAAAGTACTATGATACACCCCCTATACTTGTGGGTCATCAACTTACAATGACAAGAGCTTGCTTGGGACTCTAAGTAAACTAGCATGAGGTTTGGGTACTCGTATTCACGGGACACGAGGTTTTCAACTTATGATTTGTCAAGCATATGCAGCATAAGTGTTCTCGCATTAACTTTAACCATTCAAGATGCTTATGATGGGGGCAATGAGAGCTCAAATCCGGTAAGTACCATAATTTTTGAAGGTTTATAAAACTTGCAATCACTGCTTCCCTCCGCGAAGGGCCTTTCTTTTACTTTTATGTTGAGTCACCACCTTCTATCTTTATGCACCATTAAGAGAGCATAGTTGTCATTCTGAGTATAATGTGCGTTGTCCCAAAGTTTTCATTGATTGATTCATATTGTTGGTTTCACTTGTTCTTAAATTACTTGTATCTAGTCGCCCTCTTAAACTTGAAGGTGTCCTATGCATTTATGTTTTGCTCTCCATAAAGGAAAGCTAAAACCCATTTGTATGTTTTCCTTATGATTTGAACACACGTTTGACTTTCATTGTTTAATTTTCATGATCTTTTGTTTGTGTTCATTTTCATGTTATAACATGGTTGCTAAGTTTCTTCTATCAAGATTCTATCTTTCATGCCCATGTTTTAAGTTCTTTTGATCCCAGCGCACAACGCTTACATACATGATCAAGATTGTGTAGGTTCATGTCACCTCAAAAATTATTTCTTTTGTTATCACTTACCTACTCGAGGACGAGCAGGAGTTAAGCTTAGGGATGCTGATACGTCTCAAACGTATCAATAATTTTTGATGCTCCATGCTCGTTTTTACACCATTTTCTTAGTGTTTCGTTACACTTCATGGCACTTTTATGCATTTTCCGGAATTAACCTATTAACAAGTCGCCACAGTGCCAGTTCCCTATTTTCTGTTGTTTTTGTGTTTCAAAAAAGTTACACAGGAAATATTCTCAAAATTGGACGAAACCAAAGCCAGTCGCCCAGAATTTCACCGAAGCTTCCAGAGAACCAAAGAGGAGACGGAGTGGGGCCACGAGGGCCCCACACAATAGGGTGGCACGGCCAGGGGCTGGGCCGTGCCCCCTATGTGTGAGGGCGCCTCGGTCCACTCCTGACGATGCCCCTTTGCCTATAAAGACCCCCCAGCGGGAAAAACCTAAGGACCCGATCACTTTTCCAGAACACATCGCGATCCACCGCCGCTGTCGACCTAAAGATCGGGAGGGTCCAGAAGCTCTTCTCAGCACCCTGCCGGAGAGGGGAATCGCCACCGGAGGTCTTCTTCATCGCCATGCTTGCCTCTGGAGTGATGAGTGAGTAGTCTACCTTGGACTATGGGTCCATAGCAGTAGCTAGATGGTTGTCTTCTCCACCATGTGCTTCATGTTTAGATCTCATGAGCTGCCTTACATGATTGAGATCACCGTTATGTAATCCTACATGTTGTGTTTGTTGGGATCCGATGAATATTGGTGTTATGATTGAGTTGAAGTACTGAATTTTATCTTTTGTTATCTCTATGTTGTTTATGATCTTGCATGCTCTCCGTTGTTAGTAGCTATCTTGGCCGAGTAGTTGCTAGTGACTCCAAGAGGGGGTATTTATGCTCGATAGTGGGTTCATGCCTCTATTTAATTTGGGGGAGTGACAGAAACCTCTAAGGTTGTAGATGTGCTGTTGCTACTAGGGGAAAACAACATTCATATGCTCAAGGGCATATGCTTTGTTTACATTACACACTTTGCTCAATGCAATTATCTGTTGTTCGCAACTTAATACTTGTGGAGTTCTCGGATTGATTCACCACAAGTGAATTATTAGTCATAGATGCAGTTGGATGGCGGTCTATGTATCTTATTGTAATGCCCAGAGTAAATCTCATAGTGATCCTCTCGACATATGCACGTTGTCTTTATTCTATCAATTGCCCAACTGTAATTTGTTTACCCAACATGTATTATTTTATCTTATGGAGAGACACCACTAGTGAACTATGGACCCCGGTCCTATTTCCTTTATATTGCTATCACCTATTTACTTTACTCGCATTGTTTACTTTACTCGCATACTATTATCACTTTCCACTTGATACGCTCATACCCTTTGTTTCAAGCAAACCGGTGAGATTGACAACCTCATCGTAAGTTGGGAACAAAGTATTTGGTTGTGTTGTGTGCAGGTTCCACGTTGCCGCTCGCAAAGCAAAGCTTGGACGAGGCGCCCTATAAATTGTCCGGAGCTGTCGCGAAGCTAGCGGGCATCATCTTCAGTCGTTTGTCTCTGTCCTACTGGATTGATAACCTTGGTTTCATAACTGAGGGAAAACTTGCTGCTATATTCATCAAAACCTTCTCTTGGGGTTTTCCAACTGGCCGGTCATTTTTACTTCATCACGTCAACTCGGCCCCATCAACCTGTTTCCTCTGTCGTCTTCAGGTGACCACATCCTTTTGTTATTACAAGCGTCTTCACCGTCCGCAAATCTGTTTGCTATATCCATTAGATCTAATACTGTCTTTGGCTTAATCCGCCCCATTTCTTCGACTAGATCTCCTCATCGTAGCCCAAGCGTAAAGGCATCAATTGCTCTCTCATCTGAAACATCAACTATGGAATTTTTGATAATGCTCCATCTTTGTATGTATGATCGGAGTGTCTCATTTGCGCTAATGTATGCAAGCTTTGACTTCCTCTATTAATGCTGGCCGCTTGTATGTTGACTTGAAGTTGCTTGTGAACTGCTTTGTGAGTTCATCCCAGCTTCCAATTATTTCTCTTTCCAGCTTACCCAACCATGACCATGCCGCGCCAGTGAGGTGGCGCTGCAGACTTTGCATTGCTATCTCTTTTGAGCCTCCTAATATTCTGACTGCTTGTAGATAGTCTGAGAGCCATGACTGTGGCTCCTGAGATCCGTCGTATTTTTGCTGATCATGGGGTTGTTTGAATCCTTTGGAAATGGGAGTGTTGCAAACTCTGCGAGTAAAGCAAGGTGCTCCCATCTCTTTTTCGTCGTATTCGTAGTCGTATGCCTTATTGGGAGTCTTGGATCTTCGGGTTCCTTCATGCCTCGGTATTTTATAATACTTTGGTGATGTGATCTAGATCGTCGACTTCTACTTCTGCGCTGAGGACTATTGTGAAGGCGCGGTGATCTAGGTTTGTGTGTACCTTCATTGCAATATGCTTCCTCTTCTTTGGCTGACAGTTTGTTTCCTACTAATCTTAACCCTTGCAATGCTGCCCGATGCATGTGTTCTCTTGGGTCGCCTGGGTTTGGTTTCATAGTGTACAGATATGCTTATGCCGCCACGAGTGCTGCTTCGGATGTCTTTGGCATGATTTTGCCTCGCTCGTCAACTGATAGGAAAGATGAGTCAAGGTTTCTGGAGAGGTTTTGCCTATCCGAGTGCTCGAGATTTTCGACTCGTGAACCGTGCCTATTGTGCCTCCTGCTGTTTGTATGTGACATGTTGCTGCGCGCTTCATGCATAGCTTTACTTGCCGCGCTCACTAATTCCCTCCTTTTCCTTATCTCGCTTTTCTCTTTTTCCAGCTGTCTTGCTTGCCGATGTAGGGCATAGTGGTATCCTTGAAGTACTTCTTTGCTTGCGTCCACTGGGATGGCTGTGCTGTGTTCAATGGCTGCTTTAATTGTGTTCCACTCATTGGCCGAAAGCCGAATTTTCACTCTGGTGGTAAGGGAATCTGCAGTATCCCCTTCTGCCAGATGGTTTGCTCCTCTTGTTACATTTGCTGGTTTGAGTACTGGGTTGTTGTTGTTGTCAAATTCTTCTAAGTTGTCTCCTATGATTGCAAGTATTTGGTACTGATTGTCAAATTTGCTGCTGAAGCTTGAGAAGATGGTTTGATCGTCCTCATGAATCTCCAATCCCGTACTCACGTATCTGTGGACTTGTTTGAGATGTTGCCGCAACAGATCATGAAGTCTCCTGATTGCTCTCCCAAGGCGAGGTTCTCCATGGTTTCGTTGAGTTATTCGATTGTGTCTTCTATTTTTTCCATCGTCGTGACGCTGACCGGCAAGTTTACCTCGCTGGAAGAGCTGACCGATGATTCTGGCATTGCCGCAGTCATGGTTTTTCCTGCCGACGGACCTGATTTTGTCGGATCTGAGAGGCAGATTGAACCCAAGGAACCGACGCAAAAGTTTAGGCTTCCAATTGTCAGGTCCATCTGATGGCGCGGTGATGGTGTATGAAATTAATGAAGTAAATGACCGGCCAGTTGGAAAACCCCAAGAGAAGGTTTTGATGAATATAGCAGCAAGTTTTCCCTCAGTTAAGAAACCAAGGTTTTATCGATCAGGAGAGGAGCAAACAAACGACTGAAGGTGATGCTGCTAGCTTGCGATAGCTTCAGACAATTTATAGGGCGCCTCTTCCAAGCTTTGCTTTGCTAGCTGCAACACGGAACCTGCACACACACAACCAAATACTTTGTTCCCAACTTGCGATGAGGTTGTCAATCTCACCGGTTTGCTTGAAACAAAGGGTATGAGCGTATCGAGTGGAAAGTGATAGTAATATGCGAGTAAAGTAAATAGTGCGAGTAAAGTAAACAGGTAATAGCAGTATGATGGAAATAGGACCGGGGTCCACAGTTCACTAGTGGTGTCTCTCCATAAGATAAATAACACATGCTGGGTAAACAAATTACAGTTGGGCAATTGATAGAATAAAGATAACGTGGTATGTCAAGAAGATCACTATGCGATTTACTCTGGGCATTACAACAAAATACATAGACCGCCATCCAACTGCATCTATGACTAATAATCCACTCACGAGGATATCATTCGAACACCCCATGAGTATTAAGTTGCGAACAACAGATAATTGCATTAAGCAAAGTGTGTAATGTAAACAAAGCATATGCCCTTGAGCATATGAATGTTGTTTTCTCCCTAGTAGCAATAGCACATCTACAACCTTAGAGGTTTCTGTCACTCCTCCAGATTAAATAGAGGCATGAACCCACTATCGAGCATAAATACCCCCTCTTGGAGTTACTAGCAACTACTCGGCCAAGATAGCTACTAACAACGGAGAGCATGCAAGATCATAAACAACATAGAGATAACATAAGATATATTTCAGTATAGCAACTCAATCATAACACCAATATTCATCGGATCCCAACAAACCAAACATGTAGAATTACATAACGGTGATCTCAATCATGTAGGGCAGCTCATGAGATCTAAACATGAAGCACATGGTGGAGATGACAACCATCTAGCTACTGCTATGGACCCATAGTCCAAGGTAGACTACTCACTCATCGCTCCAGAGGCAAGCATGGCGATGAAGAAGACCTCCGGTGGCGATTCCCCTCTCCGGCAGGGTGCTGGGAAGAGCTTCTGGACCCTCCCGATCTTCAGGTCGACGGCGGCGGTGGATCGCGATGTGTTCTGGAAAATTGATCGGGTACTTAGGTTTTTTCCGTCGGGGGGTCTTTATAGGCGAAGGGGCATCGTCAGAGGTGGGCCGAGGCACCCTCACACATAGGGGGAGCGGCCAGGGGCTGAGCCGCGCTGCCCTGGTGTGTGGGGCCCTCGTGGCCCCCCTACGACTCCTCTTTGGTTCTCTGGAAGCTTCCAGGAAAAATAAGACTTCAGGAACTTGTTTCGTCCAATTCCGAGAATATTTCCTGTGTAGCTTTTCTGAAACACAAAAACAGCAGAAAACAGGGAACTGGCAGTGTGGCGACTTGTTAATAGGTTAGTTCCAGAAAATGCATAAAAGTGCCACGAAGTGTAATGAAACATTAGGCAAATGGTGTAAAAACAAGGATGGAGCATCAAAAATTATAGATACGCTGGAGACGTATCAAGCATCCCCAAGCTTAACTCCTGCTCATCCTTGAGTAGGTAAATGATAACAAAAGAATAATTTTTGAGGTGACATGCACCTACACAATCTTGATCATATATGTAAGCATTTGTGAGCTGGGATTATATGAACTTAAAACATGGGCATGAAAGATATAATCTTGACAATAAAAACTTAGCAACCATGTTATAAACATGAAAATGAACACAAACAAAAGATCTTGAAAATGAAACAATGAAATTTAAACATGTGTTCAAATCATAAGGAAAAACATACAAATGGTTTTCAGCTTGTCCTTCATGGAGAGCAAAACATAAATGCATAGGACACCTTCAAGTTTAAGAGGGCGACTAGATACAAATAATTTGAGAACAAGTGAAACCAATAATATGAATCAATCAATGAAAACTTTGGGACAATGCACATTATACTAAGAATGACAACTATGCTCTCTTAATGGTGCATAAAGATAGAAGGTGGTGACTCAACATAAAAGTAAAAAGAAAGGCCCTTCGCGGAGGGAAGCAGTGATTGCAAGTTTTATAGACCTTCAAAAATTATGGTACTTACCGGCTTTGATCTCTCATTGCCCCCATCATAAGCATATTGAATGGTTAAAGTTAATGCGAGAACAATTATGATGCATATGCTTGACAAATCATAAGTCGAAAACCTCGTGCCCCATGAATACGAGTACCCAAACTTCATGCTACTTTACTTAGAGTCCCAAGCAAGGCTCTTGTCATTGTAAGTATATATGTATCATTGAGAACCGCCAACGGGTTACCTCCGTGCCCGATGACATGGAACAAGCCCACATCAAAATGACAGGACAAGCAGACAATGAACACCTCGACATCTCTTTTATTTGCCATTTGTTTAGCTTTTTATTTTGAGATGCATCGTCGAATGTCCACTATGGGTATGCTGCAAATTTCCACCATGAATTATGCATGGCTTAGATTGGCGGCCCAGGCGTTTCCCTAACACATATACAAACTCTATGATCCCCACAAGATTCCCAATTCATTTCACACCGCGGGCATCCATAAACAAAAGATCACGATATCAACTCAAATAAGAAGTGCAATGTTGAAAGCTTGCCCCATGACAGCATGGTTGGGCTAGTCTCCAACTTACAACTTGCAAGCATAACAACTCAACATAAGAGACCACAATGTCAAATTTTTAAGAACAAGAAAAAGTAAACTGTGCCTTCCGGTTCGTGAGAGCTTTACTAACCAATTTTCGCATAACACTGGTAAGAGTTTAATTTGAAGAGAAAATAAAAGCAAGTCAAATTTACTTGGAATAGCAAATTGCTAATAGGTATGTATGGTGGACACTTTGGAAAACTTGGTTTTTAGGAGTTGGATGCACGAGTAGAGCTCATACTCAGTACATGGCGAGGGCTAGCAAAAGACTGGGAGCGACCAACTAAGAGAGCAATAATGGCCATAATCATGCAAAGCGACAAAGCAACATTAAAAGAAGCATAAGATGGCATCAAAAGTCAAAAACTAAATGATCATAGAGGCTATTGGTGACTTTGTAAGAGTCTAACATGTGTGAGCATGCGCCAAGTCAACCCAAATAAAGCATCAAGGAGAAAACCAAAATAATGCTTCCAAACGATAAAAAGAACGCATGATTTTTTCAAAGGCTCATTAAGCAATCTCAGTTATTTGAGACAAGTCATGCTACAGCAAAACCACTAAGCATACTATCAAAAAGACATCAAGCATGACATGAAAAAGCCTAAGCCGCAGTTGATACGTCTCCAACGTATCTATAATTTTTGATGCTCCATGCTTGTTTTTACACCATTTGCCTACTGTTTCGTTACACTTCGTGGCATTTTTATGTGATTTCCGGAACTAACCTATTGACAAGATGCCACAGTGCCAGTTCCCTGTTTTCTGCTGTTTTTGTGTTTCAGAAAAGCTACACAGGAAATATTCTCGGAATTGGACGAAACAAGTTCCAGAAGTCTTATTTTTCCCGGAAGCTTCCCGAAGACCGAAAGAGAACCGGAGGGGGGCCTGTGACGACCTCAAATTTGATAACAAATTCGAAGTGCCCGTTATGTATTCCACCGCAATCCCAGAACCATTGTTGCGATATACATAACGTAGTTGGTAACCAGTTCCATAGACATTACAATACGATGGTTCAAATACAATGGTCATATAGACCAAGTCATATTACAACACAATATAGCAGCGGAAATAACGTCTTCGGGTCCATGCCTTCACCCTACAGGCAATGGCGACTCATGGAGACGAGCTTAGTTCTGGTACTCTTCTTCATACCCTTCCTCCTGGTATTCCTCCCCATAGTCTGGCCAAGTTGATAGCCAGGGACACAGCCGTGAGTACATTGGATGCACTCGCAAACCATCTTATAAAGGATATGATGTAATAGATATGCAAGGTTGATATGGTGGCCTAAGCGCTAAGTTTATTTGCAAAAGCTAGTTTTATTTCCCAAGAATGTTCATTGGTAGACAAGAAGTTTAGTTCTCTAAGTTCGATCTAAAAAGGAACTTCCAATGTGTCAACATCATGGTCAAGTCAAGTCAATTCCAATCATGTCATTCACCCATTCATCATAAGTTGTTTTCATTATTGACAAAAGCCAGGCACAGCTTGCCAACTGTCCATGACCGCGGACGCGGCTATTCGAATAGTTTTACACTCTGCAGAGGTTGTACACTTTACCCACACCATCCGACTACTCATCGTGTGGGCAACTTCCCCGCATACCGTCATATGCCACGACAAGTAGCCGACCATAATGTTTCACCTGCCCGCCTTAGCATAAACAATACCGCCTAGAGATGTACCCCTCAACACCGGGGTCCAAGAAGCTGTCCGGAGTGTGCAAAGTTCCCAGCCGCTTGTCCCACCGGAATGCCACCAACCGAGGTAGGGTCCTACACCCGGCAGTCCATTTTCAATGAGGGCTCTTCGGCTTGTACCCCAACCACCTATGGATGAGGAGGACAAGGCGAAACTCGGCCGTAGCCCAGAGTGCCCTGGAAAAGGAGTCCCTGGTCGGACTTCCATTCACATTTTGTATGGTCTACACTAAGGCAAAACAAACTACTCCACTAAGCCCTGTCCCATACCAGGATAATGTGGTCGTACTGTATGGCTGGCTCACATAGTACATCACTCGTTGTCATTTCGCAAATATATTCCATAGTTCTTAGTCAAGATTATTTTTCCTTTGGAAAACCATCATGTAGGAGAAACCTCCAATTCCA
This sequence comes from Dactylis glomerata, assembly GCA_007115705.1. NCBI lineage: Eukaryota > Viridiplantae > Streptophyta > Magnoliopsida > Poales > Poaceae > Dactylis > Dactylis glomerata. The sequence goes on along the minus strand of QXEO01002114.1, from coordinate 48,554 downwards.
AAGTTCAAGTTCAAGTCACACCTTTCCAACTGGGTTTCCCCTTATCCAAGACCTCAGTTTTATTAGCGACTAAGCAACTAGTATGAGTGATGATACCACTAGGTAAGGTTGGATAAACTCAGCTTGATGCTCTTGCTAAGCAAGATATCACTATTCTTCTATCATTCTACTCTAGCAATTCAATCATGCAATTTACTTAAAACAAGTAGAATGCAATATTAAAACTAGGCATTGGGAGTATGAATCAAAAGATGGCTTGCCTTGGTTGGCAAAGTGTCCGGGGTATTCTTCTTCCTCTTCTTGATAATAATCCCCTCCAATATCTTCCTCGGCAATACTAGCGTCTAATAACGAATAAACACAAAGCACACAATCACTACATAATGCTAATAACACACCAAGCACACATCTTTGTTTGTTAACAATAGCATTCATGTTGCATTTTATGGTGTTGGATGGTAAGTTTTTCTTCTAAGTTTTCTTCAAGTGTGCAAGTTAAATTCTCTACTAAGTGTCATATGTGGTTTACTTTCTAAGCATTGGTATTGGTTTAGGGGTACTAGTACTAGTTCAAGTGGGAGGGATCCACTAAGTGAATTGGCAAAGAGGGTAAATTTAATTCCAAGCATAAGATTGGGATCTATCATTTTATGTGGCTAACTAGAGTTGGGTAGGCTCTAATTGATAACACTAATAGGGTTTGAAGTTGATTTGGGTTGACTAACAGTAAGGAAGGTCATTGGTGATTTCACAATTTAAATTTCATGATTTTCGGAGGCTTAATTAAATTTCTAGAAATCTTTCATGATTAATAAAGCTATGGTCCCACTATTCATATCTAATTAAATTCCTAACTTATTTTGAATTCTAACCAGTTCTACTGTGTAGAGTATTTTATAAGCTTTCCAACGCATATTTATTTGCTAAAAACGGATTTGTAAAACTCCGGGAATTTGAATTGTAAAAACAGTGCTGAATTTAGTTCGAAAATCGGGCGGAAAAAAAATATAAACGGGAAAAGATTAGTGCTGAATCCAAACTGGGCCGCACACAGGAGGCTACCGGGCCGGCCCACTAGGCTAAAGCTGGCTGGAGGTTAAGTGAAAAAAAAAGCTGACAAGGGGGGCCCGCTACTTAAAACGAAAGGGTATCGGGGCTTCTTCCCCGGGCGCTACTGGAACGTAAACGAGAGCAAGCTCTGGGAGCAGGGCGGCGACGGGGAGGCTCACCGGAGCGGCGGCGACCGGCGGCGAGGATGCAGGGCGGATGCGGGGGTTCTCCTCCGCCACCTCCAGCAGGTATAGTGCCGGGGGCAGCTCCGTAACGCCGGGAACGTGCGGTGGCCTGCGGGGACGTCGAGGTCGGCGAGCTCGACTGAGAGCACGAGAGCGAGGGAAACGTTGTCTAGGGAGGTCCTGGGAATGGTGTGGTTCTTTTCAGGGAAGAAGGGTGGATTTATATAGGCGGGAGAGGGAGCACCGGCGACGTCCAGAGGCGGCCAGTACACCATGCGTGTCGGCCGTGGGAGGGGCAAGGCTTGGTTCTGGCGTGGGCGGCGGGCTGCTGCGTGCTGTAGGAGTGTCCTGGCGCGATGGGAGGGGCTGAGATGGTCTGGTTCAGAGGGGGGCATGGTAGGGGTCCGGTGTGCTCTTCCTCCATGCCATCCATGTCTCACGGCCGGTGCCTGTGCAGGGGAGACAAGGAATCGACCAAGGAGATCCCAGAGCACTGCTGGGAGGTCAGAGACTAGGGCTAGGGCTGCCAAACACTGTGGCAAACAGTTGATTCGATTTTGGTAGATTTCTGCCCACCAAGTGTTTGTTGAAATGCCCGCATGAAATAAAAATTTGAATTTTTGAAAATTTCCAATTGGGTTGGTCATTATATTGGATAGGGACTCTGAAACAATTTTTGTTAGGTCAAGAGGTGGTGTTTTGCTCCAGGGCTATTTTGAATTTGGGGTTGTCATATGATTCAGATTCAAACTTTGGTTGAAGTTTGAGTGATGCTCTGGTTTGAATTTTTAGTAGATTCTTGTTGGTTGAGTTAGTATGTAACTTGGTTAAGCTCAACTAACTGGCCAAACATGAAGGTGAGTTCTAGATTTCTTAATTTAAGGGCTCAAAGTAGGGTAGTCAAACAGATTTCCTAGATCATCTAAATCTTCTCTTTTTCTTTGATATTTTTATTTCTGGTCTCTTTGGTTCCTAATATTCTTCTCAATTGCTTCTGTTGGTTCACTTAGAATTAACTAACCAATGCCCAATCAAAAATAACACACATAAAATCATAGAATACATATAGTAGAAAATACATGTATGCATGAAATAATGGATAAAAGTTTTATTTGGGTCCAAAATTTGGTACTTTATTGAATAAGAAGTGGATTACAATTTCTGAGTTGTTACAATCTTCCCCCCTTAAAAAGAATCTCGTCCCCGAGATTCACTAGTTAAGAACTGAAAAGATTGGGAAACTCGTTCTGAAGGTAATCTTCTCGTTCCCAAGTGGCTTCATCTTCGGTGTGATTACTCCACTGAACCTTCAGAAAATTGATGCTTCGGGTTCGAGTGGTTCGATAAGCTTCCTCGAGGATACGGGTAGGTACTTCACGATAGGTCAAATCTTTGTTGATGTCCACAGAACGGTGATCAATATTCTTGAAAATTTCTGGCTTCTCCGGAACTTCAAGACATTTCCGAAGTAAGGACACGTGAAAGACATCGTGTACTTCAGACAATTCAGGGGGCATTTCCAACTGATAAGACACTTCTCCTCTGCGTTCTAGTATCTTGAAGGGTCCAATATATCTTGGTGCAAGCTTTCCTTTTACTTGGAATCTTTGCATTCCCTTGAGAGGTGATACTTTAAGATAAACAAAGTCTCCACTCTTGAAAGTCAGCTCTCGACGTCTCTTGTCGGCATAACTCTTCTGTCTAGACTGGGCTGCTTTGAGGTAATCACGAATCATGCGAACTTTCTCCTCGGCTTCTTGCAGAATGTCAGGTCCAAATATCTGACTGTGTCCGGTTTCTGACCAATTCAAAGGGGTGCGACACTTTCTTCCATACAAAGCTTCAAAGGGGGCCATTTGCAAACTGGCTTGATAACTGTTGTTGTAGGAAAATTCGGCAAAAGGCAGACAATCTTCCCACTTAGCTCCATAGGCTAGAATACAGGCTCTCAACATATCTTCAAGTATTTGATTCACTCTTTCAGTCTGTCCATCAGTCTGAGGGTGGTAAGCGGTGCTAAAGGCTAATTTGGTTCCCAAGGCTTGATGTAAGCTTCTCCAAAATCTTGAGGTGAATTGGGTTCCTCGATCGGAAACTATGGTTTTAGGGATTCCATGCAAACTAACAATTCTGGAGAGATACAGGTCCGCTAGCTGTCCCGAGTTATAAGTGGTCTTGATAGGAATAAAGTGGGCAACTTTGGTTAGTCTATCCACAATGACCCAGATAGAGTCATTTCCACGGCTAGACCTTGGAAATCCAGTGATGAAATCCATTCCAACAGATTCCCACTTCCATTCCGGAACTTGCAAGGGTTGCAGCAGTCCAGCAGGACGTTGATGTTCAGCCTTGACTCTTTGACAAATATCACACTTAGAGATGAACGATGCAATCTCACGCTTCATTCCATGCCACCAAAATTGTTCCTTCAAATCTTGGTACATCTTGGTTCCACCGGGGTGGATGGAGTAAGGTGTCTCATGAGCTTCCTTCATAATCACTTCCTTCAATTCTGAATCAGCAGGCACACAAATACGTCCTTTATACCAAAGAACTCCTTGACCATCTTCCTCAAATCCTGGCACCTTGCCGGAACCAATTCTACGCTTGATTCCGTCAATACTCTCATTTCCCTTCTGGGCTTCTTTGATTTGGCTCATCAAGGTGGGTTGAAACTCAAGGTTGGCTAAGAATCCTTGACTGACTAGTTCCAATCCAAATCTTTCAAACTCTTGGTGCAACATAGGTTGCTCTTCCTTGATCCTCATATTCAACGAACACGGCTTCCTACTCAATGCATCTGCCACTACATTGGCCTTACCGGGGTGGTAATGAATTTCCAGATCATAATCCTTGATCAATTCTATCCATCTTCTTTGCCTCATGTTCAACTCCTTCTGGGTGAAGATATACTTCAAGCTCTTGTGATCAGTGTAGATCTCACAACGGTTGCCCATCAGATAGTGCCTCCAAGTCTTCAGAGCTAGAACCACGGCTGCTAACTCTAGATCATGGGTTGGATAATTTTCTTCATGAGGTCTAAGCTGCCGAGAGAGGTAAGCTATGACCTTGCCTTCTTGCATCAAGACACAACCAAGTCCAAGTTTGGAAGCGTCGCAATAGACATCAAAGTTTTTAGTGATATCCGGCATGGTTAGGACAGGGGCGGTCACCAATCGCTTCTTGAGCTCTTGAAAACTCTCTTCACACTTAGGGGTCCATTCAAACTTCTTATCTTTCTTCAACAGTTGGGTCATTGGCCGGGCAATGCTTGAAAATCCTTCAACAAACTTGCGGTAATATCCCGCTAATCCGAGAAAACCTCTAACTTCAGTCTGAGTGGTAGGGGCTTCCCATTCCATGACTGATTTGATCTTCTTTGGGTCCACGGATATTCCTCCTGCTGATAATACATGGCCTAAGAATCCAACTTCCTTCAACCAGAACTCACATTTACTGAACTTGGCATACAGCTGATGCTCCCTTAAGGTTTCTAGAACTAATCTCAAATGGGTTGCATGCTCTTCTTCGGATTTGGAGTAGATAAGAATGTCGTCAATGAAGACAACAACAAACTTATCCAAGAACTCCATAAAAACCTTATTCATGAGGTTCATGAAATAAGCAGGGGCATTGGTCAATCCAAATGACATTACGGTGTACTCATACAATCCGTATCGGGTAGTGAAGGCTGTTTTGGGGATATCCGTTGCACGGATCTTCAGTTGGTGGTATCCGGTTCTAAGATCTATCTTCGAGAAGACTCTGGCTCCAGTCAATTGGTCAAACAAATCTTCAATCTTTGGGAGAGGATACTTGTTCTTGATGGTCACATCGTTTAGCTTGCGGTAGTCAGTGCACAGTCGGCTAGAACCGTCACTTTTATCCACAAACAGAACAGGTGATCTCCAAGCAGAAGAACTTGGCTGAATCAATCCCTTACTCAAAAGGTCATCCAACTGCTTCTTTAACTCCACTAATTCAGCTGGGTTCATACGATAGGGTCGTTGGGCTATAGATCCCGTTCCGGGGATAAGCTCAATAATAAACTCAATATCCCGATCCGGTGGCATTCCGGGTAGCTCATCGGGAAAAACATCCGGATATTCACAGACGATGGGAACTTGCTCTAAAGTTGGTCCTGAGATACTCTTATGACATCTGGTGGTTTGGGTTGGTTTTACGGACACGTGCTTCACTATCCTTCCAGTGCTACTCTTCATAGTGATGGTTTTCTTGGCACAATCTATCACTCCTTGATGGGCAGACATCCAATTCATACCAAGAACTACTTCCAAACCCTTGGTTCCCAATACTATCAAATTGGCTAAGAAAGCTACTCCATGAATTTCTATGGGAACTGCCAAACAGTTCCACTCAGACCTTGTTGTTGACCCAGGTATTTGTACTAACATGGCATGCTTCATAGGTTTTGGGTGAAGTCCACTTTTATCAACAAATAACTTAGTGACAAACGAGTGCGAAGCTCCAGAATCAAACAGGACTCTTGCAGGAATAGAGTTAACAAGGAACATACCCAACACAACGTCGGTTGCTTCCTGAGCTTCTTCAACATTCATGTGATTCAGACGGCCTCGAGAGTGAGGCTGGTTCCTTGGTGGATAGTTCTTGCCATTTCCCACACGGCGCTGTTGCTGAGCAGGAGCAGTGGTCTTGGATGCATCATTCAGCTTCTTGGGGCACTCATTGGAGTAATGCCCTTTCAGTCCACACTCATAACAGGTAACACCAGACTTGTCACCAGGCTTGGGTAACACAGGGGCGCCATTTGGCCTTGGAGTATTGGTGTTGAAGTGGTTGCCACTAGGTCTTGGAGGTGCACGGTTGAAGTTGTTTCCGGGCGGACGGTTGGGATAGTTGGGACGTGGAGCAGGTGCAGATGGCCTCATAGGTCTAGGGGCGAAACCCATAGGTGCATTTCCCCTTGGCTTCTGCGAGTTGCTCGAGTTGCCTTGATACATCATACGGCGCTTGCGGTTCTCTGCCGCTTGCTTGAGTTTGCCTTCCATCTGAATGGCAGAGTCAACCAATGACTCCAGGTCGGCAAAGTGAATACTAACCAAGACACATTGCATCTCATCATGAAGTCCATCCAGAAACCTTTCTTGCTTCTTCTCAGTGGTGTTGGTGTCATCTGGGGCATACCTAGACAAGGTAAGGAACTTGTCACGGTAATCCACCACGGATAGGGATCCTTGCTTCAGATTTCTGAACTCATCTCTCATCCTTTTAACCAATCCCATCGGAACATGGGCTTTGCTAAACTTGCTCTTGAATTCCTCCCAAGGCATCACATACCCTGGGGCTTGCATTGCTCGAGTGCTATCCCACCAAGCTCTTGCGGCTCCCGCAAGGTAGTGGGTGGTGTACAAAACCTTCTCATTTTCACCAACCTCGGCGACTGCCAAATTGTTTTCCATAGTGCGAAGCCAGTCATCGGCATCTAAGGATTCTTCAGACTTAGTGAATATCGGAGGGTTGGTGTTTTGAAAATTCCTTAACTTGGATCGGTGATCACCATTGCCATTGTTTTCTCCTTCACCATTGCCATTTCCATGGCCATTGCCATTGTTGTGGTTCATTGCCATCTGGGTTATCTGCTGCAGAGTGGCTAAGTTAGCTTGGCGCTCAGCTCGGGCTGCTTCCCGATCTTCCATGATCATCCTTAGCAGTTCGGCCATTTCCGGGTTCGGGGGTGGGGGTGCTCACGGCATCTGAAGATAAGGTGTGTAAGACAAGAGGGAAAAGCTAATTTGCTAAGATTTAAAGGTAACATGGATGATGCAATTTTTGTCTTACTAAGGCCTTAAGGGCCAAATTCATATTTCATTCAACACTCATCAAACATATCATACATACGAGTTCACACATTACAAATGGTTTACATCAAACCATTGCGACTCGTCTACTAGAGAGGGGGATACAACTCACACCTACACGAAGTGAACATAAGGTGGAACTCATAACTAGATAACACGTGGATCTCGAATCTAAACAGCGGACTCCTCGGGGTCTTCCTCCTCATCACTCACAATGAATCCATTGTGCCCACCATCTTCCGGATCATCAAGGTCCTCCATGAAGTCATCCTCATCACTAATGAGGGCATTATCCTCCTTGCGGAGATCAATGCCTTCCTCCTCACCAAGGTGATCCTCCAGACTCTCAATGTACTCAGTCAGCTCCGCCACATTGGCCTTCAACTCCTCAAGGTCATGCTCCTTCTCATCTCGCTGGCGACGAAGGCTCTTGCGCTCCTTCGCAAGTATCCTGATCGTGTTCCTCGCATCCACCAGTGCGAAGTGCTCAAGGTTGGCCTTGGTATGGGCACGATCGGCCTCCTGCTGAGTGGAGTACAGCAAGAAGTCCATGTGATCGATGTAGGTACTCGGCTCATTCTGCCCGGGCATGTTTGCGGGACGTCCATCCGCATCACGCCGAGCAAAGTTCCTAAAGTGTCCTCCCTGAACCTCCTCAACATGCAGTCCGCACAAGCGGGCGTGCATCTCCTGCATCGCTCGGACCAAACCATCGGCCCAAGTGTTCTCCACAAGCTCAAACTTGACCCTTGGAGAACCCAATTTCCCCTTCTTGCCACGGCAACTGGCTCGGATAAGCCACCGTAGCTCTCCATCTGGGTGCTCATTGAGCACGGCTCCCTTGAACTCCGGATACAAACGATCCAGGAACAAGGTCAAGGTGGTGAGGTCGCGCTCGAAACAAAGGCTGCCACCCTGGCCCAACTGGTAGTGCTCAACGAATACCGGGGCCATCTACAAAATTTTTAATTTTAGCTTAAGTTAGTGATCAACTCAAGTGTGCAAAATTTTAAGTAGGCAGAAACTGAAGTATGTATAAAACTTTTGCAAACAGAGAGGAAAGACTAAGCAATTTTGCAACCATTACTTATATCCTTACTTTTATCAAGTTTTCATTTAACGCCCATTCTAACTAAGGTCTCCTATGGTCAGCCTAGGCTCTGATACCAACTTGTGACGACCTCAAATTTGATAACAAATTCGAAGTGCCCGTTATGTATTCCACCGCAATCCCAGAACCATTGTTGCGATATACATAACGTAGTTGGTAACCAGTTCCATAGACATTACAATACGATGGTTCAAATACAATGGTCATATAGACCAAGTCATATTACAACACAATATAGCAGCGGAAATAACGTCTTCGGGTCCATGCCTTCACCCTACAGGCAATGGCGACTCATGGAGACGAGCTTAGTTCTGGTACTCTTCTTCATACCCTTCCTCCTGGTATTCCTCCCCATAGTCTGGCCAAGTTGATAGCCAGGGACACAGCCGTGAGTACATTGGATGCACTCGCAAACCATCTTATAAAGGATATGATGTAATAGATATGCAAGGTTGATATGGTGGCCTAAGCGCTAAGTTTATTTGCAAAAGCTAGTTTTATTTCCCAAGAATGTTCATTGGTAGACAAGAGGTTTAGTTCTCTAAGTTCGATCTAAAAAGGAACTTCCAATGTGTCAACATCATGGTCAAGTCAAGTCAATTCCAATCATGTCATTCACCCATTCATCATAAGTTGTTTTCATTATTGACAAAAGCCAGGCACAGCTTGCCAACTGTCCATGACCGCGGACGCGGCTATTCGAATAGTTTTACACTCTGCAGAGGTTGTACACTTTACCCACACCATCCGACTACTCATCGTGTGGGCAACTTCCCCGCATACCGTCATATGCCACGACAAGTAGCCGACCATAATGTTTCACCTGCCCGCCTTAGCATAAACAATACCGCCTAGAGATGTACCCCTCAACACCGGGGTCCAAGAAGCTGTCCGGAGTGTGCAAAGTTCCCAGCCGCTTGTCCCACCGGAATGCCACCAACCGAGGTAGGGTCCTACACCCGGCAGTCCATTTTCAATGAGGGCTCTTCGGCTTGTACCCCAACCACCTATGGATGAGGAGGACAAGGCGAAACTCGGCCGTAGCCCAGAGTGCCCTGGAAAAGGAGTCCCTGGTCGGACTTCCATTCACATTTTGTATGGTCTACACTAAGGCAAAACAAACTACTCCACTAAGCCCTGTCCCATACCAGGATAATGTGGTCGTACTGTATGGCTGGCTCACATAGTACATCACTCGTTGTCATTTCGCAAATATATTCCATAGTTCTTAGTCAAGATTATTTTTCCTTTGGAAAACCATCATGTAGGAGAAACCTCCAATTCCAAAGTTCAAGTTCAAGTCACACCTTTCCAACTGGGTTTCCCCTTATCCAAGACCTCAGTTTTATTAGCGACTAAGCAACTAGTATGAGTGATGATACCACTAGGTAAGGTTGGATAAACTCAGCTTGATGCTCTTGCTAAGCAAGATATCACTATTCTTCTATCATTCTACTCTAGCAATTCAATCATGCAATTTACTTAAAACAAGTAGAATGCAATATTAAAACTAGGCATTGGGAGTATGAATCAAAAGATGGCTTGCCTTGGTTGGCAAAGTGTCCGGGGTATTCTTCTTCCTCTTCTTGATAATAATCCCCTCCAATATCTTCCTCGGCAATACTAGCGTCTAATAACGAATAAACACAAAGCACACAATCACTACATAATGCTAATAACACACCAAGCACACATCTTTGTTTGTTAACAATAGCATTCATGTTGCATTTTATGGTGTTGGATGGTAAGTTTTTCTTCTAAGTTTTCTTCAAGTGTGCAAGTTAAATTCTCTACTAAGTGTCATATGTGGTTTACTTTCTAAGCATTGGTATTGGTTTAGGGGTACTAGTACTAGTTCAAGTGGGAGGGATCCACTAAGTGAATTGGCAAAGAGGGTAAATTTAATTCCAAGCATAAGATTGGGATCTATCATTTTATGTGGCTAACTAGAGTTGGGTAGGCTCTAATTGATAACACTAATAGGGTTTGAAGTTGATTTGGGTTGACTAACAGTAAGGAAGGTCATTGGTGATTTCACAATTTAAATTTCATGATTTTCGGAGGCTTAATTAAATTTCTAGAAATCTTTCATGATTAATAAAGCTATGGTCCCACTATTCATATCTAATTAAATTCCTAACTTATTTTGAATTCTAACCAGTTCTACTGTGTAGAGTATTTTATAAGCTTTCCAACGCATATTTATTTGCTAAAAACGGATTTGTAAAACTCCGGGAATTTGAATTGTAAAAACAGTGCTGAATTTAGTTCGAAAATCGGGCGGAAAAAAAATATAAACGGGAAAAGATTAGTGCTGAATCCAAACTGGGCCGCACACAGGAGGCTACCGGGCCGGCCCACTAGGCTAAAGCTGGCTGGAGGTTAAGTGAAAAAAAAAAAAGCTGACAAGGGGGGCCCGCTACTTAAAACGAAAGGGTATCGGGGCTTCTTCCCCGGGCGCTACTGGAACGTAAACGAGAGCAAGCTCTGGGAGCAGGGCGGCGACGGGGAGGCTCACCGGAGCGGCGGCGACCGGCGGCGAGGATGCAGGGCGGATGCGGGGGTTCTCCTCCGCCACCTCCAGCAGGTACAGTGCCGGGGGCAGCTCCGTAACGCCGGGAACGTGCGGTGGCCTGCGGGGACGTCGAGGTCGGCGAGCTCGACTGAGAGCACGAGAGCGAGGGAAACGTTGTCTAGGGAGGTCCTGGGAATGGTGTGGTTCTTTTCAGGGAAGAAGGGCGGATTTATATAGGCGGGAGAGGGAGCACCGGCGACGTCCAGAGGCGGCCAATACACCATGCGTGTCGGCCGTGGGAGGGGCAAGGCTTGGTTCTGGCGTGGGCGGCGGGCTGCTGCGTGCTGTAGGAGTGTCCTGGCGCGATGGGAGGGGCTGAGATGGTCTGGTTCAGAGGGGGGCATGGTAGGGGTCCGGTGTGCTCTTCCTCCATGCCATCCATGTCTCACGGCCGGTGCCTGTGCAGGGGAGACAAGGAATCGACCAAGGAGATCCCAGAGCACTGCTGGGAGGTCAGAGACTAGGGCTAGGGCTGCCAAACACTGTGGCAAACAGTTGATTCGATTTTGGTAGATTTCTGCCCACCAAGTGTTTGTTGAAATGCCCGCATGAAATAAAAATTTGAATTTTTGAAAATTTCCAATTGGGTTGGTCATTATATTGGATAGGGACTCTGAAACAATTTTTGTTAGGTCAAGAGGTGGTGTTTTGCTCCAGGGCTATTTTGAATTTGGGGTTGTCATATGATTCAGATTCAAACTTTGGTTGAAGTTTGAGTGATGCTCTGGTTTGAATTTTTAGTAGATTCTTGTTGGTTGAGTTAGTATGTAACTTGGTTAAGCTCAACTAACTGGCCAAACATGAAGGTGAGTTCTAGATTTCTTAATTTAAGGGCTCAAAGTAGGGTAGTCAAACAGATTTCCTAGATCATCTAAATCTTCTCTTTTTCTTTGATATTTTTATTTCTGGTCTCTTTGGTTCCTAATATTCTTCTCAATTGCTTCTGTTGGTTCACTTAGAATTAACTAACCAATGCCCAATCAAAAATAACACACATAAAATCATAGAATACATATAGTAGAAAATACATGTATGCATGAAATAATGGATAAAAGTTTTATTTGGGTCCAAAATTTGGTACTTTATTGAATAAGAAGTGGATTACAATTTCTAAGTTGTTACAATCTTCCCCCCTTAAAAAGAATCTCGTCCCCGAGATTCACTAGTTAAGAACTGAAAAGATTGGGAAACTCGTTCTGAAGGTAATCTTCTCGTTCCCAAGTGGCTTCATCTTCGGTGTGATTACTCCACTGAACCTTCAGAAACTTGATGCTTCGGGTTCGAGTGGTTCGATAAGCTTCCTCGAGGATACGGGTAGGTACTTCACGATAGGTCAAATCTTTGTTGATGTCCACAGAACGGTGATCAATATTCTTGAAAATTTCTGGCTTCTCCGGAACTTCAAGACATTTCCGAAGTAAGGACACGTGAAAGACATCGTGTACTTCAGACAATTCAGGGGGCATTTCCAACTGATAAGACACTTCTCCTCTGCGTTCTAGTATCTTGAAGGGTCCAATATATCTTGGTGCAAGCTTTCCTTTTACTTGGAATCTTTGCATTCCCTTGAGAGGTGATACTTTAAGATAAACAAAGTCTCCACTCTTGAAAGTCAGCTCTCGACGTCTCTTGTCGGCATAACTCTTCTGTCTAGACTGGGCTGCTTTGAGGTAATCACGAATCATGCGAACTTTCTCCTCGGCTTCTTGCAGAATGTCAGGTCCAAATATCTGACTGTGTCCGGTTTCTGACCAATTCAAAGGGGTGCGACACTTTCTTCCATACAAAGCTTCAAAGGGGGCCATTTGCAAACTGGCTTGATAACTGTTGTTGTAGGAAAATTCGGCAAAAGGCAGACAATCTTCCCACTTAGCTCCATAGGCTAGAATACAGGCTCTCAACATATCTTCAAGTATTTGATTCACTCTTTCAGTCTGTCCATCAGTCTGAGGGTGGTAAGCGGTGCTAAAGGCTAATTTGGTTCCCAAGGCTTGATGTAAGCTTCTCCAAAATCTTGAGGTGAATTGGGTTCCTCGATCGGAAACTATGGTTTTAGGGATTCCATGCAAACTAACAATTCTGGAGAGATACAGGTCCGCTAGCTGTCCCGAGTTATAAGTGGTCTTGACAGGAATAAAGTGGGCAACTTTGGTTAGTCTATCCACAATGACCCAGATAGAGTCATTTCCACGGCTAGACCTTGGAAATCCAGTGATGAAATCCATTCCAACAGATTCCCACTTCCATTCCGGAACTTGCAAGGGTTGCAGCAGTCCAGCAGGACGTTGATGTTCAGCCTTGACTCTTTGACAAATATCACACTTAGAGATGAACGATGCAATCTCACGCTTCATTCCATGCCACCAAAATTGTTCCTTCAAATCTTGGTACATCTTGGTTCCACCGGGGTGGATGGAGTAAGGTGTCTCATGAGCTTCCTTCATAATCACTTCCTTCAATTCTGAATCAGCAGGCACACAAATACGTCCTTTATACCAAAGAACTCCTTGACCATCTTCCTCAAATCCTGGCACCTTGCCGGAACCAATTCTACGCTTGATTCCGTCAATACTCTCATTTCCCTTCTGGGCTTCTTTGATTTGGCTCATCAAGGTGGGTTGAAACTCAAGGTTGGCTAAGAATCCTTGACTGACTAGTTCCAATCCAAATCTTTCAAACTCTTGGTGCAACATAGGTTGCTCTTCCTTGATCCTCATATTCAACGAACACGGCTTCCTACTCAATGCATCTGCCACTACATTGGCCTTACCGGGGTGGTAATGAATTTCCAGATCATAATCCTTGATCAATTCTATCCATCTTCTTTGCCTCATGTTCAACTCCTTCTGGGTGAAGATATACTTCAAGCTCTTGTGATCAGTGTAGATCTCACAACGGTTGCCCATCAGATAGTGCCTCCAAGTCTTCAGAGCTAGAACCACGGCTGCTAACTCTAGATCATGGGTTGGATAATTTTCTTCATGAGGTCTAAGCTGCCGAGAGAGGTAAGCTATGACCTTGCCTTCTTGCATCAAGACACAACCAAGTCCAAGTTTGGAAGCGTCGCAATAGACATCAAAGTTTTTAGTGATATCCGGCATGGTTAGGACAGGGGCGGTCACCAATCGCTTCTTGAGCTCTTGAAAACTCTCTTCACACTTAGGGGTCCATTCAAACTTCTTATCTTTCTTCAACAGTTGGGTCATTGGCCGGGCAATGCTTGAAAATCCTTCAACAAACTTGCGGTAATATCCCGCTAATCCGAGAAAACCTCTAACTTCAGTCTGAGTGGTAGGGGCTTCCCATTCCATGACTGATTTGATCTTCTTTGGGTCCACGGATATTCCTCCTGCTGATAATACATGGCCTAAGAATCCAACTTCCTTCAACCAGAACTCACATTTACTGAACTTGGCATACAGCTGATGCTCCCTTAAGGTTTCTAGAACTAATCTCAAATGGGTTGCATGCTCTTCTTCGGATTTGGAGTAGATAAGAATGTCGTCAATGAAGACAACAACAAACTTATCCAAGAACTCCATAAAAACCTTATTCATGAGGTTCATGAAATAAGCAGGGGCATTGGTCAATCCAAATGACATTACGGTGTACTCATACAATCCGTATCGGGTAGTGAAGGCTGTTTTGGGGATATCCGTTGCACGGATCTTCAGTTGGTGGTATCCGGTTCTAAGATCTATCTTCGAGAAGACTCTGGCTCCAGTCAATTGGTCAAACAAATCTTCAATCTTTGGGAGAGGATACTTGTTCTTGATGGTCACATCGTTTAGCTTGCGGTAGTCAGTGCACAGTCGGCTAGAACCGTCACTTTTATCCACAAACAGAACAGGTGATCTCCAAGCAGAAGAACTTGGCTGAATCAATCCCTTACTCAAAAGGTCATCCAACTGCTTCTTTAACTCCACTAATTCAGCTGGGTTCATACGATAGGGTCGTTGGGCTATAGATCCCGTTCCGGGGATAAGCTCAATAATAAACTCAATATCCCGATCCGGTGGCATTCCGGGTAGCTCATCGGGAAAAACATCCGGATATTCACAGACGATGGGAACTTGCTCTAAAGTTGGTCCTGAGATACTCTTATGACATCTGGTGGTTTGGGTTGGTTTTACGGACACGTGCTTCACTATCCTTCCAGTGCTACTCTTCATAGTGATGGTTTTCTTGGCACAATCTATCACTCCTTGATGGGCAGACATCCAATTCATACCAAGAACTACTTCCAAACCCTTGGTTCCCAATACTATCAAATTGGCTAAGAAAGCTACTCCATGAATTTCTATGGGAACTGCCAAACAGTTCCACTCAGACCTTGTTGTTGACCCAGGTATTTGTACTAACATGGCATGCTTCATAAGTTTTGGGTGAAGTCCACTTTTATCAACAAATAACTTAGTGACAAACGAGTGCGAAGCTCCAGAATCAAACAGGACTCTTGCAGGAATAGAGTTAACAAGGAACATACCCAACACAACGTCGGTTGCTTCCTGAGCTTCTTCAACATTCATGTGATTCAGACGGCCTCGAGAGTGAGGCTGGTTCCTTGGTGGATAGTTCTTGCCATTTCCCACACGGCGCTGTTGCTGAGCAGGAGCAGTGGTCTTGGATGCATCATTCAGCTTCTTGGGGCACTCATTGGAGTAATGCCCTTTCAGTCCACACTCATAACAGGTAACACCAGACTTGTCACCAGGCTTGGGTAACACAGGGGCGCCATTTGGCCTTGGAGTATTGGTGTTGAAGTGGTTGCCACTAGGTCTTGGAGGTGCACGGTTGAAGTTGTTTCCGGGCGGACGGTTGGGATAGTTGGGACGTGGAGCAGGTGCAGATGGCCTCATAGGTCTAGGGGCGAAACCCATAGGTGCATTTCCCCTTGGCTTCTGCGAGTTGCTCGAGTTGCCTTGATACATCATACGGCGCTTGCGGTTCTCTGCCGCTTGCTTGAGTTTGCCTTCCATCTGAATGGCAGAGTCAACCAATGACTCCAGGTCGGCAAAGTGAATACTAACCAAGACACATTGCATCTCATCATGAAGTCCATCCAGAAACCTTTCTTGCTTCTTCTCAGTGGTGTTGGTGTCATCTGGGGCATACCTAGACAAGGTAAGGAACTTGTCACGGTAATCCACCACGGATAGGGATCCTTGCTTCAGATTTCTGAACTCATCTCTCATCCTTTTAACCAATCCCATCGGAACATGGGCTTTGCTAAACTTGCTCTTGAATTCCTCCCAAGGCATCACATACCCTGGGGCTTGCATTGCTCGAGTGCTATCCCACCAAGCTCTTGCGGCTCCCGCAAGGTAGTGGGTGGTGTACAAAACCTTCTCATTTTCACCAACCTCGGCGACTGCCAAATTGTTTTCCATAGTGCGAAGCTAGTCATCGGCATCTAAGGGTTCTTCAGACTTAGTGAATATCGGAGGGTTGGTGTTTTGAAAATTCCTTAACTTGGATCGGTGATCACCATTGCCATTGTTTTCTCCTTCACCATTGCCATTTCCATGGCCATTGCCATTGTTGTGGTTCATTGCCATCTGGGTTATCTGCTGCAGAGTGGCTAAGTTAGCTTGGCGCTCAGCTCGGGCTGCTTCCCGATCTTCCATGATCATCCTTAGCAGTTCGGCCATTTCCGGGTTCGGGGGTGGGGGTGCTCGCGGCATCTGAAGATAAGGTGTGTAAGACAAGAGGGAAAAGCTAATTTGCTAAGATTTAAAGGTAACATGGATGATGCAATTTTTGTCTTACTAAGGCCTTAAGGGCCAAATTCATATTTCATTCAACACTCATCAAACATATCATACATACGAGTTCACACATTACAAATGGTTTACATCAAACCATTGCGACTCGTCTACTAGAGAGGGGGATACAACTCACACCTACACGAAGTGAACATAAGGTGGAACTCATAACTAGATAACACGTGGATCTCGAATCTAAACAGCGGACTCCTCGGGGTCTTCCTCCTCATCACTCACAATGAATCCATTGTGCCCACCATCTTCCGGATCATCAAGGTCCTCCATGAAGTCATCCTCATCACTAACGAGGGCATTATCCTCCTTGCGGAGATCAATGCCTTCCTCCTCACCAAGGTGATCCTCCAGACTCTCAATGTACTCAGTCAGCTCCGCCACATTGGCCTTCAACTCCTCAAGGTCATGCTCCTTCTCATCTCGCTGGCGACGAAGGCTCTTGCGCTCCTTCGCAAGTATCCTGATCGTGTTCCTCGCATCCACCAGTGCGAAGTGCTCAAGGTTGGCCTTGGTACGGGCACGATCGGCCTCCTGCTGAGTGGAGTACAGCAAGAAGTCCATGTGATCGATGTAGGTACTCGGCTCATTCTGCCCGGGCATGTTTGCGGGACGTCCATCCGCATCACGCCGAGCAAAGTTCCTAAAGTGTCCTCCCTGAACCTCCTCAACATGCAGTCCGCACAAGCGGGCGTGCATCTCCTGCATCGCTCGGACCAAACCATCGGCCCAAGTGTTCTCCACAAGCTCAAACTTGACCCTTGGAGAACCCAATTTCCCCTTCTTGCCACGGCAACTGGCTCGGATAAGCCACCGTAGCTCTCCATCTGGGTGCTCATTGAGCACGGCTCCCTTGAACTCCGGATACAAACGATCCAGGAACAAGGTCAAGGTGGTGAGGTCGCGCTCGAAACAAAGGCTGCCACCCTGGCCCAACTGGTAGTGCTCAACGAATACCGGGGCCATCTACAAAATTTTTAATTTTAGCTTAAGTTAGTGATCAACTCAAGTGTGCAAAATTTTAAGTAGGCAGAAACTGAAGTATGTATAAAACTTTTGCAAACAGAGAGGAAAGACTAAGCAATTTTGCAACCATTACTTATATCCTTACTTTTATCAAGTTTTCATTTAACGCCCATTCTAACTAAGGTCTCCTATGGTCAGCCTAGGCTCTGATACCAACTTGTGACGACCTCAAATTTGATAACAAATTCGAAGTGCCCGTTATGTATTCCACCGCAATCCCAGAACCATTGTTGCGATATACATAACGTAGTTGGTAACCAGTTCCATAGACATTACAATACGATGGTTCAAATACAATGGTCATATAGACCAAGTCATATTACAACACAATATAGCAGCGGAAATAACGTCTTCGGGTCCATGCCTTCACCCTACAGGCAATGGCGACTCATGGAGACGAGCTTAGTTCTGGTACTCTTCTTCATACCCTTCCTCCTGGTATTCCTCCCCATAGTCTGGCCAAGTTGATAGCCAGGGACACAGCCGTGAGTACATTGGATGCACTCGCAAACCATCTTATAAAGGATATGATGTAATAGATATGCAAGGTTGATATGGTGGCCTAAGCGCTAAGTTTATTTGCAAAAGCTAGTTTTATTTCCCAAGAATGTTCATTGGTAGACAAGAGGTTTAGTTCTCTAAGTTCGATCTAAAAAGGAACTTCCAATGTGTCAACATCATGGTCAAGTCAAGTCAATTCCAATCATGTCATTCACCCATTCATCATAAGTTGTTTTCATTATTGACAAAAGCCAGGCACAGCTTGCCAACTGTCCATGACCGCGGACGCGGCTATTCGAATAGTTTTACACTCTGCAGAGGTTGTACACTTTACCCACACCATCCGACTACTCATCGTGTGGGCAACTTCCCCGCATACCGTCATATGCCACGACAAGTAGCCGACCATAATGTTTCACCTGCCCGCCTTAGCATAAACAATACCGCCTAGAGATGTACCCCTCAACACCGGGGTCCAAGAAGCTGTCCGGAGTGTGCAAAGTTCCCAGCCGCTTGTCCCACCGGAATGCCACCAACCGAGGTAGGGTCCTACACCCGGCAGTCCATTTTCAATGAGGGCTCTTCGGCTTGTACCCCAACCACCTATGGATGAGGAGGACAAGGCGAAACTCGGCCGTAGCCCAGAGTGCCCTGGAAAAGGAGTCCCTGGTCGGACTTCCATTCACATTTTGTATGGTCTACACTAAGGCAAAACAAACTACTCCACTAAGCCCTGTCCCATACCAGGATAATGTGGTCGTACTGTATGGCTGGCTCACATAGTACATCACTCGTTGTCATTTTGCAAATATATTCCATAGTTCTTAGTCAAGATTATTTTTCCTTTGGAAAACCATCATGTAGGAGAAACCTCCAATTCCAAAGTTCAAGTTCAAGTCACACCTTTCCAACTGGGTTTCCCCTTATCCAAGACCTCAGTTTTATTAGCGACTAAGCAACTAGTATGAGTGATGATACCACTAGGTAAGGTTGGATAAACTCAGCTTGATGCTCTTGCTAAGCAAGATATCACTATTCTTCTATCATTCTACTCTAGCAATTCAATCATGCAATTTACTTAAAACAAGTAGAATGCAATATTAAAACTAGGCATTGGGAGTATGAATCAAAAGATGGCTTGCCTTGGTTGGCAAAGTGTCCGGGGTATTCTTCTTCCTCTTCTTGATAATAATCCCCTCCAATATCTTCCTCGGCAATACTAGCGTCTAATAACGAATAAACACAAAGCACACAATCACTACATAATGCTAATAACACACCAAGCACACATCTTTGTTTGTTAACAATAGCATTCATGTTGCATTTTATGGTGTTGGATGGTAAGTTTTTCTTCTAAGTTTTCTTCAAGTGTGCAAGTTAAATTCTCTACTAAGTGTCATATGTGGTTTACTTTCTAAGCATTGGTATTGGTTTAGGGGTACTAGTACTAGTTCAAGTGGGAGGGATCCACTAAGTGAATTGGCAAAGAGGGTAAATTTAATTCCAAGCATAAGATTGGGATCTATCATTTTATGTGGCTAACTAGAGTTGGGTAGGCTCTAATTGATAACACTAATAGGGTTTGAAGTTGATTTGGGTTGACTAACAGTAAGGAAGGTCATTGGTGATTTCACAATTTAAATTTCATGATTTTCGGAGGCTTAATTAAATTTCTAGAAATCTTTCATGATTAATAAAGCTATGGTCCCACTATTCATATCTAATTAAATTCCTAACTTATTTTGAATTCTAACCAGTTCTACTGTGTAGAGTATTTTATAAGCTTTCCAACGCATATTTATTTGCTAAAAACGGATTTGTAAAACTCCGGGAATTTGAATTGTAAAAACAGTGCTGAATTTAGTTCGAAAATCGGGCGGAAAAAAAATAAAAACGGGAAAAGATTAGTGCTGAATCCAAACTGGGCCGCACACAGGAGGCTACCGGGCCGGCCTACTAGGCTAAAGCTGGCTGGAGGTTAAGTGAAAAAAAAAAAGCTGACAAGGGGGGCCCGCTACTTAAAACGAAAGGGTATCGGGGCTTCTTCCCCGGGCGCTACTGGAACGTAAATGAGAGCAAGCTCTGGGAGCAGGGCGGCGACGGGGAGGCTCACCGGAGCGGCGGCGACCGGCGGCGAGGATGCAGGGCGGATGCGGGGGTTCTCCTCCGCCACCTCCAGCAGGTATAGTGCCGGGGGCAGCTCCGTAACGCCGGGAACGTGCGGTGGCCTGCGGGGACGTCGAGGTCGGCGAGCTCGACTGAGAGCACGAGAGCGAGGGAAACGTTGTCTAGGGAGGTCCTGGGAATGGTGTGGTTCTTTTCAGGGAAGAAGGGTGGATTTATATAGGCGGGAGAGGGAGCACCGGCGACGTCCAGAGGCGGCCAGTACACCATGCGTGTCGGCCGTGGGAGGGGCAAGGCTTGGTTCTGGCGTGGGCGGCGGGCTGCTGCGTGCTGTAGGAGTGTCCTGGCGCGATGGGAGGGGCTGAGATGGTCTGGTTCAGAGGGGGGCATGGTAGGGGTCCGGTGTGCTCTTCCTCCATGCCATCCATGTCTCACGGCCGGTGCCTGTGCAGGGGAGACAAGGAATCGACCAAGGAGATCCCAGAGCACTGCTGGGAGGTCAGAGACTAGGGCTAGGGCTGCCAAACACTGTGGCAAACAGTTGATTCGATTTTGGTAGATTTCTGCCCACCAAGTGTTTGTTGAAATGCCCGCATGAAATAAAAATTTGAATTTTTGAAAATTTCCAATTGGGTTGGTCATTATATTGGATAGGGACTCTGAAACAATTTTTGTTAGGTCAAGAGGTGGTGTTTTGCTCCAGGGCTATTTTGAATTTGGGGTTGTCATATGATTCAGATTCAAACTTTGGTTGAAGTTTGAGTGATGCTCTGGTTTGAATTTTTAGTAGATTCTTGTTGGTTGAGTTAGTATGTAACTTGGTTAAGCTCAACTAACTGGCCAAACATGAAGGTGAGTTCTAGATTTCTTAATTTAAGGGCTCAAAGTAGGGTAGTCAAACAGATTTCCTAGATCATCTAAATCTTCTCTTTTTCTTTGATATTTTTATTTCTGGTCTCTTTGGTTCCTAATATTCTTCTCAATTGCTTCTGTTGGTTCACTTAGAATTAACTAACCAATGCCCAATCAAAAATAACACACATAAAATCATAGAATACATATAGTAGAAAATACATGTATGCATGAAATAATGGATAAAAGTTTTATTTGGGTCCAAAATTTGGTACTTTATTGAATAAGAAGTGGATTACAATTTCTGAGTTGTTACAGGGCCAGAGGCCGCCCTCACACATAGGTGGCGCGGCCCAGGCCCTGGCCGTGCCACCCTGGTGTGAGGAGCCCCTGGCTGCCCCCTGACGATGCCCCTTCGCCTATATAAAGCCTCGGGACGGAAAACCCTAAAGGAGTCGGCGTTTTTCCCAGAACAGTTCCGTAGCTCCGCCGCCATCGATGAAAAATTTCGGGGGACAGAAGTCTCTGTTCTGGCACCCTGTCGGGATGGGGAAGTGCCCCCGGAGCCATCTCCATCGGTCTCCATCGCCGTCTCCGCCGTCTCCATCGACCTCACCGCCATCTCCATCAACCTTGCTGTCTCCTATGATGAGGAGGGAGTAGTTCATCCCCGGGGCTGAGGGCTCTACCGGTAGCTATGTGGTTCACCTCTCTCTCCCATGATGTGATCTTTATGTGATCGTGAGCTTTGTATCATGTTGAACAAGTAGATGTTATTATTCAGATATTATGTGTACTCTAGTGGTGTTATTAAAGTAATCTATTCCTCCTGCCATGGTGTAATGGTGACAGTGCGTGCATCATGGTGGTACTTGGTCTAGGCTATGATTGCGATCTCTTATGGATTATGAGAATAATTATCGCTATGATAGTATTGAAGTGATCTATTCCTCCTTTCATGGTGTAATGTTGACAGTGTGTGCACCGTGTTAGTACTTGGTCTAAGTTGCAATAATATTTATCTTGAATTGTGATTTGATTTGGATATCTCTATGAGTGGTGTTTGTCAAGTACTTGATGAACTTTAAGGGGTGCTTCTGTAGCCACTACGCAATGATTAGTGTTGTTCAATACGAGAGTAATTTAGAGTACCATAGTGAAGAGAAGTTGTCTATTTGTTCAATTATGTTATATTTGTTGGGAGTGTGTCCACTAGTGAAAGTATGATCCCTAGGCCTTGTTTCCAAGCATTGCACATCGTTTACTTGCTGTTTTGTTACATGTTTGCTCGCAGCGATACTTATTTTATATCACAGTTACTACTTATAATCATCACTACCGCTTGTATTTTACTATCTCTTCGCCGAACTAGTGCACCTATACATCTGACAAGTGTATTGGGTGTGTTGGGGACACAAGAGACTTTCTGTATCGTAATTGCAGGATTGCTTGAGAGTGATAGCTTTGACCTCTTCCTCCGTGAGTTCGATAAACCTTGGGTGATCCACTTAAGGGAAACTTGCTGCTATTCTACAAACCTCTGCACTTGGAGGCCCAACACTGTCTACAAGAACAGACGCGTGCGTAGACATCAGCAGTCTACACAAGCTCCTTCTTGTACCACTTTTTCTCTTTTCCAACACCATTTGAAATTTTTATAAACACCTCTTTTAATGAAAACCAATAAAGATCAGAGGCAAAAATACATCTTGATGAAAAGATATGACAAGGTATGAACGCAAATCAAGGCGAAAACGAAAACCAAAAGCAGTAGCAGAAAAAGAAGAACACTCGGTTTTTGATAAGAATGAAAACTAGAGCGTTCTTGGCAAATGAAAAGCAAGGAAACTTCTCCAAAAGAAATTTGTTGGGGTCCAACCATTTATTGCAGCAAACAAAGCAAAACTAATAATAAAAACTAAAACAACTGACGCTCCAAGAAAAACATATAGTGCATGAAGCAATAAAAATATAGTGTCTTGAAAGGTGACCTATTTTTGCCGATGAAGAAGGGGTGCCTCGGGGGCATCCCCAAGCTTTGACGCTTGTACTTCTTGGATATTTCTTGGGGTGATGCATGGGCATCCCCAAGCTTAAGCTTTTGTCCATTCTTCAACTCATCTCATCATTCTCCAATCCCTACACTTGAAAACTTCCTTCATACAAAACTAAACACAAATCTATTAGCAACATTAGTGTAAGCATAGAATATAATCAACCTCTTTTGCTTCAGGTTTCAACCCAAAACCACCACATATAAAGTATATACTACTGTAGCAACTTTCCCAAAAGTTCCGTGATCAAAAGATCTCAAAAAGAAAGCGATAAAGCGGCAAAAATGAATAGTGGCAGAAATCTGTCAAAACAGAACAGCTGACAAAGGTCGAATTTTTGAGGGGTTTTCTGTTGCTCAAATCAAAAAGTGTTCAACTAACAAAAGTTCAGATATATCCTGGGGCATGTGCACAAGAAATTTCAGGTCCAAAAGATATACAGAGAATTTTCACGAATTTTTATGGTGCAGCACCGAAAACAGTTTCAGGATAGCAACATCCCCAAATCTTTACCTCACTCAAATTAGAGGCTTCTCTTAGCACAACAATCAAATTAAAATGATAAGGAGAGGTCATTACAGTATTAATGACTTCCGAGACTCAAATAAAAGAAAAAGTACTGAAAATAAAACATTGGGTTATCTCCCAAGAGTGCTTTTCTTTAACGCCTTTGAGCTAGGCGCAGAAAATTGTGAATCAAGTAACATCAGAAGGAGCATTAAGATCCATTGTAGTAACAAAGAAATGAATACTATCCAAATGAGGTTTTGAGTACCCCTTGTAGTCACGCCTTGGTACACTATTTTCATCAAAAAGATTTTTAGGACAAATCCAACTAAAATTAGTTTCCAAGGCATCATGAATTCCTACAAGTTTGCAAGGTATTGGCATTCTAGAATCTTAATTGGGTGTACCAACAATTTCAATAGGCGAGCCAAGCTCATTAAATTTCTTAAAAACTTTCCTAGCCTCAATTGCAACATCTCTAAATTCTATGCGCAAAGTTTCCAAGATAAAAACTTTCTTTTCAGGATCTTCAATTTCATGAAGCTTAAGGAACATGTATTGCATAAAAGGATTATGGCTAGCAAACCTAGCTTCCAACATGTGAACTAAATAAGCAGAAGCAACTTCATAAATAGGAGCAAGCTCAACCAAAGACTTTTCCTCAACTTCTTTATGCAGACTAATGTGATTAAAGAACTGCTCAATGTTACTTTTTCCAATAATCGAACCACTACCTACTGAGAGGTCCTCCAAAATGTACTTAGGGAACAACATGATTACTAGAGGTAAAGAAATAACAACTACCAAGGATTCTAATTTTTTTGGGTTTTTGATATAAAACAATGCAATTAAAAATAAAGTAAAGCAAAACAATAAAACAAAGTAAAGGATGTGCGTGCAAAAAACTCCCCTTGCAGAAGTCTTCTACTTCCACCCCGGCAACGGCGCCAGAAAACTTGTTGATGGCACGGTGATGGTGTATGAAATTAATGAAGTAAATGACCGGCCAGTTGGAAAACCCCAAGAGAAGGTTTTGATGAATATAGCAGCAAGTTTTCCCTCAGTTAAGAAACCAAGGTTTTATCGATCAGGAGAGGAGCAAACAAACGACTGAAGGTGATGCTGCTAGCTTGCGATAGCTTCGGACAATTTATAGGGCGCCTCGTCAAAGCTTTGCTTTGCTAGCTGCAATGCGGAACCTGCACACACACAACCAAATACTTTGTTCCCAACTTGCGATGAGGTTGTCAATCTCACCGGTTTGCTTGAAACAAAGGGTATGAGCGTATCGAGTGGAAAGTGATAGTAATATGCGAGTAAAGTAAACAGTGCGAGTAAAGTAAACAGGTAATAGCAGTATGATTGAAATAGGACCTGGGTCCACAGTTCACTAGTGGTGTCTCTCCATAAGATAAATAACACATGCTGGGTAAACAAAATACAGTTGGGCAATTGATAGAATAAAGATAACGTGGTATGTCAAGAAGATCACTATGCGATTTACTCTGGGCATTACAACAAAATACATAGACCGCCATCCAACTGCATCTATGACTAATAATCCACTCACGGGGATATCATTCGAACACCCCATGAGTATTAAGTTGCGAACAACAGATAATTGCATTAAGCAAAGTGTGTAATGTAAACAAAGCATATGCCCTCGAGCATATGAATGTTGTTTTCTCCCTAGTAGCAACAGCATATCTACAACCTTAGAGGTTTCTGTCACTCCCCCAGATTAAATAGAGGCATGAACCCACTATCGAGCATAAATACCCCCTCTTGGAGTTACTAGCAACTACTCGGCCAAGATAGCTACTAACAACGGAGAGCATGCAAGATCATAAACAACATAGAGATAACATAAGATATATTCCAGTATAGCAATTCAATTATAACACCAATATTCATCAGATCCCAACAAACCAAACATGTAGAATTACATAACGGTGATCTCAATCATGTAGGGCAGCTCATGAGATCTAAACATGAAGCACATGGTGGAGAGGACAACCATCTAGCTACTGCTATGGACCCATAGTCCAAGGTAGACTACTCACTCATCGCTCCGGAGGCAAGCATGGCGATGAAGAAGACCTCCGGTGGTGATTCTCCTCTCCGGCAGGGTGCCAGGAAGAGCTTCTGGACCCTCCCGATCTTCGGGTCGACGGCGGTGGCGGATCGCGATGTGTTCTGGAAAATTGATCGGGTACTTAGGTTTTTTCCGTCGGGGGGTCTTTATAGGCGAAGGGGCATCGTCAGAGGTGGGCCGAGGCACCCTCACACATAGGGGGCGTAGCCAGGGGCTGGGCCGCGCCGCCCTGGTGTGTGGGGCCCTCGTGGCCCTCCTCTGACTCCTCTTTGGTTCTCTGGAAGCTTCCAAGAAAAATAAGACTTCAGGAACTTGTTTCGTCCAATTCCGAGAATATTTCCTGTGTAGCTTTTCTGAAACACAAAAACAACAGAAAACAGGGAACTGGCACTGATACGTCTCAAACGTATCTATAATTTGTGATGCTCCATGCTTGTTTTTAACCATTTGCCTATTGTTTCGTTACACTTAGTGGCACTTTTATGCATTTTCTGGAACTAACCTATTAACGAAGTGCCACAGTGCCAGTTCCCTGTTTTCTGCTGTTTTTGTGTTTCAGAGTGATACACAGGAAATATTCTCGGAATTGGACGAAACCACATCCTGAAGTCTTATTTTACCCAGAAGCTTCCAGAGATCCGAAGGAGAGTAGGAGGGGGGCCACCAGGGCCCCACACGCAGGGGCGGCGCGGCCAGCCCCTGGCCGCGCCGGGCCCGCGTGAGGGAGCCTGGCTCCCCCTCTGACATCGCCCCTTCGCCTATAAAGACCCCCCGACGGAAAAAACCTAAGTACCCGATCAGTTTTCCAGAACACATGGCGATCCGCCGCCGCCGTCGACCCGAAGATCGGGAGGGTCCAGAAGCTCTTCCCGGCACCCTGCCGGAGAGGGGAATCGCCACCGGAGGTCTTCTTCATCGCCATGCTTGCCTCCGGAGCGATGAGTGAGTAGTCTACCTTGGACTATGGGTCCATAGCAGTAGCTAGATGGTTGTCTTCTCCACCATGTGCTTAATGTTTAGATCTCATGAGCTGCCTTACATGATTGAGATCACCGTTATGTAATTCTACATGTTTGGTTTGTTGGGATCCGATGAATATTGGTGTTTATGATTAAGTTGCTGTACTGAATTATATCTTATGTTATCTCTATGTTGTTTATGATCTTGCATGCTCTCCGTTGTTAGTAGCTATCTTGGCCGGGTAGTTGCTAGTGACTCCAAGAGGGGGTATTTATGCTCGATAGTGGGTTCATGCCTCTATTTCACCTGGGGGAGTGACAGAAACCTCTAAGGTGGTAGATGTGCTGTTGCTACTAGGGAGAAAACAACATTCATATGCTCAAGGGCATATGCTTTGTTTACATTACACACTTTGCTTAATGCAATTATCTGTTGTTCGCAACTTAATACTTCTAGGGTGTTCGGATTGATATCCCCGGGAGTGGATTATTAGTCATAGATGCAGTTGGATGGCAGTCTATGTATTTTGTTGTAATGCCCAGAGTAAATCTCATAGTGATCTTCTTGACATATCACGTTATCTTTATTCTATCAATTGCCCAACTGTAATTTGTTTACCCAGCATGTGTTATTTTATCTATGGAGAGACACCACTAGTGAACTGTGGACCCCGGTCCTATTTCCATCATATTGCTTTCACCTGTTTACTTTACTCGTAATGTTTACTTTACTCGCATACTATATTGTTTTCCACTCGATACGCTCATAACCTTTGTTTCAAGCAAACCGGTGAGATTGACAACCTCATCGCAAGTTGGGAACAAAGTATTTGTTTGTGTGTGTGCAGGTTCCGCATCACCTTCAGTCGTCATTGTCTCTCCTCTCCTGACCGACATTAAACCTTGGTTTCTTAACTGAGGGAAAACTCACTGCTATACTCATCATACCTTCCTCTTGGGGTTCCCAACGGGCTGGTTATTCACCACGCACAAGGACCGTCTGCTCCCACGTTAGCAGCCTCTTTTCTGGCGCCGTTGCCGGGGAGGAAGAGAAGACTTCTGCGAGGGGAGTTTTTCACACACACATTCTTTACTTTGTTATTGTTTTGCTTTACTTTATTTATTTTACCTGCATTGCTTTTTATCAAAAACCCAAAAAAATTAGAATCCTTGGTAGTTGTTTTTACTTGTTTACTTTCGTTTTGCTAAAATGGCCAATCCTGAAAACACCAAGTTGTGTGACTTTACTAGCACAAACAATAGTGATTTTATCTGCACTCCTATTAAGCCGCCTGTTCCTACTGCAAACTTTTATGAGATTAAGCCTGCTTTGTTGAACCTTGTTATGAAAGAGCAATTTTCTGGTGCTAGTACTGAAGATGCTGCAGCTCATCTCAACAATTTTGTTGAGCTATGTGAGATGCAGAAATATAAGGATGTTGATAGTGATATTATTAAGCTCAAGTTGTTTCCTTTTTCTTTGAGAGGAAAAGCTAAAGATTGGTTGCTGTCTTTGACTAAGAATAGTATTGATTCATGGGCTAAGTGTAAGGATGCTTTTATTGGTAGATACTATCCTCCTTCTAAGATTATAGCTGTGCGTAGCAATATTATGAAGTTTACTCAGTTTGATAATGAACATGTTGCTCAGGCTTGGGAAAGAATGAAATCTATGATAAAGAATTGCCCCACTCATGGACTGACTACTTGGATGATTATCCAAACTTTTTATGCAGGACTGAATTTTTCTTCAAGGAACCTACTTGATTCAGCTGCTGGAGGCACTTTTATGTCCCTTACCTTGGGCGCCGCATCAAAACTACTCGACAACATGATGGTAAATTATTCCGAATGGCACACCGAGAGAGCTCCACAAGGTAAGAAGGTAAATTCTGTTGAGGAAACCTCTTCCTTGAATGATAAGATTGATACCATTATGGCTATGCTTGCTAATGATAGGACTCATGTTGATCCTAATAATGTTCCTTTGGCCTCTCTGGTTGGTCAAGAAGAGCATGTTGATGTGAATTTCATTAGAAACAATAATTTTAACAACAATGCTTATAGAAACAATTTTGCTAGTAACAATTATAGGCCGTATCCTTCTACCAATGGTAATGGTTATGGTAACTCTTATAGTAATTCCTACAACAACACTAGGGCCGCGCCCTCCGAGCTTGAGGTAATGCTCAAGGACTTCATCGGTAAGCAAACTGCTTTTAACAAGTCTGTTGAGGAAAAGTTAGGTGATGTCTACGCACTTCTATTCTTGTAGACACTTGTTGGGCCTCCAAGTGCAGAGGTTTGTAGAACAGCAGCAAGTTTCCCTTAAGTGGATCACCCAAGGTTTATCGAACTCAGGGAGGTTAGAGGTCAAAGCTATCCCTCTCAAGCAACCCTGCAATTACGATACAGAAAGTCTCTTGTGTCCCCAACACACCCAATACACTTGTCAGATGTATAGGTGCACTAGTTCGGCGAAGAGATAGTGAAATACAAGTGGTATAGATGATTATACGTAGCAAACGTGATGTGAAATAAATATCGCTGCGAGCAAACAAGTAACAAAACAGCAAGTAAACGGTGTGCAATGCTTGGAAACAAGGCCTAGGGATCATACTTTCACTAGTGGACACACTCCCAACAATATAACATGATTGAACAAATAAACAACTTCTCTCCACTATGGTACTCTGAATTACTCTCCTATTGAACAACACTAATCATTGTGTAGTGGCTACAGAAGCACCCCTTAAAGTTCATCAAGTACTTGACAAACACCACTCATAGAGACATCCAAATCAGATCACAATTCAAGATAGATATCATTGCAACTTAGACCAAGTACTAACACGGTGCACACACTGTCAACATTACACCATGAAAGGAGGAATAAATCACTTCAATACTATCATAGCAATAATTACTCTCATAATCCACAAGAGATCACGATCATAGCCTAAACCAAGTACCACCATGATGCACGCACTGTCACCGTTACACCATGGCAGGAGGAATAGATTACTTTAATAACAACCACTAGAGTACACTACAATAATTTAGCATAGGAGTAGCATAATATCTGAATAATAACATCTACTTGTTCAACATGATACAAAGCTCACGATCACATAAAGATCACATCATGGGAGAGAGAGGTGAACCACATAGCTACCGGTAGAGCCCTTAGCCCCGGGGATGAACTACTCCCTCCTCATCATAGGAGACAGCAAGGTTGATGGAGATGGCGGTGAGGTCGATGGAGACGGTGGAGACGATGATGGAGACCGATGGAGATGGCTCTGGGGGCACTTCCCCGTCCCGGCAGGGTGCCGGAACAGAGACTTCTGTCCCCTGAAATTTGTCGACGGCGGCGGCGGAACTGCGGAACTCTTTCTGGAAAATTGCCGACTCCTCTAGGGTTTTCTGTCCCGAGGCTTTATATAGGCGAAGGGGCGATGTCAGAGGGCTGCCAGGGCCTCCTCACACAGGGGCGGCGCGATCAGGGCCTGGGCCACGCCAGCCCTGTGTGAGGGAGGCCTGTGGCCCCTCTCCTTCCTCTCTTCGGATGCCTGGATGCTCCCGGGAAAAATAAGACTTCTGGCTTTTGTTTCGTCCAATTCCGAGAATATTTCCTGTGTATCACTCTGAAACACAAAAATAGCAGAAAATAGGGAACTGGCATTGTGGCAACTCGTTAATAGGTTAGTTCCGGAAAATGCATAAAAGTGCCACGAAGTGTAACGAAACATCGGGTAAATGGTGTAAAAACAAGCATGGAGCATCAAAAATTATAGATACGTTGGAGACGTATCATTAGGCAAAATTGATATTCTTGCTTCTAAAGTTGATAGCCTTGCTCATGATGTTGAACTTCTGAAATTAAAAGTGTTTCCTAATGATGTGAAAGTGAGCAATGTTGTTGCTACCGCTAATGCTATTCAAGTTGGAATTGATGAAAATATTAGATTGTTAGCGGAATTGCATGCTAGGTGGGAAAGAGAAGATGAGATGGCTAGAGAGATGAAGGTATGTACTATTACTACCTCTAATGATGTTGCTCCTACTGGTAGCAATCCTCTTACTTTGATAGGTGTAGAGAAAACTCCCACTCCTTGTGTTAAAAAGCCTAAAACTGCCAAAACTTTTTCTCAAAAGAGTGCTGAAATTTTTCAGAGTATGGGAGATGATAGCTCTATTTCTTTTAATGATTTTGATGTTGATGGCTGCAATATATCTGAAGTAATTTTGTTCTTGCAAAAGCTTGCTTTGACTCCCAATGCTAGTTCTTTAAATATTGCTTTTACTAAGCATATTACCAATGCTCTTATAAAAATTAGGGATGAAAAGTTGAAGCAAAAAGCCTCCGTTCCCAAAAAGTTAGAAGATGGTTGGGAACCCATCATTGATATGCATGTTAATGGTTATGATTGCCATGCTTTATGTGATCTAGGTGCTAGTATTTCTATCATGCCTAGAAAGATTTATGACATGCTTGATTTACCACCGCTTGAAAAATGTTATTTTGATGTTCCTATTGCTGATGTTGCTAAGAAGAAACGTTTGGGAAGAATTAATGATGTTTTTATTGTGGTTAACAATAACCTTGTTCCCGTTGATTTTCTTGTTATGGACGTTGAATGCCATGCTTCATGTCCTATTATTTTGGGAAGACCCTTTCTTCGAACTGTAGGTGCTATCATTGATATGAGGGAAGGCACTATCAAGCATCAATTCCCACTAAAGAAAGGTATGGAACACTTCCCTAGGAAAAGAAAGAAATTTCTTTTTGACTCTATTCTTAGAGAAAATTATGAGCTTGATGCTTCATCGCTTGATATTACTTGATTCACAATTTTCTGCGCCTAGCTCAAAGGCGTTAAAGAAAAGCACTCTTGGGAGATAACCCAATGTTTTCTTTTCAGTAATTTTTATTTTATTTGAGTCTTGGAAGTCATTACTACTGTAATGACCGCTCCTTATCTTGTTTATTTCGTTTTTGTGCCAAGAGAAGCCTCTAATTCGAGTGAGGTAAAGATTTGGGGATGTTGCTGTCCTGAAACTGTTTTCGGTGCTGCACCGTAAAAATTCGTAAAAATTCTCTGTTTATCTTTTGGACCTGAGATTTCTTGTGCATATGCCCCAGGTTATATCCAAACTTTTGTTAGTTGAACACTTTTTGATTTGAGCAACATAAAATCCCTCAAAAATTCGACCTTTGTCAGCTGTTCAGTTTTGACAGATTTCTGCCAATATTTGTGATTGCCACTTTATCGCTTTCTTTTGAGTTCTTTTGATCACGGAACTTTTGGGGAGGTTGCTACAGTAGTATATACTATATATGTGGTGGTTTTGAGTTGAAACCTGAAGCAAAAGAAGATTGATTATATGTTATCCTTACACTAATGTTGCTAATAGAATTGTGTTTAGTTTTGTATGAAGGAAGTTTTCAAGTGTAGGGATTGGAGAATGATGAAATGAGTTGAGGAATGGACAAAAGCTCAAGCTTGGGGATGCCCATGCATCACCCCAAGAAATATCCAAGAAGTACAAGCGTCAAAGCTTGGGGATGCCCCCGAGGCACCCCTTCTTCATCGGCAAAAATCAGGTCACCTTTCAAAACACTATATTTTTATTGCTTCATGCACTATGTGTTTTTCTTAGAGCGTCAGTTGTTTTACTTTTCTTAGTTGGTTTAGTTTGTTTGTTTGTTTGCTGCAATAAATGGTTGGACCCCAACAAATTTTCTTTGGAGGAGATGTACTCGTTTTCATTTGCCAAGAACGCTCTAGTTTTCACTCTTATCGTTTATCGAGTGTTCTTCTTTTTCTGCTACTGCTTTTGGTTTTCATTTTCGCCTTGATTTGCGTTCAGACCTTGCCATATCTTTTCATCAAGGTGTATTTTTACCTCTGATCTTTATTGGTTTTCATCAAAAGATGTGTTTATAAAAATTTCAAATGGTGTTGGAAAAGAGAAAAAGCTTTGTGCAAAATAGTGGTACAAGAAGGAGCTTGTGTAGACTGCGGCTTAGGCTTTTTCATGTCATGCTTGATGTCTTTTTGATAGTATGCTTAGTGGTTTTGCTGTACCATGACTTGTCTCAAATAACTGAGATTGCTTAATGAGCCTTTGAAAAAATCATGCGTTGTTTTTATTGTATGGAAGCATTATTTTGGTTTTCTCCTTGATGCTTTATTTGGGTTGACTTGGCGCATGCTCACACATGTTAGACTCTTACAAAGTCGCCAATAGCCTTCATGATCATTTAGTTTTTGACTTTTGATGCCATCTTATGCTTCTTTTAATGTCGCTTTGTCGCTTTGCATGATTATGGCCATTATTGCTCTCTTAGTTGGTCGCTCCCAGTCTTTTGCTAGCCCTCGTCTTGTACTGAGTATGAGCTCTACTCGTGCATCCAACTCCTAAAAGCCAAAGTTTGCCATTGTGTCCACTATAAATTCCTATGCATGGTATTTGTAAGCCATTCCAAAGTAAAATTTTCATGTGCTACCTTTCAAAAACCTTCAAAACACTTCGCATTTTGTGACACTGTTTTCAGCTCATGGGGACGTAGTGGTCGGATTTGCTATCTTCCATATTGCTTATTCCAAAAAGGAAAAAAAAGAGAAAAAAGAAAGAAAAAAATGCACTCCTCCAAGGAATGTGAATGTTGGTGGGCACCCGATGGAATCGGTTAGCCATGGTTTGTGAAAGGAAAAAGGGTGGGGAGGAGTGCCAAGCTTTATAAAAGAGCACAAAAGTGCCAATCTCTCTCTCAAAAACTTGCTTCATTTTTGTATGGAAGATAGTAAGAACCCCATTGCCAGTCGTTGACAAAGACAACCACCTCTCAAAACCAATTTTTATCTC
The DNA here is from genome assembly GCA_007115705.1 of Dactylis glomerata. NCBI lineage: Eukaryota > Viridiplantae > Streptophyta > Magnoliopsida > Poales > Poaceae > Dactylis > Dactylis glomerata. The sequence goes on along the minus strand of QXEO01002114.1, from coordinate 15,025 downwards.
TCTGTTTTACAAATGAAAAGCTCTAGCACATGTTTAATCACTGCTTCCCTCTGCGAAGGGCCTTTCTTTTACTTTTATGTTGAGTCACCACCTTCTTTCTTTATGCGCCATTAAGAGAGCATAGTTGTCATTCTTAGTGTGATATGCATTGTCCCAAAGTTCATTGATTGATTCATATTGTTGGTTTCACTTGTTCTTAAATTATTTGTATCTAGTCGCCCTCTTAAACTTGAAGGTGTCCTATGCATTTATGTTTTGCTCTCTTTGAAGGACAAGCTGAAAACCATTTGTATGTTTTTCCTTATGATTTGAACACACGTTTGACTTTCATTGTTTCATTTTTCATGATCTTTTGTTTGTGTTCATTTGCATGTTTACAACATGGTTGCTAAGTTCTTATTGTCATGATTATATCTTCATGCCCATGTTTTAAGTTCTTATGATCCCAGCTCACCAATGCTTACATATATGGTCAAGATTGTGTAGGTGCATGTCACCTCAAAAATTATTCTTTTGTTATAACTTACCTACTCGAGGACGAGCATGAGTTAAGCTTGGGGATGCTTGATACGTCTCAAACGTATCTATAATTTTTGATGCTCGATGCTTGTTTTTACACCATTTGCCTATTGTTTCGTTACACTTAGTGGCACTTTTATGCATTTTCCGGAACTAACCTATTAACGAAGTGCCACAGTGCCAGTTCCCTATTTTCTGTTGTTTTTGTGTTTCAGAGTGATACACAGGAAATATTCTCGGAATTGGACGAAACCACATCCTGAAGTCTTATTTTACCCGGAAGCTTCCAGAGATCCGAAGGAGAGTAGGAGGGGGGCCACCAGGGCCCCACACGCAGGGGCGGCGCGGCCAGCCCCCTAGCCGCGCCGGGCCCGCGTGAGGGAGCCTGGCTCCCCCTCTGACATCGCCCCTTCGCCTATAAAGACCCCCCGACGGAAAAAACCTAAGTACCCGATCAGTTTTCCAGAACACATCGCAATCCGCCGCCGCCGTCGACCCGAAGATCGGGAGGGTCCAGAAGCTCTTCCCGGCACCCTGCCGGAGAGGGGAATCGCCACCGGAGGTCTTCTTCATCGCCATGCTTGCCTCCGGAGCGATGAGTGAGTAGTCTACCTTGGACTATGGGTCCATAGCAGTAGCTAGATGGTTGTCTTCTCCACAATGTGCTTCATGTTTAGATCTCATGAGCTGCCTTACATGATTGAGATCACCGTTATGTAATTCTACATGTTTGGTTTGTTGGGATCCGATGAATATTGGTGTTTATGATTAAGTTGCTGTACTGAATTATATCTTATGTTATCTCTATGTTGTTTATGATCTTGCATGCTCTCTGTTGTTAGTAGCTGTCTTGGCCGAGTAGTTGCTAGTGACTCCAAGAGGGGGTATTTATGCTCGATAGTGGGTTCATGCCTCTATTTCACCTAGGGGAGTGACAGAAACCTCTAAGGTGGTAGATGTGCTGTTGCTACTAGGGAGAAAACAACATTCATATGCTCAAGGGCATATGCTTTGTTTACATTACACACTTTGCTTAATGCAATTATCTGTTGTTCGCAACTTAATACTTCTAGGGTGTTCGGATTGATATCCCCGGGAGTGGATTATTAGTCATAGATGCAGTTGGATGGCGGTCTATGTATTTTGTTGTAATGCCCAGAGTAAATCTCATAGTGATCTTCTTGACATATCACGTTATCTTTATTCTATCAATTGCCCAACTATAATTTGTTTACCCAGCATGTGTTATTTTATCTATGGAGAGACACCACTAGTGAACTGTGGACCCCGGTCCTATTTCCATCATATTGCTTTCACCTGTTTACTTTACTCGTACTGTTTACTTTACTCGCATACTATATTGTTTTCCACTCGATACGCTCATAACCTTTGTTTCAAGCAAACCGGTGAGATTGACAACCTCATCGCAAGTTGGGAACAAAGTATTTGTTTGTGTGTGTGCAGGTTCCGCATCACCTTCAGTCGTCATTGTCTCTCCTCTCCTGACCGACATTAAACCTTGGTTTCTTAACTGAGGGAAAACTCGCTGCTATACTCATCATACCTTCCTCTTGGGGTTCCCAACGGGCTGGTTATTCACCACGCACAAGGACCGTCTGCTCCCACGTTAGCAGGCACTGTGGCGACTTGTTAATAGGTTAGTTCCGGAAAATGCATAAAAGTACCACGAAGTGTAACGAAACATTAGGCAAATGGTGTAAAAACAAGCATGGAGCATCAAAAATTATAGATACGTTGGAGATGTATCACCATCTCCTGATCCAAGCTTGCAAAGACCGGCATAAGGTTTGGTGGATGAGGTTGAAAATCTACGGTCCCGAAGGATATCTGGTTTCCATTGACTTTTGAGTTGCTGTTGGCTGAAAGCGAGCCGTCAAATTCATGATTCCAACGCCCAAGTTCCCCACGGTCGGCGCCAATTGACGAGGATTAACTCGGTAAATGTCCTAGATGAAGGACTTAGGATCGGGGAAGAGGGCGTCGGATGAACTCGAAGGTAAAGACCAGGAAAACAAGGCGAGGTTTGATGTGTGTTGAGAATAAGCATGGTACTTAATTGGCTCAATCTCTCCCTGGTCGGCCTCTCCTGGCCTCTTTATATAGGTGGCCAGGTCTCGAGGATCTGATCGGGTTTAATATAAATTACAATGTTTGTATACGATATCATCTCGTATTTTGACTACATCTATGCTTGGGCCTATCTAACGGGCCCTAGGGGTACTAATACGTTGCAAACGTATCTATAATTTTTGATACTCCATGCTTATTTTACACCAATTGCTTTATGTTTTGTTTACACTTCGTGGCATTTTTTATGCATTTTCTGGAACTAACCTATTAACAAGATGCCACAGCGCCAGTTCCTGTTTTCTGCTATTTTTCTATTTCATAAAAGCTATACAGAAAATATTCTCAGAATTGGACGAAAAAAAAGCCAAACCTCCTATTTTTCCTGACACAAAGATGGAGTCCAAAGCAGAGATGGAGGAGGGCACCGAGGCAGCCACACCATAGGGTTGCACTCCCCTCCTCTGGCCGCGCCACCGTGTGGTGTGGGCCCCTCGGGTACCCTCTGACATCGCCCTTCCGCCTATAGGTCACCTACTTGTAAAAATACCAAAATTACAATATGGTATTTATTTTTATTTTTACAAATAATATTATGAGACATGGTTTAACTTGGATTTTCTACCCAAGTGACCATGAAGATCGCAAAACACAAGCATACCAATTGATAATGCCTCCAAACTTGACAACTATGTGCACCTTTTGTGTAAAACTAATTTTCCAAATAGAGTTTCAAACTTTGTTTCATAAAAAACGAGTTCCCATTTTATCAGTGCAAAGAAAGTGCAAACAACATGTATTTTTGTGAAGGAACTACCAAAAATAAGTGTCAACATGACACCACACCAATCTTCTTAGTAAGTAGATCTCATAAAATGACAAATTACGGGAGATGACCATTATATCTAATGGTAGCTATTTTTTAATTTATGGCGCTTTTATTCAAGTTTAAATTGTAGTTACCCTTAAAACTGCCCATAAATTTAGGCAAAATACGGTAAGGTATCTCAGACGGATTATATGCATAGTGCATGATGAAACTTTGAAATTTCAAACCCATAGTACAAATTAATGGCCATGCCACCAAATTTGACCCAAGTTTGAATTGAATCAAATGGTATTTGTAAAAAAATAAAAATAAAGATCTTGCACATATAGTCATAGGGATTTCTATTTTCGTGCCCTCGGGTCCTTGGTTGTACTCAGTTTTCCCCAGCTCCTTAGTTTTTCCTCAATTTTGTACAAGCCCTTGTCCGAAAGCCTAACAAGTGCTGGAACGGCCAGCTGCCCGACGGGTCAACAACTTTGACCGTTATCTGCTGACTAGTGGGGCCACGTAGAGCCCGCAAAGACACGTCGGAGCATCCATCTTTGTTTGACCATAAGCATCGACGTATCCCTGACCAAAACGCGGACGAGTGGGGCTTTGGTATATCGAATGACAAGTGGGGCCATGACACTGATACAAGGGGCAATAGACAGGTAGGATTATATTTTTAAACGGAGCTCTACAACGATGGCACGGAGGAGGTGGCCTGCGGGGTGCCGAGATGATATCGACGTCCACAAAGAACTGCATGAGGCGAGACCAGACGCATTAGATAGATATGAACTAGACGCGTTTAACCATGCAAAGAAGAGAAGAAATGGTCGAGGACATCGACGACGACCTCAACACTTTGACTGACGGTGTCGGACACGAACACGAGCAATGTAGAGAAAACTAGTGTCTCTCCTTTCTGGCGTGTATAGATGGGTGCTAGGGGAGTGTGGTGGCGAAGAGAAAGACCTCGCGGTGGTCTGTGGCGTCCAACATAGCGGGGCGGCGTGGCCGTACCCACATCGGCGTGCATGTTCAGCATTGGCATCAGCATGTACATTCGTCATTGGCCTCGGCGGTATCTCTGGTGTGTCAGTGATCGAATGAGGGGACGGGATTGAGGATGCATCCCGACGGTGACCTTGCAGCAGCGGCGAGCATGCATAGCCATTCTAACCATGCCTATATCGGCATCGGCATCGTTTGGAGGCTACATATATATTCTTGGTCATAATCCCCTTAGATGCATGGCTTCACGTCGTCGTCGCTTTCATCGTCAGTATCTTCGTCGTCTGTGTAGTAGTACTTCCTGCACGTTGTTCCGTCGAACACCTTCACTGTGAGCACATAATGGCCTTCATATTTGAAGTGTAGGAAGCAGCCAAAATCCACACCGTGCGCGATGGCGAAATTCTCCCAGCCCTTGTCGAGGTACATCCGGCCTTGTCCGTCAAATAGGACCTCCACGGTCTAGAGACAAGGACCGCAGTCAGCTGCTCGCAGATACACCTTTGCGGGCTCCTGGCCATCAAGATAGTCCGCAAACTTTTGTGGGAGTGCCTGCAAAGAGATCGAGCGCCGATCATTTGAAATTAAAGGTTTTTTAGAACATGCACATAATTAATCACATGCATCATATATGTGGGAACACGTACGTACCTTCTTGGCCAAAGGGTCTTCATAGATGGCGATGAAGAACTCCTCTATGATCAATGGCAGTGTTGACGGTGGTGGTGGCAATGATGATGATCCACCACCCTGGCCGCCCCTTCCCCTTCCCCTTCCCCTTCCCCTTCCGGTCGGCGTCCGAGACGTGGAAGCCATGGCAATGGATCAAGTGTATGTGAACGAAGAAGAGAGAGGCAGAAATGAAGAAGAGAGAGGCAGAACCTATTGACATGAGGGATGGCCATAGTGGGGGTTTATAAGGGAGAGATGACCGTTGTGGGGTTTACACCATAAATTAAGGTAGAGATGACCGTTGTGGGGTTTACATAATAAATTAAGGAGGAGATGACCATTGTGGGGGTGGTTTATATCTCAACAAAAAAGTAATGCCTAAAAGAAATAGAAATTCGTGATATTTTATCATTTTACCGTGAAAAGTAATGCCTAAAGGAAATTCGTGATAGTTTATCATTTTACCGTGAAAAGTAGTGCCTACAAGAAGTGGAAATTCGTGATAGTTTATCATTTCACCATGAAAAGTAATGCCTAAAAGAAATAAAAATTCGTGATAGTTTATCATTTTAACGTGAAAAGTAATGCCTACAAGAAATTCGTGATTACCAAACTTGTTGAATCCGGTGGCAAACTCGTTATTTAGCATACATAGAGGGGTAGTAGTTTTCCACCGACAGATAGAGAGAGGGTGGCACGATCCTGCCCGTTAGATCATAGGATCGACGGTAGGTGGGCACGATCCGTGTGACAACAGCTCGACCAATTAGGCCAAGTTTGGGCTTCTGTGAGAAGGGAGAGGGTAAAACTGAGTAGTATCAAGGATACAAGGGCAAGTAAATAGTAAACAGGCTAAGGAATTCAAATAAAAGATTTAGAAAAAGAAAAACACATGTTTTGTACAATGAAACCCAGGTTGGCCTACCTCAAAGTATTAGCAATTCAAATATACATGAGTGTAAAAATTATGGCCTCATTCAGACAAACTATGTTTTGGGTATAGATGTTTTGAGAAGGGGTTTGAGTGGAAAGCCATGAACCTTCATAGCTACTAGTGATTTGAGAAGTGGCCATTTGTGTTAAACATGATTTATATATGATTGTCTACGTGGCAGGTCGCGTAACAAGACTCCATGAGTAGGAGGCACTATGATTTTATTTTTTTGAATTTTTTTGCGCATGAAATGACTCAATTAGATAGCTTAATCCCATTTGTTGACTCTCTGTTGACCAGCCACTTGAGGGTAAAACTGAGTATATTGCACTAGCCAGTATTAGTACTCGAGGGGAAAACTGAGTACATATATTTTTCCAGTGTAAGACTCGAGGGGTAGAATTGAGTACACGTAAGGGTGAAGACGTGCAGTACCACAGACGCGTGTTGAGACCAATCGTCTAGTTTTTTTGACAAACTGCTGAGACGAACGGTCACTTTGCCAGTACAGAGCCCCTCTCTCCCTCCCTCTGCACAGTGTCTCATTCTCACTCACGCACGTAACCACGCCTCTCACGTCCCATCACCTTCTCGAAAAAACCCTAACCGGCGATGGAGAAGAAGAATGCGCCGGCGGCCGTCGCCCCCCGAGCCCATCGCCTCCGAGCCCGTCGCATCCGAGCCCATCGCATCAGAGGCCGTCACCGCCGAGCCCGTCGCCTCCGAGGGCGGCGCATCCAAGCGCGGCGCCTCCGTGAACTGGGCCTCTCTCAGGGCTGTCGGACCACTTCACAAGATTGGTGCCTGCTTACTAGCGAACGAGGAGTACATGGACGCCTACTCTGCTTTGAGGCAAGTTTGTACAAATTGGCGCTCAGATTTACCTGAGCCCGACGTGCACCTGCACGAATGGATCATGGTAGAACACGCCCTTCCACGCGCCGCTGAGTTCTCATTCCTCCACCTCCGCACATCCCGCTACGTCACCATCGATCTAACGGAAGTTCATGCAAGGTTCAAATTCCTCCATATCTATAGAGTTAATCTATTTTTATTTTCAATCGTAAACATCTTAGTGCTGAATGTTATCTTCATCAATATATTTTAGATACTACTTCGTCGGCTTTTGCCGTGGTGTAATCATGCTTGCCCAGAAGAACCAGCCGCACAAGATACGGCTTCTGAACCCACTCAAAAAGACATCGAACACTATGTTTGAGGCGCAGATGCCATCTGTTATTCTGGAGTCAGTCGCTGTAATAAAGTCCCCGACTATGCTCTTCGTTTCCACATATTACCCGGCGGAAATTGCTTGGGTCGATGAGAGCACTCCAACTAAGGGTATAGATGAAGATTGGGGAGAAGGAAGATTTTCGATCGAGCACCATTCTATGCGTTGCATTACCACGTTCAATGGTGAATTCTATGCACTAGCTGTGAACAATTTTGAGTTCGGAACATTAGTGTGCACCAACAATGTCCAGTTGGAGCAGGGCGCGAGCAATGTCAACATGGAGACACTATTTTCATTTCCAGAACTTGGAAATGACAAGTTCTACCTTGTGAAGTCGGATGGTGATCTGCTGCTTGTGTTGTTGGGCGGTCATTTGGAGGAAGGTCAAACATTGGTGTACCGTGTGGACACCGAGAGCCGCTCTCTCCATGCCGTCAGTAACAATGGCAGTCGTGCCTTCTTCGTCCATCATGTCCGGTGTATCTCCGTCGACACCAGAGTGCACCCGACACTTCGACCTGGCTACATCTACTACACGGATTTGGGTTATATCAGAGAGTACTTTGATGATATGAACGCCTGGGATGAGTGGCCACTATGTGTGGATAGATTAGGAAAGTACGGTCTGAAAGATGAACAAAGGCCATACCGTTTGGAGGATGTATTGGCTGCACACTACAGACGGAAGGAGTTCAATGAATATTTCTTCCAGCCCAGAAAATGGAGCGACGAAGATATATATGATGAATGAAGAACAGATTCATTCATCCTGGGGTATCCTAATCTTCATGTTGGGCATACATTGCGTCTTGTATTATTTTCAGTTTAGTTTGTCGTGAATATTAACATCGTTATTGGCTGCTTTTGGCTGCTGTATGCAGTTTATGTATTATACTATACTAGCTTCTATATTTGTGATACGTCCCAAACGTATCTATAATTTTTGATGCTCCATGCTTGTTTTTACACCATTTGCCTATTGTTTCGTTACACTTAGTGGCATTTTTATACATTTTCCGGAACTAACCTATTAACGAAGTGCCACAGTGCCAGTTTCCTGTTTTCTGCTGTTTTTGTGTTTCAGAAGTGATACACAGGAAATATTCTCGGATTTGGACGAAACAAGTTCCTGAAGTCATATTTCACGGGGAAGCTTCCAGACATCCGAAGAGCTGATGGAGGGGGGCCACCAGGGCCCCACACAAGGGGGCGGCGCGGCCTAGCCCCTGGCCGCGCCACCCCTGTGTGAGGACACCTGGTCCGTCTCCTGACATCGCCCCTTCGCCTATATATACCCCCTGACGAGAAAAACCTAAGGCCCGATCAGTTTTCCAGAATACATCGCGATCCGCCGCCGCCGTCGACCCGAAGATCGGGAGGGTCCAGAAGCTCTTCCCGGCACCCTGCCGGAGAGGGGAATCGCCATCGGAGGTCTTCTTCATCGCCATGCTTGCCTCCGGAGCGATGAGTGAGTAGTCTACCTTGGACTATGGGTCCATAGCAGTAGCTAGATGGTTGTCTTCTCCACCATGTGCTTCATGTTTAGATCTCATGAGCTGCCTTACATGATTGAGATCACCGTTATGTAATTCTATGATGTTGGTTTGTTGGGATCCGATGAATATTGGTGTTTATGATTAAGTTGCTGTACTGAATTATATCTTTTGTTATCTCTATGTTGTTTATGATCTTGCATGCTCTCCGTTGTTAGTAGCTATCTTGGCCGAGTAGTTGCTAGTGACTCCAAGAGGGGGTATTTATGCTCGATAGTGGGTTCATGTCTCTATTTCACCTGGGGGAGTGACAGAAACCTCTAAGGTGGTAGATGTGCTGTTGCTACTAGGGAGAAAACAACATTCATATGCTCAAGGGCATATGCTTTGTTTACATTACACACTTTGCTTAATGCAATTATCTGTTGTTCGCAACTTAATACTTCTAGGGTGTTCGGATGATATCCCCGGGGGTGGATTATTAGTCATAGATGCAGTTGGATGGCGGTCTATGTATTTTGTTGTAATGCCCAGAGTGAATCTCATAGTGATCTTCTTGACATATCACGTTATCTTTATTCTATCAATTGCCCAACTGTAATTTGTTTACCCAGCATGTTATTTTATCTATGGAGAGACACCGCTAGTGAACTGTGGACCCCGGTCCTATTTTAATCATATTGCAATCACCTGTTTACTTTTCCCGCACTATTTACTTTACTCGCATATTACTACTGTTTTCCACTCGATACATTCATAACCTTTGTTTCAAGCAAACCGGTGAGATTGACAACCTCATCGCAAGTTGGGGACAAAGTATTTGTCTGTGTGTGTGCAGGTTCCGCGTTGCTGCTGGCCGAAGACGAGTCAACAAGTATCGTTAACGGTGCCCTTGTTGGAGTGTCACTAAGCCAGTCCACATCACCTTCAGTCGTCACCGTCTCTCTTCTTCAAGATCGACATTAAACCTTGGTTTCTTAACTGAGGGAAAACTAGCCGCTACACTCATCATACCTTCCTCTTGGGGTTCCCAACGGGCTGGTTATCACCACGCACAAGGACATACTGCTCCCACGTCAACTAAACGCCACAGCTCTTTTCTGGCGTCATCACACGAGTAGCAGCTTCTTTTCTGGCGCCGTTGCCGGGGAAGCGAGAAGACTTCTGCGAGGGGAGTTCTTCGCACACACATTCTTTACTTTGTTATTTGTTTTGCTTTACTTTATTTATTTTTACCTGCATTGCTTTATATCAAAAACCCAAAAAAAATTAGAATCCTTGGTAGTTGTTATTTCTTTACTTTAGTTTATCATGTCGTTTCCTAAGTTCGTTCTGGAGGACCTCTCTGTAGGGAGTGGTTCGATTATTGGCAAAAGTAACATTGAGGAGTTCTTTAATCACATTAGTATGCATAAGGAAGTTGAGGAAAAGTCTTTGGTTGAGTTAGCTCCTAGCTATGAAGTTGCTTCTGCTCATTTAGTTCACATGTTAGAAGCTAGGTTTGCTAGTCTTAATTCTTCTATGCAATACATGTTCCTTAAGCTTCATGAAATTGAGGATCCCGAAAAGAAAGCTTTCATCTTAGAAACCTTGCGCACAGAATTTAGAGATGTTGCAATTGAGGCTAGGAAAGTTTTTAAGAAGTTTAATAAGCTTGGCTCGCCTGTTAAGGTTGTTGGTACGCCTGATGATTTTAAAACACCAATACCTTATGAAGTTATAGGAATTCATGATGCTTGGGAAAAGAATTCTAGTTGGATTTGCCCTGAAAATCTTTTCGATGAAAGTAGTGTGCCAAAGCGTGATCATAAAGGAGTTTCAAAAACTCAGTTGAACACATTTTCCTTCATTGTTGAAAAGATCGCTTCTGTTGATCTTAATGCTTCACTTGATATTACTTGATTCGCAATTTTCTGCGCCTAGCTCAAAGGCGTTAAAGAAAAGCACTCTTGGGAGATAACCCATTGTTTACTTTTCAGTACTTTTTCTTTTATTTGAGTCTTGGAAGTCATTACTACTGTAATGACCGCTCCTTATCTTGTTTATTTCGTTTTTGTGCCAAGAGAAGCCTCTAATTTGAGTGAGGTAAAGATTTGGGGTTATTGTTGTCCTGAAACTGTTTTCGGTGCTGCACCGTAAAAATTCGTAAAAATTCTCTGTTTATCTTTTGGACCTGCGATTTCTTGTGCATATGCCCCAGGTTATATCCAAACTTTTCTTAGCTGAACACTTTTTGATTTGAGCAACAGAAAATCCCTCAAAAATTCGTCCTTTGTCAGCTGTCCAGTTTTGACAGATTTCTGCCAATATTTGTTTTTGCCACTTTATCGCTTTCTTTTGAGTTCTTTTTTATCATGGAACTCTTGTGGAAGTTGCTACAGTAGTATATACTTTATATGTGGTGGTTTTGGGTTGAAACCTGAAGCTAAAAGAGGTTGAATATATTTTATGCTTACACTAATGTTGCTAATAGAATTGTGTTTAGTTTTGTATGAAGGAAGTTTTCAAGTGTAGGGATTGGAGAATGATGAGATGAGTTGAAAAATGGAAAAAAGCTCAAGCTTGGGGATGCCCATGCATCACCCCAAGAAATATCCAAGAAGTACAAGCGTCAAAGCTTGGGGATGCCCCCGAGGCACCCCTTCTTCATCGGCAAAAATCAGGTCACCTTTCAAAACACTATATTTTTATTGCTTCATGCACTATGTGTTTTTCTTGGAGCGTCAGTTGTTTTAGTTTTCTTAGTTTGTTTAGTTTGTTTGTTTGCTGCAATAAATGGTTGGACCCCAACAAATTCCCTTTGGAGGAGATGTACTCGTTTTCATTTGCAAAGAACGCTCTAGTTTTCACTCTTATTAAAAATCGAGCGTTCTACTTTTTCTGCTACTGCTTTTGGTTTTCATTTTCGCCTTGATATGCGTTCAGATCTTGTCATATCTTTTCATCAAGGTGTATTTTTGCCTCTGGTCTTCATTGGTTTTCATCAAAAGAGGTGTTTATAAAATTTTCAAATGGTGTTGGAAAAGAGAAAAAGCTTTGTGCAAAATAGTGGTACAAGAAGGAGCTTGTGTAGACTGCGGCTTAGGCTTTTTCATGTCATGCTTGATGTCTTTTTGATAGTATGCTTAGTGGTTTTGCTGTAGCATGACTCGTCTCAAATAACTGAGATTGCTTAATGAGCCTTTGAAAAAATCATGCGTTGTTTTTATTGTATGGAAGCATTATTTTGGTTTTCTCCTTGATGCTTTATTTGGGTTGACTTGGCGCATGCTCACACATGTTAGACTCTTACAAAGTCGCCAATAGCCTTCATGATCATTTAGTTTTTGACTTTTGATGCCATCGTATGCTTCTTTTAATGTCGCTTTGTCGCTTTGCATGATTATGGCCATTACTGCTCTCTTAGTTGGTCGCTCCCAGTCTTTTGCTAGCCCTCGCCTTGTACTGAGTATGAGCTCTACTCGTGCATCCAACTCCTAAAAGCCAAAGTTTTCCAAAGTGTCCACCATACATACCTACTAGCAATTTTCTATTCCAAGTAAATTTGACTTGCTTTTATATTCTCTTCAAATTAAACTCTTACCAGTGTTATGCGAAATTCGGTCAGTAAAGCTCTCACGAACCGGAAGGCACACTTTACTTTTTCCTGTTCTTAAAAATTTGACATTGTGGTCTTTTATGCTGAGTTGTTATGCTTGCAAGTTGTAAGTTGGATTCTAGCCCAGCCATGCTGTCATGGGGCAAGCTTTCAACATTGCACTTCTTTTTGAGTTGATATCGTGATCTTTTGTTTATGGATGCCCACTGTGTGAAATGAATTGGGAATCTTGTGAGGATCATGGAGTTTTTATGTGTGTTAGGGAAACGCCGGGCCGCCAATCTAAGCCATGCATAATTCATGGTGGAAATTTGCAGCATACCCATGGTGAACATTCGACGACGCATCTCACAATAAAAAGCTAAACAATATAGCAAATAAAAGAGATGTCGAGGTGTTCATTGTCTGCTTGTCCTGTCATTTTGGTGTGGGCTTGTTCCATGTCATCGGGCACGGAGGTACCCCATTGGCGGTTCTCAATGATATGCATATACTTACAATGACAAGAGCCTTGCTTGGGACTCTAAGTAAATTAGCATGGTTTGGGTACTCGTATTCACGGGACACGAGGTTTTCAACTTATGATTTGTCAAGCATATGCATCATAATTGTTCTCGCATTAACTTTAACCATTCAAGATGCTTATGATGGGGGCAATGAGAGCTCAAAGCCGGTAAGTACCATAATTTTTGAAGGTTATAAAACTTGCAATCACTGCTTCCCTCTGCGAAGGGCCTTTCTTTTACTTTTATGTTGAGTCACCACCTTCTTTCTTTATGCACCATTAAGAGAGCATAGTTGTCATTCTTAGTGTGATATGCATTGTCCCAAGGTTCATTGATTGACTCATATTGTTGGTTTCACTTGTTCTTAAATTATTTGTATCTAGTCGCCCTCTTAAACTTTGAGGTGTCCTATGCATTTATGTTTTGCTCTCTTTGAAGGACAAGCTGAAAACCATTTGTATGTTTTTCCTTATGATTTGAACACACGTTTGACTTTCATTGTTTCATTATCATGATCTTTTGTTTGTGTTCATTTACATGTTTACAACATGGTTGCTAAGTTCTTATTGTCATGATTATATCTTTCATGCCCATGTTTTAAGTTCTATTGATCCCAGCTCACCAATGCTTACATATATGATCAAGATTGTGTAGGTGCATGTCACCTCAAAAATTATTCTTTGTTATCACTTACCTACTCGAGGACGAGCAGGAGTTAAGCTTGGGGATGCTTGATACGTCCCAAACGTATCTATAATTTTTGATGCTACATGCTTGTTTTTACACCATTTGCCTATTGTTTCGTTACACTTAGTGGCATTTTCATACATTTTCTGGAACTAACCTATTAACGAAGTGCCACAGTGCCAGTTTCCTGTTTTCTGCTGTTTTTGTGTTTCAGAAGTGATACACAGGAAATATTCTCGGATTTGGACGAAACAAGTTCCTGAAGTCATATTTCACGGGGAAGCTTCCAGACATCCGAAGAGCTGATGGAGGGGGGCCACCAGGGCCCCACACAAGGGGGCGGCGCGGCCTAGCCCCTGGCCGCGCCACCCCTGTGTGAGGACACCTGGTCCCTCTCCTGACATCGCCCCTTCGCCTATATATACCCCCTGACGAGAAAAACCTAAGGCCCGATCAGTTTTCCAGAATACATCGCGATCCGCCGCCACCGTCGACCCGAAGATCGGGAGAGTCCAGAAGCTCTTCCCGGCACCCTGCCGGAGAGGGGAATCGCCACCGGAGGTCTTCTTCATCGCCATGCTTGCCTCCGGAGCGATGAGTGAGTAGTCTACCTTGGACTATGGGTCCATAGCAGTAGCTAGATGGTTGTCTTCTCCACCATGTGCTTCATGTTTAGATCTCATGAGCTGCCTTACATGATTGAGATCACCGTTATGTAATTCTATGATGTTGGTTTGTTGGGATCCGATGAATATTGGTGTTTATGATTAAGTTGCTGTACTGAATTATATCTTTTGTTATCTCTATGTTGTTTATGATCTTGCATGCTCTCCGTTGTTAGTAGCTATCTTGGCCGAGTAGTTGCTAGTGACTCCAAGAGGGGGTATTTATGCTCGATAGTGGGTTCATGTCTCTATTTCACCTGGGGGAGTGACAGAAACCTCTAAGGTGGTAGATGTGCTGTTGCTACTAGGGAGAAAACAACATTCATATGCTCAAGGGCATATGCTTTGTTTACATTACACACTTTGCTTAATGCAATTATCTGTTGTTCGCAACTTAATACTTCTAGGGTGTTCGGATGATATCCCCGGGGGTGGATTATTAGTCATAGATGCAGTTGGATGGCGGTCTATGTATTTTGTTGTAATGCCCAGAGTGAATCTCATAGTGATCTTCTTGACATATCACGTTATCTTTATTCTATCAATTGCCCAACTGTAATTTGTTTACCCAGCATGTTATTTTATCTATGGAGAGACACCACTAGTGAACTGTGGACCCCGGTCCTATTTTAATCATATTGCAATCACCTGTTTACTTTTCCCGCACTGTTTACTTTACTCGCATATTACTACTGTTTTCCACTCGATACACTCATAACCTTTGTTTCAAGCAAACCGGTGAGATTGACAACCTCATCGCAAGTTGGGGACAAAGTATTTGTCTGTGTGTGTGCAGGTTCC